>OY743219.1:5000-1205000 GCA_963555745.1 Cardamine flexuosa | reverse complement strand
GATTGATTGATATCTAGTTTTGAATTTTGTTAGGGAGGTGATAGAAAAGATGTGTTTTTTTACCAAGCGGATGACCAGCACTACATACCACGAGCTCTTCTGATTGATTTGGAGCCTAGAGTGATCAATGGTATTCAAAATGGTGAATACCGGAATCTTTATAATCATGAGAATATCTTCCTTTCCGACCATGGCGGTGGTGCTGGAAATAACTGGGCCAGTGGATATCACCAGGTTTGTTTCAATCGATGTTGTGTTTATTATCCACGAGACCTATATATATGGTCACGTGATATCTCATCTTTTCTTCACTTGCTAAATATGGCCAGGGGAAGGGTGTTGAAGAGGAAATCATGGACATGATTGATCGAGAAGCTGATGGAAGTGATAGCCTTGAGGGATTTGTTCTTTGCCACTCTATTGCTGGAGGAACTGGCTCAGGTTTTTCATTCTTTTTGGAAATCCCTATCTTAATTTAGCTTAATAGATCTTCTTCCTCCATGTTCTCTATTCTGAAATACGTTTTATAAATGATAAGTGATGTTGCGGGATTTGGGATGTAGTCTTTCTGAGTTAAAATTTTCATTTTTATTCACTGCTTCTTGTGATGTGAATGGCTTTTTCTTCACGTGAAGGTATGGGGTCTTATTTATTGGAGACTTTGAATGATCGCTACAGCAAGAAGTTAGTTCAGACATACAGTGTATTTCCCAATCAGATGGAAACAAGTGACGTTGTTGTTCAGCCGTACAACTCACTGTTGACTCTGAAGCGGCTTACCTTAAATGCTGATTGTGTTGTTGTCCTTGACAACACTGCGTTGAATAGAATTGCTGTGGAGCGTCTACATCTGACAAATCCTACCTTTGCTCAAACGAACTCTTTAGTGTCAACTGTGATGTCTGCTAGCACCACAACATTGCGTTATCCAGGATACATGAATAATGACTTGGTTGGCTTGCTTGCATCTTTGATCCCAACACCGAGGTGTCACTTCCTCATGACAGGATATACACCATTGACTGTAGAGCGCCAGGTAAGACATTTCAGTGAGTTCAATAACTGAGACCATCAGTCACAAAATACTTTTATAGGAAGCTGCAATATTATCTCGAACATGAATTCTGACTGTTATGTTTGGCTTTTTTAGCCAAAGTGCAATGTTCCATTCTATTGGTTTCCTGCTCTCATTAAGTGAATTGTTCTTGGCAGGCAAATGTCATTCGTAAAACTACTGTGCTGGATGTTATGAGAAGGCTTCTACAGGTGAGCTGTTTGCTTTCTCCAATGTATTTTCGAAACTTGAATCAGATGGTCTTCTAACATGATTGTATTTGCAGACAAAAAATATCATGGTTTCGTCTTATGCTAGAAACAAAGAAGCTAGTCAGGCAAAATACATATCAATATTGAATATAATTCAAGGAGAAGTCGATCCCACTCAGGTATTATTACCTAGCAGTTTTTTTTTGGTCGACATATTGAGGATGAAGTGCTTGATCATTCCTTGTTGATGTGATCTACTCTGTTGTTTCACCACTTGATACTAGGTGCACGAGAGTTTGCAGAGGATACGAGAAAGAAAGCTTGTTAATTTCATTGAGTGGGGACCTGCAAGCATACAGGTTCTCACCATGCGAAGTAGTTATTGTTTTTTGGCTTGACCATGGACTTGCATCACAATTTTTGTCCATAATTTACTCTCAACAGGTTGCGCTTTCCAAGAAGTCCCCATATGTTCAAACTGCCCATAGGGTAATCTTATATCACTCTTTATATATATACGTCATGCTGAGAGTTGGTACTCCTTACGAAGACTCTTACTTTTGTAGTGTATTTGATATTTCAGGTCAGTGGTCTTATGTTAGCAAGCCACACTAGTATCAGGCACCTTTTCAGCAAATGTCTGAGCCAGTATGAAAAATTGAGGAAGAAGCAAGCTTTTCTTGACAATTACCGAAAGTTTCCCATGTTTGTAAGTTGACTGCTCAAATATGTTGCCTTTGTTTTGTAGATGTTTAGTGCAACCCCAGTTTTGACAGTTAAATGGTTAAATCATGAGAATGTACATGTTGATATGGACAGGACAATGATCTTTCAGAGTTTGATGAATCAAGGGACATAATTGAGAGTTTGGTAGATGAATATAAGGCCTGTGAGTCTCCAGATTACATCAAATGGGGAATGGAGGTATAAGCTTCTTTTCCATGTATAGTCACACTTATGGAGGAACTCGAAATGATAACTGTATCTGTGTCTGTCTCAGGACCCTGAACAGCTTCTAACTGGTGAAGGCAATGCTTCAGGAGTTGTGGATCCTAAGTTGGCGTTCTAATTAAAAAAAAAAAAAAAAAACCAGAGTAAGCCGTGATGTTTCTCTTTTAACTGAGATATTTCAGGTTATCATAGGTTTATTTTATAAATGGGTTTCGGTAGGATTAGTAGTAACGATAAAGAGTGTTGGCACGTAAACCTTGAACAGTGTTGTGATATGAATGTGTTTCAATAGTGTTATGATGTGTTATGACTTATGATAATAGACTCAGAAAAACTGGAAAACAAGAAACATGTTGTGTTGTGTTGATGAAAGAATGGGTTCAATGAAAATAGTATTTTCTTCCTTGAAGATATATATGCTAATCTTAGTTGATTGCTGTCGTATAGTCAACTCTTTTGACTGTTAACACGACGCCGTTCCTGAAGCAAATCAAACTTAAACAATAAATATTGTGTTGCTCGATTTCTGAAACAATTTCAAAGTTTTCGATTTTATTTTTATTCTGTGTCTCGATTTTGTAAAATTAGAAAGAGGTTTCTATTTCGTCTGGTTTAAACTGGTGTTTTGTAAACCGTTTCCAATTATGTAATTCTCAGAATTCCCGGTTTGGGATTAAAAATAAATCGGCTCTCTTCATTAAACGTAGCTTTTTTATAATGCAATGGTAGCAATGTTGCTATTTTGCAACGTTTTGACTACTATATCCTTCTAACATTAGTTTTTTTTCCTAAACAAATCTTTACAAACGTGGTTTTTTTGGCAGCACAGGTAAAATACCAAAAGCTATGTATACTCACAGATTTTGATTTTGCGTCCGTGGCGATAACGCGCTATAGCTGCGCGTTGACTTGTTTTTTTATTTTATTAATCTGGCTTTTATGGGCTTCACTAAAAAAGGCCATTTGGTTTTAGTTCAAAACCCAATTTCGCATCATCCTATTAACACGACGCCGGTCGTGAAGCAAATCGAACTTAAAAAAAAAACATATTCTTGAATTGATTTTAAATTTTGGTTACTCATGCATTTTGCTTATCATTTGGAACATATATATAAGTATATAACCCATCATCACTCAGTCACTCATAATATAAAATAATCAAACTATAAATAGTTATATCTTACTGTATAGCGACGATACTCACCTTTATAATAATTAATATACAAAATGAAGCTGAAATTTCGGAAAGATTGTTCTCCACCAAACTTGAGATGGAATAACATGTGGAACATGAGGGGATGTTTGGCGACGATGAATAATAATAGATTGTTTCTTTACGGCGCTTGACTTTTATGTTTCTTTCTTACAAACAAAATTCTTGAATTGAAAACCCGAAAACAAAAAGCTTATGCACATGTGGTATAAAATTGTCTTCGAAACAAAAAAATGTGTATACATACAATTGGTCTTAAACGAATCTAGTTCAACTGGTAAGTAGCCCATAAGGCTATGATCATTGCATAATTAAAAAAAAATAAAAAATCTATGGGAATGTCATTAGTGGGAAAACCCCAAACGAATATAACTTAATCCTTTCAATAAGTGAGCATTTATAAGTTTCTCTAAATTAAATTAGTCTTGACTTTGGCCATGTTCTACATTTATAGTAGTTTTAAGTTTTACACTACTGTACTTAGCACGTCGCCACGTCCCTTGTTCGATTTTCAAGTTCTACTCATATTTGTCGTAATCTTAGTTCCACTAACTAAATAATAACAGTAACACACATGACACATGTATGTATATGATGCAATTTTGTTAAATTACATTCAATGAACTATATGATCAAGTAATAATTCCATGCTTATATGTTGACCGGATTGTTTGTTTCGGAGATTCGGTTTGTATATAAAAAGATACACACACACATATCTATCGTCATATCATATCGTATCATATGGATTACGACCTAAAGCAATAGGAGACAGATTCCAAAACTTTAAATAGAATTCAGAAAGAAATTGACAAATAAAAAAGGTAAAGGGGCCAATCGAATAAGAAGGAGAAAAGTCATGCTAGATTCGTAAATTATATAAAATTCAATTAATTTTGTAAGTCACCCTCAAACTCGTATTGACTTGACTCTCTCGACTTGAGAGTTTCTCCAACGACATAAGAAGAACCTCACTGCAATTCTAGAAGAGAGAAAGAATAAACAGAGAGAGATGAAGGTGGTGGCTTTAGTAAGTGGCGGCAAAGATAGTTGCTTTGCTATGATGAAGTGTATCGAGTACGGTCACGAGGTACGTTTTCTTCTCTTACCTTCGGATTCTGTCTAGTTTCTGAAATTGCTTCTTAAAAGTTTAGTTTTTTTAAGCTATAAGAACTTAAATCTCATTTGGGGTCTGCCGATTTTTGATTTTACAGATCGTGGCATTGGCGAATTTGTTACCAGTTGATGATTCCGTCGATGAATTGGACAGTTATATGTATCAAACTGTAAGATTCTGCTTCTTCTTTGTCTCTTATGGCTCTATGTATGTTCATGGTTGTGAATTAAAACTGGATTCTTCGTTTAAACAAGGTCAATGTTTTATGATTTGTAAATCTGGTTTTTTGTTCTCGAGAAGAAGAGACTATTGTTTATGAGACTGGAATCTTAATTACTGATTTTTTTATTAAATGTTCTCACTTTCTACAGGTGGGTCACCAGATTATAGTGAGGTATGCAGAATGCATGAATGTGCCATTGTTCAGAAGGAGAATCCAAGGATCTTCGAGGTGAGAATCGTTAAGCTTTTTGCTTGAGGTTCCAATGCATTTTTTACTAGGAGATTTTGTCATCTTGAGGGGTTGTTTATTTGCAGGCATCAGAAACTGAGCTACCAAATGACTCCAGAGGATGAAGTAGAAGATATGTTTGTGCTGTTAAGTGAAGTGAAGAGGCAGATACCTTCCATCACTGCAGTATCGTCTGGTGCGATTGCATCAGACTACCAACGGCTGCGTGTGGAAAGTATTTGTTCAAGGTTAGGTCTTGTTTCTTTGGCATTTTTGTGGAAACAAGATCAGACTTTGCTTCTTCAGGAAATGGTAAACTGTTTCAGGATAAGACTAACCGAAGATTTAATCTCTCTCTCTTTTATTTTATCTACTCTAGTTAACTCGTTTCTTGGTTACTTGCAGATAGCAAATGGGATCAAAGCTATTTTGGTCAAGGTAACAAAGGATTGTTGTTATATTTTCCCACTTCTATTATATCGACATCTCCTTATAATCATGATTTTCTTCACAGGTGGCGGCAATAGGGTTGGATCCTTCAAAGCATTTAGGGAAAGACTTGGCCTTCATGGAACCATATCTTCTCAAGTTAAAAGAGTATTGCCACAATTCTCTCTTGGATTCCATTAAGAATCGTGTTTACTGTGTCACATTGATTGATTCTAAAGCTTTTGAATGTATCTCTACTTAGGTTATATGGAAGTAATGTTTGTGGTGAAGGAGGAGAATATGAGACTATGACTCTCGATTGCCCGCTTTTCACTGTACGTCTTTCTTACCGATTTTAACAATAATTTTGAGTTCATTGATTCATCACATTTATTTAGTTTGACAATTTCCCATTTTCTTAGAATGCGAGAATAGTGCTTGATGAATTTCAAGTTGTGCTACACTCTCCAGATTCAATTGCACCTGTTGGAGTTCTACATCCAACAACGTTTCATCTCGAAAAGAAGGGGCATCCAGGCTCTAATTCCCTCGAGGAGGAGCAAGGTTTAGTGTTTGAGGTACACGGTGACGGTCCTAACAGATCAGAATCTACTCACCAACAAGATAATGGAATTGTTGAACATACAAGAGACAGACTTCACTTATCAAAGACCGAGAAAGAAAACACATTCTCCATCTGCTGTTGGTTGGAAGA
Source organism: Cardamine flexuosa (assembly GCA_963555745.1). Classification (NCBI taxonomy): domain Eukaryota; kingdom Viridiplantae; phylum Streptophyta; class Magnoliopsida; order Brassicales; family Brassicaceae; genus Cardamine; species Cardamine flexuosa. The sequence continues at coordinate 1,198,858 of OY743219.1, read as the reverse complement.
TTCTAGTCAATCTTCAACAGGTAACTCCATAAACAGACCAAATCGTCATGACTCCTCTGCAAGTGTACTTTATATTTGATCTATCCTCTATGAACAGGTGTGAAAGAAGATCTTGAGACTGTTCTTACAGAAATCGAATCGCAGCTTTTGAAACACCGGTTTAACTGGCAGAATGTATTGTACATTCATCTTTATATTGCTGATATGAGTGAATTTGCTGTGGCGAATGAGACATATGTGAAATTTATCACCCAAGAGAAGTGCCCTTTTGGTGTTCCTTCACGTAGTACAATCGAACTTCCTTTGGTACAAGCGGGTCTTGGAAAAGCTTATGTCGAGGTTTTAGTTGCAAATGACCAAAGCAAAAGAGTTCTCCATGTCCAAAGTATCTCTTGCTGGGCACCTAGCTGCATTGGACCTTACAGTCAGGTGAAAAGCTTCTCCTTGTCGATTTATAGATAGCTTCAAAATTTATTAGCAAACTCAGTTACTTCAATATCATCTATCTCACAGGCCACTTTGCACAAGAGTGTTCTTCACATGGCTGGACAATTAGGACTTGACCCTCCCACGATGAATCTTCGAAACGAAGGCGCAATTTCTGAGCTAAATCAAGCATTGACGAACAGTGAGGCAATAGCAGAGTCTTTTAACTGCTCAATCTCTTCGTCAGCTATTCTCTTTGTGGTATTCTGTTCAGCACGCACTAAACAATCAGAGAGGAACCAACTTCACGAAAAGTTTGTTACTTTCTTGGATTTGGCAAAGTCTTCTCGGAGGGTATCGAATGTCCTAGAGCCTATGTTCCTTTACATCCTTGTCCCCGATCTTCCCAAAAGGTTAAAATACTGCATAGAATCTTCCTTTACATCCTTGTCCCCGGGTTTTTAACAGAAGCTGTTGTTCTCTAGGGCTCTTGTTGAAGTAAAACCTGTCTTATACGTGGAAGAAGATACAGAGACCGAAGATGAAACCACACAAGACCAATCGGGTGATGGAGATTATAGTTATTGGGGATATAAGCCAGAGAAATGGCACCAAGATTGCTTGCAGAAACGAGTTGTTGATGGGAAAATATGTGTGGCAGTTCTCTCCATCTCAGCCGAACTAATGAGGAAACTTCATGAAGCTTCCGGAGAAGAAGAAGAACAACAACAACTGGAGAGAGTATCAAGATTCTGTGTCTATCTTCTCAACAAAACCTTGTATGAAAATTCATTCTCCTGGCAAGACACAACGGTGAGACTGAGATTCCTAAACACAATGTTAGCATCTGCATTCAGAGAGCTTTGCTAATATCTTCTTTTTGGTTGATGCAGAGCTTAAGAATTCACTTCTCTTCAAGTCTTGGTGTATCCGTAGAGAGATTATCCAACATTTTTGCATCTGCATTCAGAGAGCTTAATGAGATGAGTCATGGAGTTAGAATAGACAGCTCGAAAGAACCTATATTCAATCTCGTCCCGGTGCTTGGTGCTGGAAACTCTTCTACTTCACTTGACAACCTATTCACCTGTGAGCTATTTGCCCTAAGGTCGTAAGTTCCTTGTGAAACACAGTTTTACTTTCTTGATCTTGGGCGGACTCTCCTCAATGGGGCAAGTGCCACACCTGCCGTTTATTTGCAATCGGAAGCCAGTTGAACGGCACGAAAGTTTTTTACTTTTGAATTCCCGTTCCGTTCCTGAAAGAACAACACGTAGTTGTTTTGTTTGAAATGGAAACGGCAAGATGTTTGTTTTTCTTTAATTTTGCAGTTTACTTTGGCAAAACCAATCCAAAAGAAATCAGTTATTTTATTGAATTGTATGATGTTATTTCTCAATACATTATAACATATGAAATGAATGTTATTTACCAGAAATATTTAACTTCGATTTGGTTTCTTTCACCCAATATATATAATGTAAGTTTTATCTGTCACATGCCACTGAACGTCTTTTATAATCTAATGCAAGGAATGTGACAATAGAGTAGAGACGACATATCTCTAAAGATTTAAGAGCCATCAACACAGAAATAAATAGGACAAATTAGTCTCTTTCACGAGAGTGTCCGTGTAAGAGATCCCAAATCTCAAATGTTATTTCTTGTGGTCTCGTTTTCAAAGTTGATAAAATATCGATTCAAGATCTTTAGCATAAGATTTTAACCATGACTTGTCTATTCACAACCGAGATCGTACTATAATAAAATTGATGTGCATGAAACATTGTTGATGTGATATTTTATGCTTTGTATAAGACATTTTGCTTCTAATTCATTTATAAACATTTGAAAATTGGAGTAAACAGAAGAAAAACAAAGTATAAAAATATCCAACAAGATGCCTTGGGGGAGACATTGCATTGTGGTCTGTGGGGACAATTTTGCTGGCACAAAAAAATTGCAGAAGAAAATAAAAAATAATTTGATTCACTAGAATGGTCCATAAAAGCACAAACAAATTAGAATATTATAATCAGGAAAAAAAGATGGACTCAAAACATCCTTTTACACTCTTGAAATCTTGAGCACCGTAACTTTTGAGTGTTATGTAAATATATAAAGCATCTTGTGGTTTTGATTGATTCTATGAATCTTTTGTGACACCCACTACTCTTAGTTGTATTAATTCGACAGGTTTTAATGCTACCCACACGTGTATAAATTTAATGCGATGATGACATGCTTTAATGAATACAGAGTTACAGATACATATATAGAATTTTCTGATGACTAAAAAAATTGTAAATACGTATCCTTGGTTCATTATAGGAAAACTTAATAATGAAAACTCATTTACACTCATCTGAAAACTGTGTCGTTTTGATGAACGGTACACTCATGACTCATCGACAGAGATGGTAAAACTGTGAAGTGAAAGAGGACATTGACGTCATTAAAGAATCCAAAGTGAAAAGTCCAACCTGGAAATTCAGACGTAAAGCGAAGACAATAAATGGTAAAAACGTAATTAAATGCAAAGCCAAGGGTAGTTTCTTTATTTATTTTTGTATACCAAATGGTCGAGACAAGAAAATTCGCAGAGAGAGAGAGAGAGATCTGAGTACAGTGGCGTTAATAATGGCGTAAGTACAAACCTAGCCGTTAGATCATATCAATCGCGAGAAAAAAAAATCATTGTTCACCGTCCGATTCTCTCTTCTTCCATTTCTCCTTCGTCTTCCACTCTGTCTTTTCTAGTTTCCGGGTCGGGTTAGGAAGAAAAAATCCAGCAGCTAATAGAAAAGTTAAAGAGGGAAAGTGAAAAAGGCGTGTGTTTTGTTTATAAAGTCTCCAACTTTTTGATGAACAGCTTATTATGAAGGTGTTTGCTTTTTGTGTTTTGGAATTTGGGTTTTCTTTCTTTTTTATGTTCAGAGAAGAAATTGAATTAATGTGTTCCATTTGATTCAAATTTGAGCTCATATAGTGAGTTTCTAGGGTTTTTGTTTTTGATTTCTGGAAGAATCTGATTCATCTTCTATTAGGATTCGAGTTTATGTGATAACAAAAAGGTAAAGTAGAAAGCTTTATTCCAAGTAATGGAAGATTATTCCAAGTATACTCATAGTCCTGCTCATTTAGCTGTTGTGCTTCGTGATCATGTTGCTCTTAGGAGAATTGTATCAGATCTTCCTCGGTTAGCTAAGGCTGGTGAAGTTACTACTGAGGCTGAGTCAATAGAGTCCGAGTCTCGTGCTGATTCTGTTTCAGCTGTGATTGATAGGCGTGATGTTTCTGATCGTGAAACTCCATTGCATCTCGCTGTTCGTCTTAGAGACCCAATCTCTGCTGAGATTCTGATGTCTGCTGGTGCAGATTGGAGTCTACAAAACGAGAATGGTTGGAGTGCGTTACAAGAAGCTGTTTGCACTAGAGAAGAAGCTATTGCTATGATCATTGCTCGTCATTATCAGCCTCTTGCTTGGGCTAAATGGTGTAGGAGACTTCCTCGTATTATTGCTTCAGCATCTCGAATCCGTGATTTTTACATGGAGATCACTTTTCATTTCGAGAGCTCTGTGATTCCTTTTATTGGCCGTATTGCTCCTTCTGATACTTACAGGATATGGAAACGTGGATCGAATCTCCGAGCTGATATGACTCTTGCTGGTTTCGATGGGTTTAAAATTCAACGGTCAGATCAAACGTTTCTGTTTCTTGGTGATGGATACTCGTCTGAAGATGGGAAAATGTCGTTGCCTCCTGGCTCGTTGGTTGTTCTTTCTCATAAGGAAAAAGAAATGACTAATGCTTTGGAAGGAGCTGGTGCACAACCGACAGATGCAGAGGTTGCTCATGAAGTGGCGTTGATGTCTCAGACTAATATGTATAGACCTGGAGTTGATGTAACTCAAGCTGAGCTGGTTTCTCATTTGAATTGGAGACGGCAAGAGAGAACTGAGATGGTTGGGAATTGGAAAGCCAAAGTTTATGATATGCTTCATGTGATGGTGAGTGTGAAATCAAGACGTGTTCCTGGTGCAATGACTGATGAAGAGCTCTTTGCGGTTGATGAAGAACGAACTGCTGCAACTAACGACGGCTTTGAAGATGTGTTAACGCCTGAGGAAAGACTCCAATTTGATTCTGCGCTTCAAAGTGGGAACTCTGAAGCTAATGAAGATGAAGAGAATGATGTTGCTGATCACCAGGAAAACGGAGTGCTCAAGGAGAAGAAGGGCTGGTTTGGTTGGAATAAGAAAGGCTTAAACAGTGAAGATACTAAGCTCAAGAAAGGCTCAAAGTCTGTGCCAGAAGACGGGAATCAAAAAGGGAAAATTCAGAGATCTTCGATGGTATCTGATCTATCAAACGAGGATCTTGGAGACACCAAGAAAGGAAAGGAGAAGAAGAAGAAAAAGAAAGGTGTTGCCGGTGATGAGGTTAAGCGTGAGAGTGAATACAAGAAAGGATTAAGACCAGTCTTGTGGTTAACACCGGACTTTCCTCTTACGACAGACGAGCTTTTACCACTCCTTGACATATTAGCTAATAAGGTTAAAGCCATTAGGAGACTCAGAGAGCTTCTCACAACTAAACTTCCGCCAGGCACATTCCCTGTAAAGGTATAATCTTTTTCAACTCACAAATAGTGTTTTGCTTATATGTTTGAACCATTATGTGGGGTTTATGCTTATCGGTTATTCATTTGCAGCTTGCCATTCCTATCATTCCAATGGTCCGAGTTGTTGTTACTTTCACGAAATTTGAAGAGCTTCAGGCGGCTGAAGAGGAGTTCTCAACGCCTCCTTCTAGCCCAGTATATCATGATGCAAAGTCTTCTTCTTCAGAGAACTCATCACCATCATGGATCTCATGGATGAAGAGTGGCAAATCAAATAACAACGATAGTAACCGTTACAAAGATGAGGTTGACCCTTTCTTGATACCTTCGGATTACACATGGGTGGATTCAGCTGAGAAGAAACGTCGAATGAAAGCTAAGAAAGCTAAAAGCAAGAGGAAGAAACAGGCGGCTACAAAAGCTGCGGCTGCTAGTGACTCAAGTACCCGTTTGAATCAAGAAGTGGAAGAATCATGAGTCCCAACTAACCAAACCATTGCATCCTTCAGATTTGCTTTGGTTGGATTCAAAGATGCTCACTTTTTGAGCCATCATTGTGGCCTTGAGAAAAAGGCTTTTGGTAGTGTTGTTGTTTATTGCTCTTGTAATGTCTTGTCATATGTTATTCTCTGAAATTCCTTAACAAACATCTTTGTTCTTACTCAATGATTAATCCTCTTTTTCTTTTAGATTTTGGCTCTTCTTATTTCCTCCTGGATTCCTAAACCGGGACACAATCAACTTCTGAATCGAGTTGGAAGTTTCATAAATTTATTTTTTTCTATCCGGAGCATTATCATCATCCCCATTGTGCAATATACAACAATTTCGAAGCTGAAACTAAGCAAGAAAAAACAACTATTTTATCTACTTTCTTCTTCTTCACCAAACTCAGCTTTGGTTAGCATTAACAAAGCTTTCTTTCAATCCAAGAAACATTTGATGCCAGACTTGATGAACTCTACATGAAAGCTTAACCATATATAATAAAAATAACAATTGGGGAATTAGGGGTCTCTCACTTGGCAAGCTTCTAGCTCTTCCCGTTCAGACTCCATCTCGCCGTAGAGAATAGTAACGCAACTCTCACTGTTTGGCTTAAAACCATTAAATAAATTGGTTCTAAGTGTCATGAAACAGCCTCCTAATCTGATCCACGTTGGACGGAATCAATGTCACCGGACATCGCTTGTACTGTTTAACACAGAAGAGACCAATATAAGCTTTATACTGGGGGTAGGGGGTAATGAGAATAGAGAGAAAACGATTTGGAGAACTAACCTTTGAAACATACTTAAATACACAAGAATAGCAGAAAACAAATCCAGAAACTGTGACAACTGATGGGTTTGCACGTTTTTGCAAGCATAACGCACAGAGAGATCTGTCGGGAGGTAGAGGGATTCCTTCTTGGGCAACCTGTTAGAACACAAACCAGAAATCATTTACCAACTTATACTGATTGCAAAATGTCTACATTAGATTCAGATATTGCTACCCATTGACTGATTACCTTTGGGGCTGGAGGTGGTGGAGGTGGAGGGTACACTGTCGGAGCTGATAATCTCTCCTCAGCTGATTGATACCACCATTCCATCATCTACAAAACCAAAACAAACGAAAAGGAACGAGAGGTTTAGATTCAAATAGTATGTGTGGTTGTAGCATACAAAATCCAATCTGGATAGATGATGGAACTTCATTTCCCATAGAAATCTTCTTCACAATATGTTGGAAGCCTTGAAGACAGTAAAATAAGAGAAGAATCGTAAAATTGGAAACTTTATGGATACTTACTTTAAAGATAAAAACTGCTGCAATTAAACCAGTTTGGGCATAGTCAAGCACCGCATATGAACAGCTAAGAAGTGCCCCTTGCACTGTCTAATTCAATATTCAAAACAGTATTGTCAGCGGTTGGATCATTTAAGTGCAATAAGTAGAAGGAATCAGCCTATCTCATTCCTTAGGTTACAGGAAGTTGAAGAAAAGGGAAACATACTTTTAACCATGGAGGACCACGAAGTCTCTCACGCTCATGGTTCCGTATCTTTGAAATTCTTGAAGATGTATCCATCTATCTTGGCATAAAAAAAAGGAACAGAACAAGACATATGTGAATTTACAACTTTATATAGTTATAGTTCTACTTGATGATGGTATAAGTATAACTTCTTGCAGCAAGATATCCTAAAGGATGAAATGTGGAAGCTCTTGAATTCTATGAGGTGCATAGCAAACATCCTAGTCCAGACAAGATTACATTTCCGTTCAAAAGTTCAAGATTCATCATCAGGAATTCAAGATAAATGCTAAATGGCAGACCAAACAAAAAGAGTGACCACAGGAATCACATGCAGAAAGGACGAAGAGCATACCAGTTCTTGTCCTGTGGCTCGACAAACTTGAATACCAAGAGCTTGCAATCCAAGGGAATAAAATCCAGTAGCGTCCAGCAGGTATAAGAGCTGGTAAGTAAAAGATAATCCTGCACAGCACATTTGAGATCAGCTAACTACAAAAGATGCTCATTTCTAGAGCTAATAGTCTGGATTGCAATTCATTATAGGTAACCAAAATTACACAGCCGTTCAATGCACTAACCTCCAAAAAATGAAAACTCTAGGCATGAAGCTGAACAAGGTTAACTAAGAATTATTCCTAAATAAATTTGCAATTACCTTCACTAGATGCATGTATCCAAGGATAACAGACAGCTATAAACTTTTTAATTTTCGTAGCTAGTTGTACTCGTACAGAGAGCTCTTCATTCCCACTGGTATCTCTTGAAAAAATTGATTCCTCCCCAGTGAAGAAGTCAGCTTCATCAAATCCTTGATCCTCCGTTCCCCATAAACTTTCCCGGAGCCTCGCTTCTCTTTCTTTGTTATATATTGCATGCAACTTAGACTTGAAATACGGTAACACAACCTACAAAAGACACTTGTTACAAGGCAGTACCAAGCTTTAAGGCAAAATATTTTACAAAGTTTTAGCAATTGGGATAGATTCAGTACCAGAAACACAACAGAAAGGATTCTCTGGCGCTTCTCTAAACCGGAATGTTGAACTTCCTCGCTGGCACTGAATCTCAATCTCGCTGATTTCCTCCTCAAACCGTACAATGATTCAGCAAACGATGCATCTGAAATAAATTCACAAAAACCAAACTTTGTAAGCAGAAATTCCAATCAATGCATACTCACTCACACACCACTCAAATCCTCTCCAGAAAGTACCTGTGGTTCGTAAGCTATGACCTTCAAGAATAAGCATAAGAGAAGCAAAGAATTCATCCTCGTAGTCTAAGATTTTATGGAGGAACGATCGTCTCAAAGCAAAAACCTAAAAATCATCGAAACAGAAACAAAAACTAAACAATCAGACTGATAAGTAGCAAAATTTCAATCCTAAAAAGAAGTAGAAAAGCTTGGCATTTTACGCCGAGGGAATAAGCGAGGGCGGCGCGAAGGCTAGCCGGAAGTTGCTGAGCTGCAGCCATCTCAAAGAAGGTGGGGCGTGTGCCTTCACCTCCGACCTGAAACAACATCTTCTTCCTCCAATCCTTCCCTCTCTTCCTCGTCTTCGTCTTCTATAGTCAGAAGTTTGATAAAGGCGAGACCTTTGTTATTGACTGAGATTAAGACCTTTGGATTCTCCAGAATTGCAGAATTTGGGATACAAGATAGAAACTATGGAGAAAAGACGCATTTCGAGACATTATTATTACGTCATTAATACAAAGATTTTTACCACGTCAACTAAATAGCTGACTCATCAGCCGACAATTGTCCAACTCAATCATGATTTGTCCACGTCATCTCATTACGCATATAGTATTTGTCCACGTCATCTCATTACTTTAGTCTTTAGCAAAGCAAAGAATTGAAATAGGATGCTTCGTGTTTTTATTTTTATTTTTTTCTTTTTTTGTCGTCAAATCGGATGCTTCGTTAAACAAAAAATAACCAAGCGAATCTGGTGTTATTAAACGTCGCCACTATAAAAATTATGTTTTTTCATTCATGACACAATTGAATTCATCTGACCATGCTATTGTTGATTGCATAATCAATTGGTGCAAGTCTCTGGAGTACTTTATAGGCAAAACCAGCACAAGAATTGATATAACCAAAGTAAACCAGATTAAAAACCAGTGAACAACACTACTGGTTAATAGCCTAAGTGAACCCACATTTGCAAATTAAAAGTGAATAAGAACATGCAAACGAGAATGCTGAAACGCTAAGGAGAAAAACTGGCACGAATAAACAAAGTTCTTAACTTCTTATAGAAACTAGAATCCAGATCAAAGTATAACATGAGTCTAAGACAAAAACAAAGCACCCTCAATAGAGGTGGTTTAAAAAGTTCAACACAAAATAGAGATCTCAAGATGCTTAAACGATGGCGTTTGCAGCACTAGCGATCCTTGGCCACAAGTCAGCACACTCCTTCCCGATAGGTCCAGTGATAGCAGATCCTAATATACATCACAAAAAACAAAGATAAATGAGCTACAAGTATATCAGATTATACTAAATTCAAATACACAATACTTTCTCTAGTACCAACACATACTCTTTCATCTACTTAAGAATCACAAAGCAAATACATTTCAATTCTTACCTTTCATTTCACCCTTGGGATTAACAATGACACCAGCATTGTCTGCAAGATCAAAACTTTTGATCAGATTTTCACATTTCAAAAACACCCATTTACACAAAGATACATTTATATCACAAAATCAGTTAGAAGAGTAGAAATGATTACCCTCAAAGTACATGAAGACACCATCCTTTCGGCGCCATGGCTTCCTCTGCCTAACAATGACAGCAGGCAAAACCTTCTTACGGAGATCAGGTTTACCTTTCTTCACAGTAGCCATAACCATATCACCAACACACGCTGATGGCAATCGGTTAAGACGTCCCTTGATTCCTTTAACCGAAATGATGTAAAGGTTCTTAGCTCCGGTGTTATCAGCACAATTCACAGTAGCTGCCACTGGAAGACCCAGTGACATCCTGAACTTGTTTCCAGAGGTTCCTCCTCTTCCTATTCATCAAAATTAACACAAAATCACATAAATTACAGATCTAATCACATCAATTACTAAGCTTTATGCAGCAACCAAATTAGATCCATCTATTCTAGCTAAAATCTCAGAATAAGAGTCATCTTCACCAAAAACTACAAACTCAGTTTCTAATACGATTATTATAAATTACATATAGAATCCAGGGTCATCTAAACAACATGATGATGTGAAACAGAGATGAGAAAAGAAAGAAAGAGATGGAGAAGACGATCTTACCTCGCTTCGACATGGTTGCAGAGTAGCAGCTCTCCTTTCAGAGAAACTAGTGACGAGAGGGTTTATATATGATTAATCTAGGGTTTTCTCGAGCTGAACCTGAATTTGATATATGGGCCGAGAATAAATCACCAATAAGGCCCAATAAGCCCAATGCAACCTCTTTTTTAATAAACTTACTAATACTAATATCTGAAGAATCAAAAAATTAAACGCGTCTGGAACATTCTTTGATCTCCGGCGATGGCTTCCACCACCACCACTAGCCATGCTCTTCGCGCTTCCGTTCTTGTGAATCCTAGATTACCTCCGATCCTTCATCGTCCCCATCTCTCCCTTCCTCGTAAAGCTTTTTTCAATCTCTCTCTCAGCAACCCTCCTAGAACCATCGTCTCTGCCGCTGTTACCTCCTCTTCTCCGGTAATCTCCACTAAATCCCCTTCTCAATCTCCCTTCTCCGACTCCACTCGATCGATTACCACAGTCGCTCTTCTAGCCGGCATCGTAACCAAATCCCTGATTCAAAAGCTCTCCGTCGCGATGGTTACCTTAGCTCCACAGATTAAGGCATCTCTACGAACAGCGACTCCGTTATTCTTCGCGTCGATCCGTGACAGACCTGACGGATATCTGAACACGCCGTTAACAGTAGTAGCGGCGGGGCTATCGAAATGGCTGGATATATACAGTGGTGTTCTGATGGTTAGAGTATTGCTAAGTTGGTTCCCAAATATCCCATGGGATCGTCAGCCATTGTCAGCAATCAGAGATCTTTGCGATCCTTATCTTAATCTCTTCAGGAATGTTATCCCTCCTGTGTTTGATACACTGGACGTGAGCCCTCTGCTTGCTTTTGCCGTTTTGGGAACTCTCGGTTCCATTCTCAGCAACTCCAGAGGATGATAAGCTTACTCTGCTTTCAGTCATGAATCGTTTTCTGTTTATCTTTTGGTATTAGGGCATTTTATTGTCTATATCTTATACTATTTGTAGTAAGTAAGTAATCTTGTAATGGACTCAAAAGTGTAACAACCTAGTAATTTTGTTTAGCACAACAAATAATGGTAAGATGTAGCTTACAGAGGATCCAGAGTCCTTACTCTCTAGTATCCTTGAACAAACATAAAAAAAAAAGAAGGCATAACCATGTTTGATTTACTTATTTGACATTTGCAATGAAATCTCTAGAACAATGAGAACAGAACAAACACTGAGTTTCTTTGGTAACAATTTTTTGGTCCACATATAATCTGTCAACTTACCAAAAGAACCTGTTAAGTTCAGATACCTAAAGAAGGGAATGTAAGCTAAAAACTCTATTTGTTTTTTGTTAAAATTTGTAAGCTTAAAACTGTGCGACCATAACAGTTATCTCCTCGCCAATAAAGAAAGCAAGATGAATCAAGCAGAGCTCAATATAGATCAAATGCTTTACACTGATGATCACTCTCATCTGCGCCTTAATGCCATTGCTCTGGGACCTGCGTTTCAAGAATTCCAAGTTGTTAGAAAAAACTCAACGACACTTTCAGAGAAAACCATAGTGGATAAAAAGCTTTAAGCAGAGCAAATGTCTCAGTGCATGAGATGAAAGTTTTTAAAACAAATAATTTGATAAGAGATAGTTGAAGCTACTGGAATGAAGATATTCTTCTCACCTGGTTGTTTCTTAGCAGGAACAATCTTTCTTCTTTCAACAGACTTCCCTCGAGATCCTGACACTATCACCAGAACATACTTAGCCAAGAAATATAGTTTCCATCAAGTCTTTTTTGTTGCAATGATTTCTGTGAACCAATGTACTTTGCAAAGCCAACAATCTGACAAAAAAATTAACAAAAGCAATGTATACAGATAACTTACCTTTTGTTTGTTTGTCCCTACATGATTCACTTCCGCAGCAACATTGAAATGCCTTCACAGGATGACTTTTATCACTAAAGTCTATCATGTAATCCTGCAATTAAAAAACACAGCTTATCTAATATGGCAAAATCAACAGCATGCTCTAATTTTGTAACTATGTCGTTGTTAATACAGAGTAGTTGAAACGAAGGTATCTAAACATGGTGCTTACCCATGTCAACTCATCCATAGCCTTCACGTCTCGCATTGTGAAAAAGGCAATCTGCACATGACCAAACCCAGAATTCCTTAAGCTCACAGAAAATGACTTTCACAATCAGTGCTTCCTGAAGGATCAGGTTAGAGAGGAGAAAATATACTTACATGATAATAATGTCTGTCCGGAGTCTCTATTTCCACCGGAATATCAATCAAGTTTGCATCTTCGCACCTGCATCAACAGTTACGTCAACAAGAGCCATAAACTCTCAAGGAAGCAGGAAAAAAAAACATAGCACAATGAGCGTTGCAAAAAAACCATAAATTCATGTAAGTTATATGAATACTAGGGTATAAAGCACTACGAATATAAATATTCTGCATCGTGCATAGATGGAAGATATTAACCACTTAACTATTACAACTGAAAGGGTAAATAATAGTTTAACTACTACAACAACTAAAACTAAATGAAACTTTTAAAAAGTTGCACGGTTAAAATCTATCAAAATATTATTCTCTTTGATTGATACCTGTGATTAATGAACCTTGCGACATTTCCACAGTTAGTGGCATCTAGGCAGAGAGCTTCTTCATCTTTGAGATCCTTTTCAGAACCCCAGTCTGCATCCAAAGTTACAGGGTATGTATGGCGTTCACTACTAGACCTTACATTCCGCTCGTATAACTCTGTGTTAGTCAATATTTCACCAATGTATTCACAGACAAAGGTTCCTTTCGGCAAGTCTTGCAGTGTTCTAAGACCCCATCCTTTCCCTTCTTGGGTAAAGTAAACCTGGATAAATAGTTAAATATCAATGAGGAAGCCAACCATGAAGACAAAAAACTATATAGTATCAAAAGTAGCATCTCGCAGAAATGTTACCTGCAGTTGGCAGCTAATCCCTCTCTGTACTATTCGATTTCCACACTTCATATCACATCCACACTTCCTCCAGCATTCTTTAATGAACTTCCGTATTAAGTGTCCATCACATTTTCCTTGTGTGCCCTTATCGGGATCTCTCTCCAAAGGGCAGTCTTTGCAGTAAACTTTATGGAAGGAATCTGGTTCCTTTTTCATCTTAATACAAGTATCCAGAAACTCCTCCTTTAGCAACCCTTCTTTGGTATAAGCATATTCTCCACTGGTTTCACGAGCACAAGTACAAGGAAGGTCAGCTGAAAGACAGTTCCCATTGCAGTTAGCGCAGCAATCTTCATCAGAAATCCGAGCCAAAGACACTTGGACGAAAGCACTTTGGAACACAATGTTGTGAGGGATGTAAGTAAACTTAGGCACTGGCTCAGTCCCAACAGCATCAACAAGAGATATCTCAACACTCTCTGAACCTTTAGTAATATCAGAAACTTTGCTTTTATATTTCCTCTTGCGATCACCATTACTAAGCTGTGGCTGGATCTGGACAGCCTGAGTAGACGAACCAGAGGTTGCAGAACGTGTTTCGTAACTTTTTTTGAGAGGAGGAGGAGATGGACTGTGAATGGCCTTAGGAGTCTTCCCTTTATTGCCATTAGATGAAACTGGAGCTTCAGTTATCTTCTCTTCTTCAGCAGCAAGAATAGCATCCATAAGTACAATATAGTTATCCATTCTGATGTAAGCCCAATTCCCACCATTCTCTTTGAGAAGCTGTGTAAGCACTGGAATTACCTTTTCATCGGGAATACACAAGTCCCTTGTTTTCTCTAAAGCTTTGTGTACCTTCTCGTCGGAATCGGTGAGCTTTGGTTCTTCCATTTTCGAAATCACATCCATCGGAACCTGCAAAATTTACACAGAAAACAAATTCTAATCCTTCCAAAAAAAAAAAAAAACTGAATCTGGACTGAGAAATGAGAATTCATCGGAAGTAAACAACATTGAGTGAACGGATTTAAGATAAAACCAATTCCTTATAAAGCAAAATCTCAACAATTAAACCCAAAAAAAAAAAAAAAACAGAAACGGCGGAGAAAAAATTGTCCATAGTTTTCAAGGCTAAAACAGTTCCAAACTCACCGAAATTCAAATCCAAGACAGAATCTAAGAGATTAAATTCGAAATTCGAAGCCACATTGATCAAAGCAACAAGACGCGAAGAGCGAATACATTGAGAGTAAGAGATTGAAGAGAAGCGTTACATACAAACACAATTGTAGACGACGGCGATGATTGATTTGCATGCAGAGAGAACCCAAAAAAGTTTAATAGAATAAACTGGAAAGTGAGGAATACCCTCAATCCAGTCTTTTTACAGTAATCCCAATCACAATCACAATCACTGCCACTTTTATTGTTTTCAGATTTTTTTTTTCTACTTCTATATTTTGTCTAGGTCCATTATTAATTAGGCCCATTGACTAAAGTAACATATTTAAGCAACGTTATGGGCTATTAATAACAACACTCTTTGACTTTCTTTTCTTTTTTTGACTTACAAACATTGTAGCCAACATTTATGATTCGTTGAATGCTACAAAAGTAATTTAAATACAAACATTTCCATATTAATTATATCCTACCACTTTGTTATTTTTCCAACTGAATTTGACATCTTTCTTTGTAAAGAAAAGCATAACAAGGAACTTTCTTTGGTTAGTTCAACGAATACAAGGAACAAAATTTGTTTCCCAACCATTCCTCCGATTCAGACCTTCTCTTCAACAATCTGCATTAGAAATTTGAGTTCCTCTTAATTAGTTAATTTGGCAACTCATATATGTATTTAAATAATGATATATGTAGAAACGAATAAAAATTAGAGTGTACCATCTCCTTTTTTACGCAAACTCTTGAGGAACATGAGAAAGATAGCAACAAAGATCAAAGCAGCTACTACTCCTACAACTATTGCCAACGACTTCCCTGTGTTTACTCTTGAATCTTCTGATTCTGCCAACAGACCCCAAAAAAAAATGCTAACTCAAATACATTGTCAACGTATATTTGTACTTCAATCAAATAAATAATTTATGTTAAAGCTTTTGTTTTTAAATGATATAATTAAGGATAGTTTCTTGAATTATCAACAAAATCAAAGTTTAAACTACTTTTTTTGATATTTGAGGGTTTTTCTCTAGATTGTAACAATTTTTTTATTCTTTAAATTAGGTTAGGCTAAATTCAAATTTGAACACGTGGTTTGATTTAATTCGTTAGAATATTTTAGTTTCGAAATTTTGTATGCATAACGTACGTACCATGGTATGAATGATCGGGGGATTCATGCGGGTAATATGTATACCCGACGTAGCACCCTTCTAAGTATATTTGACCGGCGATGGACCACCGACACTCTTCTGCTGCTGCGGCTGCGGCGGCACTGACGCACTCACCGCAATCGCAAACTTCAACGTGACCATCGCATTGAGCCACAACGTGGAGGAGCTTGTAGTTATCCTCATAGAATCCGTGCCCGTCAACGACTCCTGTTTCGGCTGCAGTGAATGCGTCCGACCTCATCTCTTCGAATCCGTCGAACGTCTCCGCCGTAGCTCCTTCGCATACCTTGTGGATAATACCGTGTCCCGGGTTTTCAAATAACTTGTAGTTGTGATGATTATAAGCTTCTTCCAAAAACGACAAGAAGACGAGAATAATCATGTTGGACACAAACAAAAAAAATAACTTTATATTATATATATTTTGTTGAATATATATAACTTTATATAGTCCAATATGCTTTAGGAGCTTCAACAAAAATATATATATATATATACTTACGAGTATCATCACGTTCGAATTTGTAAATCAAGTGACATCCTCGAAGATGAATACGAGCTGACGTGGCATTTCCACACAATCTAGACGAAATTCCAAGAAGATGAGTAACACATCTACGGCATATCTCACTCGGATAATCTTCTCTACACTGGAACCATCCAGAGACGGCGTGTTCTTCGTCACCAACTAGAGTCTTATAATACTTAGATCGAGAGGATTCGGATTCGAGTTTGCGTAAGAAAGAAGAAAGGGTTTGTGCACGAAGAAATAGATTCTTATTACTCGAGTAGTTTGGATATTTTGTTTTAGGCTTTATGTTTGTGTCGTCTGATGAATCGCATTGTTTGAAAACTAGAGTGTCGTAATCCAATTGAGAAGAGCTGATGAGAAAGGGAAGATAGAGAAGGATTATTACGGGTAAGGCTTGTGTGAGGAGAGAGCTCAAGTGGACAACCATGTTAATTTGAGACAAATCTAGAGATTATTAATTAATCGATTGAGTATATATTTGATGAAATGGAAGAGAAGTTGTGGTAGTTTAGATATTGTCTACATATGTTTAAAATTTGGTTGGAAGTTATGAGGTGCTAAGAAGCAAGAACACTCAAGTATACAAGTCTCGAGAGTTTGTTACTAGAGACATAGGGTAATGGTTTTATTTCTTGCCTAACCTTTTTCCTTTTATTCGTCATTCAAAAAAAAGAAGTAAGAGAAGAAAATTATATAGTGTAGGTAATAGATTTCAAGAAGTTGTAGAGATCAGTAACAAAAACTATTCCTCTCAACTAGAATTACCTAACAAGTTATCAATATATACACGTTTATTATGCTTTTTTCTAATATACATTTAAATACCACAACGACTCTAACCCGGTATTGGAGCTAAAATCAATCCCAAAGCTATCAAAGGGTTCAAAGCAACAAAAACTTTCAAAAATCTAGAAAAACTTTATTTTTTTTTATAAAGAAAATATAATAAAGAGCTCTAGAAGAAAAGAAAATCCCCTATTATTCCATAAATATGGTTAATTCGTTATAACATAACTAGATAAACCCGGGCTACACTCCGGGTTTTTATTTTATTTATGTATACTTTTTTAAAAAAAAATTTTTTAATAAGTTATTAATTTATTAGTATAACATGTGATTTTTGTAATATATCAAAATAAAATTATTAGCAAAATTGTTAATGATTTATCCTGCGAACCATCAAAAAATAGTTAATAATTTATATTTCACTTAAAACTCTTGTTTTTATCTAAAAGTTTAAAAATTCATCTTAATAACAAGTAAACTTTAGTGGATGTTTTATGCACAAAACTCATTACCTACTTTGTATCCCTAAACATACTATAAAGTTTTAGACCACAAAATAAGTTTCACAACAAATTTATTTATTTATTTTCCACATAAAGTGTAAGTACTCTTTCCCGATAACCTTTTTCTCTTATCATTCTCATTTTTCTTCACACATTATTGTCTTAACATTCTCCATTAGTCATGCTTCCTTATTCGTATCTAAAATATCAGACAATATTTTTTTCAAGTTTTTAGTTTAGCTTTCATTCTTGGGAAAATATTCATTAGCAATTCCCAAAAGTTTCATTCATGAAGGAAATATTCAGAGAGTTGATAATTATGGATATACATTATTAAACAAACTCTAGATATTCAAAATAATTTAAGGATACCATAATCAAAGAACTCTCAAATCCGAAAACTTGAATAGTTAAATATCTGCCTGAGAATTCCACAAATTTTTATTAAAACACATATTGAAGAAAATTAAAACTCTTAACTCAATTCAACAAAAAATTAATAACCTAAGATAACCTAAAACCAATGCTAATCAACGACACGAGACTCGATTAAGTCGGTTAAAAAAATAGCTAATCAACACATGTACTTTTTATTCATTGTGAATAATATATATTATGTAATCTGTATATAAAAATGATTTGATTTGTTTAGAAATATTTTCATTCATTTATCCATGGTAAAAAAATAAATATTATATGATGTGTATAATTAAAATGATATGATTAGTTTAAATTTTTTTATTAATTTATTTATGGTAAAAATAAAATATTATTGTTATTATCTTGTGTGTATAATTAAAATAATTTGATTGGTTTACACAAATTTTCATTAATTGATGTGGCATAATTTATAGTGTTCCAAAAATCTGATATGTTTATTTATATGTATTAATGAAATAATTTGATTAGAAATTCAAGTTTTTTATTTAATGACATATCAATACCACAAATCACCAAAAGCTGATATGTTATCTAAAAAAGACACACTACTTTATTATAATATTGATTTAATTATCGATTTGAAAATTTTCATTTACACCAATACAAAATCAAAACAATCTTATAGATAAAACAGAGAAAGTCAAAGAAAAAATGTCTGTCTTCCCTTAAAGACTCCAACTTAATAACAAATTTTCCGTTGGGGGAAAAGACAGTAAATAAAATCAACGGTCGAGTTCTTATCATGTCTAAAAACCACCAGCTTCCTTCCACTTCTCACGCTCCTTCTTCTCCTCTCCTTTTATTCTCCTTCCTCGTATCCATCATCATATTCTCCACCCTGACTAGTGACCAAAAACTCGAGGTTAATTTACCTTCTATCGTAAGAGATTAAGAAAACCCTTTTTTTTTTTACAAACAACAACAAAAAAAAATGGGTCGGCTCAAATTCGCATGTCCTGTTCTTGAAATCAACTTAATCTCAGCTCAAGATTTAGCCTCTGTTTCAAGAAACATGAAAACGTATTCCGTCGCTTGGATCAACACCGATCCTATGCGAAAACTCACCACTCGTGTCGATCAAAACAATCGTGCTAATCCTATTTGGAACGAGAAATTCGTGTTTCGTGTTAACGACAAGATCCTTGACGTTGACGCTTCAGCGATTGTGATTGAGATTTACGCAGCGGCGTGGGCTAAAGATGCTCTTGTCGGTACTGTCAATGTTCTCCTCAGTGATCTTTTCGCTCCTTGGTCTGGTTTTGGCGATGGTGATGATGGTGGTGGTGGTAATAACAATATGAGGCTTGTGACGCTTCAGATCCGTCGTCCTTCTGGTAGGCTTCAAGGCTTTTTACGGTTAGGCGTTGCTCTTCTTGACGGTGGTCAACGGAGTATGCCTTTATCTATTGAAGTTTTCGATGGAAGTCGAAGAGGAGAGACAGATAATAATAGTAAAAGAGAAAACGATCCTTCAAGAATGATGCATCGTCGTACAAATAGCGATCAAACGGATTTAACGACGTCTACGAATGATTACGGAGTTAAAACAGGTGTTGTTACCGGCGGAGGAGCAAGATATTCCGGTGGTGGTGGTGATGGAGGTGGTGTTGTTGTTGGTGTTGATAGTATGGTGAATGGTTCGCTTTGTAACTCTGATATTGGACCATCAGCGTCTGTGGTTGCGGCTGCGATTGCTCAGGGGCTTTACAATAGACAGAAAACAGCGGTTAAAGCGGTTGCGGCTACTAAAGAGGACGCGAGTTCGATTCTTGAAGGGAAAACAGAAGGGATTGAACATAGAGTTGAGAGATGGAGAGCGGAGAAAAACGGTGCGGTTGCGGTTGAAGCGGCATCGAGCGATGATTCTAACAGTATAGGAGGAGCGGGAAAGAGACGGAGGAGGAGAAGAAGAAAGGAGAAACAACAACGGCGGAGAAACGGTGGAGGAGAAAGTAAAAAAGGGTTGTTTTCATGTTTTGGGAATGTGTTTGGTTGTGAAATATCGATTACTTGTGGTGGTGGAAGTGGTGGAGAAGGAGATAGCACGAAGAAGAGGTATAATAATAATAAAGTAGCAAATCTTAGTGCTGTAGATGAAACGTTTAGTCATTCTGCGACTTGAGTTGAGAAATTAAAAAAACAGTGTTTTTAATCTCTTTTGATGTGTTAAAAAAAAAAACCCTTTGATGGGTTTTTAAACTGTGTTAAAGGTATGAGCTGAAACGTATAAAGAAAAGTTTCCTTCACATTCCTGAATTTGGTTACAATATATAAACAAATGCTACAACTTCCTCCCAATGGTACCGTTTCTTTTAGTTGTGTAAACGTGTGATGGTTAAACTGTGAAATTTTGAAAGTATGAGGTGAAATGTATGATAACATTTACGTTGAAGTAGGGACTAATTCGAATGGTTGTAAACTAGTGGGGTTAGTATAAATGTTTTGTAAAGAAAGGGAGTAAGAAAGAAAATAGTTTTTAATGCATCAAACACAATAACTTGATCATCAAACCTTTACGCAAATTACAAACACGAAGAAGAGCGAACCCTAATTTCTGATCATGCCGCGGAATCTGAGATCCTTCATCGCGCAGGTACATGACGAATCTGACTATGATTAGCCTAACTATGATTATATCTATTTTTTTTTTCCGTTTATGTACGACTGACAGAAAATTTGACAGTGCTACAAGCGCGGAGAGAGATGGACTGGATCTCGCCGCAAGGTCTGTTCAAAACCTGCTAGCAGCAATGGTAACATTCTCAGATATTCTAATTCGCGAGTCAATGGTTTCGATATATATTTATATCAAAATTTGATTTGTTATTTGTGTGGTCTAGAATAGGATCTAGGACAATAAGCCTATCTACTGTCTGTTCTTTCTATTGCAGATCCCAATGGAGTCGGGTCTATTAGTTCAAAACCTGCTAGCATCAGTGGTAACGTTCTCTGATCTAATATCTAATTCGCGAGCGATATGTATTAATTTGTATCAAAATTTGATTTCTTATTTGTGGTGTGTAGAATCGGATCTAGACGCACAAATTCTCTTTTGGTTCATAACGCGAGGTATAGGAACGGCTGTGGGATATACCATAGGTATGGAGACTGGAGAGGGACACATAGAGATTTCTTTTTCTCTTAATGTTTGAATATTATGATTATTTTCTTAGGTGTTTATATATCTTGTGATTATTTTCTTGTTATGTAGGTACTTCTTTTTTTAGCCGTTTTATACCTGGTTATGAGGAGAGTGTGCAAGAGGGTAAAAAAAAAAACAAAATCAAGAAGTAGTTTGTTTACCGTTGCTATTATTTCATCATCTCATCTTATTCTTGGATGTACATGAGGGAGCTTTGGATCCGGACATGGTGAAGTAGTGATCAGACATTAATCAAGGACTTGCCTTTGCTATGTAATATGTGTCTCTGTAAATTCTCATGTGGTGTGCGTGTGTTTTTATAAACTGTGGGATAAAGTTTCTGAGATTACTGTCATATCAATCAGTTCCATGTGGTTTTGTGAGAAATAATACACTATTGATGCTTTGTGGTGAGAATTAGAGAATGTGTGTTTCTGTTTCTTTAAAGATTACTGCAAGCTCCTTTCAGTTTTCTCTCTTTGTTCATATAGATTCATTTTTGATTAATAGCAAGTGAAGAAAAACTAAATGGATGATTTATTTTCCTGTTTTGATTCTCACTGAATTTTGTGGGTTTACAGGATATATAATGTTGTTATTGGTTTTAAAAGGGCATTGTCATTTTCGCCTGCTTTCATGTATTTCTTCTCTTTGAAGATGAAAGAAAATTCGAGTCTTGCAGATATGTTATTGTCGATTTGTTTCCTGAATTACTTGCCTAAAGGTTTCCCACATTTCCTGTTTTATTAGATTGAGCTATAGCGTGTCTATGAGATTAAAAACTTTAAATTAAAAGTATAAATGTTTAAGTACCTTATGGTCTATGTATGAATGTTTAAGTTTGTATTTTCAGAGTATTAATATTAATAAAAACTATTATTTTCCACTTTATATAATATTTTTTTATATAAAAATTGAGTATTAATTTACAAATTGTGAATAACAAACCGAATTTGGTATCCGGTTTATATTTTCTTTTGATGTTGTTAAAACCCTTTGATGGGTTTAAAGCCTTAAAGGTATGACTTTATGAGCCGAAACGTATAAATAAAATTTCCTTTACATTCCTGAATTTGGTTTATTTCCTTTCAGAATTTACCAAATGCTACAACTTCTTCCAATGGTACCGTTTTGTTGACGAAACGTTCAATTGTTGAGAAAATGCTAATTGTTCTTAATCAATGCTATAACTCTTAATCATTCTGCGAGTTGAGAAAATAACAGTTCAATTGTTCTTTTTAGTTGTGTGAAGTTACGTGTGATGGTTAAATTGTGCAAATTGGAAATTTATGAGGTGAAATGTATGAATAAAATTTTCGTTACATTAGGGACTAATTTGAATACTTGTATAATAGTGGGGTTAGTGTAAAAGTTTTGTAAAGAAAGAGTATAAGAACGAAAAGAGTTTTTTTCTTAACGCATAAAATCAAAACACACAATAACTTCATCATCAACCTTTCTCCTCTTTCTTGCGCAATTACAACTTCAACTCCTCTCTCTCTCTCTCTCTTCGCCGTGAATGTCGAGATAGTTATCATTCCGAGAAAGAAAATCTCTCTGCTTTAAGTTGCTTCTCTCTCTAAATTTCTCCCAAATTGAGGGATAGAGAGAGGAGCACAGAGATAGATAGAGAGAGACGCATAGGAACGGTGGTTTTCTCAGTTGCCGGAGAATTAATCGGAGAATCTGAACCTCACCCACTCGGAATCAACTCGTGGGTTTTGGTGGGTTACTCTAATTTTTTCCAGTTTCCGAAGAGAAATCTTTAATTTTTACAAGATGTTTGGGTTTGGGTGTGATTGTTTTAACTGGAGCCGAGGAATCTCCGATTTGGATTTGGAATCATCGGAGCCAAAGCCCTTCTCGCTTCCGTCTCCTCTTCCTTGTTGGCCACAAGGTACCAAAAACTTTCTTTTACTAGAAATTGCTATAATTATGAAATTGAAAGTTGCAAGATTTTGTTTATGGAATTCATTTACTTTCGCCTCCCATTGATTGTTTAATCTCGTTTAGGGAAAATTTTCGTCTTTATTAGAGTAAGCGTGTCAAGAATTGCCAAAAATGTGCATATGGGCATTATGTAAACTTGTGAAGAACATTTGGATAACTTAAAGATTTTAGTTGACTCTGATTAGTCATATCGATATTAAAATCTGTTAGGCTTACAAAAGATAAGATTAATTAGTCACTGATCCTTCTTTGGTTAGTGTTATCCTGTTTTGTGGCTTAATTATATTTAATTTGTTTGGATAAGAGAATTATTTTCTGAGTTATTGAAAGTGGAGACTTGGGAAGATGCTGTGGAATATTCTGCATGGGGTTCCCGTTGTCTTTTCCATCTTCTTCTTACAACTGGATTTCAAGTCTTGCTTTAATTAGAAATGGTTGGTTGCTCTCAAGCTTTCTTGGGTCAATAATGTGAGTGGCAATTCAATATTGTCTGATCCATATATAGCAGGCTCATTATTTATGTTGTGTTATTGTAGATGGATAAGGTTTATAAATGTTTTGTTTCTTCAATTATGTCCCAACCATTTCTTATAAGGAAATAAATATCAGTTTTGGTTATAAATTTGAAGCTAAATGAATTAATATCTTTTGAGTATTGTGTTAAAGAATGCTGTGAAGTTGTTTGTACCTTCTCATGCTGATGTTTCTAGGGATGAATCTTTTTATAAGTATTGTTAGTTCTTTGGTGCTGAAAGTGATTTTTACTTACTTTTATTATCAATTCCCTTCACAGGTAAAGGTTTTGCCATGGGAAGAATAAACCTTGGAGAAATACAAGTGGTGAAAATCACCAAGTTCCATAGAGTTTGGAGCTATGATTCATCGCACGGAAAATCAAAACGTGCAACATTTTACAAAGCCGAGGAGATTTCAGAAGGTTTCCACTGCCTTGGTCACTATTGTCAGCCAACTGACCAGTCCTTGAGAGGCTATGTACTTGCAGCTCGGGCTAGCAAAACCGTCAATGCTGATGATCCCCCACCCTTGAAAGAGCCTGTGAGTTATTCTTTAGTTTGGAGTGCAGATTCAGAGAAAAATGGCTATGGCTATTTCTGGCTACCTATTCCTCCTGTTGGTTACAGAGCAATGGGATTTATTGTAACCGATGAACCAGGGGAACCTGAGATAGATGAAGTTAGATGTGTAAGAGAGGATCTTACAGAGAGTTGTGAAACCTCTGAGATGATACTTGAGGTAGGTTCTTCAAAGAAGTCTAACGGATCTGATTCTCCTTTTAGTGTATGGACCACCCGACCTTGCGAGAGAGGGATATGGTCACAAGGTGTAGCTGTTGGCTCATTCTTTTGCTGTACTTATAATCTGTCTTCTGATAGAACTGTCCCTGATATTGGATGCTTAAAGAATCTTGATCAGACCTTACACGCAATGCCAAATCTCGACCAGGTCCACTCAGTTATCGAACACTACGGACCAACGGTCTACTTCCATCCTGAAGAGACTTACATGCCTTCTTCTGTACAATGGTTCTTTAAAAACGGTGCTTTGTTGTACCGGTCAGGGAAATCACAAGGCGAACCGATTAACTCCACAGGCTCGAACTTGCCTGCTGGAGGATGCAATGATATGGGATTCTGGATAGATCTTCCTGAAGACGAAGAAGCAAATAGTAATCTCAAGAAAGGAAACCTGGAAAGCTCTGAGCTTTACGTTCATGTGAAACCAGCACTTGGTGGAACCTTCACTGACATAGTGATGTGGATTTTCTGCCCCTTTAATGGACCAGCCACACTCAAAATCGGACTATTCACTTTACCTATGACACGCATAGGAGAACACGTTGGTGATTGGGAACATTTCACTTTCCGCATATGCAACTTCTCTGGTGAGCTTTGGCAAATGTACTTCTCTCAGCATAGTGGTGGTGGTTGGGTTGATGCATCGGAGATTGAATTTGTTAAAGGTAACAAAGCGGCTGTGTACTCATCTAAACATGGACATGCGAGTTTCCCACACCCGGGAATGTTTCTCCAAGGCTCTTCGAAGCTCGGGATTGGAGTGAGGAACGACGTTGGGAAAAGCAAGTACAGTTTGGATTCAAGCCAAAGGTATGTGATAGTAGCAGTTGAGTATTTAGGTCAAGGAGCAGTGGCTGAGCCGTGTTGGTTACAGTATATGAGAGAGTGGGGTCCGACCATTGCGTATGATTCAGGGTCTGAGATCAATAAGATAATGAATCTTCTTCCTTTGGTTGTTAGGTTCTCTATTGAGAACATTGTTGATTTGTTTCCCATTGCTCTTTATGGAGAAGAAGGTCCCACAGGACCTAAGGAGAAAGATAACTGGGAAGGAGATGAAATGTGTTGAAAGAAAGAAGAGGAAGTCTCTTGTTGAGTTGGAGGCTTTGTTCATGTGCCAAGTGTTGTGACTGATATGTATATTTTACACATACAGTATAATACTAGTTTAGGGTTTGATGATGTAAGACATGTTTGGCAAAACCTAAAATGGTGTGTTTGCGGCTGATGAGTAAATTGAATGATGTATTTGTTGTGTACTATTTTCTTTCTTATACAACAAAAAAGTAAATACACTGTATAACGGATCTCTCATCTCTGTGTAACGGAACTCTTGTCATATCATACATAACGGATCTTTTACTGTTTTCTGTTTTGAGAGTTTCATTTTTTTTTTCTTTTAACTGTCAAAGTCTTTTGCTATAAATATGAGAGAGCAAAATCTATCTGAGGTTTTGTTTTATTATCAAATCATTCAATCGCACTTCCTTCTATTTCTTTTCTTGTTCTACTTAGATGATCACTCGTGAAAACTAAACAAACAAATTTGCAAAACCCTAGTTCCGATTTCATCATCTTCTTCACAATTTCAAGAGAACTCGAAGATCCCCACCGATTTCACTCGACGGTTCGTAATCTCGTCTTCTGCCTTTACAGTTTACAGTTACATATCTTTGAATTGAGATTGAATATTGGTGCTCTGTTTCAGAATTCATCGATTTCATTTCAAGGAATCTTAAAAAGCGTAGTTCTTGTTGTTTGTTACAGGTTTAGAGTGCATATTCGTAAACGGGATCGATGTCCCTCTCGCCGCCATGTCATCAAAGCCACCGCCATGTCATTGCAACCCAACAAAAATGGAATTCGAACCCATCAAGAAATAACAAGTCCATTGGCCAGGTCAATAGTATATCTTTTTTAAAGGTTTTAAATTTTGTTTTTCTTTTTTCAACGGTATTTTTTTTTTTTAATATGAGATTTAGATGTTAAATTTACAAAATGATGTGAAAACTAGACAAAATTTGGATCCTGTCATTTGACTTAGTCATTTGATCATTAGAGATTCCACAAGTTTAATTAGTTTTTGCATTATTGTGTAAGTTTAGCATTCAAGTTTCTAATTTTGTTTTTTTTTTTGGTAACAATTTTTTTATAAAAAAGTTTTAAGATTTTGCGTTCAAGCTTTTTTTGTTTTTAAGTTGTGGCTTTAGCTTGAGTTATTGATTCTAAATTATTATTGGAAGGACTCATGATTGGATGTCGTAAACGTGATCGATGTCTCTCTCGCCGCCATATCACTGCAACCTTTTGGACACTACAAAGACCAATAAATATGGAATTCCAGCCCATCAAGAATTAACAAGCCCATTGGTCAGGTCAATTCCTATTGTATATCTTAAAAAAAGTTTTTTTATTTTTTCCACGGTTTTAAAAAATAAAACAGATTTAGATATTAAATTTACAAAACTATGTGAAACTAGACAAATTTTGGATCCTGTCATTTGACGATGTCATTTGATCATTAGAGATTCCACAAGTTTAATTAGTTTTTGCATTATTATGCAGGTTTAGTATTTAAATTTCTGGATTTTAAATTTTGATTTTTTTTGCTGTAATGAGAAACTTGAATGCTAAATTTACAAAATGATGTGAAAACTAAACAAATTTTAGATCCTATCGTTTGACTTAAGTCAAGATCTTGATTAATCTGGTAATTTTATGTTAAATGTTTTAAATTTTTTTTGAATGAGAATTCTTAATGTTTATTGATTTCTGATCAATTTGAATATGATCTTAGATGATTTTTTCACGATAATGCCTTCAAATTTTGATAATTAGAGATTCCACAAATTTAATTAGTTTTTTCATTATTATGTAAGTTTAGCATTCAAGTTTCTAATTGTTTTTTTTTTTTTGGGTTACAAATTTTTAAAAAAGTTTTAAGATTGCGTTCAAATTTTTTTAAAAAGTTGTGGAAGAACTTAACTAATTTTGATTCTAAATATATTGTTGGAAGGATTGCTTTGTGAAGAGAAGATGGTAATCACATAAGACCTCATCTAGCCATCATCGAGAGCAAAATACATAAGCAGAGTTTTCGTAGCTGCAATCTCAAAAATCAAAAGACATTAATTAAACATGAAGTATGTATTTGTTATTTAACCATGAACGATGTATTTGTTATTTTATTTTTCAATTGGTAGTTTCTTAACTTTCTTTTGTTTTCTTCTTCTTTCAATCGGAGTCCGGTTTAGTATTTCCGAGTACGGTACGAAATCGGTTATTTGGAATTGGGTTTAATAGTAGTGTGTATGTAGAAAACTTGAACCGTTCTCTGTGAGATCCTTTTTCCTTTATCTCCTCCTTCTGATAAACCTCTCACTGCTTTAGTGCTGCTATCACTTCCGTCGTTAAGCCAAATCCGGCGACTTTTCCGGCGGAAATACCAATCATATAATAATATTAAGTTGCTGCAATGGAGGGTATGACAAAGATATGGTTTTTATCTTGGTGTTGAATTTCAATTCGGCGTTAGTGCTGCGATGGATTTCATTTCCTCTTCTTCCTTATCTTCTCCTTCTATCACACAGTTGTCTCCACTTTCTCTGAATCCAGGTTTAATATCGTTAAAGCCTAGATATCGGGTCAAAACTCGGAAATTTGGGTCTAGAGAATCTAGGAAAATTGTGCCCATTAGAGGCTGTTTTGGTTTTTCCGGCGTAAATGGGAGTAAAGTTGTTTCGGAATCATGTAGAGATGGAAATGAGCTTGTGCCATCGTCTGGGTGTAGCCCTAAGACGAGAGAGAGCGTAATACAGTTTGTATCTAAGCCTTTAGTTTACGCCTTGTTTTGTATTGCGATTGGGTTTTCGCCAATTCGATATTTTCAAGCTCCAGCTTTAGCTGTGCCCTTTCTCAGTGATGTGATATGGAAGAAAAAGAAAGAGAGAGTGAGGGAAAAAGAGGTGGTTTTGAAACCAGTTGATCATGATTTCTCGGATTATACTCGGAGATTGTTGGAGACAGTCTCGGTTCTACTCAGGAGTATTGAGAAGGTCAGAAAGGAAAATGGAGATGTTGTTGATGTGGAAACGGCTTTGGATGCAGTAAAGGTGGAGAAGGAGAAACTGCAGAAAGAGATTATGAGTGGGTTATATAGTGATATGAAGCGGTTGAGGAAGGAGAGTGGTGTGTTAATGAAACGAGCTGATGGAATTGTAGATGAGGCCCTTAGATATAAGAATGAGAGTGAAAAATTGTTGAGAAAAGGTGCTAGGGAGAAAGTGGAGAAGTTGGAAGAGAGTGTGGATATAATGGAGAACGAGTACAACAAGTTATGGGAAAGGATTGATGAGATTGATGATATCATTTTAAAGAAAGAGACAGTAACATTGAGTTTTGGGGTTAGAGAGCTTATTTTCATTGAAAGAGAGTGTGTAGAGTTGGTTAAGAGCTTCAACCGAGAAATGAAGCAAAAAGGTTTTGAGAGGTGATATATCCCCATCCATGATTTTGTCTGGAAATGATACTATCCTGCCTTCCCTTTTACATTTTTTTTTATTGTGATAAGCTTTTCTATGCGCAAGATTTCTCTTTACATTCATCTTATTGTGCTCTTCTAGATGTGATACTCTAAGTATATCTTTTTCCCGCTGACATAAATTATGTTTCACTTACACGATCAATTGATTTTGTGGTTGTAGTGTTCCTGAAAGCTCCATTACAAAACTCTCGAGGTCCGAGATTAAGCAGGAATT
The DNA here is from genome assembly GCA_963555745.1 of Cardamine flexuosa. Lineage (NCBI taxonomy): Eukaryota > Viridiplantae > Streptophyta > Magnoliopsida > Brassicales > Brassicaceae > Cardamine > Cardamine flexuosa. Next base: position 1,169,769 of record OY743219.1, on the reverse strand, counting down.
AGTGGACGCTCAAAGAAAGCACTTGGAACAAATGATACTGCCTAATGTTTTGGAACTAGAGGAGGTTGATCCCTTTTTCGATCGTGATTCAGTAGATTTTGCTCTACGCATCAAAAAACGCCTTGAGGAATCAAAAAAGCTGCAGAAAGATCTTCAGAATCGTATCAGAGGGCGGATGAAAAAGTTTGGTGAAGAAAAGCTTTTTGTTCAAAAAACTCCAGAAGGTGAAGCTGTCAAGGGATTTCCTGAAGCTGAGGTGAAATGGATGTTTGGAGAGAAGGAGGTGGTTGTTCCGAAAGCTATCCAGCTCCATTTACGCCATGGTTGGAAAAAGTGGCAGGAAGAAGCTAAGGCAGAGCTGAAACAGAAACTTTTAGAAGATGTTGATTTTGGTAAACAATATGTTGCGCAGAGACAGGTAACTTGTGGCTTATGATATGAAAATTCACTAGCTCATGCATATGTGGTTTGTTTATTATGGTGGCTGTATTTAACAATGCTTCATGTTTTTCATGGTAGATATATCACGATCCTATTCTTATGAGTTAGCATGACCAACCAATAGATTTTTATTATTTGGTGATGGACACCTCAAGAATTGGCTCGGTTTTGGTAGATTTCTGAAGTTTTTTTTAATGTTGAATATGCAAGTGCATGTGTTATACTGTTCTCTAGCTATAAAGTAAATCAGTTTTACACAATTCTGAAGCATTCATTTTTTTTTTGGCTTACACCATTTATTGGATCTTTTCACTGTTTGATCTTTGTGGAACTGAGATGCTAGCTGTAATACAGTTTAGTTGAAACCTTGTTGAAAAGTTTATGAACATCTGTGTGTTTTCAGAGCTTATTTGCACATGTAATGATATTTTTTGTTTTTAAATCTGAAGGAACAAGTTCTCCTGGATCGAGATAGAGTTGTTTCAAAGACTTGGTATAATGAAGACAAAGGTAGGTGGGAGATGGACCCTATGGCTGTTCCATATGCAGTGTCCAGGAAGCTGATTGACAATGCCAGGATTAGGCATGATTATGCTGTAATGTATGTTGCACTAAAAGGAGATGACAAGGAGTATTACGTTGACATCAAGGTTGACCAGTTAAAGTCCTAGTTTTTTGATGGATTTTCTAAGGTTTTAGTCTTCTAACTCTTGTCTATGGTTGTAGGAATATGAGATGATATTTGAGAAATTTGGAGGGTTTGATGCTCTATACCTCAAAATGCTTGCTTCTGGAATCCCAACTTCTGTTCATCTGATGTGGATACCCATGTCAGAACTAAATCTTCAACAACAGTTTCTGTTGGTTACAAGGGTGGTTTCTCTAGTCTTTACCGCATTGAGAAAGACTCAAGTTGTATCAAATGCGAAGGATACTGTATTAGAGAAAATAAGGAATATAAACGATGACATTATGATGGTGGTCGTGTTTCCAGTTATCGAATTTATTATTCCTTACCAGGTATTACTTTTCTCTCTGGATATTTTCTTCTGTTTCCCTGAGTCTTTTTTTCTTGTATATTTAATTTCTGACCTTTTTTCTGACACAGTTAAGGCTGCGTCTGGGAATGGCTTGGCCGGAAGAAATAGAACAGACTGTTGGCTCAACATGGTACTTGAAATGGCAGTCTGAGGCAGAAATGAACTTCAAGTCCCGCAATACAGAAGATTTTAAGTGGTTCCTCTGGTTTCTAATTCGAAGTTCTTTATACGGGTTTGTCTTGTATCATGTTTTCCGCTTTCTGAAAAGAAAGGTTCCAAGATTTCTTGGCTATGGACCCTTTCGTCGAGATCCAAACGTGCGGAAATTTTGGAGAGTGGTATGCAACTTTTCTTTCTCCTTACTTTCTTTCCAGCACTCAGTTTTTAGTTAGGTATTACATTGATCATGTTTTTTAATCATTCAGGTTTCTTACAGTTACAGTTGATTGCCAAAACCCGTTTCATTTGTTTTGCAGAAATCATATTTTACTTATAGAAAAAGGAGAATCAAACAAAAGAGAAGGGCTGGAATCGACCCTATAAAAACTGCATTCGACAGAATGAAGAGAGTGAAAAATCCACCAATCCCATTAAAGAACTTTGCTAGTATTGAGTCTATGAGAGAAGAAATCAACGAGGTTGTGGCATTTTTACAGAATCCAAAGGCATTTCAGGAGATGGGTGCCCGCGCACCTCGGGTATGTTGCTTTACTGCTGTGTGCTTATCCTGTGGGACAGTGTCCAATTGTAAACATGCTTATTCACATTGCAGGGAGTTCTTATTGTGGGTGAGAGAGGGACGGGAAAGACGTCTCTGGCGCTTGCTATAGCAGCTGAAGCAAGAGTGCCTGTTGTCAATGTTGAAGCTCAAGAGTTGGAGGCTGGACTGTGGGTTGGTCAAAGTGCAGCTAATGTCAGGGAACTCTTTCAAACTGCAAGAGACTTGGTTAGCTGCTTTGCCCCATATTGTTTTGTTGATTCAAATTTTGAGTTCTCATGAGAGGTTCTGAGTCTTATGTAACACCAGTTTCAGTGTCATCTTATGTTCTGATGTTTACTGTGATGACTAGGCACCTGTAATCATATTTGTGGAGGATTTTGACCTCTTTGCTGGTGTACGTGGGAAGTTTGTACATACAAAACAGCAAGATCATGAATCGTTCATTAATCAGCTTCTTGTTGAACTTGATGGGTAAGAGCCAATTTCAAAGTACCACATTTGATGCTATAGGAACTGGTCCATTAGAAACCCAAGTTACTTCTCCTTTTACCAGTTGACTTTTCTGATGTCATTCTAATTCATAATTTCTACTTCTGCAGCTTTGAGAAACAAGATGGAGTAGTTTTAATGGCTACTACACGAAACCATAAGCAAATTGATGAGGCGTTAAGAAGGCCAGGTCGTATGGATAGGATATTCCATCTTCAAAGTCCAACTGAAATGGAAAGGGAGAGGATTTTACACAATGCTGCAGAAGAAACCATGGACAGAGAACTCATTGATCTAGTCGATTGGCGTAAGGTAATCTTAAGCTGTGCGAAATTGTTAATATGTACTAGCCATCATCTATTTTTCTTCTTTCTTGCTCTCTCCTTAATCTCTTCCTAGTTCTGTAATCTCTGGTTCCACCATCTCGATTAGTTAACAGTTCATTGTTACAGGTTTCGGAGAAGACAACTTTGTTACGGCCAATAGAATTGAAACTTGTTCCAATGGCTCTCGAAAGTAGTGCCTTCAGGAGCAAATTTCTGGACACTGATGAACTTCTGAGTTACGTTAGCTGGTTTGCGGTAAGAAATCTGTCATCTTCTTCGCCTATGGTCAAACCAGTTTTGGTTCATTCTATTTTGGTTTCATAAGGTGATTCCTTTCTCTTTTCTGACAGACGTTTAGCCATATAGTGCCCCCATGGTTGCGAAAAACTAAAGTTGCAAAGATAATGGGCAAAATGCTTGTGAATCATCTTGGACTCAACTTAACCAAAGAAGATTTGGAGAATGTGGTTGATCTGATGGAACCATATGGACAAATAAGCAATGGAATAGAGCTTTTGACTCCTCCTGTTGATTGGACGAGGGAGACAAAGTTCCCACATGCTGTCTGGGCGGCTGGTCGTGCTCTCATCACACTTCTAATACCAAACTTTGATGTTGTGGACAATCTTTGGCTTGAGCCTACTTCCTGGGAAGGAATTGGGTGCACAAAAATCACCAAGGTCACAAGTGGAGGCTCTGCGATTGGGAATACGGAATCAAGATCATATCTTGAAAAGAAGCTCGTTTTCTGCTTTGGATCTCACATTGCATCCCAAATGCTTCTTCCTCCTGGAGAAGAAAACTATCTTTCGTCTTCAGAAATAACTCAAGCGCAGGAGGTAAATTCTTTCTACTCTTTTGCAGTATGGTCTTGTCTACATACTTAATGTTTCATTGGCCTATGGTTATTATTTATGTATTGCAATTTTGCAACAGATTGCAACACGTATGGTGCTTCAATATGGCTGGGGACCCGATGACAGTCCTGCAGTATACTATGCTACTAATGCGGTAACTTTCTTTTCTATATTTGAAATTGATATTCCTTTCCAAGACTAAATGTCTGATACCACTGAACCAAAATGTTAGATATGCTATAACACGATGACTCGATCTTTACATACAGTTTCCGTTCATTCTGATGTCTAATCTGATCACGTGATTGATTTTATATTTTTCTGTTCGGTTAATTTGATTCCATTGAGCAGGTTTCAGCTTTGAGTATGGGGAACAATCATGAATATGAAATGGCGGGCAAAGTCGAAAAGGTTTGTTTTACTCTCTAGGTTCCAATACGTTAATAATATATGTGGTGCCTCTCTAGCTTTCAAAAATTTCTATCTTCAGCTCTACTGCGTCTTATTTCTCTACAGATTTATGACTTAGCGTACGAAAAGGCAAAGGGAATGCTCCTCAAAAATCGCCGTGTCCTTGAGAAAATCACTGAGGAGCTACTCGAATTTGAAATCTTAACTCAAAAGGTAAGTCTCCACGATGTTGGGATCATTGTGCAAAGAAATGACCTGTGCATATAAATCTTATCAAATTCGGTTCCTTGTATGGTTTGCAGGATCTGGAAAGACTTGTTCACGAGAATGGCGGGATTCGGGAGAAGGAACCTTTCTTTCTCTCAGGAACCAATTACAACGAGGCAAGTATTACAATCATCAATCCATTTGCTTAAAATCTTGAACCAGTTTCTGTAGATACATTGTCTTCACTAAAAAAAGCTATATTCTTTCTGCTTACAGTCTCTTATTTGGTTATTTTTTCTCTCGTTTCAGCCATTGTCAAGAAGCTTCCTTGATGCTGGGGATTCACAAGAAACTGTACTTCTTAGTGCACCAACCTAAAGAGCAATGAAGATGATTATATACAATGATGATAGAGTTACTTGCAGATTCAGGTGTAAATCTCTTGCCAATTGCAGTTTTTGTTCTTGTGTTCACCTGAGATTTTAGGTAGTCATATTTATATCCTCTCAACTGTAAAACAACTGAAAGTTTTCTGGTCCTAATTACCTAGTATTATTCGACTGTCTCTTTATATATATTAATAAAATATCATCAGTAATAATAAGTAAGCTAATCATTTCTTCCAAAAGTTTCACATGATCAATTTGAAGTGTTGAGAATAAAATCTAGAGATCAAGTACAAAATAACGTTTCTACTTCAAAGCAGAGGAACTGAAGATTCGACGTCGTTTGGACGGAAATATTTTACACGTGGCGAGTAACAGTGTGTTGTGGTGGGGTGAGTCGTAGGCTATAAAGACTTTTAATTTTGTAGACGACGGCGGAGAAAGGAAGAAAGAAGTTAAGAAACAGAAACAGAGCCAACAAAAAAAAATGCAATGAAGGAAGAAAGAAATTTCAAATCGATTTCAACGTTTATAAAAACCTGAGCTTTTTACTACTTTTCTTCGGGAATATCGGAGACACGTATAGTAATTAGATCCGAATCCATGGTGAAACTCAACCCGAGTTTCTGGGTTCTCCTCTTCTCAATCACGCTTCTTTCAATCCAATTCAGAGGATCCCAATCAACTAAGGAAGCTTACGTCACGCTTTTGTATGGAGATGAGTTCTTATTGGGAGTCAGGGTATTGGGTAAATCGATTCGAGACACTGGATCCAAAAAGGATATGGTCGTTTTGGTCTCTGATGGTGTTTCCGATTACTCTAACAAGCTTCTTAAGGTTTGAGGATTCTCATTTTTACAACCTTTCTATTTTTGGATGTTATAAGATCTAAAAAAACAAAGCTTTCATTTTCGTTTGATCATATGAGAGAGCACTAAGTGATTTTTTTACTTTGAGTGATTTGAATCCTATCATTCTGAAGCTTGAGTTAAATCTGTTTCACTGCTCTTTTATAAAAAAGATTGCTTGTTGTATTAAAGGCTAGAGCTTGATTATGCAGGCTGATGGATGGAAAGTAGATAAAATTAGTTTACTGGCAAATCCAAACCAAGTTCATCCCAAGAGATTCTGGGGTGTTTATACAAAGCTGAAAATATTTAATATGACTGATTACAAAAAAGGTTAAGTATTTTTATTGTCTTCCAATCCTAAAGCTTTTCCCATGTTTATGTTAGCTTTATCTGTGTTGTTTTTTATTTGTCACAGTTGTGTATCTTGATGCTGATACTATTGTGGTGAAGAACATCGATGATTTATTTAAGTGCTCTAAGTTTTGCGCTAATTTGAAGCATTCTGAGAGACTGAACTCTGGAGTCATGGTCGTTGAACCTTCTGAAGCTTTATTCAATGATATGATGAAACAGGTGAAGACTTTGTCGTCTTATACTGGTGGAGATCAAGGGTTCTTGAATTCCTATTATCCAGACTTTCCGAATGCTCGTGTTTTTGATCCTAGTTTATCCCCTGAAGTCATTAAAAACAGACCAGTTCCTAAAATGGAGAGGCTATCTACGTTATACAATGCAGATGTTGGTCTTTATATGCTTGCTAACAAGGTATATTCGAGTTTAATTTCATGTCTGTTGCTGTTACTTTTTTTTTCTCTTACTTTTTTTAAGGATTGGTTTTGATTATATAGAAGCTTAAGATTCTCACTATTTGTGCAGTGGATGGTCGATGACAGCAAACTTCACATTATTCACTACACTCTGGGTCCTCTTAAGCCTTGGGACTGGTGGACAGCATGGCTCGTGAAACCTGTTGAGGCGTGGCATGTAGGTCTTCTTGTTCGTGGATGTACATTTTTCTCAGGAAAATTGATTTCTTTTGAGTGAGTTTCTTAGTTAAGTTTATCCTGGAAAACTGCAGAGCATTAGGATAAGACTTGAGGAGACCCTTCCTGGAACTGGAGGTGGCAAAACCCCAAATGATGAACTCATCGTCGAGTTCCTTTTCTTTTTACCACTTTGTGGGTTTTTGTTCTGCCTTTATCGATCCATAAAGGTTTCTTGTTGCACCCAGCCATTTCCTTCATCTAAGCTAAACTCAGCTCTGTTCAATCTCATATTCATTCTACTTTCTCTCTTGCAGGGACGTGACTTATTGGGTTCATTGTGCAGGAGCTCAATATGCAATCAGATCAGACATCTTTATTACAAAGTCAGATCTAATGGAACACTTGGTTATAGTGGTGTATCGACATTGTCAACCATGAATTCAAACTATCAAGTTAGTTTCGTCGCCAGATTGTTTTAGGAATATAAATTGTTGATGTATCTAATGTCGAAGGTTTATGATTACAGCTCCACAGTGGTGCACACTCTAAGGTTCCTCAATACTTGGGCGCAATTTCAGTTGTAGTTTGTTTTGTAGCTGTTTTGACATCCATTGGAGTTTCCTTTATGATTGTGCCTAGGCAAATCATGCCATGGACTGGGTTGATCCTGATATATGAGTGGACGTTCACAATCTTCTTCCTTTTATATGGTGGCTTCCTATTTATGGTGCATCAATATGGCAAGAAAATTGCGTTTCAGACAGTACCTCTTTCATCAGAAACAGAATCTTCATTGGATGATTCAGGAAAAGGTATGTATTTCTGCGACAGTTTCCATAATTTTGCTCTTTTCTCTTTCACCACGTCTAGTCATTCTGTGAGCTTTATCAGACACATTAAGTTGTTTTTATTTTGGTCTCTAACTTGTTTGACGAATAAAACAGGTCATCAGAGGGCAGATGCATCTTGTGACTTTACTACATGGTATTATGGACTAGGAATGGCATTTTTGGCTTTGGCTGCCATTTCTTTGCCCTACATTCTAGGGGTCACCGCTTTATTTGTGAGGTAATTTTCTGGGAATGTGCTTAATGAATGTATCATTGGCTCATAGATTAGGAGCTGTGATGATGAATGCTTTTAAAGTGGTTTATATACTAACTGGTAGGTTTCTGGTACATATTGAGCAGGTTGGGTCTGATGGTAGCCGTAGCCATAGTTCTAGTTTCGTTCATGACGTATGCTTCAGAGCATCTCGCAGTAAGATGGTTCCTCAAAGGTCTAGAAGACCGTGACACGACTAGAACTAAATCAATCTGCTTCCTCTGCTGACACACACACACACACACAAAAGTATGTCACAGTGTAACTCAGAACACAACGTATGATCGATCTCTTTACTCCGTTAGGACAACTCTTGAGTCTTGTTCTTTCTTGTGTTATTGTATCATTCTTCTTTCTAAATGATTTTGGTCATGACGGATGAGAAAATCGTAATGAAGTTGGTTCATGGACATATCATGTTTTACTTACACTTGTCAACTAAACTCTTATTTGGATTCCACACGTTCATAGTCATCACTCTTCCATATATTCCTAGCAGAGATCCCGTCTTTGTCCAGTCGCGTACTCTATTGAGAGAGATATTTTTTTTTTTGATATAAATTATTGAGATTTTTCCAAGTCAGAGTATAATAAATACGTGATCAATTCCAAGATATTTTCTGTTAAAACTTATTCATATATTTTTTTTAATACTTATTCATAAAAATATTATTTTTTAACCCAAAATATGATGTTGTTAAATGTGATAGAACTCTATATGGTTGAATATATGTTTATTGATAAATATGAAAGGCTATGTATATATATAAACAATTTTTGTGAATTTTGTTTTTTGTAGTATATAGATTTTTTTTGAAGTAAGGATATAAATACATGTTCCGTCTCAAGATATTTTGTGTTAATACTTATTCAAATAATTTTATTTTTTTACCCAAAATATGATGTTGTTGAATGTTGACTAATATAAAAGACCTCTTTATGGTTTCGGGTTTTTTTTTTTTAAGTTGAATAAAATATTAAGATTGTTTTGAAAATTTTAAAAATGGGATTTTTTTTTGGTCAGCCTTAAGAAAAGAGGATTTATGTCTTCAATTCTATGAATAAGAGTCCTATAAATAGAGTTTAGGTTCAAGATCTTGAAAATTACATATCATTTTAATTTCTTCAGTAGACTTTAAACAGAAAAAAAAATGAATTTTACAAAAAAACTAATAACTTTTTTTTTTGTAACTACATTAGTTGTTTCGATGTCTAACCAAAACGTTTCTGGCTTAGGTATATGTATGTGTGTGTAAACATATGTTATTGGTATTGTTATTGCAATTATATATCTATTGAGAACAAAATAAAATTGAGAAATATTTTATCCATATATATATATATATCTGTGAATTTGTAATTTTAAGAATGTTATTTGACTATGAATACATAATGACAATTAGGTTAATGTGTGGGTATGTGTGTTTATGTGCATAGATGAAACCAACAAACATTTATCCGAACAATATATGTATTCACCCTTGTACGGATGATTGCAATTCGGACTGTAGGCAGTATATACAATTTAAGGGCGGATCATGTATGTTGGGACGTTGCTGTTGCGAGCCTCATGTTATTTAAGTTAAACTGTAAAACTCATAAATAATCTATTTTGTCAAATTTACTTTTGATAATAAGAATAAAAAAACATGTCGAATCAAAAATACCATGAAATAAAACCTATGTTATCAACCATAAAAGCTACACTCGCAATTCTTTATAAATAAATAAAACCTACAATCAAAACTTAATTCGTGTTTACGTCCGTTAATTTGAATACAAAAGATACAAAATTTAATATGACAACTCTTGAGTCTTGTTCTTTCGTGTATTATTATATCATTGTTTTTTTCTAAATGATAGTATTTGTCATCTTCACGGATGAGAAAATTGTAATGAAGTTGGTTCATTTATCACATATCATGTCTTGAACAATTTTTTAGTTACACTTGTCAACATATGACTCTTATTCCCTTGGAAAACAAAAAGAAACAAATTATATATAATATGACGAGATGCTTTTACAACAAGTTTTATTTGATATTGAAATGAAACATTACATGATTAAAAAAAACGGAACGTGAGCCTTAAGGCATAGTCTTGTAGAAATAAATCTCCATCTCTCCAGAATACTTCTTGGATAACAATCTATAAATCGGATATTCATTGGATAAACTGATAGTCGTTGGATAGTCAACGTCACCGTCACCGTAAGTAAACTTGTAATATTCGTTAGTTTTATGGATGGAGAACGTAGTGTCATTGCTTGACTTTGATCCGTTCAGCATTACTTCACCTTCTAAATCTGTTTTCTGAACTACTCTCCAAAACCCGGATTCACCACAGTGACGTGGATTTACGAACTTAATCTTAAGTTTGTCTGACTCACGTACGACGGTGTCTGATTTTGATGGTAATATAAACACAACTGGTGTTGGTGGTATGTTTGGATTAGTGAACATTACCGGTTGTTGTGGGCATGACTTGGGATCTGATGATCCCATATTCTTGCGGCAAATCCACATGTTGTAATCAGATGTCATAAAGCTGATGTAATATGGAACGTTAGGCTTGACGGGCTCTCCTTCGCCATCATAAACTACGTCGTTCCCCTCACCAACAACTCCACATGTTGTTGTTATTGCAACGAACATGGAAAAGATCATCATCATTCTGAATGTTTTCATCTTTTGTCTTGTTTTTCTACTTCTCTTGCTTTTTAATTTGTGTTCTTGTTTTGAGTTATTTATAGAGATTAAAGCCCATTGTTTATAATTGTTCTTTCTACTCAACATCCACATGTTGAACTTGCTTCTTGCGGTCAAAGTCAAGGGTAATGGGCGTTTCAAATCCAAACGCTACGTCTTGCCGAAAGCAAGGCAAAAGTTTTGTTTTTTTTGGTGAAAACGCAAAGTTCTTTTGTTTGGTAAAATAGCAAAGTTGACGATCTGTTTAGCCTTTCTCACAACCTTTGAGATGATGTTGTTAGTTCATCTAGACAAATCTCATTACAGTAATAATAATTGGCCATGTCCCTTATATATCATTCTCACTTCACTTACGATGAAAGATATTTCTCACATATAAAATGGCTTCAATGGCACTCATTACCACTTCTTTTCCCCTTACAATATGGAGATTACCAGTGGATTTTCGTCAACTCCACTTGCTTCAGGCGATCCAGCGAGTACATCGGAGTGGACTTTCTAATTGACCAAAGATAAATAAATCTAAGGGATAAATCAAAGTCAAAACAGTATAAAATATGTTAAAGTGCAGTATTCACGGACTATATGTTAATTGTTAAGTGTAATTTTTATTTAGAAGATAATTAACCAAAAATATTCATCTTTGATTTGATTTGCGACGTCTTCTTCGATTGGTTTGGTATTATTACCCATATTTTAGTTCCGGTTTGGTTTAATTTGGTTTACGTCTCTATCACTGTTCTTCTTCACAACAACGAATGAGCGATTAACTATTTGTGGAGGGGAAAGAATCGATTTTTATTTTCCTTTCTGAATTTTGGTTCTTAATGTCAACGGTAATAATCACTTACGTTTTTCTATGGCGAATTTGCTTTCTTCTCCTTCTTCTTCGCATTTAGCCACTTGCGTTGTTAGACGCAGATACTCTTCTATGAACTGCGATTTTGATCACTGGCCAAGTATCGTGAGCCGCGGTTCCTTTCAGTGCCATGCCTCCCGTGGTCCTATCTGGGAGGAGGAGCTCTTCCGTGACGAAGGGTTTCGTCGATTTGAGTTCGGGAATCGTAAGAAGAAGAAGCCGTGGTGGTTCGACGATGACGATGACGATTATGATGGTTGGTTGGATGAAGAAGAAGATTGGAGTACAGTATTTGAGGTATTGCTTCTTCTTTTTGAGAAATTTCACGAATTGATAATATCCTCTGAAGATTTCATCACAAAAGTTGCTTACTTTAAATTCGTTTTTGTTTTAGTTGTTAGCTCTGTAGCCAATTTAGGGTTTTGATCTAATTGCAGGTATTTAGGACTTTGAGTTGGATGCTTGCACCCATCGGCATATCTTTGCTTTTAGGAACAGAGTCAAACGCAGGTTTAATGGCATTAGCAGTTCCTTTAGTTCAATCTGTGGTGTCCCTTGTGGTTAGTAAGGTCTGGAGCAGCCCAAGCATTAGACCTATGAAAAGAAGTAGAAGAGATTCGTTTTCAAGATCTGGGAGTGTAAGTAGTGCAAGAACAAGGAGAGCTAGGCAAGGAGAAAACATGGGTGGTGCTGGTGTGGATAAGGGAGGAGGATACAAGTCATGGATGGTAGGAGATTCTGATTCTAACAGCATGGGTTCTAGCTATGGAGGATGGGATGATCTAGACACGCAAAGGGAGTTTAGAAATGACAATCCTTCAAACGATAATGTTCGACCAAAGCAACAGTTTGAAAGAAAAGCTAGTCGGCGGTGGAGAGTTAAGGAGAAGCCATTGCTCTTGAGGATGCTACTCGCTGCCTTCCCCTTTTTGAGTTCATGGACCAAAGTTTTCTTTTGACTTGGGATTTATGTAACCCCTTTATAGCTTGGAGACAAGAGTTTCCCTCGCGGTTGGTCGAAATCAATCTTCGTGGAATCCTAAAGGTTAGCTTTCAATTATCTTGGAATTTAGAAGTTAGACATACCTCTTACTTGTGATAAGAAAGCATATTCTGTAAGTTGATGCATATCAGGGATTTGTGTTTCTATTAATAAAAAAAGTGTGATAGTTCTTGTCTGTATAGCCTAAAGAGTATCTTCATTTTATTTATAATCAGCACCTATAATTGGTGATGGCGTACCAGATTCTGCTGCTACTGCTCTTTAGCATGTGAGATATTAGATTGCGTACTCTTCTACTTTATCTAGTCAGGGAGCAATACTGCTTAGAATATATGCTTTCACATGTTATATTAAAACACTCAAAGGCTTCTTTACATGTTTTTCTTTGTTGATAGTAACCAATGGCCTCATGATTAGAATCGTTGATAAAGACCTTTTTAAGAATAAATAACAATATCAGTTTATCAGGAATCCTTCAGTTAACATTTTGGTTAGTTTCAGAAGCTTAGGAGTACATTTAATCCTATGAGCAGCAACCACTTACCTTAGTCTAATTGAATTAGGTAGAGACCTTTACTCTGAGGATGTAGTACTGATGGTATGACCATAAACCGCGTGATTTGCTGGTTTTGTGTAATAAAGCTGAAACGTATATTGGCATATATGTCAATTCTTTGTTCTGTGGCAAACAAAGAAGTTACATCTGGAAACATAACCTAGGAGGGGCATTGTACGTATCCTAAGCATTAATCTTATCTACAAATTATTGTCTGAATATAGAGTCTTATGCTTCATGGTGATAAATACTAACCCAAAACTAGATAAGTAAGTAAGACAAATCATGAAGAAGTAGGAGGATCGAACTTGTAGTGCTTGTCGATGAAAATCGATACGTCCCAAGTGCAGCTAAGTCCCTTGGGAATGGTCACAAGGTCTCCTGCACCAAACTCTACAAACTCTGATGACCCTTTTGGATACACCTTCACCTTACCCTTCACCAAATAGCATGTCTCTCTTTCTTCAAATACCAATGCATATTTCCCCGGCTGACATGACCATCTATTTATCAGAGAGCTTCATCATGTTATTTACCAATAAAAAAGAGGGAAAAAAAAGTGAAAATCTAGAGCATTTATGACACTTACTTAGGCCATGACATGACTCCAAGGTCAGATAACCTTGTGCTTGAAGGGCTGTGTTCGATTGCAATATTCATTCTGAGAAGTCGATGATGTTTCAATGCTATTAGATAGAAGAGAAAGAAAGATAGGTCTATTGAGATGTATTTATATGGTGAAGGACAGAGTAGTTGGTCTGCAGATATGTATTATATAAACAGGTGTGAATAAAGTGACTTCTTCTCTTTCCCTTCTATGGAAAAGGGATGCTAGGAGAGGGGAATCTTTAAAGAAACACTTTGACCCAGAATACATACAAAACAAAGTCAATAAATACAATTAAGCTGCATTTTTCTAGAAGTATATAATATTACAAATCTCTGGTTTTTCTACTTTTCTTGATTTCATGAGTTAAATCTGATTAAGATAGTTTCTCTAGAAGGCAAAAATGCTTGTTTAGTCTTCCAACAAGCTTTAAATGATAAATCCAGATCACATGGGGACCCCTTTTGTTTTTGTCCCTCTGTCCTTTATGCTTTCCTTATCACAGTCTTACGAGTGACCGAGTCTTCTGAGCTGAAACTCAGACTAGTCTTGGGACAATTTAGCCATCATGTGAATTCTGCAGTGGTCAACTTGAGAGGATAAAATAGGATCAAACTTTTTCAGCTGTTTTGATTGGACTCTTTTAATATGATTTTTGTGTAGCTTGAGATCAGTTATAGATGATTCTTGTGTGAAAGAATATTCATATGTTTTTTGGTTTTAATTTGGAGAATGTTTGACTGATTCTTAGAGTGATAACTCCGGACATTGATTTGTGTAGCCCATCTCTAGTTTGGCTGCTTCCTCAACAGGCTCTGCTTGTTTTTTTAATTCTAACATGTCATTTAGTATATGCATCTCCTTATGTATCTATATATGCATGCATAAATTCACATGTAACATATATTCGAATTTGAATGCTAGTGTATTTGCAATTTTGTGTTTCTCTGACAATATCAACAAGTGATAAAGAATTTGAAGTATGAAAGCAAAATATCCATGTGAACACCGTTAAAGAATATGGAAACAGGGTCTTACTTTGATTTAGTCTGATTAAGATAGATTTTCTAGAAGACAAAATGCTTGTTTGGAACCAATAGTGTAACACTGTAACCCTCGTAGTTTGGTGAATCTTTTAGAGTGCTTAGCATGTATAGAGTGTTATATCATCATCTCTTTACTACTACGTCCGCATTTAGGTCAGTTAATTAATTTTTTTTTTGGTAAATATTATAATGAAAGTTCTCATATATCAAAATAATACTCCAATCCAAGATTATTTTTCAATTTTCTTTCTATTTTTGTTAATACAATGCATCAGTTCCTAGAAGATATCCCATCTTTCCAATCGCGTACTATATTGTTTAACAAACAAAAATAAAATTAGAAGATCAAATAAAGTGAAAGTCTTAAACATAAAAGAAAATAACAGCATGTCGTACTATTCAACCTTAAATACTGTTGTTTTTATTGATGATCTGTTACTTTCCTAATGTTTTTCCTATAATTAATTATGAGAAAATCATGCATGTGGTTTCTCTTGTAATAAAAAATGTTACGAAATAAAAATCATATTTTGATTTTTATCATATATTTTGTATCATTACAAACAAATTGAACTGGCTTAACTGAATATGAAGGTGAGAAACTCACATGTATATATATTGAGCTCAATGTGTTTTATATTAATAGTATTTTCAAATTAATTTTACCTAAAATATGATGTTGTTGACAATTGTGAAAGAACTCTTTATGTTTGAATATATGTTATTAGCAAATAAGAAAGACTAACTATAGCAAAATATATATATATATATATATATATATATATTTATTTATATTTATATAGAGAATTTTTCTTTTGATATAAAATATTGAGATTTTTTCCAAAGTCAAGAGTATAATAAATACGTGTTAAATCCCAAGATATTTTATGTTAATACTTATTCAAAATAAAATTAACTTTTTACCCAAAATATGATTTTGTTAAATGTGAAAGAACTCTTTATGGATGAATATAAGTTATTAATAAATATGAAAGGCTAATATAAGGGTAAATATGATGTTGTTGACTACTACTATAAAATACCTCTTTATGGTTATAATCTTTTTTGTTTTGTTTGTAAGTTGGATAAAATATTAAGATTGTTTTGGAAATTTTAAAAATGGGAATATATATTTTGGTCAGCCTTAAAAAAGGGGATTTATGTCTTCAATTCTAAGATCAAAAGTCCTATAAATAGAGCTTGTGTTCAAGATCTGAAAAATCACAGACCATTTCATTTTCTTCAATAGACTTTAATCAAGAAAAAACTGGAGTTTTCAAAAAATTTAATGATTTTTTTTCTTATAGCTACATTGGTTGTTTCGATGTCTAACCAAAATGCTTTCGGCTCAGGTATATATGTGTGTGTAAACTTATGTTATTGCTATTGTGATTATATATTTATTGACAAGAAAATAAAATTGAGAAATAATTTTTCCGTGTATATATGTATCTCTGAATTATTATTTTTAAGAATGCTATTTGACTATGGACACATAACGACAATTAGATTAATGTGTGGGTGTGTGTGTTTATGTGCAAAGATGAAACCAACGAACATTCATCCGAATAGCCATTGTATTCACCTATGTACGGATAAATTTGGAGCGTAGGAATGCAGTGTAGACTGTAGGTTACACAAATACTAGGACGGATCATGTATTTCGGGACAATGTTGTTGCGAGCCTTATGTTAATTAAGTAAAACTCATGAATGATCTATTTCGTCAAGTTTACTTTTGATAATGAAAATTAAACATATTGAATCAAAGATATTATAAAATAAAAAGCTATGTTATAATCATAATCATATAATAAAAAGGTATGTTACTTTTGATATCAAAATAATACTCCAATCCAAGATTATTTTTCAATTTTCTTTCTATTTTTTGTTGTTAATACAATGCATCAGTTCCTAGAAGATATCCCGTCTGTCCAATCGCGTATTATATTGTTCAACAAACAAAATTAAAATTAGAAGATCAAATTAAGTGAAAGTCCTAACATAAAAGAAAATAACACCATGTCGTACTATTCAACCTTCAAAGCCTCAATGCTGTTGTTTTTAATCTGTTACTTTCCTTATGTTTTTCCTATAATTAATTATGAGAAAAGCATGAATGTGATTTCTCTTGTAATAAAAAATGTCATGAAATAAAAGTCATATTTTTATCATATATCTCGAATCAATCCAAACAAATTGAACCGATTTAACTAAATATGAAAAGCTATAACTATAGCAAATATATATATATATATAGATTTTTGTTTTTGATATAAAATATTGAGATTTTTTCCAAATTCAGTATAATAAATACGTGTTCAGTCCCAAAATATTTTATGTTAATACTTATTCAAAATAAAATTATTTTTTAACCCAAAATATGATGTTGTTAAATGTGAAAGAGCTATTTATGTTTGAATATATGTTATTAGCAAATATGAAAGGCTAACTATAGCAAAAAAATTATAGAGAGATATATTTTTATGTTAATACTTATTCAAAAAAAATAAAATTGTAACCCAGAATATAATGTTGTTAAATGTGAAATAACTCTTTATGGTTGAATATATGTTGTTAATAAATATGAAAGGCTAATATAAGGGTAAATATGATGTTGTTGACTAATATAAAAGACCTCTTTATGGTAAGAATATTTTTACAAACAAAGGAATTGTATAGTACGAACTAACATTGTTTTTAAGTTGGATAAAATATTAAGATTGTTTTGGAAATTTAGAAAATGAGAATTGTTTTTGGTGAGCCTAAAAAAAGGGGATTTATGTCTTCAATTCTAAGATTAAGATTTTTTGAAAGAAAAAATAATACGTGTTCAATCCTAAATATCTTATGATACATATTCAAATTACATATATGTTATTAACAAATATGAAAGTCTAATTATAGGAAAAATTACGAATGAAAAAGACAACAGCAAAATGTGTTGAGGTTTTCTGGGAAGTAAAATAGTACGTGTTCAATTTTTTTTATAAAAATGATTTGTTGACAAATATTATAAAAATCTTTATGGTAGAAAATATATATATTTTTAAAGTTGTATTAAATATTGAGATTTGTTTGGAAAATGTAATTTGTTCAATTCCAAGATTAAGAGATCTATAAATAGGGCTTATTCAAGATCAAGAAAATTGCAAATCATTTTGTTTTCTTCAGTAAACTTAAGAGTTAAGACCAAGGGGAAGAAAGAATATAATGGGTTTCACAAAAGATTTCGTGACATTTTTTCTTTTAGTTACATTGGCTGTTTCCTTCACCAACCAAATCGCTATGGCATCAGGTATGTTTTTTAATAGAATAATAAATGCAATTAGTTAGCTTTGATCATATGATTTTTTTAAAGCAATAAAACGTGGAGTATTCTGAAAAATGATTAAAAGTATGAGTGATTGAAAATTCAATTTCGCATGTTGTAAATAGATTAATGTGGAGTTTTGTGTCTATATGTGCAGAGATCAAAGGAACGAATGGCCTAACATGCACTCATCAGTGTTCTCATGACAAATACACAGACCATATGTGCAACACTGACTGCATAATAAAGGGGTTCAATAATGGAGGATGTGAACATCCATATAATTCTTCTGGGCGCTGTTGTTGTTATTAATAAATTTCCTTATGTTTTTTTCTGTAGTTAATTACGAGAGCATGTGGTTTCTCTTGTAATAATAAAAAAAATTCATGAAAATAAAAACTGTATTTCCATCATATGTCTCCAAATTAGGCAAAAATAATTGAACTTGCTTAATTAATTATGGGGTGAGAAAACAATAATGAGAACAAATTAAAAAAATATATATCTGGCGAACTTGGCGATGTAAATAACCGAAAGACATGATGAAATTTTCATAAGATGCTAATTGGGTGTTTGTAACTTGCGATGACTGCGTGAGATCCTTTTTATAGTGCTGTTTCTGCGTAGATTTAACTAAACTCTAAAACTTTTAATTTCCACCATTATAATATTATGTATTGTATGGGTGAAAATCAAAAATTTTAAAGTCTGGGTGAATCAATATAATATTATAGAGATGAAAATTAAGAATTTTAGAGTTTGGATGGATCGACGCATAAAATGTATCATAGAAAAGGTTTCACGCAGTCATCCCTTATAACTTTGTATTAGGCTTAATGTTGTAACTCTTACAAATAAATCTGAATTACCGTATATCAAAAATAAATCAGTACTATTTAAAATTATATATTAAGTATACATTATTATGTTAAGATCGCTGGTACGAATTGTAGTATTAAACTTCTATAAATTAATATCAAAAATTTAATAAATATTATAAAACAATAAAATTTGTTAGTTCTAAATTGTATTGGTAAAAAATAACAAAATTTGATAAAAAAAATTTCTTTAAAATATCTGTATAAATATATAGTCCTGTTAACAACAGAAATGAATAATCATGCAAATTTACATATATAAATATATATATATATATATATGACTTATTTTTAGTATATTATTAAAAAATTTCGGTTAGAACTCATCACTAGCCTTTTTTATATAAAATATATTTTATTGTGTTTTAAACTATCTTATTGTTATATAGTTTATAATTTTATCATAAAAAAATAAAAATAAAAATTCTAAATAAAAATAAATTTTTAATTCAATAGTTGTATACGTTGATTAAATATAATAACTGAGGTCACTAAGCATAAATTTGAATTTATATTAATCATTTATATAGGTGAATTTATCTATACTTTTTATTATTATTATCAAAATAGTTTGTTTTTTATTTTTAGTTTTAAGATCTAAAATTATTAAAAATTATAACATCCAAAACATTAATTTTAAGATAAAATTGTTTTAATTTATATATTTTTATTTTTAAAAAAACTCTCTATAAATTAATAAAATATTATAATCTTAATATTATTAGTTTATAGAGATTTTACTGTAGTTGTATTTTAGAAAAACAATTTCTCTTCTCTTTTTTTCGTTTTCTAAAGAAAAATATAAAATGTGGTGCATTCGTATTAAATGAGGCAAAACTTAAGTTACAAGCCCAAGAAACAAATTGCACGAAAGATCATAGTAATTGCAGTCCAAGATAAAGCCTATCAGAAGCCCTTTTCCAGAGATAAAGAAATAAATGTACCATTGTTCATCCCTAATTTAATAGGTCAAATGGGCTTTGGTGCTCCATACAGATATTAAATGGCCACAGTTCAGAGATTCATTCACTGAGAAATGAGAATGATATAAATAATTTCATGTCAATACATACCTCGACTCACGAAAGCACTCGAAATATTTAAACACGATAAGTTGAAGAGATTCAAATACGACAAGTTTATTAAAAGTTGATTAGGCCTAGGGTCGACACAAAGAATTATATCCCGGTCCCCCGTAGTAAAAGTGAACCCCCCATTCCTCGTTATATTCTTTTTTCACGCTGTAACACGTCGGATTTTGTGCATGCATGGCAATTTCTTGGACAGACTGCAAATGATAGAGAAAGTCTAATTTTTTTAAGTTGCGAAAAAAACTAGCTTTTTGGAAACCTTCTTCCGCAAAATTTCCGGAACCCATCTGGGTGGTTGTATGTTGGTTGTAGCTACGTCGGTTCACAACCTCGCCACCCCACTGTACTATATGTGCCGGCCATCAGCTAGATGTGTAAAGAGCTTAGCCGGCCAGTAGCCCACGAGTGACTGGCCAATGCCTAGCCACCAGTTCCCGTCAACCTGATCCTACAATTAGCACAACGCGAGTTTGAACTCGGCTTATATTAGAAACAAGTTGGACACCAAACGAGGATTAAATCATTTTAATCCAACTCGTCTTATGCAACACAAATTGAGAATAAACCGAGTAAAGCGTATTTTTTATAAGACATTGGTGTAACAATCATTAAAATCGTTTCATATGCTTTACTTGATTTTAGTTGTTCGGTTTAGTATAATATTAATTATACTCAATTGTTAAAATTAAATTTCATACCTTCCATATGGACATAGTGACGTCATACTGATTCCCGCCGTAGGTAGATACGGGAGAAATAGCACCTCCCAGTACATAGTCCTTGCTGACTTGTACAAATCCCGGACATTCGAGGTTGAGACATCCATTCTTCTCGTATGTGTCATTCTTCAAAAAGTTCACAAATTATTGTTATTATCAAATAATAATAGTCAGAAATTCCGCAGTCTATTAGCATAATTGAAACCGACATAAGATTCAATTTTAGTGTTCGTAAAGTAATATGGCCTCTGTTTTAATAAATGTTTAGATCGTTGTTCTTTTTTTGTTTTGTCAACATTTTTAGTTCGATGTTCATTTGTTAAAAGTATAACATAAAGCCGTGCGACACACAATTACAATATTAGTTCAGATTCCTTTTTTTTTTTTTTTGTCACTCAAATTACTTCCATTAAGCTAAAACAAGCATACAAGAGAGAGCTTCATGCCAAAGTTTTCACTTGTTACAAACATTAAAGAACAAAGCATATAAAGTTCAGATTCCTTATTCTACCTTTTTAGTTTGTTGAAGGATTAAACTACAATTCCTGATATGAATTAAACAATCACACTACAAATTTAATAACTCTATCCGCTTTACTGTATAATAAAAATTAAATCAAGGAATTAAATTACAATGTGTAAAACAAAAACTCACCGTCCAATATATGAAAAGGCGTGGCTGGTTGTGAAGATAATGATACGGATAAACCTAAACAACAGAAAAAATAAATTATTTTTTTACTCTTTCATAAATCTTTGTAATAAAAATTAGATAATTACGATTGTAAAAAAAAAAAAAAAAAAAAAACAGAAAGAAAATAAACCCTACCTGCCAACCCGCTTCAATAGAGTTGAGATCGGGTCCTTCGTAATCTCCTCCAACGAGCCAAATCTGCCCCAAACTAAATTCACCGGTTCCTGGTTCGACAGCTGGATTCCACACGTTCATAGTTGCGGCTGTTCCATATATTCCTCCTAGATATCTCGTCTCACCAATTGCGTACTATATTATTAAACAAATGAAATTAAAATTATATCAAGTAAATAAATAAAATCTTTAACACAAAATAGAATAACAATATATTGATATATTTATTCAAAGTTACCTCGTGTCCGTCGTCGGCGGCGTATGGAACCGTCCTCCAGTGCATTTTCTTAACATGTTCGGTCCCGACCGTATTACGTCTAATGGGTACCGTGTCGTCGGGGCAACTTATGCCGTTTTGGTTCCACAGCTGCGAGACTTGTTTTCCTTCCATTGTGTTTATCATCTTGGCTATATCCTGATTTTTAAAAAAAAAAATAGAGAAAAAAAAGTAAACTAAACGTACGATAAATGAAGGAGGGATATGCACTAATAGACTTGACATGATAAATCATAAATGTACGACAATTGCTCCCTCAGCTTCGTGGTTCTGAAGCAGAGGATGATTAAAAGCCGGTTGCTCCCTCAGATTGATGCAATCTACAATGTCCCCATCTGGACTCTAGTTATTTATCCATTGAACAGAAAAAAAAAAAAAACCTATCAATATCAGTTGAATAAGCAAGAGATCACATTCAATTTCAGAAAGAAAAACATGTAGGACTTTAAGAACTGAAATTCGATCTTTTATTACCAATACTTTGAAACATTACATATTTAAGCAATTATCATATATATATATATATATATATATATATATATTTATACACATGATCGAAGCTGAAATATTAGGTTATAAGATCATTTATTAAAAAAAAAATGAATAGAGTCGCTTACCTCGATGGACAAAAGTGGATTGCTTAGAACTTCTTGCGTAATTAGGAGAATTGCATAAACTAATAACTTTAGCATTTTCTATAGTATTGGAAATGAACGGAGAAGTGGTTACTAGCTAAAATATGTAGAAGTGGAAATGCACGGAGAAGTGGTTACTAAAATATGAATCAAAACCGAGTTAGGGAAATGGAACTGAACGTAAGTGATGGAACTTGCGGATTGACAAGAGTGTGTGTTAACAAATAGTATATATAGACACAAATGGGAACTAAGTAGACTATATTTACAAAAAAAAACCTTTAATTTTTATGATTCTTCTACATCTATAACAGAAGAAAGAAAGAAAAGAACGAAAGAATAAAAAAATCAAGATTTTACTTTTTAGATTAGTTTAGTTTATTAGTGGGGCATACTTTTTAAGAATGTTTTTGTAAACTGGACCTTCGTGTTCTTTACTCAAGACATTATCGAAGTAGTTAAGTACTGTTGTATATAGATAAAAGACATTATTTAAAATTATTTTTGAACATCCCAAAATAGAAACCTGCGAATCAAAGTTCAACGAATTGTGATTTAGTGGACAACTTCCATCTGCATTCATGCTTTTTATCTCTCGCTCCCTCTCTCCAAACATGCTTTTTATGATGCTTTTCTTACAAAGAAAAATGCTAGTCAATAATTTTTCTTTATGAGTCTATGAAAAAATATATTGATGCGTTTTGTTAATAAGCTAGTCAAAACATGGCTCACTCTCTCTCCAAACAAGTTTTTTATGATGCGTTTTTTTGTTTTGTTTTTGTATTCGAAAGAAGATTGTAATTTGTGTTCCAAGAACGTAGACATTACTGATTGAAATGTATCTTAAAGAAAAATGTGAGAATAAAGCATGTTTTTACACGTCAAAGAGAAAAGCATATTTTAACATGAATTTAGCTGAAAGTAATTACAATGTTTATAGTTGCGTTGTTTAACAAACTAATAGAATAATTAAACCAATTAAGATGGTGAAAAAATTTAAATAATGTGTAAGAAATATATGTAAAAAATGACAATATCTGTAATTAATTCATCCAGATCATAATAATCAGGTTCTATGTTCTTTTTGACTAGTTAGTTTCGTTCATATTGTTTATAAAGAAACTAAAGAAAGTATGTTGATATCTTAGGAAAAAGAAATGTATATAAAGTTTAGATACTCCCTTTCATTCAAGTTTTTATTGAACGGTTAATAAGATCATTATCAAATCGATGTGTTAAGATATTATTAAAAGGAAATATTCTGACGGAGTATATTAAAAGCACAAAAATTCATGTTTTAAGTAAATTAAGATAATCTCCAATCCTACTTTATTTTCTATTTTATATTTTATTTTAAAATATAATTTGTTCTAACCTTACTTCAATTTCAACTCTATAATAGAATAAAAATAGGATTATTCCAAATATGTAGTAATTTTATTCATCACTCCACTTTTTTATTTATTATTCTATTTTTAACTCCAAAGTAAGATTAAAGTATAATTCAACTTTATTTTATACTTATTCTATTTTAAAGAAAAAAATAGAATAATACATTGAAAATACTCTAAGCGTAGAAATTAAGTTACTAGTTAGTTTCTATAATTAGCTAGTTTCTTCAACAATTAGCTAGTTTTAATTCCTTTCCTTTCTTACTCGCTCATTTAACTTTTTCAAAATAATAATAATAATAATAGTTTAGAATCAAAGTTTCATCTATATTTAATCAAATCAGAATATGAAAAATGCAGCCAAAAGTTGTTAAGATTTAGAGTCACGCGCGAATATTGGCTATAAAAGGAATTGAGTACACCCCACTTTTGTTTTTTTTGACGGCTTGAGGACACTCCCCTAAACAGAGATAAAATATATTATTTGTAGGATATACAGAACAAACAAAGTGGAAATGTGTATTAATTTGTAATGAATCACTTTCTTAGATTTATCAATATACAAATAACCCACCACGACGACCCAAAGTTTACTTTAACCAAAACACAGAGAAAATAAAAAGGAAGAAAAAAGCTACACTACTAACTAGGGTCTGATTTGCTTAATGCGCAGGAAAATAAATAATAAAGTATCATTACTAATAATTTAGGAAAGTACATGCATCTGTGTATTTATTTACTTTAGTTTAATAAATTGTAAATAAGTGGAGTAATTCTTTTAAAATTGAAACGGTTTTATAGTTGAGTGTAATTTTATTGGTTTGTATTTTTGGTTCAGACTTTGGTTTTTGGTATAGAGGTTCTATTTCTTTGGTAGCTTAGTCTGGTTTAATTCAGGTTTGGTTAAAAGGGTTAAAAACCTCGAGCCTCAAGAAGATTAAACAAAATTAAACTCGGTTTGATCTGTTGTATCTTCAACTTTCTTCTTCGCGTTTACTCCAAGATTGATCTCTGACGAAGTATCATTAAGAAGGGAAGAAACGATTTCGGGTCAAATTTCACCAATTTCGATTTGATTTTGGCTTATCAACTTGAGTTGATTTAGTGGCTAGCCAGTGATAGATCAAGCGACGTCGTATCTGAAGCTAAAGACAACAGATATCGATATCGGAGATAGTCAATTCGCTCCCGGAATGTTCCAGCCGGAGATTTCCCCAATTACTTGATCACAATTCGGTTTAGCTCTTATCAAAACTAGATTTTACATAATGCTCCAATTCGGTTTGGTTTAATCAAAACTAGATTTTACATGATGCTCCAATTCAGTTTGGTTCAATCAAACCAAAGTCAAATTGATTCGGATGGATGAGCTTTTCAATTTCATTTGTGTCCGACAACGATAAAAGAAAGCGATTTATAAATAAACAGTAATGGGCCAAAGTTGTATGACTAATTATAAGCCCAAATTCTGCAGAGATACGCAGGCTTGTCAAATGTAAATTTTTTGATTATAAGAACTTTTAGCAAACGGGTTTCTTTTAATAATATAATTATAGATTTATAGGACTTATTTAATTGAACCTTCCGGAGGGCTTTATTTTGGGCTTATTTAGGCTCTTTATTTGCTTTAGGCTACCTTGTAAGATTTCTTGCATCCACTATATTATTGATTATTTTAAAAATTTCTGTTTTCTTTTGAAAGACACAAATATCTGAATTCTGGAGTGGTTCTAAAATCTTTTGTTTACGGATGGAGGTTATTTAATTTTACTGTATGACTTTCAAATAAATAAATATTATTTTTCACCTTTAGGGTAAATAAAGAATTTAATAGCTGGAAAAGGTTGGTTGACTTGGAGATGCAATCTTACCTTTTAATGTATTCTTCAAAAATCATAAAACATAATGCAGTTGGATAGGGTAGCTTTATCATGTAAATTTAAGACGTGAGCTGTTTGAGTTGGTAGATCTCTTAATTTCACTTTTCTCTCTCTCCAATGATTTTTATTTTTGTTAGGAAATTACATGTACAAAAAATAAGACGAAATAAAACTCTTATTTTGATTTGTAGAATTTATTTTCTTAACCCAATTCTTTCAATTTTCCTGCATTAACAACGTACATATATTATAACCAAGCATAACTCGCATTTCAAGAAAAGAAAAATACATAACCTACCAAAATACAATACTATAAACACACATAAATAATTTTTTAAAAAGCATGGTATCCAACAAGAGTCAAGACCCATTCCATTGACATTAATGGTTATAATTGTTATGTACACTTTATTATTTATATAATCTCTTTGAAAATTATAGTTTGTACTCTTTGATACTTTCTCTGTTTCAGAATAGTTTGATGTCAATGTTATTTTACACAAATTAAAAAAAAAAAATGATTATTTTTCTAATAACATTATTTTCTCTCACTAAAATATATTATAACAAATATAAATCAATAATGGTATATTAAATATAATAATTTTCAATCATTGTTTTTTTAAGTTTACAACTAATCAATAAAATAATAGTAAAAAAGCAGAAAATCAATTATTTTGAAACAATATAAAGTAGCTAAAACATCAACTATTCTGAAAGAGAAAGAATATATAATAAAGTTTAAAAGAGAGGCATGTGGAATTGGATACATGCGGTTTATATATTGTAAAAATTTATCTACATTATATATCTGCTAGTTTAACTTCCCATAGTTAAACTTTTAGATAGAATGAATTTGACAGAAAGGTTAACTGATCAGTGAAATTTAGTTTAGATTATTAAAAAACAAAAAAATTAGTTTAGATTTTATAATATTTCACATATCAACTAAGTAGCTAGTTGGACATGGATGATTATACATTATAGTTTCATTGGAGGCTTTCCAGTCACTGCATCTCGATTTGTGACACGGGGCACAACACAAAAATGGAGACGAAGAATGGTGAGAATTAAAAAAAAAAAAGAATCAACAATTGTAATAGCAGTTTCTCACATATTTGTCGACGAAATCAATAACTAATTTTCATTGGATCGATGTACATACCTAATAACTCAAAAAATTCACACAGCTAGCTTGGAGAAATTGATATCAGTACAAATAACAATAAAAAAACATCATGTCACATTGAATTCCAAGGATTTCAAAATAACTCCATTTTAGGAGAACAAGCAATAGTACAATTTGTAACATTAATTACATCCAAACAACAAACAAGACCAATTTTTATGTTGTATAATTTGCAGCCTCTATTAGTGTCTCTTGTCTTAAAACTCACAACTCACTCCCAAAAGAAATATAAATACAATTAAAACATATACATACACAAATATATATACATGCACATTACTTATTGAACCTTTATACCCATTGTCAGTGTATATATATAACACACCCTCCATATGCTCTCATATCATTCATCACTTTTAAAACATATCTTCTCATTCGTCTTCCAGTCCCATTCCAATTCCATAACAATGGATATCAAATTTTCTCCATTAGGGTTTCTAATTCCACTCTTCTTCATTGTTACGTTTCTTGCACCACAAGTCAAATCTAGGGCTTTCTTCGTCTTTGGTGACTCTCTCGTCGACAATGGAAACAACGATTACCTCGTCACCACTGCTCGCGCCGACAATTACCCATATGGTATCGATTATCCAACCCGCCGACCCACCGGACGTTTTTCTAATGGCCTAAACATTCCCGACATTATCAGTAAGCATGGTTTATACGATAATTAATGGTTCTTTAATCAATCTTTAATAATTCTTTAATATTATGTATTTCTCTCTACTAGGTGAGGCTATAGGCATGCCGTCGACATTGCCGTACCTTAGCCCGCAGCTTACCGGAGAAAATCTTCTCGTCGGCGCTAATTTCGCCTCCGCCGGAATTGGAATCCTCAACGATACTGGAATTCAATTCGTAAGCAACTTCGACCTTTTTAAAAATTATTGCATTAAATAACGCTTAGTGGAAAATTAATGCGAGAAAATATATTTTTACCCTCACCATTAACTATAGTGTCGAGGGTATACCCGTCTTTTGCTAGTTACGCCGGGAAAACCCAAAAACACGTGATTAACGAGATTATCTATCCTTAAAACGAAGGTCAATTTAGTCTTTTAGCACTTAATATTTTGATAACCGTTCGGAATGCTGTCGTTTTGGTCGTTGTGATATTTTAAAACGCTGTCGTTTTGTAGCGCATTGTTAATTATGTTTTTTGTTTTGGCAGGTAAACATAATTAGAATTTTTAAACAATTCGAATACTTCGAACAGTACCAGCTGCGAATGAATGCATTGATCGGACCAGAAGCTACACAGCAACTAGTTAACCAAGCTCTTGTTCTAATCACACTCGGTGGCAATGATTTCGTCAACAATTATTATCTAATTCCGTTTTCAGCTCGTTCTCGCCAATTCGCGTTACCAGACTACGTTGTGTATCTCATTTCCGAATACGGAAAGATCCTCAGAGTAAGAAGTTTTTTTTGTGAAGTGTATACTGAATTTACTGAGTGTCAGTCATGTAAAAGAATGAGTAACTTGCACGAAATTAGGAAAATTTGGAATCTTGATTCTTACATTATCATTTTAGCTTATTTAATTGTTTCACTATAGGAAATTGCATTTAATAAGTGACCCCCAATAATTTATTTGCTATGTCGCCATGTAGTTAATGCCATGATTCTCTTGAAATAAGGGAACATATCTAACCAAAAAAAAAGATGATGGGGCAAATTTAATAGCTTAATTTTTCTATAATTTTTTAATGTAATAATAATAACTTAATGATCATCTATATTTAGTTTCCCTTTAACAATGCATGATTATAAACTTTCTTCTCTGGTCTTTATTGAAATAGAAACTCTACGAACTAGGTGCAAGACGAGTTTTAGTAACTGGGACTGGAGCCATGGGTTGTGCACCGGCGGAACTTGCTCAGCATAGCCGCAATGGTGAGTGCTATGCCGCCCTTCAAACAGCAGCAGCCTTGTTCAACCCGCGATTAGCCGATCTGATCGCATCAGTCAATGCTGAAATTGGTCAAGACGTTTTTGTTGCAGCCAATGCCTACCAAATGAACATGGATTATCTATCTAATCCAGAACAATTCGGTAATTATTTTTAACTGATTTCGGTAACTAATTAAAAATAGAAATGTTTAGTTAATAATTCTAGGAAAAAAAATCGAAAGGGTTTAGTTAGTAGCTATTTAACTAAAGAAAAAAATAACACTTAAATCAAAGATTGGACCAATAAGATTTAGTACAGTAATATAAGCATAGAAGGACGACCAGTCCTTTTTTTGTTTTTTGGAGTAAATGATATAGAGTTATGCTTTGTTGTATGGGTACGAAAACTTATAAATGAGCACGACCTCTTTATAGGACAATCTCTTTCATACATGTCATTGCATTTATCCATAAAATTCATTTTCACACCTTTTTAAATAAAAATATTACTAGTAATATGGATGAGTAATTAATACGTCCGAAAAAGGTACTAATTAATACGCATGTGTCGGTTTCTAATACTCCGTAAGTAGTATCATTTCAACAAAAAATGTTTAACAAAAGGACCGGTCTGGTCTTTAAATAGTTCCATTTGAATGGGTTCTCTTTAATTTTTCTCCAAAATCGATCTCACTCGAAAAATATTAAAGCTATATACTAGATAGTAGTTGTAAGCATTTATACGTGTGTGTATGTGTAGGGTTTGTGACATCGAAGGTGGCATGTTGTGGACAAGGACCCTACAATGGCATAGGACTATGCACACCAATCTCGAACTTATGTCCGAACAGAGACTTATATGCGTTTTGGGATGCGTTTCATCCGACAGAGAAAGCCAATAGGATCATTGTCAACCAGATCCTCACTGGTTCCTCCAAGTATATGCACCCTATGAACCTTAGCACCGCCATGCTCTTGGATTCTACTAGAATATAATTTTCAGTTATTTATTTCAGCAAAATGTCAAGGTCATTCCTTTTGTAGTTTGTATTGTTGGTTCTGAGTCAATTATTAATAAGTTTGATGGCTATAATTAGATTAATTAAGAGAGTTTTTCTTGTCGGTGCATGATGTGGTTTGATGTCTTTGCTTGTTGTATCTTGCTTAGCTTTGTTAGTCTTTTTTTTTTTTTTTTTTTTTGGGTGCGTGTTATCATGTAGTATTTGGATAAATATATGGTTTTATTTTATACTTTCGAGATGATTGATTCAACTCTATAAAGCAGAAAGTACAAACTTCAATTCTGTACTCTTTCCCTCCTTCACATAATATGATGGTATGGCGAAATCACGTGTCAAAATGAAGCTTTTAGACTCACAGAGTAGCTTAAGGGTGACTATGTGAGTAAATTTAAGAGTGGCATCACATAACTTCGTCATAGGTAAAAAGGCAACCGACTTTTTTTTTCTTTTATCAACATTTGTTTTCCAAATGATTTTGTTTTCCTCCCTTTTCTTCAAATTGTTAAACATCAGAGCTGTAGATTTAAATTAAAGCTGGACATTTTCAAAAACTAAACTACTTAATTAAAACAGTATGGAATTAATTTTAGTAATTTATAAATAGTTAAATACATACGAACTGGTCCACATGGAGAGTCACAATTTCTCACTTATATATATATTTATTTTTTTTGATAAAAAATTTCTCACTTATATTATATACAAAATATCTACATATTTTAAATGCACCATGTTATGAAAATGATATATGTCTATGTACTTTTTGGAAAAAATTCTTGTCGCTATACATAACTGTGGCAATGAATCATTAATAAATATGTGATGGAGGGAAAGAGTACATAACGTAAATGTGAATAATAATTCCTAAAGTAAATGAGTTCCAGTTGGTGAAGTGGGTGAAATTTTTATGTCCATTGAATATTTAAAATTTAATACACAGAGAGAAGTTTTATATTCTTTCACTATTGACAATTTGACATTTATTGATGGACACTTATCAGTTATCATAGCGTCGTCAAACCAAACAAGCCAACTTTTACTACTGTCCCGTCTTTCCTCCTTTATAAAAACACCAAACTTGAGGTATTCAGCGTTTAACTGATTCGTTTGTTCGTAAGACATCTAAACATATATTAGTAATTTAGGCCTTATTTGTATTGGGCCTAATGGGCTATTCAAACAGTTTCGCGATTACTACTCTTCTACACCAAAAAAACCAACGGTAGTGACTAGTGAGGCTGCAAAAAGAGAGATAAACCAAAGGTCTCATGAATTCCATAACACATGATGGATTACGTAAGGTTTTGGAAAATCGAAAGTATGATTTTCTTTTCTTTTCTTTTTTCCAGGGATTTTACAACTCGCTTTTCTTAAGAAATTAATAGCTAAAACGTTTTAAGAAGCCAATACGAACACAACTTTTGAACACTGACAGAAACTAGCTAGTAGATTAACTTCTACGCTTAATTTGCTTAAACATGTACTTCTATGCTTTTAATATTCCTTGAGAATATTTATTTTAATATCTTAATTAATTAACACATGTTGAGAATGATCTAATTAACCGTTCAACAAAACCTTTGACCCAGCAAACAAAAGAATGAAGCTGGAGTATCTAAACTTGATTACACTTCTTATGCTTAAGATATCAACATAGTCGTTGATAAAAAGAAAGAAAGATATCAACATACTTTATTTAGTTTCTTTATAAACAATATGAACGAAATTAATAAAAGAACATAGAATCTGATTATGATCTAGATGAATTAATTAAAGACATTTTCATTTTTTAACATATGTTTTCTTATACATGAATTTATTCACCATTTTGATTTAAATGTTCTCATATTAGTTCGTTAAACAACTCAATTACGACAGCGTGCGTAATTACCTTGAGCCAAATTCATGGTAAAAAGATGCTTTTCTTTGTGACGTGTAAAAATATGCTTGCTTTGCACCTTTTGTTCTTAACGATAAATGTCTACGTTCTTAGAACACAATTCTCAATCCTCTTTAGAATCCAAATCGTAAGCTGCTTTTTTTCGTTGTACATGTGTAAATAGATATGCATATATGTGATATATAAATGATGGCACACCTATTATGAATATATAATATATTGGAACAAAGAAATTATCAAAATACCAATAGACAAACACGAAACCATGCATGCACGATGGTGATCACACACACACACGCGTATCTTAATTTCCATATTGTTTGATTTCATTTTCTAACTTGCTTCTTTTGTGAAGATTTTCTAAAGGAAAAAAAAAACTCGAAGATGGCAACAAAATCAACGGGAGATATCGAGAAAATCAAAGCAACCGAAATGAAGAAGAAACTAAACGTGTTGATCGTCGATGATGATCCATTGAACCTTAAAATCCACGAACGAATCATCAAAATGATAGGAGGAATCTCTCAGACGGCGAATAATGGTGAGGAGGCAGTGATCCTCCACCGCAACGGCGGGACACCTTTCGACCTAATCCTAATGGATAAGGAAATGCCCGAGAGAGATGGTGTTTCGGTACATTCGTTTTATCTGATTTTTCTTACCAAATAGACAATTTAACTGGTTCGATCATCATTACACTAATTAATAAACTTTTATATATGTTCTTTGTTGGTTTTACACAGACAACTAAGAAGCTAAGAGAAATGAAAGTGACGTCGATGATTGTCGGGGTGACGTCACTGGCTGACCATGAAGAAGAGCGTAGGGATTTTATGGAAGCTGGACTTAATCACTGCTTGGCAAAACCCTTAACCGAGGCCAAGATCATCCCTCTCATTAACCACCTCTTCGATGCTTAATGGATGTTGTGAAAAAATACAATCATGTTTACACCTACAAGTACACGTGTATTTGCATGTGTTTCTTTTAGGATTTAGAATATTCAATATTTCGTATCTATGTTTTCTTATTTTTATTGTCCGTGATGAATCATGTAACTGTAGTTTCTTGTGGCTTATTAAATACTAAGATAAAGTTTATTACATCGCAAATCTGATAATATTTATCTTCATATTATTCAAAAACTATAAAGACATTCTTTTAAAATCATATTCAAATGATAATTATTATTCTCAGTATGTTAATTAAAAATAAATAAAAAAATTCATATTATTTAAGTTCCAACTAGGAATGACGCATGCTAATTATATGAATATTATTAAAATGTATGTTTCCTCTTGTTCTCCGCATACTTCATATTATTCCCTCCAATACTATAGGTCATAAAGAAGATGAAGCATATCTTATTTTGGATTTGATAAGTTTGGGCAATTAATAGTAAATTCTATTTTCAACGGTTTATATCATTTTTGCTAGATTTGACTAAGCATTGCGTTGTATACATTCATAAATTCATATATTGATGTCCCACTAAATATAGTTGTAGAATTTTCTCATTTATAAATTTCACTTCTTACTTATAAAATTCTTCTTTGTAAATTTTCAATCCATAATTTTAAGACGAAATTCTTTAGAAAAATGCTAAATTTTGTCTGGTGGCTGTTTAGAAATAAAATTATATAATAACTAAAATCGTAAAAGAGACAATTTTGTTTTCATTTGACACGTATAGTTTCTAAAAACAGTAGAATGAATTTACAAGGTCATTTATTTTTTTATCTTTGTTATCCAAACTAAGCGTCCTCATGTCTTAAAAGCTTTGGTGATGTATTTGTTTGAAGTGGAATTATATTCTAAACATTTTGAGTTATTTTTTTTTTCACTTTAATCTGGATTTTACTTTTCAAAGCATCTACTAGATATTTGGAAAGTTCAAATTCGTTTCTAATGAGCTTGAACCGAAAAACAAAGGATTGATTTCGAATTTTCCTTATACCTTAGTTTTCGACTGGAGTTGAAGTATTTCCTAATTCCATGTACCATAGCTTTTGAGATTTTGATTTTTGATTTGATTAAATAAGCATAAGTTTCATATACTTCTCTCATGAATTTTCATATAAGTTTCATATACTTTATTTTAGTAAAAAATAAGCAAAAAATACGTAAAACATAAGTAAAATATAAGAAAAAAAATGTTTACTTAGGTTTTTGTTTATATTTTAATTATAATTTTTTTCACTCATAATCATCATTTTGATGAAGCCAAAACTTAGATGAAGCCACGTCTTTATGTTGACACACTCAAACACGTCGTCGTCAAGACTCTGTCATATTCCGCACACATTTGTTTTCACATAGTTTAATATATACTTACATTGATCGTAAGAACGGACGTTGTACTAATTGAGACTCCAATGAAGCTGATCAGTATCAACATCAACACGAACATATCTAATTCCACTTCATCAGAAAATTCACAACCATTAAGGATTTAACGTACATAGAACTACAATTACGGGGAAGAAAAAAACAGAATCTTAGTTTAGAAAGAAACCATGATGTTAGTTTAGAAAGAAAGAATTTGAAGCAGAGTTTGTGAAGATATGATGTTTAGGAAGTGCAGAGAATATATAATATTTTTACGTGAGTGAATTATTCATGGGATACTTTGAACCGACGTCCCATATATATAGAGGTAGCGCTACTTATTTTTTTTTGTGTCGCAAAAATAGATGCTTAATGGACTACGTGTTACTACACGTCTATTTATTCCACTGTGAAAAATACAATAATGTTTACAAATACACGTGTATTTTGCATGTGTTTCTTTTGGAATTTAGGATATTTCATATATATATTTGCTTGTTTTTATCGCCCGTGATGAATCATGTAAGGGCTTATAAAATATTAAAATAAACTTTTATTTTGTTAAATATTGAACTTCATATTCATATTACGTACGTTTTCATATCATATATATACATACACATACGGCTCATGCAATATGCGTAACAAATAAATCATACATATTTTTCATGAACCACTTTAAACTTTAAATAACTATTAAACGGAAATAATGTATCTAATCTAATGTCTGATCCCTTGACTCTTTAAACGCATCACGCATGTATAATGCATCTAATCTAATCGAATTAATTATATGACTAAGGAAATCACAAAAGAGTCCAGGAATTCCAACTACGGATGCTAGCTCGTTTAGAGTAATACTATTAAGATGCTCGTTTAGAGGAATTTCTTCTAGTTCTGCTCATACTTCATATTATTCTGTCCAATACTATAGGTTATAAAGAAGATGGAGCATTTGTTACTTTGGATTTGATAAGTTTGAACAACCAAGAATAAATTCTATTTTCAACGGCTTATATCATCTTAGCTAGATTTGACTAAGCAATGAGTTGTATACATTAATAAGTTCATACACTGACGTCACATATATATAGTTGAAGAATTTTCTCTCATTTATAAATTTCACTTTTTTTAGAACTGAAAGTTTTCATTTATAAATTTCTCCTATATGAATTTTCAATCCATGATTTTAATACGCGATTCTCTAGAGAAATGCTAATTTTTGTCTGATGGTTGTTTCGAAATAATTCATATAACTAAAATCAAAATAGAGATGATTTTGTTTTCATTTGACATTTATAGTTTTTAAAAACAGTATAATGAATTTACAAGATCATTTTTATCTTTGTTATCCAAATTAAGCGTCCTCATGTCTTAAAAGCTTTGGTTATGTACGTGTTTGAAGTGGAATTATTTTCTAAAATTTTTGAGTTGTTTTGTTTTCACTTTAATCTATATTTGGAAAGTTCAAATTCGTTGCTAGGGAGCTTGAACCGAAAAACAAAGGATTGAGCTAGAATTTTCCTCATAGCTTAGTTTTCGACTGGAGTTGGAGTATTTCCTAATTCAATATAATTCGTTGCTACACTACACTAGATCTTATCAAAAATATTTTATTATTTTCCTTATCTTTTCCGTGTTTGATATTAATTTAGAAAATATCGGATTCACACAAACATATGGAATCTTCAAAAGCATTTGAATTTGAAAAGTCATCCAGATTAAATAAGTGCATAATATTTTTTTGTTTTGTTAACGATCGAGGTTCATTTGGTCTAACCTACATCTTCAAAGATCACGACCAGAAGGGAATTTCACTAGAACCATGAAGCAAATACACCACTCGTAATTTGTAGAGCCAGACGACTCATAAACGAGAGTATACTGAACATAACTCTTTTTGATTTACCGTCTATTCTATTAAATTAAAATCTTTTAACACTTTATTAATTCCAAGTAAATTTCCTTATTAACAAGAAGTAAATTTCCTTTTCTTTCGAGTAATTTATACTCTTGTTTCCAAAATCATGTTTCAAGATTATTGTTAATCTTTTCGGATATTATTGTCGTGATGAAATGAATTCAAGATAAAATCCAAGACAAAGAAAAAAAGAATCGTGAGGAGAGATTGGGAAGAACATGTCGATGATACATAAAAAGAAATTAACGGTGTTGATCGTTGACGATGATCCATCTTGGTGTACACTCCTCACTCGAATCATTCAAATGGTTGGAGGATTTGCCTACGTGGCCAACACCGGTGAAGAGGCGGTGAACCTCCACCGTAATGGAGATTCTTTCAACCTTATCCTCATGGATTATGGTATGCCTCTCATGAATGTAGTTTCGGTTAAGTATCAATCACACTAATTAATTTCCAATAACCATATCAATGACCGGTTTGATCATTCACTAATTAGGTTTAATTATCTTTGATTTGGTTAATTAGGCAGCTAAGAAGCTACGAGACCTGAAGG
Source organism: Cardamine flexuosa (assembly GCA_963555745.1). Classification (NCBI taxonomy): domain Eukaryota; kingdom Viridiplantae; phylum Streptophyta; class Magnoliopsida; order Brassicales; family Brassicaceae; genus Cardamine; species Cardamine flexuosa. The sequence goes on along the minus strand of OY743219.1, from coordinate 1,133,311 downwards.
TGGCGTCAATGATCGTGGGGATGACGTCACATGAGCACGAGCCAATAGAATTTATGGAAGCTGGAGTTGATCATTGCTTGGCTAAGCCCATAACCTTTGGAAAGCTCGCCTCCATCATTGACCATCTCAAAACCGAATGAGGTTTTTTTTTTTTTTTGTCAACGATAAATTTTTTGTTTTCTTCTAAAAATAAGAAAATACTCCTATGAAATAATACTCACGTGATCTGCACATGATCATCGGTTTATAATATGAAAGTATTAAATTTTAAGATTAAATATAATTAATCTAAATTTTCAAATCACTTTATCCATTCCCCAGTAAAAAAAAACTTAGGCCAAAAAAATGTCACTCTTCTTCCTGAATCCTCCGTTTCCCTCCAACTCAATCCACCCAATTCCTCCTCGCGCCGCCGGATTAACTTCCATTCGATGCTCAATTTCTGCACCGGAGAAGAAGCCGAGGAGGAGGAGGAAGCCGAAGCAGAGCCGCGGCGACGGACCGGAGAATGACGATACCGTTTCTATCGGAAGCGGTGAAGCTGTCTCGGCCTTGGAGAGGAGTCTCCGTCTCACTTTTATGGACGAGCTTATGGAAAGAGCCAGGAATAGAGATACTTCAGGTGTATCCGAGGTTATCTATGACATGATTGCCGCTGGACTTAGCCCTGGACCACGTTCTTTCCATGGCTTGGTCGTAGCTCACGCTCTTAACGGCGACGAACAAGGCGCGGTAAGTGCTTCCCTCTAGCTTATATTTTATATATCTCTTAGAAATCATTCAATGCTGGTGTTCAAACTCAGTTCGATTTTTTATCCAAATTAGAACTTTCCTCTTTCTCATAGGTTTCTTGGGTGTTTGTTTAATGTGAAAGATAAACACTTTTCTTTGTTTGGTGTGTGTGGGTGATTTCAGATGCATTCACTGAGAAAGGAGTTAGGTGCAGGGCAACGTCCGCTTCCTGAAACGATGATTGCTCTGGTTAGACTCTCTGGTTCGAGAGGAAATGCTACAAGAGGCTTAGAAATCCTTGCCGCTATGGAAAAGCTTAACTATGATATTCGTCAAGCTTGGCTCATTCTTGTTGGTATTCTCTCTTACCAAAGACTATGTTCTATAATCAAGTGCTTGTCTTTTCTTGTGTTTACCATGCTTGGGGTTATTGAGTGATCGTTTATAATTGGATATTTTACAGAGGAGCTTATGAGGACCAATCACTTGGAAGATGCAAATAGAGTTTTCTTGAAGGGTGCTAGAGGTGGGATGAGAGCAACTGATCAGCTTTATGATCTGATGATTGAAGAAGACTGCAAAGCTGGAGATCATTCCAATGCCTTAGATATTTCTTACGAAATGGAGGCAGCTGGTAGAATGGCGACAACATTTCATTTCAACTGTCTTCTTAGTGTGCAGGTTTGTTATGGTATTTTGGAACGTATACACACGCTTCTTCTTTGTCTAATGAAGATGGTAAGCCTTTTTGTTGACATCTAATAGGTTTATCTTTGCTTCGGTTGTGTAGGCTACATGTGGGATTCCCGAGGTAGCTTATGCTACATTCGAAAATATGGAGTACGGTGAAGGTTTGTATTTTTGTTTTTAAAGCGAATTTCCGCTTCAATTGTTTGGTTTAGTTGTTGCATGATGGTTTCTTACGTGGCTTAATGTCCTTTTCATTTTATAGTTTTTATGAAGCCCGACACCGAGACATATAACTGGGTGATTCAAGCCTATACAAGAGCCGAGTCATATGATAGGTAATTCATATGAGGTTTAATTGCGCACATTTATCTTGAAAGTGGACAAAGTTTCAGGTAGCCTGTTGCATGAATCACAGGGTTCAAGATGTTGCTGAATTACTTGGAATGATGGTTGAGGACCATAAACGTGTGCAGCCAAATGTGAAGACTTATGCGTAAGAGAATCTTTATTTCATTCTGTCTTCTACTCATCTATACACACTTTTCATTTCTCTATCCGCTCTGATGTAAAAATCCTGAGATGATCTGTATAATGATCCATTTCAGGCTCTTAGTTGAGTGCTTCACAAAATATTGCGTTGTGAAGGAAGCGATTAGACATTTTCGTGCTCTGAAAAACTTTGAAGGAGGAACAATAGTTTTACATAATTCAGGGAACTTTGAGGATCCTCTCTCTTTGTATCTCCGGGCTTTGTGTCGAGAAGGTATGCATACGTTTGTACATGTGTAAATACTAATAGCAGAGGTACATGTTGTGAGAATTTATTACTAAAAACTATTTATAGACTTATAAGTATGGTTCTCTGTTTCCCATGTGTCTGTCTTTATACTTTTAAGTGTTCTCTTCGTTTGTTGATTTTTTAGGGACATGTGCTAGTGACATACTCTCTCTTATTTTTGTTTTCTTCCTTTGTAAATTCACTGTCTTTAATAGATACTCTCTACCTTTGAACCAGGAAGAATTGTTGAGCTTATTGATGCTTTAGATGCAATGCGCAAAGATAACCAACCTATTCCTCCAAGAGCCATGATTATGAGCAGAAAATATCGAACATTAGTCAGCTCATGGATTGAACCATTGCAAGAAGAAGCTGAACTTGGCTATGAGATTGATTATTTAGCAAGGTACATAGAGGAAGGGGGGCTTACTGGTGAGCGCAAGCGTTGGGTACCTCGAAGAGGGAAAACTCCTTTAGATCCTGATGCTTCTGGGTTTATATACTCAAACCCCATTGAAACATCCTTCAAACAAAGGTGTCTTGAAGATTGGAAAATTCACCACAGGAAGCTGTTGAGAACCTTACAGAGTGAAGGTCTTCCAGTTTTAGGAGATGCATCAGAATCTGATTACATGAGAGTGATGGAGAGATTACGGAACATTATAAAAGGTCCTGCACAGAATCTTTTGAAGCCGAAAGCAGCAAGCAAGATGGTTGTATCAGAGTTAAAGGAAGAACTTGAAGCTCAGGGTTTGCCAATTGATGGAACTAGAAATGTTCTTTACCAGCGAGTCCAAAAAGCAAGGAGGATAAACAAATCTCGAGGTCGACCTCTTTGGGTTCCTCCAGTTGAAGAAGAAGAGGAGGAGGTAAATTTTATGCTCCCTTCTTCCAGGCGGTGAAACATGTATTTGAGTACTTGACACATGTAATAATGTTTACTTATGATATAGGTCGATGAAGAAGTAGACGAATTAATCTTTCGAATCAAGCTGCATGAAGGAGATACAGAGTTCTGGAAACGTCGTTTCCTGGGAGAAGGCTTGATTGAAACTTCAGTTGAATCCAAAGAAACGGTTGAATCAGTAGCGACAGATGAGTCAGAGAACACGATTGAAGGTGTTGCAAAAGAAGCTGATGATGATGAGGAAGATGAGGAGGAACAGGAAGGGGATGAGGATGACGATGAAAATGAAGAGGAGGAAGAAGTGGTGGTTGCAGAAACTGAGAATCGAGCTGAAGGAGAGGATTTAGTGAAGAATAAGGCAGCTGATGCTAAGAAGCATCTTCAAATGATTGGAGTCCAACTCTTGAAAGAATCCGATGAAGCAAACAGAACAAAGAAACGAGGGAAGAGGGCATCTCGTATGACACTCGAGGTGTGTATGTATAACAAACCTATGACATGGTTATGATTTAATTAGTCACATGTTCATGAATATGACAGTTTAAACATGTTTGTCAATGGCGATTACATCCATCAGGATGATGCAGATGAGGATTGGCTCCCTGAGGATCCATTCGAAGCATTTAAAGAAATGAGGGAAAGAAAAGTGTTTGATGTGGCTGACATGTATACAATAGCAGACGTTTGGGGTTGGACATGGGAGAAGGATTTTAAGAACAAAACTCCAAGGAAATGGTCACAAGAGTGGGAAGTCCAGTTGGCAATTGTGCTCATGACAAAGGCAAGAGTCCCTTGAAGCCTCTAAAGCATTATTTACTCAACTTTTTTAATGATCAGCTGTGTTAATAATAATAATAATAATAATAATAATAATGAATTTGTGTAGGTGATTGAATTGGGTGGAATTCCAACGATTGGCGATTGTGCGGTGATATTACGAGCTGCTATAAGAGCTCCCATGCCTTCAGCATTCTTGAAGATCTTACATACGACACACAGTCTTGGCTACTCTTTTGGCAGGTAAACTCAGTTATCTATAGAAGAAGCTATTCTAAGCCATTGCAAATTACTAAAATTGACTAAAACAATGACATTTGAATATCCGGGGTCTTGTATTGCAATTGCAGCCCATTGTATGATGAGATCATCACACTGTGTTTGGACCTTGGAGAACTTGATGCAGCGATAGCGATAGTTGCAGATATGGAAACCACAGGGATCACTGTCCCTGATCAAACCCTTGACAAGGTCATATCTGCAAGACAATCCAATGAGATTCCTCGGTCTGAGCCTGAAGAGCCACCATCAACAACAGTAACCTCTTAGTTTCTCATATCTTCCTATTGTGAAGCTCTCTCTCTATAAGAAACATAAATTAGCAAGAAGCAGCTGAATCTGTCTTAGTTATGAAAGTTTTGTTCTTTATGTGTAAACGAATTTCATAGGGAAGAGTTTAATTTTAAGTACAAGTTAATTCTCTACGAGTGTTGAGTATCTCTATACAAGAAACATAAATAGCAAGAAGCAGCTGAATTCGTCTTACTAGTAAAAGTTTTGTTCACAGAAAAATCCATGGAAGGGTTAATTTAGTACAAATAAATGTAGCTGCAACTGAACAAGAGCAATAACGTTTTAGTTCTCCATTAATAAACATCATAAGAAGGAAGGGACAAAGGAAAGGTCTGTTTCATCATCATTGTTATTCTCAACAAAGCTTTGGGGATTATAGTCAACTAAAAGTATATGAGAAAAGAAAATAGATTTCATTGTTTTCAAAACATGGTAGCAAATCTTCATCATGTTTTGCAATGAGATATGAAAAAACAAACTAATGATAAGAGTAAATTTGTTCAAAGAGAAGAAAGAGTAAATGGCGTTTTCTCCTTTTGTAGCTCCATGCGGACTTGTTAAAGTGCGGCAAGTCTCGACATGTTTTGATCAAATCGACACTTTTCTATATCACTTTCTTGTCTCCTCTCCCCTCCTGCAGGTTGCAGGATTTGCACTAAACTTGGAACATAAACGCACATATCAGGCCTACAGTTTATGTAGGCAGGCTCTTCTCACACAACCACTTGTCTAAAGAATCCAACGTCTCCAATGATGTTAAGTTTGTGGTAATCCTGGTCATCAAAACCAATGGCGACTTTCCTCTCCTCGTCAATGAAGAAACTCCCACCTATAAATGGAACTGTAATGTCAAATTCCGTTTCCACTCTCAAGAACTTGCTCCACGACACCCTTTCAGCCTCAATCTTAGTCGAAATCCATATATCAAACTGATATGGATATCCTTCATTGTGCGAAAGTGAAACCGCAGGCTTCTCTTCTCTAAGACAAGCTAAAGTCACAGAGTCATCAATCCCAGCACTAAAAGGCAGAGGCATAAGCGGCCCAAAGCTCTCACTTGTAAAGTCAAAACAGATTATGTGATCGTTTACTCCTTCCTCTTCTTCTACGTTCCTTCTTGAAACACAAAAGTAAGTGTTTCCCTTGAGAGATACGCCAGGGTTCCAAAACACCTTAGACCAGTATGGAGTTACATCAAGAGTCGTCCATAAATCAGAGTCGAAATCGTATATTTCATACCAGAAAAACTGTCTTTCGGGTTGAAGAATGTAATAATCTATAAACCTCAATAATTTGTAGCTACGACAAGATTCTTTATTCTCGTATCCGAGTGCATAACTGAACCTATCGGTCCTATGAGGGTGGTAAGAATATCTGGGTTCGATCCACCTTGTTTGCCCCAAGAAGGGATTCAAAACCAAAAACCTAGAATCGTCTTCCAAGATGCATAACAACAAACCCTCACAGCAAAAGATCCGAGATACCTTGACTTGTTCTGAATCGTTTAGGCACCTAAGTTTACCTTTTTGCTCTGAAAAGGGATCAGTGCCAATTCCATTGAAGACGACGCTAATTAGGTGAAGATTGTAATCCATCAACACGATTATCCGAGTCTCCCCTTCCTTTGTTGTTGCTGCTTCTTTACCAATGCGCAGCTTCGTAAAGCTTGGACTATAGGATAAAGTATTCAACGTTTTGCAAGTTAATCGCACTTCTCTCATATATTTCATGGGAACTCTTGAGAAAATCTCCTCTACCAATTCCTATGGAAGATTGAAGATCGTCATCGTCATTGCAACACGTAACCTTGAAAAACCTTTTTTTTCGTTTCCTTTATATCTTGCAGCTGAAGTAGAGGTCTAACAATAGAAAACTCGTAAACCCTAAATGTAGCTGGGCCAACCATGAGCTTTAGTATTCATAACATTCTGTTTCTTTTTTTTTTTTTTTTAAATTAAATATCATTAATATTAAACCAACCATAAACCGGAAATTGGTAGAATTACAACAGATTGAGACCGGTAACAAAAGACCAGCTAAACCGGATACACCCTAATTACACAAACCCTATATTTACTGAGAAAGGTTGTTAAAAAGAAAAGGACTCTCAAACAAACAAATAAACTTTTATATAAAAAAAGGAAAGTTACCGTTAAACAGCTTAATTGAGATAGGATCTCTTAAACACTCAGGTAGTCGGTGGAACAATCAATGTCAGATTTTCAAATAAAATTACAAGATTTAGTTTACAGATGTTTCCTTTTTATATGTTTGATCCTCTCAAATTACGGCACCGACGCAGAAAAAAAAGCAAGACCATTGATTCAATCCAAGTTAGGGCTTTTGATGTGTCGAACAAAATGTCTAAAACAGTTGCAGTACCCTGAAATACCCCCAAAATATCAAACAAAAGTATTTCACCAACAATTTCATAAATCTCACCAGCACCCATCAAGAGCTGATAACTTCATATAGAAGGCAAACGGAAATGACCTGACTTGCGTCAAAAATAGTCAACGCTTTTTATATCTTATTTGTCAACACCACTTAACAAGATTTGAGCTGATTTCATAAAATGGAAAAAGCCATGGAGAAGTTAAAGAATCTGATAATAATTTGTCATCTTTAGGTAAATTATCAGAACCACGTTTTCTCGTTTGGTGGATAGTTAGTAGAGATACAATACTACCTTTGAGAAGGAAAGCAACTGTTGCGTCTTTGACACGTGTTACTAAAAGACAAAAGTATCTCGCCTCCTCTGGGTTTGGCCAGATTTTGTTGACTCTTTGACCCGTAACGTAAATCAACGGCGTTGAAATTTACACGTGTCGAGCATTCAAGTCTAGTTATATGTGTGAATCTTTGATTGGTCCGAAAAAGGAATTAAATTAAAAAGCATTAAAGGAGAAAAAGCTAAAGAGGAAGCAAAACTCTCTGAGGTCTCTCTACAGGAAGAAAAAACAAAAAAAGGAATTTCGATTTAGGGTTTTTCCTTTTTTTCTCCTCTCGTGCGTTACCATCGGTGTTTTGATTCTCCGGTCAAGTCCCGGAGACTTGTGATCCCAGGGAAATTGGTGTTTTATTTCATCAAGGTGCGATGATCTCGTCGAAAAACGGAGCTGCGATGATCTCTCGACCTCTGTTTCTTTCGGATCGAGTTGATGAAGTCTTCTCCAGAAAGCTTGATTTGTCGGTTTCGTCTTCGTCTTCTTCGAGTCTCCTCCAGCACTTCAATAAGACTCATGAAGGTTCTGATTTGTTACCAGCTTTTGTTTTTTCTCTCTCCCCTTTGTGTAATTGCATCTTCACAGCTGAATTTTCCTGATCGGTGTTTTTAGAGTATTTCTCTGCTTGTTCCTTTTACTATGAACATTAGGTTGTGCGATCTAGCTTTCTTTTTCTAGGTATTATTGGTATGATTAATTCAAAGATCTTAGATTTGGTGAAATCAAACTTGCTACAAACTGCAACTTGTGTTTTTTTCTTTTGACTTTTAGGTATTCTACTTTTGGGAGAGCAAAGTTATTGGTTTTTTTCATTTGGTTTGTTCGTTTTAGGTTAAAAAGCCAACTTTTCTGATTCCTGTAATTGTTTCGTGCAGCTGATGATGACGCACGCCTATCTATTGCTCATCAACTGTACAAAGCAGGCGAATTCAAACAAGCCCTTGAGCACAGCAACTTGGTTTACCAGAGAAACCCATTGCGTACTGATAATCTTCTTCTTATTGGTGCTATTTATTACCAGGTACTGTTTTACTTTTTCCCTCCTTGTTTATTACTCTTATGATCCTTTTGTTTTAGTGAGCTAGTTTTTAACTCATAATATAATGCCCTGCAGCTGCAAGAGTATGATATGTGCATTGCTAGAAATGAAGAAGCTCTTCGTATTCAACCTCAGTTTGCTGAGTGTTATGGAAACATGGCAAACGCATGGAAGGTGAATGGCTTGGTCTTTGCCTGATCAGTTGGTTGTTGCCAATGTATATATTCTTATATCTGTGGTCTGCTCTTTCCAGGAAAAAGGGGACACTGATCGTGCAATCCGCTACTACTTAATTGCAATTGAGGTTGTGCTATATCCAATTATGCTTAACGTATACTGCTGCTGTTACTTTTTCTTCATTTTTCCGTTGGTAACACTTCCTTTTCAATCTAACTCTCAGCTGAGGCCGAACTTTGCTGATGCTTGGTCGAATTTGGCTAGTGCATACATGAGAAAGGGAAGACTCAGCGAGGCAACTCAATGCTGTCAGCAGGCTCTCTCATTGAATCCACTTCTGGTATTTGAATTTATGATCATTCTATCTAGCTTTTTTACTTGAAAACAGTGAAGCCAGAATAAGTCATTGACACCCTTTTCAGCGTATTCTGTCTCCCTACTTATGGGAGTTTTACTGTGTATCTTCTGTTGTTCGTCTTCTCACCTGATAATGTGAACTTTGCCTAGGTTGACGCACATAGTAATCTTGGGAATCTGATGAAGGCTCAAGGATTAATTCAGGAAGTAAGTCTTGTGCATAAACTCGTTAAGATAATCCGTCCCTGTCCCAACCCTGAAAAGATTATGTGCAATTTTCTTGTGTTCTATGGTTATGGATGTCGGCCCCTAAAGTTACAGTTGATTGATCAAAGTTTCTTCATTGCAGAAGAATTTGTAATTGAACCAATCTAAATTATAAGTAAATGGACGGTGACGTGATGCTCTAGTAATATAGCATCACATCTGTAGTCTTTTTACTAGTTTATCAACTACAAATACTGATGGATGCATTCATTTTTTCTGTGTTGTACTGTGTCATAATCCACTATCAATACAGCCATCAAGTTGTTACTGAAAGGCAAGAAGGGATGATCGTCTTATAGTCAGGTCCATATTGTTAGAATGTAATATTTTGTGCAGGCATACAGTTGCTACCTTGAAGCTGTTCGAATACAACCAACATTTGCTATTGCATGGTCAAATCTTGCTGGTCTTTTCATGGAGTCGGGTGATCTCAACAGAGCCCTGCAATACTACAAGGTATGCTTCATTCTGTCCTAGAAAATTCTGTTGACATTGTGGTCTGTGCTTTTTTCCCCCGGATTATATATTTTTTCTTCTCTTTAATGTGTTGGCTGAATTTCTTAATCTACCAGGAAGCTGTGAAGTTGAAGCCTGCATTCCCTGATGCATATTTAAATCTAGGAAATGTGTATAAGGTATGTTTACATTTGTTGTGTCGTTCAGGTTCAGTAGCTGATAGTTCAGTGCAATATATAAGAAACAAAATTTCCTTTTCCTTTGTATATAAGGCTCTCGGGAGACCTACAGAAGCAATCATGTGTTATCAGCATGCCTTACAGATGCGGCCAAATTGTGCAATGGCATTTGGTAAGTGTTTATTTGATCAACTAAATGCTTAGTATGGTAAAATTTACTTGCTCAAGTATATGCGTGTCTTTTTCATAACTGAGATATAACTACTTGATGCAGGGAATATAGCCAGTATTTACTATGAGCAAGGTCAACTGGATTTAGCAATTCGACACTACAAGCAGGCTATCTCCCGAGATCCAAGATTTTTAGAGGCTTACAACAACTTGGTTAGGATTATCAACACACATTATGTGGGTTTTTGTGTCTTTGAACTACATTTCTAAGTTATGATCCTTTTTGCATTTGCAACAGGGTAATGCATTGAAGGACATTGGGCGAGTTGATGAAGCAATCCGGTGTTATAATGTATGTGTGATTCCCATCTGAAACTTACTAGTCAATTTGTACATTACTGATAAACATGTGGTTATACTGCAGCAATGCCTTGCTTTACAACCAAATCATCCACAAGCAATGGCCAACCTTGGAAATATTTATATGGAGTGGTATATAAACCTTTCTTTTTTCTTTATAGATAGATAGTATAATAAATTACTGTAAACTTCATTTCACAACTTTGAACAGGAATATGATGGGTCCTGCTTCGTCATTCTTCAAGGCTACTTTGGCTGTAACTACAGGGCTGTCTGCTCCGTTCAATAACCTTGCAATAATTTACAAGCAACAGGTGCATACACGCTCCATTATCAATGTTCAATCATCTTTAGAGTCTTGCTCATGTTTGACGAATTTTGCTTGTTTTTTCTCCTAAATGACAGGGAAATTACTCGGATGCTATATCCTGCTATAATGAGGTTCTCCGTATTGACCCATTGGCAGCTGATGCTCTGGTTAATAGGGGCAATACTTACAAAGAGATCGGAAGGGTAACTGAAGCAATTCAGGATTACATGCATGCTATTAATTTCCGGCCTACAATGGCTGAAGCTCATGCAAACCTGGCCTCAGCTTACAAGGATAGGTAACCATTCGCTGTATCTTGCATTTATAATATATATCTGACACTTGTTCAAATACCGCTTACCTAAGAACAGATAAAAAAAATCTTTACTTTGAAGAAAAAGATCTTACTTGAGAAGAATTTTGTGTAGATAGCATGTTCCACCAGAAAAATATTGTTTTTCGCTATTGATGTATTTGTTGGACCTTCTTGCATAAACAGTGGGCTTGTGGATGCTGCCATTTCAAGCTATAAGCAGGCTTTGCAATTACGACCAGACTTCCCAGAAGCAACGTGCAACCTTCTACACACCTTACAGGTATTTCTTTTTTCATGGTTTGACGTCTCACATTAATGTGATAGTTTCTGTTTCTGTTTCCTGATTCTTGTAAACTCTCCCCTATGTTTTCTTCCTTCCTGCTGCGTACCAGTGTGTATGCTGTTGGGAGGACCGCAGCAAAATGTTCGCTGAAGTTGAAGGCATTATTAGGAGGCAAATAAATGTAAATATTTATGCCACAGTTTTTTGGTAATTCCTATGCTATTATTACAGAGTAAGGTAATAGCATATCCTATTGATCTTATCTTCAGATGTCAGTCCTTCCAAGTGTCCAGCCCTTCCATGCGATAGCATATCCTATTGATCCTATTCTTGCCCTTGAAATCAGGTTTGAGACTGATATTGAATACTCATACTTCTCATGAATATACATATTTATTTGTTTTGTGTATAGGCCTATTCCTTAAATATCCCCTATATTTTCAGTCGTAAATACGCTGCACACTGCTCCATAATCGCTTCCCGTTTTGGACTACCTCCATTTACCCATCCAGCTGGGCTCCCTGTAAAACGTGAGGGAGGATTTAAGAGATTAAGGATTGGATATGTGAGCAGTGATTTTGGTAATCATCCGTTGTCACACCTCATGGGATCAGTGTTTGGGATGCATAACAGAGAACACGTTGAGGTTTGTATCCTGCCTTTGGATAATTGTTGATCCATTTGTTAGGCCTGCCTTGATTTCATATCGAAAATTTAGGGTCTTTAACTCAGTGGTGTTTATCAAGCCTATAAAATTCATTCATGTTGGGTTTAGTTCTTCTGATGAAAGCAATGAATGAACCATACGGATCCTGTATGTGGAATATAGAAATTCAGTAATTGATGGTAGATCATTCTGTATTTGTTATCCTGTGTTTGTCATTCAGGATGTAAGCAAAAAAAATCTCACTTTTACAGGTTTTTTGCTATGCATTGAGTCCAAATGACGGTACTGAGTGGAGACAGCGAATCCAGTCAGAAGCCGAGCATTTCCTGGACGTTTCTGCTATGTCATCTGATGCTATCGCCAAAATCATAAATGAAGACAAAATCCAGATACTCATCAATCTAAACGGTTACACCAAGGCAGGTTCTAAACAATTCAGAAACTTCTACTCTGGAGCTGTACCCATCCTATGGAAACGTTTTTGGTAACAGTGCTTGTTCTTTTACCTATGCAGGGGGCTAGGAATGAAATATTTGCCATGCAGCCTGCACCGATCCAGGTTTCATATATGGGCTTCCCGGGTACAACTGGGGCAACCTATATCGATTACCTAGTGACTGATGAGGTTGGCAATTGAATTTTTTTATTTTTTTTAGGGTCAGCAAGTTGGCAGTTGAATTAATTTTCAAGATTTCTTTGGAAGGTTTATTTTCCCGCCCAACGCTATTTTTGTCTGTGTTTAATTGTTACTCTCTTTTTTTTCTTTACTTTTCAGTTTGTGTCTCCTCTGCAATATGCACATATTTACTCAGAGAAGCTGGTCCATCTTCCTCATTGCTACTTTGTCAATGATTACAAGCAGGTATGGTCAGAGAAAAGTTATCTTTACCATCTTATTGTACATTCATCAGTTTTACATGTGATTTATATCAAAACTCATTCTGTATTATGCTATTTGCAGAAAAATCAGGATGTGTTGGATCCAAATTCTAAGCCCAAGCGATCGGACTATGGACTTCCTGAAGACAAGTTCATATTTGCATGCTTCAACCAACTGTACAAAATGGATCCTGAAATCGTCAATACTTGGTAAATGCTTTTCTAAGCTTTTGAGGTTTGTTTAGCAATTATTAACATACGTCACTATACACTATCATATATTACATTATGTAGCTAATTGGTACAGATGTAACTTTATACATTTACAAATTGATTTTTATTTTTTATTTTTCTTTTAAGGTGTAACATTCTTAAACGAGTACCCAACAGTGCTCTATGGCTTCTCCGTTTCCCAGCAGCCGGAGAGATGAGGTTTCGCACATGTACGTGTAGTTCCATTCCATTGCTTAGCATTTCTTTGTTCTTTCTGCTTTTGCACTATTTCTAACCTTAAGTTTCTAACCTTACTTCCAGATGCTGCTGCTCAAGGTGTACAGCCTGATCAAATTATCTTCACTGATGTTGCCATGAAGAGTGAACATATCAGGCGAAGTGTGCTTGCTGATGTAATCCTTGACACGTGAGTTCTTTTTTCCCTCAAGATTCATCTCTACTTCTATATGTATTAAAAAAACAACACAAAACTTATTCTGCCACAACTTCCCTGCCCTTAGGCCTCTGTGCAACGGACACACAACAGGAACAGATGTTCTGTGGGCTGGTGTACCGATGATAACATTACCACTGGAGAAAATGGCAACTCGAGTGGCTGGATCACTCTGCCTTGCAACTGGTCTGGGCCATGAGATGATTGTTAACAGGTGAGTCTCAGCATAAACCAACTTGTACTGTTTTTTTTCCGGTATCTTCTGCTTTCATGTATATTGATAAGATATTCGTAAATGTTTGTGAACTAGCTTGGAGGAATATGAAGAGAAGGCCGTCTCTTTGGCACTAAACAAGCCAAAACTTCAGGCACTAACTAAGGAATTAAGGGCTAGCCGCTTAACTTGTCCTCTATTTGACACCATGCGTTGGGTTAGTATGGAAACACTTAGTGACTCTATATTCCTCTCTTGTTCTGGTTGATTACTTAACCAAAAAGCTCCCTTGGCTACAGGTGAAGAATCTGGAGAGGTCATACTTCAAAATGTGGAACATCCATTGCTCTGGACAGCAGCCACAACACTTCAAGGTATCGGAAAACGAGCTGGAATTCCCTCATGACAGATAAAAACATTTGAGGGGAAGATAATTGAAACACAGGAGCCGGCTTTGTAAATAAAAAAGCGAAGAGAAATTAGTAGCAAGAAAAGATTGATAAATTATCAGAGGTTTAGATTATTATTATTATTGAGCTGTGTTGTGTACTATATATAAAGAAGCTGGTTGTTTTATCATCTTTCATCTCCTATGTTATCCGATACAGGAACATTCCAATGTAATATTATCACATTAAACATATGATCGTTTAGCTCCATACTTTACAATAGAAATTCCAACAGAGCTTTGACTATAGCAACAAACCCAATGATGAAGGGAAAAAGTGGTCAAACAATAGGTGTTGACTAATCAAACGACGTCGTTAGCATCAGTATAACTATAAAGTAAACTCTGAATTGCCAAAAAGAAAAAACCAGCCGGTTTATCAAAGCTAGTCCGTAAACAATATAACAGGCCAATGTTACCCTAATTTAATGGGCCGTAAAATTCAGCATTTAAAGCCCATAATCACGTTGACCTATAAAAGCTTCCGCTACACACCGAATTAGGGTTTTTATCATCTCATATATTCGCTTTTGGCCGCAGATAAGCACAGAATCGTAAAATCGTAGCGATGGCGACCCAACCGGCGAAAGAGTCAGTGCAATGCTTCGGAAGGAAGAAGACGGCCGTAGCCGTGACCCACTGCAAACGTGGTTCTGGTATGATTAAGCTCAACGGTTCACCGATCGAGCTTCATCAGCCAGAGATCCTCCGTTTCAAGATTTTCGAGCCAATCCTGCTCCTCGGGAAACACCGTTTCGCCGGAGTTGACATGAGGATCCGAGTGAAGGGTGGTGGAAACACATCTCAGGTCTACGCAATCCGTCAGAGCATCGCGAAGGCACTCGTCGCTTACTACCAGAAGTACGTTGATGAGCAGTCGAAGAAAGAGATCAAGGATATCTTGGTGAGGTACGATAGGACTCTTCTTGTGGCGGATCCGAGGCGGTGCGAGCCGAAGAAGTTCGGTGGTCGTGGTGCTCGTGCTCGTTTCCAGAAGAGTTACCGTTAAGTGTTTTTTTGTTTTGCTTCTCTAAATGTTTTGGGATATGAATGTTGAAATTTCGAGACTTTAGATTCTCTGTTGCGTTTTCGTTTTAATGGTTATTGGATAATATGGCTACTCTTTAAACTATCGATAAGTTGTCAATTTTTCCTTGAAGCTGCTTTCTTTCGATTACTATTTTCTCATATGTTTGATGAAATGGATTTGCCTTGGTCATTTTCTAAGTATTCGTTATCAATTAGCAATTACATTGGTCGCTGAAATTTGTGGGGATTTGTGAATGTTTTTGGCTTGTTGTAGTTGTTAGGAGTAATCAATGTATGCTCTTGAGTGTGTGATATTGCTTCAGAATCTGTATGCTGTATTGTGTTCTCTAGTAAAAGCCATGATTTTCCTTCAATGTTTTTGATGCGAAAACCGAATTGATTATTTTCTCCAAACCTGGGTATCTATGGTTTGTAGTTTATGTAAGATAAGTTTGATTGTTTTTTAAATGAAAAAAAAACTCGTGATGTTTATAGAAGCATGATTAGTAAGTAGTAGCCTCACATCTTTTTGGACTGAGAATTTGAAAATGATTGTATTAATCTTGTGATCAGTGGTTGTTTATATTGATATCTTCGTTCTCCTTTTAACTTGGTTAAAATTTGCTTCAAGCAATTTCATCCTGGTATTCGCGATTATTAGCAAATGGCTTGTACCAAAACGCTAGCATCTTAGCCGTTTCAGTTCCAGCTTATGGTATACTCGAATGACCAAACTGTTTTCTTTTTGTCGTTTCATCTTAGAATAGCATAGTGGCAAGAGATTTGTCCAATTTCCTCGTTATATAGAAAACGATTATCATTAGTTTACGAGACAAAGCTTATTCTTTTGCTAGTCTTTAATGCGTAGGGTATGAGGTAGATGAATTTTCATTACTTTGGTAGGTAAATGTTGACGTCAATTAAATTTATGCGGGTAAGACATTTGCATGTTGGCTCGTATAATAGAGATCCGTTTGAGCACATGCAAGACTTTAAAGGCCCATTTACATATATACTTATGAGGTGGAGCCACAATGAATTTGCGGCCCCCTCACGAATATATTCTTCCTCTTTTGCTAGTCTTCTCACTATTAAGTCAATTGAGTCAAGTCTAAGAAGGCTCCTGTGATATTTGTTCCTCTCTACACCATACCATTACCAATAATGAATTCTTCTTTTTTCCTTGGCATTGTTGTTGCTGTTGCAATGTACACGCTTTTGGGAATACTATTATTTATGGTTTACAGAAAGATGAGTTTCCGTCAAGAAAACAAAACAATACCTAGTCCTTTATCTCCTACTTTATCTTTTACTTCTTCTTCGTCTTCTTCATCGTCATCGTCATCGTCTTCGTCTAGCAATCATAAACACCAAGTCTTTCCGAGCTTTTCCGGGAAAGATGTACGCAAATCTTTTCTCAGCCACATGATGAAGGCGCTCGAAAGCAAAGCAATCAACGTATTCATTGATAATAGTGATATCAAGAGGAGTACGTCGATAGGTCGTGAGCTCATAGACGCTATCAGAGGATCAAGGGTTGTTATTGTCATCTTCTCGAGGAACTATGCTTCTTCGACGTGGTGCCTGAATGAGTTGGTGGAGATTATCAAGTGCAGAGAAGAGTTGGGTAAAACTGTGATAGCCCTTTTTTATGACGTGGACCCAACTGATGTAAAGAAGCAAAAAGGAGATTTTGGTAAGGCCTTCGAAAAAACTTGCAAGGGTAAAACAGAGGAAGAAGCTGAGAGATGGAGACATGCTTTGGCAAAAGTGGCCAAAATCGCTGGTTACCATTCCAGCAACTGGTGGGAGTCCTTTTCATCTCCACTTAATCTTTCTAACACATCAAAGTTTATTATAAAGTTTGTTGCAAGAAATTAATCATATTTTGCATGTGTATGTGACATTTTTCGTGAATAATTTAGTTAACATTTTGCATCTATATGTTTCTTGTGTTAGGGAAAATGAGGCGGCCATGATCGAAAAAATCACCAATGATATTTCAAACAAGTTGAATACTTCAACGCCCTCAAGTGATTTCACCGGCTTAGTTGGGATGGAGGCTCATATGGAAAATTTAGAATTAAAGTTATGTCTAGAGAACATTGATGAGGTGAGTATGATTGGAATTAGTGGTCCTTATGGAATTGGTAAAACCACCATCGCTAGGTTTCTATTTAGCAAACACTCTGGGAGTTTCGATTTGAGTGTCTTTATGGAGAATGTCAAAGGATATGGAGAGGCAAGACCATTTTGTACTGATGGCCAAGGTTTGAAACTGCACTTACAGCAG
This sequence comes from Cardamine flexuosa, assembly GCA_963555745.1. Lineage (NCBI taxonomy): Eukaryota > Viridiplantae > Streptophyta > Magnoliopsida > Brassicales > Brassicaceae > Cardamine > Cardamine flexuosa. The sequence continues at coordinate 1,116,016 of OY743219.1, read as the reverse complement.
AAGTTTCTGTCTCAAATATTGAAGCAGAAGGATATACAAGTTCATCACTTGGGAGTTGCACAAGACCGGTTAAAAGACAAGAAAGTTCTTGTGGTTCTTGATGATGTGGATCATTCAGTACAATTAGAAGCCATGGCCAAGGAAACTCAGTGGTTTGGTCCTGGAAGTCGGATTATAATCACCACGCAAGATAAAAGACTTTTGGAAGCACATGGAATCAAAGATATTTACAAGGTGAATATCCCATCACCTGATGAAGCTTATCAAATCTTCTGCATGAATGCGTTTGGTGAAAACACCCCTAAAGATGGTTTTGAGGTTCTTGCATGGGAATCTTTATACCTTGATGGTATACACCCTTTGGGAGTAAGTAGTATGGGCTACAAATTCCGAGGGTTGTCAAAGCAAGAGTGGACTCAAGATATGTCCAAGCAGAAGTGGACTGACGTTATGTCCAAGCAGTGGACTGACGTTATGTCCAAGCAGTGGACTGAGGCATTAGTAAGGTTAGGGACTAAACCTGACTCCGATATTCTAAGGAACTCACGAATCGGAAGGAGAATCATATATGAAAAACAAAAGGGGGTTTTGTCACATATCTTGAGCAGAATGAAGAACTACCAAGTCAAAACTGCTGCTGCTGCTGCTGCTAGAATTTATGAAACAAGTGTGAAAGACTTTGATCAAAAGAAAAATGCCGAGTAATCTGGAGTGTCGTGGATTATGGACCTGCTGAAGGTTGGGGTAAACAAACATTGATGAGAACGCAGTAATGCTAGTCTTTGCGCATCTAATGTTTCTTTTTTCTTTTTTTTCCTTTTGACACTTAAAACAATCTCATATCATGGATTTTTCTAGTATGTGTTGTGATATTTGCTTCAGAATTGTAATACTGTCTTGTGTTGTGGTTAATGAAAGATATACCACTTTTTATCTCCCAAATTTCTGGAGCATACTCATCAGGTAAAAGCAGAGGACTCTGTTTGATGAACCTTTTAAAATAAAATAAAATATCTTGAGAGCTTGCATCTTTTTGGTTTATAAGGGTAATGGCTAATGCTTGGTTGTATGTTTACAGTGTAGTTTGATCATCAAGCAAATCACAGTCGTAATTACTTCAATAGTTACGATTGTGATTTATAGCTCAAACATTTATATATCAGCAGTAGATAGATGTAATTGACTTGTTACAAAGAAATGGCATCTACATGATTGACCTGTGTGACAAGCAAGCAACCCAAAGAAGACATTTTAATTTGCATGTTGGCCTCTGGGGTGGACCCAGAATTTTGTTTTTACCGGGTCATATCTATGACTATGAGAAACATTTAAAATTATATTAGTTATTTTTCGGATAACGAGAAAAAATGATTTTTAATAATAAAAATACATCAAATAATAGTTCAAGTAAGCCTTGGCATTCGGATCAGATTCGGATAAGAACCAATCGGGTTCGCGTATTTTAGATAAATACATTTTGTATCTGTATGGGTATTTATAGAGTTTTGGATCGGATTTGGGTAGGAACCGATCGGGTTCGGGTCGGTTTGGATTTAAAAAATTATCATCCGTAAAAAATAAAAATATTCGAATAATTGGGTAATACCTGTATCCAAACCGATACCCACGGATATATGAATGTAAGATCTGGTGAATAAAATGATTATATCCGAATTCGAATATTTTTTGGGTCGGTTTCGATTTGGTATTTTGGATTCAGTTTTTTTGCCCAGGTCTAGTTCAAAGATTGAGCCACGAGAAAAAAAAAACAGAATGGGTCACGGAAATAGCGTAGGAAAATAGGTGGGATGGGGTCAAGGGAAGCTCTAGCAAGCGGGGTCAAATTGTAAGAATTCAGCCATTTGGATTAAATTTTCTTAATATTCTATATTAACTTAAGAAATATTTCTAACTTAAATGGTGCCAAGTGAACCCATAACTCTGCACGTACGTCAGCCTGTATATAGAGATTCGTTTGAGCCTAGTCAAGAGTCAAGATAATTAAGAGTTTAAAAGCCAACTTGCAAATTTATATTATATGTAGAATATGTCAATATATGAAATACATATATTTTCATTATTCATATGGTTAAATGTTTATGCCCACTGTAATTTCTGCGAAGAAGACATTTGCGTGTTGGCTTGTATAATCGATATCCGTTTGAATTAATCTGCAAGACTTACATAAAACCCTAGTTGCATATTTTTTTTAAGTGATAAGGTAGAAAAATGGTGGAGGCACGACACCCTTGATTCTCTTTTGCAAGTCTTCTCATTCTATGTCAAGTACTAATAATATATAAAGCTTGTTTTAATTTTTAATAGCATCCTTCACATACCTATCTAAAAGAGTTCTCCCATCTTTGTTCCTCTATATATCATACCAATCATGGTTTTTTCTTTTTTTCTCGGCATTCTTGTTGCTGTCTCAATAGGCTTCTACACGCTTTTGGGAATAGTATTGTTTAATGTTTACAGAATGTTCAGGTTCCATCAAGAAAACAAAACAATACCTACTCCTTTATCTCCTATTTCCCCTTCATCATCTTCTTTGTCTTGCAATTGGAAACACCAAGTCTTCCCAAGCTTCCACGGGCCAGATGTACGTGGAACCTTTCTCAGCCAGATCATGAAAGCGTTCAAAAGCAAGGCAATCGACGTATTCATTGATAATGATATCAAGAAGGGTGAGTCAATTGGTCTTGAGCTCAGGGAAGCTATAAGAGGATCAAGGATCGCGACTGTCTTCCTCTCGAGTAACTATGCTTCTTCGTCGTGGTGCCTCGGTGAGTTGGTGGAGATCATCAAGTGCAGCGAAAAGTCGGGTCAAAAAGTGATAACTATTTTCTATGATGTGGATCCAACTGATGTAAAAAAGCAGACTGGACATTTTGGGACGGCCTTCAGAAAAACTTGTAGGGGTAGAGCAGAAAAAGAGATTGAGAGATGGAGACTTGCCTTGGAAAAAGTGGCCAAAATCGCCGGTTACCATTCTAGCAAATGGTGATTTTCATAACCTTTTTTTTTTGTTTTTTAATGTGTATTGTGTAGTGTAAATGTGCAATTTTTCGTTAATCGTTAAACATGTGATTATATTTATCTCTTCTGTTAGGGACAATGAAGCGAAAATGATAGAAAAAATCACCAATGAAATTTCAAACATGTTGAATATTTCAACGCCGTCAAATGATTTCACCAGCTTTGTTGGGATGGAGGCTCATATGGAAAAAGTGGAACTAATGTTACGTCTAGAGAACACTGATGAGGTGAATATGATTGGAATTTGTGGTCCTTATGGAATTGGTAAAACCACTGTCGCTAGATCTCTATTTACCAAACACCAAAAGAGTTTTGATTTGAGTGTCTTTATGGAGGATGTCAAAGGATACACAAGACCAGGTTGGTCCGATGAACACGGTTTGAAGATACACTTACAACAGCAGATTCTGTCTCAAATATTCAAGCTGAAGGATATACAAGTTCCTCACTTGGGAGTTGCACAAGACCGGTTAAAAATCAAAAAAGTGCTTGTGGTTCTTGATGACGTGGATTCGTTAATACAACTAGAAGCCATGGCGAAGGAAACTCAGTGGTTTGGTCCTGGCAGTCGGATTATTATCACCACCCAAGATAAAAGACTTTTGGAAGCACATGAAATCAAAGATATTTACAAGGTAAATGTCCCATCACTTGAGGAAGCTTATCAAATCTTCTGCACGAATGCGTTTGGTCAAAACACCCCTAAAGATGGTTTTGAGATTCTTGCATGGAATGCTATATACCTTGATGGTATATACCCAAAGGGAATAAGCAGTACAGGCTACAAATTCAGAGGATTACCAAAGAAAGAGTGGACTGGAGTAATGCCCAAGCAGAAGTGGACTGACGTTATTTGCATGCAGTACATCACAGAGGCATCAATATGGTTATTGAATAACCCTAACTCCGATTTCATAAGGAATGTACAAATTGGGTACAGAATCAATAATGGAGAACCAAAGGGGTTGTTTTCACCGATCTGGAGCTTCATGGAGAACTACCATATCGCAATTGCTGCTGCTGCTGCTGCTAAAATTTACGATAGAAGTGTGAAAGCCTTTGATGTGGAGTAATCTGGAGTGTCGTTGACTTACGAACGCTGGTGGGAACGCAATAATGCTAAACCATCTGAAAATGTTTCTGTCTTTTCCTTTTCACTCTTAAACAATCTCATATATATAGTATCATTTATTTATTTTTATTTTTGCTACGAAATGCATTAATTATCTTCCAAATTCTCAATAATATTCGAATAATCAAAGACGAGAATAGGTTCAGAATTTGTATGCTGTCAGAATCAAACCATCGAATATGCTGTAATATCAATTACTAATCGCGAATCACTTGAATCAAAATGCTATCGTCTGAGCGTTCAATTTTGGTTTCAGCTTCTAGAGTTAGCAAATGACCAAACTGCACTGAAATTATATGAAAATTACTAAAGTACCCAAACATTAAATTAAATTAAGTCTATAAATTAAATTAAATTATACGAAAATTACTAAAATACCCAAACATTAAATTAAATTAAGTTTGTGTGTGGTTTACGTTCATGATAGTAATTGTGAGATGTTTTTTACTTCTAAATTAAAAAAGAAATTTGTGGCTAATGCTTGGTTGTATACTTTGATCATCAAGCAAATCACAATCGTAATTACTTCAATATTTAATGTTATAGCTCAAAGCCTCAAACATTTAGATCATCAGCAGTAGATCGATCTAATTAACTTGTAAAAAAGAAACTACATTAAAGATATATTCAATGAATTTTCTTATGCTATATCCATTAGCTCATGCTTCTCATCTAATACACTCTCCATTCTTTTTTTTATTAGAACCAAAAAAAAAAATGATGGAAATGCTTCTTCGTCTCCTTGTAGCTCAAATTATCTTATTGGCTTTGGCATCTTCATTTGTATCTTGTTACGACCCAAGTCCGGTTCAAGACTTTTGTGTTGCCGCCGTCAACGAGACTAATGGAGGTATATATATCTAATCTTGAATAATAATAGTTTAGCGTTCGCTCTATAATATTTATATGTTACGAAAACATTTTAGTATTAAAGAAAATAAAATCAAGATAATCTTTTTGGTTCTTTTTTTGTTTCTTGTGAAGTTTTGGTGAATGGAAAATCCTGTAAGGATCCAAAATCAGTAACGGCCGATGATTTCTTTACGTCGGGATTAAACAGGGCCGGAAACACCACCAACTTCATCGGTTCCAACGTCACAACCGTAAATGTTAACAGAATCCGTGGCCTGAACACCCTCGGAGTGTCCCTCGCGCGCATTGACTATGCTCCGGGAGGTCAAAACCCACCGCACATACATCCACGCGCCACCGAAATACTTGTGGTCGTGAAAGGAAAGCTCTTTGTTGGGTTTGTGTCGTCGAACGAAGACAATAATAGATTGTTCTGGAAGGTTCTTAAGGCCGGAGACGTTTATGTGTTTCCCATTGGTATGATGCATTTTCAAATGAACATAGGGAGGAAAAGGGCCGTTGCGTTTGCTGGATTTGGGAGCCAGAATCCTGGTGTGATTACAATCGTAAACGCGGTTTTTGGATCAGACCCTCCGATTCCTCCAGAGATTGTGGCTAAGGCTTTTCAGCTAAGGATTAACTTGGTTAAATTTCTCCAGATAGTATTTGCTCCTGGGTACTGAATGATATGATGGTCCTTGCTAATAAATTATAAGGTTGATGATAAAATACGCGAGTAAATCACCTGATTGGCTACAAATTATGTAATCATGCAATTGTCTGTAAAAGCGTAAATTTTAGAATTAGTTACGTGTTAATATGTAAGAATTTTTAAAATATATAGGTAAATAAATAAGCCCAAATTAATAAAAAATCAAAATGACTAAAGTATGTGTTAATGTTTCATCCGCAAGCTCCAGTATAGAGCAAACAAATTATTAGACTGACATAGGAGTTTAAATTGTTTGAAACATGTGCTTGAAATCCGAACTAAATATGTATTTTTTTTCTAAAAGTAAAGTTTGAATGTATTGGTTAGGAGAGTTAGCATTAATACAGTCTATACAAGCTTTGTCCACATTCATTCGTTAATGAGAGACAATACATAGTATTGAAGTATTGAATTGAATTTAAAACGTGAGAAGAAGTGATTAATAGAGTTTTTAGTTTTTATGTAGCTTCTATGTTTATGATAATAACCAATTCTATGTTTCTAAATTTTTTTTTTTAATGTGTCATGTGTGGTTGATGTTTTCTGTTGTGTGCAAGAATAAAAATGTGTATACTTGTAGACTTTTGATCATCAAGCGGCCACTTCTTCTCACGTTTTAAATTCAATTCAATACTTCAATACTATGTATTAATTGTCTCTCAAATTTATAGAGAATACAAGAAAACAAGTCCTCTGCGTAACCTATTTGATTCAGAGAATTTCAAACGCAATGTTTCATCAGTTTATTGAGATAGATATAGACTTATAGTGTCTATCAGCTCACTTAAATAATTTTTCAAAAATCAAGAGTTAAAAATATGTATTGGTGTGAATTCTTTTGGTTCGGAAACATAATCGTGTTATAGAACCGATGGTTGACCAAAAAATAATAACAAATGATTTTGAATGCTTATGATTACTTTTGTTCGGTTGCATATTTATATATGTGTTAAAGTATATTATATTTATATTTAAAATACATTTTGAACTTTTACAAAATTCAAAAATGCAAAGGAGAAAACAAGTTGTGGTTCCATTAACATTGAAACACAATGCAAACACAAATGAACCAGTGAAGCTTTACACGTTACAGTCATAAACAGAAAGTAGAAGCATGAAAGTCCCAATATTTTAAATTTTCTTATATTGGGCTTGATAATTCCTTACAAACTCGATCGATCAATCTATCATATATAGTTGATGTAATTTACTTGTAAACTAAAATCAAATGTTTTTGGACGTCTTCTTTGGCTATTTATAGCGCATACATGGTTCTCATGCAGCAGCATCGCTTTATCCGCATTCCACAAAGAAAGGGAACAAAACAAAACACGCATTTTTAATTGAAAAAAATGGGAGCTATTCTTCACTTTCTTTTGGCTAAAATCATTTTGATGGCTTTAGCATCTTCGTTTGTATATTGTTACGACCCATCTCCTCTTCAAGATTACTGTGTTGCAGTCGACAATAATAATGGAGGTAATCTCTATGCATGCATTACACATGTATGTGACATGTGACTCCTTTGATATCGTTTAATTTTAAACCTGATAAATGGTGAATTAAAAGCATACTAATCGTTGCTATATTATATTAAGTCAATTAATGTCTAACAGTTACTGTATACTAATCTCTATTAAAAAAAAACAGATGACTTCAAACCTTTTTTTTTTTACTGTAGCTTTCGTAAATGGAAAACTCTGCAAAGATCCAAGTTTGGTAACAGCCAATGATTTCTTTGCTTCTGGCCTGAACAAACCGGGAAACACAAGCAACCGCCTTGGCGTTTCAATCACTCCCGCTGATATGCCTGGTCTCAACACACTCGGTGTCGCCATCGCCCGCATTGACATGGCCCCAGGTGGTCAAGTCCCACCACACACACATCCACGCGCCTCCGAGATCCTCTTAGTCATCAAGGGCAAGGTATTAGTCGGTTTTGTCTCGTCAAACGAATACAACTACACACTCTTCTCCAAGATTCTTTATCCTGGAGATGTATTTGTTTTTCCTAAAGGTATGATACAGTTTCATGCAAATGTTGGGAAGACAAATGCAGTTGTGATTGGGGCGGTTGGGAGCCAAAACCCTGGTTTTATCTCCGTAGGTGATGCGGTTTTCGGGTCGAAGCCTTCCATTAACCCAAAGATTTTGGCTAAAGCTTTTGCGTTGGACGTAAACAAAGTCAAATACCTTCAGAAAATGGTTTTTCCTGGAGATGATATAATTAATGATTAGGAAGAATGATAAAATGTAAGTGTGGCTTAATAATCTGTGTTAAAATATACATAAAATATAAGTGTGGATTAATAATCTGATGGTTAAAATGTGTGGAAAATAAATATGTACGTGCATGTGTGTAATGTAATATTATGCCAATTTAAAACAATATATAAGAAATTGATAAAGTTTTTTTTTTTTCCTTTTCTTCTCCGAAGAACCATTTTCATTGATTTTCTCCTCCCCTCCCCCAAAAAAAAGGAATATTTTTTTGGATTACATGAGGTGGTAAAAAAACGATGAAGAGTGACAGAGATGATCTAAACAAGTATATCAATCTTACAAAGCGAAACTGAAATGAAGCAAGTAGAGAAGTTGTTATAGTCTTGTATGAACCTAAACCATATGAGTAGAGAAATTAATAAAGTTGATGAATATTATACCAGAAACAGAAAGGGATATGTGACTTATAAAGATGTATATACTACTACGTAGTGGGCGACTTTGAATTAGAATCATGAATGTGAACGATTAAATATATCATGCTGAAAAATATATATATATCTCATTTTCGTGTCACCAAGTTTTCTCCAAATCTCATTCTTAATTTAGATCAACCGGGCGTATTGGTCTGAATTATTTTAGTTCGGAAACAAAATCGTATTACAGCATATAACAAATGGTTGACCAAACAAAAAAAATAACCGACGGTTTTGAATGCTTATAGTTACTTTTTGCGATTGTGTTTATGTGTTAAAATATTATCATATTAAAATTTAAGATATATATTTTATTGAAAGATTTTAAAATGGGAAAGCATTGCTCAAACGTCTTATTATGTCTGTGTATAGAATTTTTTTTATTGTTTATATAAACTCCAAAAAATGTAAACATATTGTGGTTCCATTTAGCACGGAAATATAAATACACAAAAAAAGTCAAATGAAATAGCCAAGCCTTAGACGTTAATAAACATAAAGTAAAGCATGAAAGTCCCAGAATTTTAAATTTTCTTATAGTGGGCTTTGATATTTCCTTATAAACTCGATCAATCTATTATCTATAGTAGATGTAATTTACTTGTAAACTAAAATCAAATATTTTTGGACGTCTTCTTAGCCTATTTATGGCGCATGCATGTTTCTCATGCTCAACCCACATTCCACAAAGAAAGGGGGACAAAAAAATGGAGGGCATTCTTCACTTTCTGTTAGCTAAAATCATTTTGATGGCTTTAGCATCTTCGTTTGTATATTGTTACGACCCATCTCCTCTTCAAGATTACTGTGTTGAAGTCGACGATAATAATGGAGGTAATCTCTATGTATTGCACATATGCTACTCCTTTGATTCTCGTTTAATTTTAAACCAGATATTTGGCGAATCAAAAGCATACTTATCATTGATATACTTATATAATAATTATGCAATAGTCTGAAGTACTTATATATAACTGTGTGTGTTCTCGACCACTAGTAATTTCACTAGCTAATAAACGTTTAAAATGGTTTGAATTATATGATAGAGTTCGGTTGTTTAGAGCAAATATTGGTTATTAATTAAATTTATATTTTACATTAAGTCAAGTAACAATATATAGTGCAACTACTATATAACCTTTATAAAAAATTAACAGTTACTGTATAAGTTCAAATTTTCAAAACTTGCAACCTTTGATTGATTTGTCTTTTTATTTTGACTATAGTTTTCGTGAATGGAAAATTATGCAAAGATCCAAAATTAGTAACAGCCAATGATTTCTTTGATTCTGGCCTTAACATACCGGGAAACACAAGCAACCGCCTTGGCTCCTCGATCAGCCCCGTTGAAATCCCTGGTCGCAACACACTTGGGGTCTCCATGGCCCGCATTGACTTGGCCCCGGGTGGTCAAATCCCACCGCACATCCTTCCCCGCGCCTCCGAGATCATCTTAGTCACCAAGGGCAAGATCTTAGTTGGTTTTGTCTCGTCAAACGAATACAACTACACACTCTTCTCCAAGATTCTTTATCCTGGAGATGTATATGTTGTTCCCAAAGGTTTGATACAGTTTTTTGCAAACGCCGGGAAGAAAAGTGCAGTTGCGATTGCGGCGGCTGGGAGCCAAAACCCTGGTTTTATCGCCGTAGGTGACGCGGTTTTCGGGTCGAACCCTTTGATTAACCCTAAGGTTTTGGCTAAAGCTTTTGCCTTGGACGTAAACAAAGTCAAATATCTTCAGACATTTTTTTCTTCAGGAGATAATCGATATAGTTAATGAATAAGAATAATGATAAAATATGTGTGGATAAATAATCTGATGGTTGAAAAATAGATAAAATATGTAATAAAGTGATGGAAATACAGATTAACAACAAAATGTGTGTGAAATAAATATGTAATTGTGTGTAATGTAATGTGCCAATTTAAAATAATTTATTAGAAATTAATGAAGTTGATGAATATTAATAATAAACCAGAATCTTGTATTTTAAAATTTAAGAGAAAGGGATGGGTATTAAAGAGGTAGTAGTATGCGACTTAGAATCATAATAATGAAATGTGAACGATTACACATCTCATTTTCGTGTCACAGTTCACGTTTTTTTCTCAATCTCATTATTTGTATCGACTCATGTTATTATTAAAGATTTACACGATTAATATTTAATAGTGTGGTCACTTCTCCTCTTTAATTACGCATAGGCAACCATTAATTAATGAGAACCTGATCTATGTGAACAACAAAAATTAATAAGGTGATGGAGACCAAAGTAATTGGTGGATTCATTTAAGTAGTAGAGTTTGTGTTGTTTAATGCTTATGATAATAAGTGTGTGATGTTATTAATTTCCAAAATTAAAAGATACGTTTGGTTAATACTTGTTTGTGTGTAAATATATCATACATGCCTATACTTTGATCATCAAATAAATCATAATAAAATTACTCCAATATGTAGTGACTTATACATTACTTTTCTTGCGCTATATGTACAGACGCGCAAACTTCTCATTTTCTCAGTTCTCATAAAATCCACACCACTTTAGTATAGATATATATATATATTTTTTAATTGGAAAAAATGGAAGGTATTCTTCACTTTCTTTTGGCTAAAATCATTTTGCTGGCTTTAGCATCTTCGTTTGTATATTGTTACGACCCATCTCCTCTTCAGGACTACTGTGTTGAAGTCGACGATAATAGTGGAGGTAGTAATCTCTATGCATGTATTGCACATATGTGACTCCTTTGATCTCGTTTAGTATTAAACCATATATATTATATATGGCGAGTCAAAAACATAGTAATTTAATTTTGATATACTTATATAATTATTATGCAACATTATGAAGTATATGCATATATATGAAACCATATATATGTGTTCTCGACCTCGAGTAATTTCACTAATAAACATTTAAAATGATTTTGAATTTGCATGCTTTAACAAAATGAATTGAATTATATGATACAGAGTTCGATTGTTTAAAGCAAATATCGGTTATTAATTCAAAAACGTTTGCAGAAATATACATACAACTATATATAGATGGTTGACCCAAAAAAGTTATATATATATATATATATATACATATATATATACATATTCTTGGAATTTAAGGAACTTCTGAAAAAGATAAAGAAAATAGATTTGTAATCATATATCATGTATACTTCAAATAATTTTAAAATGCCATCTTGCATGAACGCAAACGCGGGTGATAAGTACCATGTAAATAACACACGCATAGTTTTTATCAGCAGGTCTGAATGTTAGTGTAACAATTACTATATAATATTTCGAGCAAAACAAATAACGTCCAATTTTCAGACCTAACAACCTTTGATTGATCGATTTGTCTTTTTAATGTTGACTCTAGGTTTCGTAAATGGAAAATTCTGTAAAGATCCAAAATTAGTAACAGCCAATGATTTCTTTTTTTCTGGCCTTAACATACCGGGAAACACAAGCAACCGCCTTGGCTCCTCGATCAGCCCCGTTGAAATCCCTGGCCGCAACACACTTGGGGTCTCCATGGCCCGCATTGACTTGGCCCCAGGTGGTCAAGTCCCACCGCACATCCTTCCCCGCGCCTCCAAGATCCTCTTAGTCATCAAGGGCAAGATCTTAGTTGGTTTTGTCTCATCATATGAATACAACTACACATTCTTCTCCAAGGTTCTTTACCCTGGAGATGTATTTGTTGTTCCCAAAGGTATGATACAGTTTCATGCCAACGCCGGGGAGACAAATGCAGTTGCGATTGTGGCGGTTGGGAGCCAAAGCCCTGGTTTTATCGCGGTAGGTGACGCGGTTTTCGGGTCAAAGCCTTCCATTAACCCAAAGGTTTTGGCTAAAGCTTTTGCGTTGGACGTAAACAAAGTCAAATACCTTCAGAAAGTGTTTTCTTCTGGAGATGATGATATAGTTAATATATAGGAATAATGTTAAAACTGTGGATTAGTAATCTGATGGTTAAAAATAGATAAAATTATGTAATAAAACGAAGGAAATTCAGATTAATGTGTGTGAAATAAATATGTAAGTGTGTGTAATGTCATGTGCCAATTTAAAACAAAGTTTAAGAAATTAGTGAAACTGATGAAGATTAATAATATACCAAAATCTTGTATTTTAAAATTTAAGAGAAATGGATATGGGGATTAAGGAGGTAGTAGTAGGCGACTTTTGAATCAGAATCAGAATCAGAGGTAGGAGTGAACGATTAAACATCTCATGTTATTATTAAAGACTTACACGATTAACATTGAATAGTGTGGTTACTTCTCCTCTTGACGCATAGGTAACCATTAATGAGACATTAATCTATGTGACCTATAAGATTACACAATTAATAAGGTGATGGAGACCAAAGTAATTGGTGGATTTAAGTAGTAGAGTTTGTGTTGTTTTATGCATATGATAATAAGTGTGTGATGTTATTAATTTCCAAAATTAAAAGATACGTTTGGTTAATATATACTTCTTTGTGTGTAAATATATCATACATATGCCTAAACTGTACTTTGATCATCAAGTAAATCATAAGTATTATAATTACTCCAATATTTAGTGACTCTTAAATTACTTTTATTGCGCTATATATACACACACACATACTTCTCAATTCTCATCAAATCCACACCACTTGAGTTTTTTTTTAGTTTTTTTTGAATAGAAAATTAAAAAAATGGAAGGTATTCTTCACTTTCTTTTAGCTAAAATCGTTTTGATGGCTTTAGCATCTTCGTCTGTATATTGTTACGACCTATCTCCTCTTCAAGACTACTGTGTTGAAGTCGGCGATAGTAATGGAGGTAATCTCTATGTATTATTGCACATATGTGACTCCTTTGATCTCGTTTAATTTTAAACCAGATATATTATGGCGACTCAAAAGCATACTAATCATTGATATACTTATATAACTATTATGAAACATTTTGAAGTATATATATATTTGAAAAAACCATATATATATATATGTGTGTTCTCGACCACTAGTATATTCACTAATAAACGTTTAAAATGAATACTTTGAATTTGATGCTTTATAAAATGATTTGAATTATACGATATAAAGTGGTTTGTAAAGAAAATATTGGTTACTAATTAAAAATTATAGAATTATAATAATTATATATACCAAACAAAAATATAAAAATAGATGGTTGACCCAAATCAATACTATAATCAATACTATAATCAATACTATAATAAAGCAATGTGTCTCTCCTGATATGACATATTGGCTTTTTTTTCATTGTGACTTTGACATGTCAATAAATAAAACACATTATAATTCAATCAAATTATTTCATTAATACACATAAGTAAACACATCAGATTTTTTTTATGCCACATCAATTAATGAAAAAACGGTATAACCAATCAAATCATTTTTACTATACACATAAGATAATAATCAAAATATTTATTTTTACCATAAACAAATTAATAAAAAAGTTTTGTCTAAAATAATCATATCATTGTAATAATACACATCATATAATATTTATTTTAACCATAAATAAAGTAATTAAAAACACTTTCTAAATAAATCAAATTATTTTAGTTATACACACTATATAATATTTATTTTACCATGAATAAAATTACATGTGTTGGATTGAGAGTCAAGAGTTTGGAATTCTTTCAGTATGTTTCTTTAAAAAGTTGCAGAATTCTCATACAGTGATTTGAGAATTATGGTTTTCAGATATGGAGGATGGATATTTGATTACGGTATCCTCAAATTATTTTGAAGATCTAAAGTTTGTCCAATAATGTATATTCATGATTATCAACTCTCATAATATTTCTTCATGATGAAATTTTTAGGAATTTTTAATGAATATTTTCCTAATGAATGAAAACTAAATAAAAAATATGGCAAACAAATTGTTTGATATACTAGATACGAATAAACAAACATGAATAATGGAGATTGTTAAGAAAATAATGGGTGAAGAAGAAGAAGAATAAGAGAATGAGATTATCAAGGAAAAATTACACTTCATGTGAAAAGTAACCAAAAAATGTGGCAGTAAAACTTATTTTGTTGTTTAAAATTTTCTACTATATTTTATGTCAGTGATACAAAGTAGAAAATGAGTTTTATCCATAAAACATCCACTAAAATTTGTTTACTATTGCTTGAATGTTTTTAAATTTTCTTATAGAATTTATATTGTATTTGTATACATAATATTTATATAGACTAATATTTGGTGTTTTTGTAAGGTTATTTTGACTTAGAAACCTTAACCCTCACCCTTAAAACTCGTCTAGGGATAGTAAATACATATGTGTATTTGTATGTACAAACAATATCAAATATTAAACCCAAAAAACTATAATAATAATAATAATTATTATTATTATTATTGTAATCATAATAATAAAATTTATAAAATTAATATTTATTTGTAATATCTTAAATTTAAATATTATAAAAATGGATAATGGAACAAAACTATTCTTAAAAACTAAAGCTCCTACAAAAGGCATATCAAAAATGTTTAATATAAATTAACTGTTGCAATCATATTTAAGTGTGTATATATAATAAAATATGAAATTTATTAATTCAAATATCTTAAATTTCATTATTGTTATTTCTATATTTATCATATTTTAAAAAAATAATCTCAAAAATACAAAGTTAGCAGAGTTAAATTAACATCCTCAGAACTAAAACACTAATAGATTAAAGCTAATAAAACAAAAAAATAATATTATTAAAGCTATTTAAAATTTAAATTAATATAAAACACCAATTCATATGAGACTTCTATTTTTAAAAAAATATTTAAATAAAAATATACTAAATAAATTTGATACAAACTAACCACCTTTATTATTAAAAGTATTTATATTTTTTAAAAAATATCCCACAACATAGCATGTATTATTCTAATATATTGCAATTCAAAGAACTTCTGAAAAAAAAAAGCAAAAGAAAATAGTTTTTCTAATCATATCATGTACTTCAAATAATTTTAAAATAGCAACTTGCATGAAGGCAAACGCGGGTGATAAGTATCATGTAATAACACACACACATATATAATTTTTTATCAGCAGGTCTGAATGTTTAGTGTAACAATTACTATATAACATTTCTATAAAAAAAAAACAATTAACTACAAATTTTAAAACCTAACAACCTTTGATTGATATGGCTTTTTTTTTAATGTTGACGGTAGTTTTTACAAATGGAAAATTCTGCAAAGATCCAAAATTAGTAACAGCCAATGATTTCTTTTTTTCTGGCCTGAACATGCCGGGAAACACAAGCAACCGCTTTGGCGCCTTGATCAGCCCCGTTGAAATCCCTGGTCTTAACACACTGGGGGTTTCCATGGCCCGCCTTGACTTGGCCCCAGGTGGTCAATTCCCACCGCGCATCCTTTCCCGCGCCTCGGAGATCCTCTTAGTCATCAAGGGCAAGGTCTTAGTCGGTTTAGTCTCGTCAAACGAATACAACTACACACTCTTCTCCAAGATTCTTTATCCTGGAGATGTATTTGCTCTTCCCATAGGTTTGATACATTTTCTTGCAAACGTCGGCAAGACAAATGCAGTTGTGCTTTCGGTGGTTGGGAGCCAAGACCCTGGTTTAATAGTTGTAGGTGACGCGGTTTTCGGGTCGAAGCCTTCCATTAACCCAAAGGTTTTGGCTAAAGCTTTTGCGTTGGACGTAAACAAAGTCAAATACCTTCAGAACGAGTTTTCTTCTGGAGATGATGATATACTTAATACATAGGAATACTGTTAAAACGTAAGTGTGGATTAGTAATCTGATGGTTAAAATATAGATAAAAAACTATGTAAGAAAGTGAATGAAATACAGATTAACAAACAGAGTGTGTGCATGGGAATAAATATGTAAGTATGTGTAATGTAATGTGCCAATTTAAAACAATTTATAAGAAATTAATAAACTTGATGAATATTAGTAAAGTTGATTAATAATATACCAAAATCTTGTATTTTAAAAAATTAAGAGAAAGGGATATGGCCATGTGGAAATCTGAACGATTAAACATCTCATTTTCGTGTCAGAATTCAACAAGTTTTTTTTCTCAATCTCATTCTGTATTATTAAAGACTTAGACGATTAACATTGATGAGATGTTGATCTATCATCTATGTGAACGATAAGATCACACATTTAATAAGGTGATGGAGACCAAATTAAGTAATGTACTGTACTATTTTTCTAAAATAGCTTGTTAATGTATTCCAGGAAAAATACAATATGGACCGTATAGAAAGATTAATGGGCCTCACTGAATGGGCTTTAATCTTAATCATTAAATGTGTAAGTTGAAAACGTTTTCGTTTCGAATCACACAATTCATAACGGTTTCAGTGAACTTCGCCGTCGCCGGAGCTCATGGATCGACCACCGTCGTTTCCGCACTATCATAACCCTAATCCGAATTTCTTCAACCACTGTCCTCCTCCAATTCCTGATCCTAATTTCTTCTTCCGACCTCCTCCTCCTCCTCCTCTTCAAAACCCTACTTACTCAATTGCTCCATCTCCGCCGCCGATTCGCGAGCTCTCCGGTACACGCTCCTCTTTACAATCCCTGGTATCAGAATGTCAAAAAACCTTAGATTCACTCTCGCAAAATCTAGCTCTAGACCACGCTTCTCTTCTCAAAAAGGACGAAAATGGCGGTTTAGTTCGTTGCCCTTTTGATTCAAATCACTTTATGCCATCTGAAGCTCTCTTCCTCCATTCACTTCGTTGCCCAAAACCTATTGACCTCACTCATCTTCTTGGATCGTTTAGTAGTTACCGGAAACCCCTCGAGTTACCATGTGAGCTACAGTTGAATACTAACGGTGATGGTGACATCTGTGTCTCCTTAGATGAATTCTCCGATTTTGGGACTAATTTCTTCTACAAAGATTGTCCAGGAGCTGTTAACTTCTCTGAGCTTGATGTTAAAAATCGAACTTTAACACTTCCTCATGTTCTATCTGTTGAATGTAGCGATTTTGTTGGTTCTGATGAGAAGGAGAAAAAGACTATGGTGGATGAATGTTTTGGAGTTTTGCCGTCTGATCTCTGTGCAATAAAAAGTGAGATTGATCAATGGAGGGATTTCCCAGTTTCGTATTCTTTTAGTGTTCTTTCTTCGATTATGGGTATGGAAGCGATTGAAATGAGTGAGGTGGGGACATGGATTCTGGTTAATTCCACGAGATATGGTGTTATAATTGATACATATATGAGTGATCATATATTGTTGCTTTTTCGGTTGTGTTTGAAATCGGTTGTGAAAGAAGCTTGTGGGTTTATGATGGAGTCTGGTGCTGATACCGTTGGTGAGCAAGAGATTATGTGCTGCAAAAGTAGAAGATTTGAGTGTCCAGTCTTGGCTAAAGTGTTGTCTTGGTTAGCTTCTCAGCTTGCTGTATTGTATGGAGAAGGAAATGGGAAGTTTTTTTCTCTAGACATGTTTAAGCACTGCATTGTAGAATCTGCCTCTCAAATGATGTTGTTTGGGTTATCAAAAACTAAACCTAAATCCTCTGGAGTTCTTGAAAATTTGGATGATGCAAACTTGAGTAAGGAGGATGTGAAGATGGAGAAGCCCTTTGAGAATGGTTCAGGTGGAAAAACTTTGGAGAGTCCTCAGGTGATATCTGTGTCTCGTGTTGCAGCAGCTGTTACAGCTTTGTATGAAAGATCCGTGCTTGAAGGGAAAATAAGGGCAATACGATATTCCCAACCACTATCAAGATATCAGCGGTAGGTTTGAAATCTTTCAAGGAATATTCTATGTTTATCTTACATTTTCTTTTCTCTAGTATCTAAAGTCATGTATGGAGCAGAGTTTGATGATGATGTCTCTATCAATCTGTAGGGTGGCTGAGCTTGGTGTTTTGACAGCTAAAGCTGATGAGGAACGGAAAAAACGTTCTAACTACCGACCTATTATTGATCATGATGGACTTCCGAGACAGCGATCATCAAATCAGGTTAATACTAAACTAAGTGTTATATTACATGAAGGAAACAAATATTACTGTAAGGAACTTTTATTGAAGGAACCTGATATACATTTCATTGTCTATAATGTGTAGGATATGAACAAAATGAAGTCAAGAGAAGAGCTTTTAGCTGAAGAGAGAGATTACAAGCGTCGAAGAATGTCTTACCGTGGTAAGAAGGTGAAACGAACACCTCGACAGGTAAGAAACCGTTTCCTTTTCCTCGCCCATGATAATCACAATTCATAGTCTTGTGAATGGTTTTGCTGCAGAATGGTCACTGTGCACTTGGACAGTCTCATTAAAAAAATTTCGGAAAAAGTGTAGATTGTTTTGGTTTACTATGTCCTGTTGAGGCATTTTACAAAATTTGTGAGAAAATTGGACGTTGCTAAATTCATACTTCCATTTCATTATGAACATAGTTGTTCAGTTAGCAATAGACTTACATTGTTCTATTCTTTCAGTGAGTTTTCTCCATCTTTTGTCTTGTAGGTGTTGCGAGATATAATAGAAGAATACACAGAAGAAATCAAGCTAGCAGGAGGTATTGGATGTTTTGAGAAAGGAATGCCATTACAATCCCCGTCTCCTATAGGCAATGATCAGAAAGAAAGTGACTTTGGATACAATACTGCAGCATCAACATTAACAGATGCATCATCAAGATTCTATAAGCAACGGAAAGGAGAGAACCGTGCAGATATTGAATATCCAACACATGAGGATTATGATTCAGGTAGCTCACAAAGACAGCAGAGTCATAGATCATATAAGCACAGTGATCGAACAGATGACAAGCACAGTGAGCGACGAAGAGATTACAAACACAGTGATCGACAAAGAGATGACGAATTCACAAGCACCAAACGACATAGCCCCGAAAAGAAGTCTTATTATCAAAACCACATATCATCTCGTGAGAAGAGTTCTTCAGATTATAAGACTAAGAGGGATGATCCTTATGATCGGCGCAGTCGGGAATCTAGGAATAAGAATTCGTTTGAAGATAGATACAATCCAACAGAAAGGGAGTGAATTTAAAACAAGGTAAGTCATTAGAAAACCATCTCTTTATCTCCTTATCAACACAGTGTAGGCTGATCTGACTTTGAAACGGGGTGGCTTATTCCAATGATCTTGCAGTAAAAAAGTTAACCCGGAGCATTGGCAATTATGTGTTGAATCCGTATCCTCTTTTGTATCCTTAACAATGAGTTTTACATTCTTTGATACATCTAAATGTTAATCAAAACCTCGTATTTCTTTAGCTCACTTGGTAATACTCAAATCCAGCTATCTCTGTCTATATATAATTTCAGTTTTCTTCCTCTTATGACAGATAGAATTAATTCAAGTATGTTCTTGCTATGAACAAGCCATGAGATTGCTGGGAATAAATGGGACTCCAACAAGGATTCGTAATTATGCGAGACTGCAATATTTTTACATATGTAACTACGACTGATTTAGCTTCTGTTTATATTCCGGTTTTGCCGCAAACTACTTTAATCCCTGCAAGAGCATGGTTATTACATGAATGCTAAAACCATTTTTTTAATAAAAAAAGTGTTATTGATTCTCAGCTAATAAAAAACAAAGCTATACAAAAGCAAACCAATAAAATATAGTATACAGGAAAAAAAAAATTAAACGAGGCGTTTATGGTGGATAGTCCATTAGATATCTTCCAGTTCAGGCTCTTCCATTCTTAAAAACAGACCAAACTTTTTAAGCCAGCGAATTCTTGCTAGAGAAGATCCACCACAGAGTTTGACCATCTCCTTCTCAGATGCCAAGTTATCTTCGATATTTGATTTGGCTTCTTCTTCACACTTCTCTAATGCAAGTCGTTCCTTGCGTCGCAAGTTCAACCTAGCGGCTCTAGTCTCAGCTTCTGTACGAGCTATCTCTTTCCGTTGCTTACTTATTAAATGTTGTTTTTGTTTCTGTATTCTCATCATCCCATCACCCCTGCTCCTACTTTTATCGAGTTGTTTTTTATCTTTGGCTTTCACTATAATATCTGCAAATCGAATCCTAATATTTGCCGCATGAATAGCCTTCTTAGGAGATAAGCTCTCATATACCTTTTGGTCCATGTTGAAACTCCAAGAGGAAGAAGATGCTTATGATGTTTCAGGTCGGCTCTGTTCTTCAAATAAATCACGATGCACCTTTAGCTTCTTCATCCTCTTGTTCTCTTATTACACTACAAAATAGATTTTGTTCTAACATAGATAGGAAAAGGAAACCGAGAAAAGGAAACTAAGTATTTTTTTGTATATTTTTTTTATTTATTTGTTTAGTGAAACTAAGTATTAGTTAGTAAAATACAAAAAAAAAGGACTTAGATAATTATTAGTTATCCACACTTTAAATTTCCTCTTTTATTAAAATCCCATCATTATGGATTTATGTAACATGTTAGACTTGTGACAAACGAAACAATGGGTAATTTTTTATCAAACAAATATAAAAACAGAATGAATATATTTTTAACTATGTTATATGGCAGAAATCATAGTCTCAATTGTATAAAGAATCCAACTATAATACAAAACCCTAGAACAAGTATCCGCCATGGAAAGAAAGAAAACGAAGCTTGCAGAAAAGAAGATCTATGTTGATCCGATTCCACTTGATCTTATACCGGAAATACTGATAGGGTTACTGGTTAAAACCCTAACGAGGTTCCTTTGCGTGTCGAAAGAATATGCATCCATCATTCGCAACCGAGACTTCATAAAATCGTACTTGGTCATGTCTTGGACTCGTCAGCAAAGTCTCATCTTCACACTCAAGGGCAAGAGTCAGCAACACTACCTCTCATCGTTTCAGCCCCCAAATCGAGGTGGATCATTATCAACTTCTGTGGCAATTTACCACATGCAATGTCATTCTCACCCTAACACAATCGTTGCTCCTTGTGTTCATGATTTGATTTGTTATGGACCTCCTTCTAAACTCATGGTATACAACCCTAGCACTAGAAGATCCATTACTTTGCCCAAGATTGATTCTCAGATGATAGATACGTACCACTACATAGGCTATGATCCCATCAATGGTGATTACAAAGTGTTGTCTATGGTGAAAGATATGCATGTTCAACGGACATGTGGTTTAGCTCGAGAGCTTCGGGTTTTGACATTGGGAAAGGGGAATTCTTGGAGGATGATTGAAGATTTCCCTAGTCACGTTCTTGGTGTTCCTGATTGTACGTCCTAATATATGTATCGATGGTGTTTTGTATTATGGAACTTTGCTCGACATTGCGGGGATACGATATGGGTTTTGATGTTAGATCGGAAAATTTTGATCTTATAAAAGTACCCGAAACTGCAAAGATTTGCAAGATGGGAAACTACAATGGAAAGCTTGCTATCATGTGGTCATCGTCCTTTGCAGCCAATGGACTAACAACAAGTCGAATTAGTATGTGGGTTATAGTGGATGCTGCTAAACATGAATGGTCGAAGAAAGATTTTGCTGTACATCTCTGGAATAATGAATTTGCATTCAGTGTCCAATGTGTCACAGATGCAGGTGAGTTTGTTTTGTCCCCAGAAACAACTTTGTATGAACCACCATTTCGATTTGTCTTTTATGATCCCAAGACAAATGCTGTGAGAAGAGTCTTCATTAAAGGAATCACGAAACGAAAGCATCCACTTTGGGATAAAGATTCGCCTGTTTATACAATCTCTATCGCCCCTGGTCAGGTTGACAATCTCATGTTTCTCTAAAGAGTGCTCGCTTGTTAGTTGACAATCTTAATTTTAGGTTTTTTCATACATATTAAAAAAACATTTAATTTGTATGTTTTACCTTTAATCACTATAAGAAAACATATATTTTCCAACAGATATATTAGTCGAAATTTAGTAGGAAAATCATAAATTTCGACAATTTTTTGACAATTTAAAATTAGTCGGAATATGGCTGATGGAAAAAAATTTTGTCGGAAAAAAAATCTCCGACAAAATTTCGACTAAAAAAAAAAAAAATCTCAAACAAAATTCCGACTATATATATATCGATTTATATAAAAAAAAATTATGACAAAATTTGGAATAATATTATAAATTTAGTCAGAAATTTGTCAGAAATATTTATATTTAGAAAAAAAATTGTCAGAACAAATATTTTGTTGGTTGAATTTATATAAAAGATTTATATGAAATAAATGATTATATAAACAATAAAGAAACAAATATTTAAAATATGGAAATATATTTTAAAAAATAAAATTAATATCTTAAATGGTTGAATGTTTGGTAAGATTTTATAAAGTTTTAGAGATTTAAAATTTGTAGATAGATGTTTGTAAATGTAAATAGATTTTAGAGAGATTATAGAGAGAATGTAGAAAGATGTTTGAAAATAAGAATTGATTTTGGAAGAAAAAATCGTGTGGGCTATATAGAAAAACAACTCATTTTCGGACTAATTTCAGAGTAAAAAAAAAATTCCAACAAAATTACGATTAAAAAAAATTCCGATAAATTTTGACTATATATATATAGATTTAAAAAAAAAATTCCGACAAAATTCCGACAATTTATATCTATTTATATAAAAATATATATATATTCCGATAAAATTCCGATTATTTATATCCATTTATATAAAATATATATATTCCGACAAAATTCTGACTATTTATATCGATTTATATATAAAAATGTATGTATTCTGACAAACTTCCGACTATATATATCGATTTATATATATAAAAGACAAAAATTCATACAAAATTCCGACTATTTATATATCAATTTAAAAAAAGAAAAAAAATTCTAACTAATTTTTGACAAAAAACAAAATTTAATCAGAAATTGGTCGGAAATTTTCCGAGTAAATTCCGACTAAATTTCTTTTTTTTTAACCAACAAAATTCCAACAAATTTTTGACAATCCTCAAAATTTTCAGAAATTAGTCGAAAAATAGTCAAAAAAATAAAATAAAATTCGGACCAATATTATTAGCCAGAAATTATAGTCGGAAATGGCCATATTTTCTTGTAGTGAATTAATATATAATTGGTTTTATTTCATTGGTCATAATATTAAAATAATAGGGGTAAAAGTAGAAATTTCACCAAACATCTGCATTAGAAATCTAAAACAACAAATAAAATAAAATAAATTTAAAAACCTAAAATTATAAATAGAAAGAAATGGAGGGAGTATTAAACTTGGGAGGTTTCATGATCTTTTGTCTTTATTTATGACCCTTTTATATATGATCATAGTCTCTTTTTTTATTTTTAACTCGATGCGCATTGATGTTGAATTCAATACTACAATTTTAATTAAAATAAGATAAAATTTGAAAGGAATTCATCTCTCAAAGCTTTGACATTGGTGCTATAAATTTATCAAGAATTGTATTTGTTTCTATATTTATTCAGTTTCCTATAATGGTAAGATTTTAAAATTCATCATTTTTCTTCTCAAAATAATAAGTCATAATTATTTTTATTTTAGATAAAGAAAAATCATATATTTATTTTAGAATTTCTAAAGAGAGATAAAAAAGGATTGTAAAATTTTTAAAACAAAGACTTTTTGTAATTTTAAGTTTTATTTATTAAAATAAAATACTTAAAATAAACAAAACAAAACAAAAAATTTAATACCATTTAATAACCATATAATCTGTCAAATTTAATTATTTACCTAATATAACCGATTCTCATAAAATCTAAATAGTTTAAAAGCACTTAGTGGTTAGCATCAGTTAGACAGCCGCCAACCCTGCTTTTTTGAACACTGCTAAAAGTACATAGACAACATTTTAGGATACAACAACCTGTCATATGGTTTATATCTAATTTTTCTTCTTATAAAATTTGCAGACAAAATAATTCATTAGATATGAAGATTCATATAGTTAACTAAAATCCCGTCATCTTTTTTTAATCCAGTTTTCTTACATTTATTGATCTATGTAACCAGTTAGTATTAGGTTACTTGTGACAAAAGAAACAAATGAATATTTTTATTATTATATTATAATTGTTATTTGGCATAAATCATATATAATCTCAGCTGTTAAAAAAAAAAAAGAACTCAACTATAATACAAAACCCTAGAAACAATTCTCCGCTATGGAAAGAAAGAAAACGAAGCTTGCAGAGAAGAAGATCTCTGTTGATCCGATTCCACTTGATCTTATACAGGAAATATTCATAGGGTTACCGGTTAAAACCCTAACGAGGTTCGTTTGCGTGTCGAAAGAATGTGCATCCATCATTCGCAACCGAGACTTCATAAAATCGTACTTGGTCAAGTCTTGGCCTCGTCAGCAAAGTCTCATCTTCACACTCGCGAGCAAGAGTCATCAACTCTACCTCTCATCGCTTCAGCCCAAAAATCGAGGTGAATCATCATCATCATCTTCTGTGGCAATTTACCACATGAAATATCATTCTCATCCTTACACAATAGTTGCTCCTTGTGTTCATGGTTTGATTTGTTACGGACCTCCTTCTGAACTCATGATATACAACCCTAGCACTAGAAGATCCATTACTTTGCCCAAGATTGATTCTCGAAGGATAGATTCGTACCACTCCATAGGTTATGATCCCATCAATGGTGATTACAAAGTGTTTTCTATGGTGAAAGGTATGCATGTTGATCGGAGATGTGGTTTAGCTCGAGAGCTTCGGGTTTTGACATTGGGAAAGGGGAATTCTTGGAGGATGATTGAAGATTTCCCTAGTCACTTTCTTGGTGTCCCTTGTTGTCCCGATATATGTATCATGGTGTTTTGTATGATGGAGTTTTGCTCGACATTGAGGGGGTACATTATGGGGTCATGAGTTTTGATGTTAGATCGGAAACTTTTAATCTCATAAAAGTACCCAAACCTGCATGGATTGACAAGATGGGAAACTACAATGGAAAGCTTGCTATAATTTTGTCCTCATCCTTTGCAGCCAATGGACTAACAACTAGTCGAATTAGAATGTGGGTTCTAGAGGATGCTGCTAAACATGAATGGTCGAAGAAGTATTTTGTTGTAGATATCTATATGGATGAATTGTTATTCACTGTCAAATGTCTCACAGATGCAGGTGAGTTTGTTTGGTCCCCAGCCACAACTTTGGATGAACCACCATTTCGACTTGTCTTTTATGATCCGAAGAAAAATACTGTGAGAAGAGTCTTCGTAGACCTGAAGCATCCACTTAGGGATAAAGATTTGGATAATTGTATTTACTCAATCTCTATCGTCCCTGGTCCGGTTGAGAATCTCATGTTTCTCTAAAGAGTACGATGGCCTATCTCACACGTTTCATGATTTGTTCTTCGATTGTAATTCAGTTTCATCTATTAAACTTGGGAGGTTTCATAATCTTTTTGTCTTTATTTGTGACCATTTTTTATATGCTCATAGTATCTTTTTATTTTTTATTCAATTTTCTTACATTTATATGGATTTACCTAACCTTTGAGGATTAGGTTACGTGTGACAAAAGAAAACTATGAATTTCAAGTAACCAAAGACATCATTCGTTTAACACTCCTGGGACGAAAACCATGAGCAGAGCCATTACTCATCTCAGAAGAACCATCAATGGCTAATCCTTTACCGCCAAAACACAAGTATCTGTTCATAAAAGATCCTTGTTTCTTCATCGCAGGTGTTCTACTCCCTATTTCCGAAGAAACCGTCTGAAACGGCGACGAACAAGCCGACGACGGAGCTCGAGAGTAATCGGAAGCCACCGGAGGCGAAAACACAAACCTCGGCGACTCTTGAACCACGACTCCTTTCATTAACCCTTGTGTGAATCTCAATCTCACTGATAAACTCGGGAGATCACCACTCTCTGTTCTCATCGGAAACGCTCTTCCTCTGTTACATGACGACGGCGATCTCGATCTTGAATACATCTCTCTGAGAGGAACACGACGGTTGTTGTTATCTCCGGATAAACGGCGATTTTCTTCCGATTCTTCCCTCTTCGCCCACCGTAAAAGAAGCTTAAGACGAGCTCCTGTACTTCCACCAACGCGGCGTTTGCGTTTTGAATGCGTTGAGATTTCAGTTGAGCACTCACTGATTCCGTCAAAACTCTCTCTTTCTGGACTTAACTCAGCGTTTGCGGCGGTTTGATCTGTTCTCGCCGCGGTAAAGAGAAAAATCTCAGAATCAGATATCTCAAACGAAGTTCCTGGACTACCGCAGAATCCATAACGCTCTTCTATCAATCGCGAAACGCTTTCACCCCAATTAGATCTTCCACCGGCGGATACAAGCCGTTTGATTAATAAATCAGAAACCGGCGTTCTCGGCGTTTGGCGTTCAAGCAAATCAACGGCAGTCATTTCGTATGAATCAACGACGTTAAGATCAACGCCAGGGATTCTCAACAAAAGCTCAACGACGTCAGGTCTAACGGCGTTAAGAGTATCCATCACGGCTAAGTGAATGACAGTTCTACCGTTGCCGTTTCTAACGTTGACAATTTCAGACAAGTCAACGGACCAGTTTCCTCCTGAGACTAACTTCTTCAGAAGCTCCATCTGCCGGTCTAACCGCTTAAACCCGGAGGCAGCAAAACCAGACACGGCCGTGTGAAGAAACGTGTCACCATCTCCATTAACAACGGATATCAACGGTGGAGATTCGTTTATAAGAGTCTCCACTACATCTAAATGACCCTTGTAAGCAGAGATATGTAAAGCTGTGTTTCCATGGCTATCCTTAACCTCCACTATCGAATTATACTTTGATACAAGATACTTCACCACCTACATTTATATATCCACAAATTAATATATACACATTTATGATTAATAATAATTTGATTTGTGTTCTTAAGTTCTTACTTCAATTTGACCTCTACTCGAAGCAGAGTGTAACAGAGTGGAGCCAAAAGCATCTCTAAGTCCTGAAACGGCGTCGTATTTACCTGGGAGTAAAAATTCCTCAAGGATTGACACGTGTCCTCCTCTCGCGGCACTGTGGGCCCCTCTTTTAACCATCTCTTTCTTGACTAGTAACTGTTTCTCTGTTAATTTTTCGCCGTCGATTTCTTCGACGCCGGCGATATCAGCCGGCAACAAAGCAAAATCGAGGAGGAGACGGCAAACGTCGTCGTTTCTACCTCTAGCCGCGGCGTAGAGAATATCCGTGACGCCGTATTCTCCTTCTCCGAACACGAGAAGTGGATCTCTCTCTAAAAGCTTCTTAACGAACTCCAAATCTCCGGCGGAAGCAGCTGTATAGAGCAACCAGCCACCGTAGCCAGCTCTGATGAGGGAGTTATCTCCGTTTCCGATTTCGCACTCTTCCAATAGCCTCCTCGCGACGCGGGAACGGTTTAGCGCCACGTGGCAGTTATTTTTGTCTCCGTCGTCCCAGACGGTTTCGAGACGGCGGATACGGCGGAGGGAAGTAAGTTTGACGAGTAGGTTTGTGTCTTGGTGAAGCAGCTCGATGACGACGTCGTATAGACCATTAGCAGCGGCGCAATCGATTGGTGAAGCATACCACCACTGGTCTCCGGTACTCTCCCACCGGAGAGGAAATATCAGAGGTGGCATTTCCGGTTTAGATAATAAACGGGTCTTTTTTGGTTTTTGTAAACCAAACTAATGAATCTCAAAGAAACAGAGCATATGTGGTGGGAATATTGAGAAAACAGAGGAAGTAGGTGACAACGATTAAGTTGAATGGTCTGAAACCAATGGAGGTATTTTACGACGAACACAAAGTGATATAGCAGAAGACAACAAAAAGGAGAAGTCTTGAAGATTGTGTCATTGTGGCGAAGATGAAACTTTTGTGTGTTTTCACCAGAAAAAAAAAGGGAAAAAATAGTTTTTTTTTTTGGCGCATATAAAATATATAGATTCCACTCCCGTGGGTGGACCATAACCGACGGGATTTATCTTTTTTGTTTTTTATTCTGATTATGATCATTGAAAAGGTTTGTATATTCTGAAAAGGCTGTTGATTTTTCAGAAAAAGGAATATGTGAAAGAATTTAAAACTGCAGTAAGAATTTTGTTTTGATTTTTCGAGAGCAGTACATATCAGAATCGTGCTCTGTTACTTGTTAGTTGTTTTCCGTACAATAACCAAATTAAATTTCCATTTTTCAGTAAAATTTAAGATCTGAAGAATTAACAATTCGGATAAGAATTTTATACAGAGGAAGCAATAATTGAATGATGTTTCATCTAATTAGGCGCGTCGCTTGTTTTGTTGGAACCACAGACGTTGAAATATTTGAATATAGTAGGTTTGTACTTAGTGCGTAATTAATCGACATGTAAATGGCTATAACTATAAATATATGAAAATATCGATATAAAAAACGTAGACCAAAGAAAAAAGGGTGTGCCCACTTGAGTTGTGGCAGCTAAGAGCTAACACTTGAGGGCCCTTCAAAACGAAATAATATCTAATCAATAATTCACTAACCATGCATTATGATTTGAAGTTAAAGTTTAACCATCATTAAGAGGTTGAGGAATACTACTCAATTTTATTTTTATACTTAACAAAAAAAATCCAAAATATATAATTTTTGTTTACCTTTGTGTCGGTGTTGAGCGTGGACGCATCCAAATGCACATGTATATTTGTTCCTAAACTCAATGCGTATTTATATATTTGTTTTCCCTTGGATCCCACTTGTGTAAACTCCCATAAATTATCCTCATGTGCATAATCTGCTAAAACTCTGGATCTTGATTCTTCAAACGTCTCAACTAAGAGACCAAGTCAAAGCAGGCAATAACACGCAACTTGCCTTACCTCTTACCGTCACGATAATGTCAGAATCAATCAACTCCAGAGTCCCAAATCTCAACAACTCTTCCTGAATCCGAAATCTTGAGTTTCATATCCATGACATCATGATCAACTGAACTTGAAATTACACACTACAATGATGTTGAATAAACAACACAATGAACATATCTTTATGCATGATCTGGTCTTTGCCTTCTTTCTGAAGCATGAAGAGACCACTCCTGCACAATCTACCTTATAACTAATTTACCTCACTTTACACGGGCAGTAAGTTTCACAGTCTTCATGATGTGTTCGATTCTCTCTGCGGATTCATGCATATTCTTCTTCTTGACCTCTTCCAAGAGCAACAAACAAGTCCGGTGCCTCGGTGTGATATCTTGGCTAATCATCTCTTCGAAAAGACAAAACGCCCACTCACATATATTAGCTCTACATAACCTCTGTATCAGAAAAGTATAAGTCGATTCATCTAAGCTAAGATGATGTTTAGTAACCATTTCTTTCAATAACTTCCCAACCTCAACTACATCTCCTCTCTTAAAACAAGATCTCAGTAACGGATGATACGTATGAACATCAGGATTACAAAGCTTCAAACTTTCCATTTCCTTTAGAAGCTCAAACGCTTTATGTTCCTCATCGTGATGACAATACATAGCAATCATAGAGTTATAAGTAGATGTATTTATGGAAACACCAAGCTCTGGGATCTCAACTCTGAAAACCCTCTCAGCTTCTTCTAACCGACCAGCTCTAGCAAGAGTATGAATCAAACAGTTGTAGAAAAGAGTATCAGGTTCAACACCGGATCTTCTCATCCTTGTAGCTACACGTAAAGCCTCCTCAAACTCTTTCTGAGCATTAAGAGAAGACATAATAGTTGTGTAAGTAATAGAATTCGGAGGAGAACCATTAGCTTCCATCTCACTAAGCATCTCGTAAACCTTAACAAACTCAGACTGCAGGCAATAACACCGTATAATCGTTGTATAGCTAATAACACAAGGACGAAATCCATGGCCTTTCATCTCTTGAATCGTCCAAAGAGCTTCCTCAACTCTATTTGCCTTACACCAACCATGAATGAATATATTAAACGTATGAGCATTTGGTGTAATGTGTGACTTAAGCTCTAACAAAATCGCTCGAGCCTGCTCTACTCTTTTCTCCTTGCAAAGCGTATCGAGCAGTAAGTTCATGGATTCAGTGTTCTTCTCCAATCCAAATTCACTCAATTTATCAAATGTTTCAACAGCTTCTTCCCATTCTCCAGCACCAGCGCATCTCCTCATGATCTTAGCAATTGTATTCAAAGTAACAACTTTTTCTCCTCTCATTCTCTCCACAAACTCCTTCATTCGATCCCATTTCTTAGCTTTCCCAAGAATATCAACTGCCATATCGTAAGAATCATTCGAATGTTTGTGACCTTTACAAGATTCAGCCCATTTCAATACACCAAGTGCAGATTTCCAATCATCTCTAAACCTATGGAGCAGCTTATGAACTAAACCATCAGAGAGATTGACTCTGTTACAGGTTTCATCGTTAGATAGACGATGAAAAACTTCATCTTCACTATCTCTATCACTGACTCTACCTATAATTACATTCCATATCTCTTCAGACTGTGAAGATTCATCAACTGTTTCGGGTTTTTGTTCCGAAGCTGTAGAGAGATACTTGATGAAGGTAGAGGAAAGAGCGATAGAAGAGGAAGGTTTAAGGCGTAACAAGGTGTTTCCAATTCGATTTTGGATAAGCCAAGACATCACAAGATCAGAAATCTAAAACCCAGAATTAACGTTCTTCAACTGCAAGAAAAGTCCAATTTTAATACTTCTTCAGTGAAATTGGAAATTTTAGGGGTGAAATGGAAAAAAACATAAGTAAGACATGGAAATCCAAGCTCGTACCTGAAAGCTGAGCAAAGGGAAATGGTGAAAACGACGACCGCCGTCTAGCCGGAGAGATTGGACGAGGTTTAACCTTAGAGAAAGGTTTTTATGGGCCCAAAGAACATGCTGCAGCCCATGTAAAGCCCAAATTTAAATACATGCTCAAAAGAAACACGCTGTAATAGTAAACAAAGCACGCGCGTGAATTCCGAAAGGCTTACGGTTAACTAGTGGTTCGGTTTTTGATTGGAAAAATAAATCAAAAGCTTAAAGTTTACAGTATACATGGTCAAAAGTAAAACACAAGGATTCAGATGTCTGAACTCTGGATCTAACATAAAGTTTCAAGAAAAGAAACGATTCTCAGCCAAAATCAAGATAATGTAGTAATTGAGACCAATGGACATTGCAGAATCCCATGTCTTAACCGTTGCTAGTTCCATTTATAAGGTTTTGAAAAACAAAGAGAATGTCTTAAATCTTGGGTTAAGTTAACCTTAGTCCCAAATTCTTGTATTTCCCAAATATTTAAACACTCAAGGAGCATCGTCCATTACGAAATGTTTAGTGTTCAGATTTGATTTAGGTTTATATGATTAAAAAGAGACGTGATTTCAAACCTAAAAATCCATAAAGTAACTCAACATATTAAAAGACAATCATAAAGGGCTTCAGTAAAACATCGGTCTACAAACTCCCATCACCTCACATGAATGAGAATCGCGAAAATCAAAAAACAAAAGTTTCAAGTTGGAAGAAATTTTATTCGAAAAACGACAAATTCAGACGATCAAAAGGGACAAGATGACATTCCCCTCCTACCCATGTCTTCTCTTAGAATCAGGCCTTTGACATGTGAACGATCAAGTCGACCACACGGGTACTGTAACCCCATTCGTTGTCGTACCATGACACCAACTTCACAAACTTGTCGCTCAATGCGATTCCGGCCTTGGCGTCAAAGATGCTCGACCTACAACACAGACAAACATCATAAGTACCACCACTACAACAATTGAACACTTTAAATAATTATTATGAATGACAAGATATTGTTTCATTACCTGTTGTCACCAACGAAGTCGGTTGAGACAACATCATCCTCGGTGTATCCAAGGATTCCCTTTAGTTTGCCTTCAGATTCCTCCCTGTATATTGGTTAGAACAATTAGTGAGCAATTTGAAACTAAGGGAATAAGGATTTTGAATTTATCGGTGAAGAAAAGCTTACTTGATGGCCTTTTTGATTTCATCGTAGGTAGCAGCTTTCTCGAGTCTGACTGTAAGGTCAACAACTGAGACATCAACAGTTGGTACACGGAAAGACATTCCGGTCAACTTTCCGTTAAGGGCTGGAAGCACCTTTCCGACGGCCTTGGCAGCTCCAGTGCTGCTAGGAATAATGTTGAATGAAGCAGCTCTTCCACCTCTCCAGTCCTTCATTGATGGACCATCAACAGTCTTCTGAGTAGCTGAAACAATAAACAAAAACCCATTAAGGTCACAGTTTTCACTTATAGGTTTTTCAATAAATCAACTGAAGATTGAGAAAGTTACCAGTGATAGAGTGGACGGTAGTCATAAGACCCTCAACAATTCCAAACCTGTCGTTGATAACCTACACAACGGTAAACTAAATTATCACATGAAATTTGAAATACATAGTCAAATTGAGTTAAAGGCTCTGAGATATTATACCTTGGCAAGAGGAGCAAGGCAGTTAGTGGTGCAACTAGCGTTGGAGACAATGTTAAGGTCGGAGGTGTACTCGTGCTCGTTGACACCAACAACAAACATGGGAGCATCCTTGCTCGGAGCAGAAATAATAACTTTCTTGGCACCACCCTGTACAAGAACAAGTCACTCATTTAGTTGAATGATAGCAAGATCAATATGCAGAATCTAACAAATTATAGCCCACAGACCCATTACATAAAAACCCAAATCAAATAAGACAAACCTTCAAGTGAGCAGCAGCCTTGTCCTTGTCAGTGAAGACACCGGTAGACTCAACAACGTAGTCAGCTCCAGCCTCAGCCCATGGGATATCCTCAGGGTTCCTTCAAAAATACCAATAACTAATGAGATTGAAACTCCAAACAGCTTAAATATACACAGAGAAACAAAGAATGGATCGTTGGATACCTGATACCGAAAACAGTGACTGGCTTCTCGCCGAAAAGAAGGGTCTTCTCATCCTTGATCTTAAGTTCATTGTGTTTCCATTGACCGTGAACACTGTCGTACTTGAACATGTAGGTCTGCAGAAATCAAACACACAGTAATCAATAGTTACTCAATCATATCAATATTAAAAGAGCATTAAAACAGTTCATGAATTTTAGTACTGAATAAACAAATCATCGACACTCTTAAAACAACCATGCATAATCAACGACGACAATGATATGATCCAACTTACAAATCCGACGAAATTAAAAGAGATCAGAGTGACTAATTGCATCCCAGTATCAATAGATCAAAATGAAATTAACCAATCACAGATCGAATCACAGTCCAAGGAAGAACACTAACCATGTACTCAGTAGTGATGAATGGGTCGTTGACGGCGACGAGCTCAACATCGTTCCTCTGAAGGATAACCCTAGCAACCAAACGACCGATTCTTCCGAATCCTATAGATTACAGAAACCAAAAAGTCAGATTCTAGATCTACATAATCGATAACAAACAAAAACTAGTTAAAAATCGAGTAGATACTCACCGTTGATTCCGATCTTAATCTTCTGGTCAGCTACAAAAATAAACAAAAAGGAGAAATCCGAAAACGATCAGATCAGAAAACACACAAGACCATAAGAATCAATGACGAAAGCAGAGAACAGAACAAGCGAGAGACTCACCCATGGTAGAATCAAAGACGCGAGCGAGAGAGAGATTGAAGATGAGATTCACGGAGAGAGATATTACAGTGAAATGGAAAGTGAGTGGGCTCCTTGAGAATTTTTAGTGCTATTTAAAAGAGCGAAGAACGTGATGAAGGGGTTGGAAAGATCTAGTGGTGGAGAGTTTTTCTTGGGCAAAAAGTCAGATCTGATTCAATATTTTTTCTTAACGAAATGACTAAACTACCCTTATGTTTTTGGCAATTGTCGTTATTACTGAGGCGAGACATGGCGTCTGCATCTCACGCGATGTACTAGAATATTCTTAAAATCCGTAGGACGGGTCAGGTCGGCATGAAACGCAGCGCATTTGGATATGCTGTTCTACGCGAACCAGTGTCTGACTGCCACGTGTTCACGAGAGGCCCATTTAGTAGACGGGTTCCATTTTCTAGAACGTAACGCCCAAATAAACAATTTTGAGAAACGTATAATTCTATGCCCAAGTTAATTTTATTCTAGAAAATGTATAATAATTAACGGTCATCTACGTGTTAGTGACAGCGATCAACAACAGTGATTAGCAATATACAATATACATAAACCTGTAATTCTTAAGAAAATTAAAATTAGTAGCAGTGGATATATTAGTAGAAGAGTTGTTCACATTCATTACAAAAATTTACAACTTTACTTTGTTGTTCATGTAAAAATTATCTCCCTAAAACTATACTAGAAAAGTTTACAAAAGGTGAATCTTTTTACCCTTTTTTACTGGTAGAAACTTTGCAGTTTGGTGAACATCTCTCGGCGCATATTAAAGATATGCATGGCTAAAACAATAGCATGAGCAACTCCTGCAATGATGAACAAACCTCGCAACTCAAGGAATGAGAATCGCTTAGATGCTCCATCATCATTGTTGGGAGATGCACCATCTTCAGTCTTAGAATGTTCATTTAGTGAATCAAGTTTCTGAAACCATCTTTTCTCCATGTCTTTCAACATTCCTAATGATCTTAGCCTCGCGATTTCTCGCGAAACTTTAGGACATAAATCTGAACTTTTCTGGAACATCTGAAATCAAAACATAAATTAGTAAACCAATATTATTAATTAAGAGAAGATTTAAAGAGAAGTTTGAGAAGAAATAGTTACATACAAAGCCAAAGCCATTGGTATTAGCCATTCTATCTGTCATTATGAACTCATTAGGATAATTCCCAATAAGGATACTGAGATATGGTATTTCATTGATCACATGACTAAGAGTTCCATTTCGCAAAACTTCAGTATATGCCTCAATAATATTACTAGCTCCGAGATTCATACTCTTTAACCCTGAAGAACCTCCGAAAACCGCCTGAGGATTTAACTGCATGCGAGAAATGGTCTTGCTTGATGTCAAATTCGCGCTATAACTTGAAGTCAAGATCAAAACCACAAAAACCCAAACTATAACTAGAAATTTTGATGACATTTTCTGAAGCTTCTCTCCTGCCAAGAGTGAATTTTTTGTTATATCAAAAGTATACAAAAGAATGAGATTTATTTATATTTTGTAACATATACACACTTACTGTGAGCAAACACAATGGTAGAGAATCCAAACCATAGCATCATACTAAGTTGTTGTCTCCAAGAGCCTTGGAACTCAGGATTAACAGGTCGTTCAACCAACCAAACAACAATTCCAGTTAAGACAAAGAAAGCTCCACTCGCTAGCCACAAGGATTTTTCAAAAGGGTCAAAGAATGTCCACATGCCTTGGTTTTGTTTCTTCACTGTCACGATTCCAATGCCAATGTCTGTATAAGGCAAAGTGAAATCAACATACAAAGATCTGTTGGAAGTAATAGTGATATCACCAACAGCTGCATCATATTTGTCTTTCTGTCAAAAAAAATTGCAAACTCAAATTTATTAGAAACATTTTAACTTAAAGAAATATTTTGTAACAATGTTGTTTGCAAATTTTTGCATACCTGAGTAGAGAGTAGATAAGCAAGATTGTCATAGTTTCCACGATAAGGTATGAATTCAATCTGGTAGTTAAAACGAGCAAGACAAGTCTTGAAAACCTCAACGCAGAATCCAGAAACTGTATTAGCACCTGTTTCAGGATCAGGACGAAACGACACTAGATTTGGAACCCTGTTTGCTGCTGAGACTAAGACTCTCAGCAACTTCTTTTCACCATTCTCTGCCACCAAAACACGTTGTCTTCTTGGGATCTTCTTACCAGACACACCAGGCCAAACAATGTGTCTTCTTAGTTCGCTGAAACTACCACAACTCCATAACCCTACCCTTCTCTGTTTTTTCCCAACAATATTCACTATTTCAAATGTCTCTGAGAGAAACTTATTGTCACCACTCAAACCCTTGTATCTACTATGTCTAATTGTCTCAAGAAGATTAGCAAATGCTTCAGCTTTACCTCTTGAACTTATTTTCTCTACTGCATTTGCTATAATACAAGCGATATCGTGTGATCGTACACCAATGACTACATTAGAATGCTCTGTTTCTTTAATTCTCAATCTTGAAGTAAAATTCTCAACTTCTTCTGATTCTTGAATATATGATCTGAAACCAATGACCCCTTGCATCGACCTGAATTCAAAACCTTCAGAGTAATGAAAACGATTCATTGTTCTCGCGGTGAGTATCCAAACATACCCTTCTTCCATTAACCCTAACTTCTCCACACATTGGAAAAGACGAGAAACGAGAATCTCAGACATATGCACTACAAAAACTGATGTTCTTGAGACGTTTATGAGCTTCCTAAGCTGATTCATCATATGATTTTCTCCTGACGATGAGACTGCAAAAGAAGCAGAACGAGCGATATTGATTCCTTCGTCTTGAAAATTCTCAACTAATATTTGCAAACTTTCTCTCCAATCATCATTATCCTCGTATATAACCACAACTGATTTCCAACTGAACTCATGTACGAGTTTTGTAATCCCTTTGGCCTCTGATGTAGTGTCGTGCGTCCATTGAATAAAGTGATCGTATTTGTTCAAAGAGAACGAGTTTGGCACAAGAGGAGATATCACTGGAACTTTAGCTTTTTCGCTGATCGTAGCCAAAAGCTTTGCTTCTTGTAATGATTGTGCGCCAACAATAACTTCCACTTTTGCAGTGTTGAGAAGATTTTTAGCTGTTTCATCATCATCATGTATTACAAAATTGTAACAATTATTTCAGTTTTTATTTGATTCGTTCTTGTTTGACTTTTATGTACATTGTTGACCCCAGCAAGAAAAAAAAGCAATAATAAAAGAAGAATGATGAACTTACCGGCGGCAAAGGCAAGGATCGGGTCTCCTTGAGAGTCTCTGGACGTAACAGTGACTCTGGTTCGATACTTCTTGTTAATGCTATAGAAATCTGAAAGGGCTAAGGCAAAAGAAGTTTCAAGAATCTTTCCTTCTGTAGAACTCAAGTCCATAACCAATCCAACCCTAACCTCTTGGTAAACGCCGTCGTTTGGATCAGCTACTTCAGATTTTATCGTTGTCGAAAAGAGAAGAAAAAGAATGACGAGAGAACTCATGAGAATCTCCATGACCGTGTTCCCTTTGGTTTATGAAGATGTTGTTTCTACAATAATGAAGTAGTATTGGATTGTTATTAAAGTGTGGTCATGATCATTAGTTCATTTACAAACCCCATTTAATACGATACGTCGATATCTCATCGTCAAAGTCAACGCGTGCTGTTCATGGATAGCATGGACACAAACTTAAAAATTTTGTTAGGAGCAAATTCTTCGAGACGAATTCAACGGAACACGTCGTCAAAATCAAAACTACAATTTTTGAGTGTTGAGATTTTTAATGTTATCAGGTTAGTTAATTTAGCGTATCAAACGGATTCAGATTCACAGATATTTTAATTTATATTTGCCATGGGCTTTCTACAGTACTTTAAAATTCTATTGACTAGCAAAATAACTAATAAACAATCAAGAGATGATTAGTGTATAATCTTGACTAGTTTTAACTGTTTAAGTCACGAATTTTCTTACAAGAAATTAGACAGAGTGTACTGAATAGAGTTGAACAATTATTGTTATGTCACATTTTAGCATTTTATTTTGGGATCACTGCGTTTTCTTGTTCCTCGATAAGCAAACATAATATATCCGTAGACCAATATTATGATAAAACGATATAGGATTACACTTCTTAACATTTTCTCTTAACAAATCATTTCATTGTCAAAAAAAATAAAATATATATATATATAGTGGAAAAATGTGGCATCTTTTATGATTCCTAGTTTTTTTTCTTTGGCAATATACAAAAGTGAAAAGCCGATTTTTCGTGTATTTTTGCAAGATTAACGATTTTTCATGTATTTAATGTTAAAATACATCAAACGAACCTGAAATGTGGGTGGTTTCTTGTAGCATCCCTGGTTTTATTGCCAAAGACCGAAAATGGCTACAAAAATGTACTACAATATATAAATAAATAATACATTTAGACTGAAATACAAATATATTTTGCACAAAAAAAAAAGAATGAATGAAATACAAATACAACGACCAAAGTGACCATGAGTTTGAATACCGGCAACATGAATGAAACAATTAAGCAACGTTGGTATTGGTAAACTATAGATTGAAATTTTGTAATTTCTTGGTTAATAATCAACAAAAATATGTAAATCAATTATGAAGCGCATTCAAAATGAAATTCAGGATACAACGACGACCTGCTATAGAAACAGGAAAACAAAAAAAAAAAGAGTTAATGATGAGTATCATCGGATACCATATCACCAACCTTACAACTAAATATATGAAGACAACAACAAACAAAAAAAGAGAAAACAAAAAAACAAAAAAAAAGAGAAAGGGGAAAACAACAATTCAAATACGCATAATTATATTATATGATCAACAAATTTGATCATGTTTAGTTACCATCGGATCCACTTCCTACATGACCAGAAGATGTACCACTACCGTTTCTATCCAGTCGAGAGAAAGCCATGTCACATAATTTATCATGTAATTCAAGAAACACTTCGTGTCTTTTCTGGCACTCCTCCACACTCAAGTCTTTCAAGGGAGTGTTCCACCACATTTTTTCTAACTTCTTTTCATTTCTCGATTTCTTCAATAGTTCCAACTTCTCATTAACCGTCGCAAGCTTCCCTTCGAGCGCCTCAAATTCTTTAACGAGATCCTCGATATTTCGTTTCTTGTGAGCTTCAATTAGTTGCACAGTATCTTCTTTCTCGGAAATTTCTTGTCTAGAAGGGTTGTTTAACCGCTCAGCCAATTCCTCCATCGATGGATGTGCAAATGTATATGGCTTTCCAGTTTCAGAGAAAACCATAAAAGCAGCTTCCACGTCGCACGTTGTTATGATCTCGCTTATCTTCTTGTGAATTCCGGCTTTACGTTTAGAGAACGTAACCATTCTATGTCCATAGCTTTCGACGACCTTCATTTCGATCTTTTGTTTTCCCTTTAGTGATCTTCCGTTTGTTTGCTCCATTGACATGTTTTCAGAAACCGAAGTGTTTGAATTGATTTAGGTCGGTGTTTTAGGTTTATTTGTGTTGTTATAAAACCAAATGCACTGATACACAACTTATTTATAGGAAAAGAAAGAGACAGAAGTATGCAATGTTCTTAGACATTTAATATGAATATCATGAAAGTTTGACTAGACATTTGGCAATCATTTTAATTAATCAACAAAATATAAGTGGTTGCCAAATTAATCGGTCAACACATTACTGTGGTATTTCAATTGGCATAATATAGTTGATCGTAGAAAAGGTACAAGTCGCTTCAACGATTATGGCAACTCAATTACTGCATTAACATATTTACCGTTAAGTTAACAACCACTTTTAAGTTTTTTACAAAACTAAAGTGGTTACCAAATAATTAGTCAAACTTTCATGAGGTTATCTAATTGATATGTTATGGTCTTTGATCTGGAAGAATTGTAGACCTATGATCTAGAATGTTTTTGACAAAAAGGTAAGAGAAAAAAGGGTATTCTATTCTTACCCTACAATACACGATTCTGAATATCCCATGAAAAACATAGACATCTATGTCTTCAAAATACTAGTTGTATATTTCATGTATTCACAATTTTAAATCCGAAGAAAAATCTAAAACAAATAGTTAATTTATTCACTCTACCGAAAATAAAACCAACTATGATAAACTGAACGAGATTAATTCATTTATAATTTTTATCTCGGTTTTACAATTATACATTTATACCACTGTTAAGTGTTAACTAATATGGTCCGAGAATAGTTTTGAATTTTTTTTGTGATGTGTAACCTTAAAGGCTTAAGCCATACATGCTTTTTAAGGAACCTAAAA
Source organism: Cardamine flexuosa (assembly GCA_963555745.1). NCBI lineage: Eukaryota > Viridiplantae > Streptophyta > Magnoliopsida > Brassicales > Brassicaceae > Cardamine > Cardamine flexuosa. The sequence continues at coordinate 1,075,656 of OY743219.1, read as the reverse complement.
TCAATTCCATCAAACAAACACAATGAAACACACAAATAAACGTTTGTGCGATGATGGCGAGAATATGCTAAATCATTTTTCTTGGGAAAAATGTATAATATCTTAAAATACAAATGTTATACTATGTGTGAATTGTGATCATGGTGAGAGAGTGCCGACATAGCATGCAAACAAACTTTTGTGATGAAATTTGCTCCTCTCATAGATTAACTAATAAAAATCAGACTACGAATAAAAATGTTATACACATAAAAAAAAAACACGAAAACTAATGAAATTTACATACTTTGAACATTTTTTTTTTAAAACCACTTAGGCTAAAAACTCATTAATTAAAATCACGTATAATAATAGCAAGTTAGCAACTAATATTCAAATACGTAATATATCATTTATATTTTTTATACCATAGTGTACGACTATCGGTTAGGTAAATCATCCAAAGATATCTTCGTTGTCACAACCCCCCAAAAAATTAAATAAAAATCTATTTGAGCCGTGAAAATCTTCTCAAAACCAACCAAGGCGTCACTAGTATCATCATCACCTGCTACCAGATCCCCAAAACTCAGAAAATATCGAAGATGGGTGCGGTGACGTCAGCGATTGGGGATTTCGTGATGACCTTCTCTTGGGTTGTCCTCTCGGCGACTTTCGGAATCCAGACTGTGGCAATTGTCTCCGCTGCTGATTTTTTACAGGGAATCGCTTGGGCTCCGTTAGCGATCACCACGTTTCTGATTTTCGTCTACGTCACCATCTTCACCCTTATCTTCGGCAGCTCTAGCTTTAATCCTACCGGAAGCGCTGCCTTTTATGTCGCCGGTATCCCCGGAGATACTCTCTTCTCATTGGCTCTCAGATTACCTGCTCAGGTTTCTAAAATCTTAGATCCAAACTTTCTCGGAAATTTCTTGATTTGCCTCTGAGTTTTTGAATTTTCACTTCCTGTCCTAGTTTTATTTTGCTTTTGGTGTACAGATTTAGCGATCTGTGTGAAACAAAAAGTTTTGTCTGCGAATTAGAATCTAAGTTTTGTATGAATCATTGAATCTCAAATCTATTTAGTAAATGTTTTTCGTGAGATTCGTCCCCACTGGTATGCCCCATATGTAGAATTCGACTTTTCCAATTGGTACAGTGCTGAGTTTGATCTTCTCTTATATTCTCACTTTGATCTAGTCAGTATTGTTGTAAAGAAGAACACAGAAAATTGGATTCGTTTCTTAAACATTTTAACGTTTATTTTCTTGTTTGATCCATGCGTTTCCCACTTATTTATAAAAAGTAGGAAAACGAAACCTTATCTTTTTTCGTCCATATTTATTTGTCTTTTTCTTTAGCCTTTTTTTCTCAAGTTTCTTGCGTGTCCATGTGTTGTGTATAACATAAAGAGAAAATTATAATTGAAAATTCGGTAAAACATGATTCAGCAAGAAGTAAAATTTGTATTCTTTTGGAGGGATAAATCAAGCAAAATGAGTTTATATATTCATTATTGTCACCCAATGTCCATGATACTTCTTCTGTTCACTGATTCTTGATTCTGATATCTTAATGCTTAGAGATGATTTTGGTGATTACAGGCAGCTGGTGCTGCAGGAGGTGCATTGGCCATCATGGAGTTCATACCAGAGAAATACAAGCATATGATTAGTGGTCCTTCACTTCAGGTTGATGCACACACTGGAGCTATTGCAGAAACCATATTGAGTTTTGGTATTACCTTTGCGGTTCTGCTAATTATCCTCAGGGGTCCACGGAGATTGCTCGCTAAGACATTCTTGCTTTCTATTGCAACCATCTCATTTGTTCTCGCTGGTTCTAAATACACTGGACCAGCTATGAATCCTGCCATTGTAAGTTTACAAAATATCTCATTCCTTTACCTGACTAATATAAGTCCTCTGCTGAATTGCTGAAGCATTCTTATTGTTTGGGGTTACATATTTATATGTCTTGTGTTTGCAATGCAGGCATTTGGGTGGGCTTTCATGTACAGCTCTCACAACACATGGGACCATTTCTATGTCTACTGGATCAGTTCTTTCGTTGGAGCATTATCTGCTGCATTGGTCTTCCGTACTATCTTCCCACCACCTCGATCCCAGAAGAAGAAGCAGAAGCCGAAGCAAAAGAAAGCCTAAGGAAAAAACCAATCAGGAGAACACCGGTCAGATTCTTCACCGATTTGGGATGTAGAAAGATTCAGAAACTTGTTCCATTCTAAAATAAGGAGAAGAAGAAGAAAAAAATCGAAAATCTCCTTGTCATTGCTTAAATTCATGCCTTTTTGTTAGATTTGTGCGTAAGTCACTTTTCTCTTGTTTGTGCATAAATCCATTCAGACTCTTCTTGCCTAAAAACGTTTAGATTATCAATGGCTGGTTTAGTTTGGTCTATTCGGTTCATTCTCTAATTTGGTTTTAAATCAAAAAAGGCAAAAGGAGAAACCGACTAGTTCGGCTTGGTTTTCTTTGAATTTTGCTCGGTTATTTCTCTCAAACCGAAGGAATTATTTAACATCAATTTAGCTTAATTAAATTTTAACTCTCTTAAAAAGTTTGGCCTAAACTTTTACATTAATGTCAGCTTTTCGTGAATGTTACCCAACTCTCTTCCTCAGTCTTTAAATTATAACGTTACGTCTTCGTTATATCGCTCACGCAAATTCCCGATTCAGATCTGTGGCAGAATTTGAATCGAAGCCTGGGATCACTACTGTGACCAGCCGAAACCTGAAATCGATCGTCGATCTGGATCCGTTAAAGGATCCGCCGCAGTCGTTGAAGACGTCGGCGTCATCCGCCACCAGCAATAAGATCCGTTACCGTTCGCCTTCTGCTTCTGAGTTATTAGAGTCAGGACTAGCCCCCGGATTATCCGGTAACCATTCTCCTACCTCCGACTCTCATCAAGGCCTTTTGTCTATCGACGGAGGGAAAATGACGGCTAAGCGAGCGATCGGGAGGCACGAATCTCTCGCTGACAGGATCCATCGGCATCGCGGGATTCTACTCGTGATCTCGATTCCTATTGTGCTGATCGGTCTAGTGATTCTGTTAATGCCGGGGACGTCGACGTCCGTCTCTGTCATTGAGGGTTACACGATGAAAAACCGCGAGAATTCGAGGGGTCCGAAGAACTACGCTGTGATTTTTGATGCTGGAAGTTCTGGTAGCCGTGTGCATGTTTATTGTTTCGATCAGAATTTGGATCTCGTTCCTTTGGAGAATGACCTCGAGCTCTTCTTACAGGTATTGCATTTGTTTCATAGTCTTATCATATCAGAAATTTATAATGATCTCTCCCTGGCAATGCTAGATCGATCTTAAGCTGCTATTCGCGATATTTGATTTGAAATCAATGATGCAATTGTCTTGGTTAAGTTTCTATTGTTAGCTTTGGAAAACCGCATGGGCTCTGTTTCTGTATTTTATTTAAATTGAAGTTGAGTGGAATTTGTGATATCTTCGCTTGAGAGATGATCTAAACCCTTGAGCTTGAACGGATGAGATTTTGGTTCATTGTTTCTTTGTACATTGTACTGCATTGTTTATTATACATTTTTGGTGGCATTTAGCTCGCTAGGATTTGTGTGGCTGAACATTTTATTCTGATAATATTTCAGCTAAAACCGGGTTTAAGTGCATATCCTAATGATCCGCGTGAATCAGCAAACTCGTTGGTAACTCTTCTTGACAAAGCCGAAGCTTCTGTTCCCCGTGAGTTGCGTCCGAAGACTCCTGTCAGAGTTGGGGTATGGAAACGAGTTCCTTTCACATAAGTTCAACTAGAGTAATTCATGTGGTCATCCATTCTTATGTTTTGCATTGTTTCATTTTCAGGCAACTGCAGGTTTGAGGGCTTTGGGTCACAAAGCTTCTGAAAACATTTTGCAATCGGTAATTTTTTATGATTTCTAATAGATATTTGCCTGCTTGTCTAGATTTTATACTAAAATATAACATTGTTTTTAAGGTTAGGGAGCTCCTGAAAGATAGAAGCAGGCTGAAGACTGAGGCAAATGCAGTTACTGTTCTGGATGGTACACAGGAAGGTTCTTATCAGTGGGTATGTTGTATTTCTTGCCATCTATTAGTGTGCGATTCATGTTAAATCTAGTTTGTATTTTCAGTCTATTATAGTTCAGTTAGAGACTTATGTGCCTGTATTTTTTGTGTGTCTGAATAGATCTTTAAGTCTTTTTTAATCTTCCATCCTGAGAAGTAAGTAACAAGTTTTCATTTTCTCCAAATTGTCCATTCTTAAGGTCACAATTAACTACTTGCTAAAGACTTTGGGAAAGCCGTACTCAGATACAGTTGGAGTAGTTGATCTTGGAGGGGGCTCGGTTCAAATGGCATATACTATATCAGAAGAAGAGGCTGCAACTGCACCAAAACCATTAGAAGGGGAGGATTCTTATGTCAGAGAAATGTATCTCAAGGGACGGAAGTATTTCCTCTATGTTCATAGGTTGGTTAAGAGTCATTGCTTTTCACATGCTATACATAAGACTGGCTTTCATTTATCCTTCAAATTTTAACGCAATATCTTATGGCTTGCTAATTGCAGTTACCTACATTATGGGTTACTGGCTGCCCGGGCTGAGATTTTGAAATTTTCTGAGGACTCTACCAACCCCTGCATCGTGACTGGCTATGCTGGTAAGTGGAAGCTAGAATTATGGAACGTGGGCTATATGATGTTGCTCTAGTACATATTGGATTGCACTTTCTGTTTCCTTTAAAACTCAGTGATTCATTCCAGGTAGTTACAAATATGGAGGAAATGCGTTTAAAGCCGCAGCTTCACCATCCGGTGCAAATCTAGATGAATGCCGGCGAGTAGTCCTTAACACACTCAAAGTCAATGATTCACTGTGTACACAAATGAAATGCACATTCGGTGGAGTATGGAATGGTGGAGGCGGTGGTGGCCAAAAGAATATGTTTGTTGCATCATTTTTCTTTGATCGAGCCGCAGAGGTAATATTTAACCACGTTTTATTTGACTTCATTATGTACAAAACATCAAACTGTTCCGACCACTAAACATCATAGACAATAACGTCAACGATGATGACAGGCTGGTTTTGTTGACCCGAAGCAACCTGTGGCTGAGGTTCGACCAATTGACTTTGAGAAAGCAGCGAGCAAAGCTTGTAACATGAGAATGGAAGAAGGGAAATCCAAGTTTCCACGTGTGGAAGAAGATAATCTTCCTTACTTGTGCTTGGATCTTGTTTACCAATATGCTCTTCTCGTTGATGGATTCGGTAAATTACTCTTTTCTACATTTGTTAACCTCGCTAACCAAACTTCAATTTACATGTGTTATTCCAATGATAATTTAGGATGATAATGATCATAACTTCATCCATAGGTTTATTGAAAATGTGTTTCATTTTTAATTTTGTTCAAAAATAAAACAGGACTGAAAGCATCACAGACAATAACGTTGGTGAAGAAAGTGAAATACGGAGATTACGCCGTGGAAGCTGCGTGGCCACTAGGAAGCGCCATAGAAGCCGTATCCTCACCATGAGGGGAGGCATTTTTGGGTATTTGCACAAAACCCCATATTCTTTTGATTTCTCCCAAAATTTCCCCACAAGTTTTTTTTTACCTTAAAATTTTGTTATCATCGTAATCCTTAGTTGCTTACTATCGATTTTTGTTACAATAATCATGTAGAGAAAAGAGTTTCGAGTCTTAATTATCTTACTTTATTTTTTTTTTGTAAACCTAACTGCAGACGTGTCCTTGGACTCTATCTTAAAAATATACTTTCCTTATTGAGCCTCTTTTTCTTTGACCGATTTAGGATTTGAGATTCTAGCATGTCCATGTAGAATCGTCTCTCTGTTCTTTTCTTTTCAAACCTACAATTATTATTAGGATTTGATTGATTTATTCAGCAAACATGATTATATTTCCCTATCTGTAGTCTATTTCAAAAATCCCAATAAATTCCAGTATTAGGCCAATATGTTTCCCCTTGAATTCTTGTTGAGCAAAAAAATATAGATAATATTAATAGTTCGAAGATAAGTGTGCAAAAAGACTTGGAGATGAGCGTTGATCAGTCAAAGGTAGAACATAGTTTGGAACTTATACGTTAGATGAGTGGGCCTGTCATATAAACTGACCTACTTTGATTTATGACCGTTTACACGCCCATCCATTCTAATCTACATATCACCAACTTGACTTCGAAGACCAAAGTAATAATACATTAATAAACTTCTACTAAACAATAGAAATATCAGTAAACTTAAAATCGGGTATAGCTATTTATAGACTTCAAAGGATATAAGATTATTTGGTTCAGAATCAGTTTACTATTGGTTGCTTTGGTTGCTTTCATCAGAAAAACGTCTTATGACTAATAGTTTAAGCTGTATATCACCGTTTATAACATGTTAAAAATCTTTTTAATGGATGTGATGATAGACCTTATATAAGGTAGAGAAACCAGAAATAGTTTTTGTCTTGGAAAATTACAAAAGTTAGAACTTAAAAGTATAGGATGTTGATTGGTGAGTAGTTGGAAACTTGACAAGTTAGTGTTCAAATTTCAGTAGAACAAGTAAGCTTTCATTATATCTAACCACACTTATTGAGATAAACGAAAATCTAATTTTGTAAGATATTTTCTTAATAGAAGGATATACCCATATTTCTGTGTACAATATTATCCATCTTTATCTTTATAAAGTGGTGAGATAGAAAGAAATTGGGGAAAATGAGTGCTCAAAGTACAATATACCATTCTTAAATTACATAAAGAGGCCACTATTCAGCTAAGTTAGTACCCATCATTCCTGAAACGAGAAAGCAATCTCAAATTTTTGAAAAGATAAATAAGGAGAAGAAGAAAATGATGTAAAACTAAGATAACATTGATATTTTCTTCTGATCGGAAATATTATATGTTAATTGTTTCACATACTATTTTTTTAATATATTGAATAACATATTGTTGATAACTGTATTTTAAAAAGCTAGTAATGTTATATTATAATTGCATAGAAATTTAGAAGATATCAATGTGTAAAGTGAAAAAAAAAAAAAAAACATTAGTCATAGTAAATGAGAACGACTGTGCGAGTAACTTTTATGAGAGCAGTTATTTATCTGGTTAAGAACCAAATTTGATGAAATTATTCATCAAAAGATTTACATCTTACATAGAAATAATACAATGAATTGACAATATACTATTCGGTCATGATTTGTTTTTATTTTATTTTTGGCATCGTCATGCTTTGTTTTTTTAATTTAGAAAACCGTTGCATTCAAGTGGATAATATCAAATAATTTGAGGATTGTGGACTTACTTCATTCTTTTGGCGTATGCTATCTTTTACGGCTTGTCTTATTATAATTCTTCTATTTCTTTTTAAATATCCTAAAGCAAGTTTCTTTAGATTTTGGCGTTTTCCAAATTTCTACAATATTTCCCCCTTATTTTTCTCATACAAACTTAGACTTTGTAACAAATAACCTATACGCAAACTGGTGTGTAAGTGTAATTCACAATATATAGTTAGCAGAATTTAGCTACTTAGCCCACCTGTAAATATTGGGAATTAATTTATTTCACTGTACGTAGTTTTATTTATTACGTCTATATATATACTAACCGTTTCTCGTTCATTCTGATGCAAACATTTTTTTTTCTTTTTTGATATAACATCAAATTTCTTAGTATCAAGCTCTCTGCAATTCAAATAATCATGATATAAAATCCTTTCAATTGGTCAGTAATCAATATATTTATACAATATATCTCTCCTTTCTATATAAGATCAAGTATCATATCAATTCCGTTTCATTAACTTATTCAACCTAATTCTTACCAAACAAGTATATAGGAAAACATAATTAATACATGCAGAAGTCAGAATATATCATTGACAAAGAGAGAAACAAAATTTGTCAAAAGGACAAAGAGAAAATTTTAGACATTTGAAAAAGCATATGTTTAGATTTTTTTTAAATGTATTCACTGGTCTAATATCTTTAAAAATGTGGTATTCACTGGTATATATTCAAATAACTCTTCTGGTATTGTTTTTTCAGAGCTACGCTACTCGTCACTGTAGCTGCAAACCTGCAAGGTTTTTTTTTTTTTTTTTGAAGGTTTTCTTTGGTCAAACGTTTATTTTTAAGTTATTCAAACCACAGTAAATTTGTTATACTAGAAAACAAATTATAAGCGTATTAAAATGAATTTTGAACCCAAAAAAAAACATATTAAAATGAACATGGTCTCCTATAATCTAGCTAGGTGCAAAATTGTTGACATAGACAATCGAAAGTCACACGTGTGGTTGCTGGCACGTTGACTATTTAATTTCCCATGCTTCTTTATTTTTTTATTGTTGGTTACTTATATATTATTATAATAATGTATTTGAGAGAAAGTTTTGTGTTTTTTTTTTCTTAGTTTTATTGGCGTATAATAAACTCCATTTCATATAAAACCAAACCAAAAAGGTCATATAATTTTTTAAAAAGACTAGTCTTGTAACATCTAATTCTTTAAGTACTTTTTTGTTGGTAATTGATTTCCCTTACAATTGTTTTTGTTTTTTGGTTACATTTGAATTGCTTGCTAATTGTTTTTTTTGGTTTCTGGTTTTAGGTTACATTTGAACAGAGGGGAGTATATGTTAAGTTTCATAATCAATAGTATTCTTAACGTTGATGTCACATTTACTTGACTAATAACTATATATGCAATGCAAACGTATGAATAGTTAAAAGGAGTTACAATTAAAGGTGCTATAAATATATATATATAATATAACAGTTTGTTTTGAGTCAATTAGATTTTCAAATATTTCATGAAAATCCAACTAAACATCAATGGTAGAGAGCAGATTGAGATTTTATTTTATTTTTTATTTTATTTTTTATTTTATTTTTTATTTCATATACATCTTATCTGTGATGATTTCTATCATTCACAACTTTCATATAAAAAGAAGTCTTATTTACAAGTAACTTTTTACCCGGCGAACTAAGGTTCAATTATTGGTTTATTTGATAACCCCATTATAATCAAATAACTGGAAAAATAAATAACTGACGCGTACTTAGCGTGTGGTTTGCGTGTGTGTGTGTGAATGCCGCCGTGGCATGTCATTATCATTTAAGAAAAACAAACTTTATCTGAACTAGGTCTGTTTAATATCATCAATCTTGTATAATTAACTTAGTAATTACGATTTAAAGAAAAACGTTGAATATATCATGTGGGTGCTTGTGACTCCACGTTTGGGTTGTATCCTACCAAGAAACATATCAAATTAACATTAATTTAATTCTTGCTTCATTAGACAAAACACGTAATTAATTATTATTTTAATATATTAAAATATAAATATTGGTGTTTTTGTTATTCTTTTGTCAACAAATTATTGTTCTGTAGCCTTTACACATGTTAGTGTGGCACTTTGTCAAAGATTACTTTTGTGTTAGTTCTTATCTCATTTAATCCAATCAAAATTTGGAGTCATTCAATTTACCTTTACAACTTTACAAGTACTGAACATCCGCAATTCAACACTTTTATAATTTATTATTTTTACAGTTTTGTAGTTTGAACGATGTAAATATTGTGTTGAATGTAACGTAGTTAGTATAGTCCATGAATATAGTATATTACAACTATTCATTTGCTTCCCAATTGCTCAAGCCCATGATGATTATGAGTATGCAAAAAAGAAACATTATGTAAAGGTATCATCACCATTTCAAAGAATTTTTTTTGTTTCATTTTAAAGTTGTTCTTATCTCTTTTATATTTGAGCTAGGGACGAAGGGAAATCTCTTTCATATATTTCATTTCTATTTGTGTACATACAAACCTAATTTCTCCATTCATGAATGTTAATTGCTATATATATTAGGAAAATAGGGAAAATTCAATTAACCTAACCAACTTGGAAAAAACAATGAATCAGATAAAGTAGCAATATATCATCGGCTTTGATATAATACGTTAGGGTTGTACTGTTTATATTAATTTAGTTTCTTTACTAAACTGAAAATAAATCATCCAAAATAAATAAACTTACAGTCTCATGATCCAATTTAAATTAAATGTAACACTATCTAAGTATGCAATAAGTTCATTTGAATAAATACTTTAGAATTATCATGTTTTTCTCGAAACTGTTTTTTTTAGATATTTCCACTCTGAAAAAGGATACAACAATAATTAGACTCAAGTATGATGCTGGTGTCAGCAGCCGCATCTGGGCTTACGTGGATATGGTTAGGACAAAAGTAAAACTAACCAATCAGATGTAATCTCAGAGGACACAGCTGTCTCGTTTGGGCCCACCTCTCTAACAAAACTTCTTCAATTTTTCACACTCAATACAATGGACACAAATAAACAATTAAATAATTTGAAAACGGAACTTTTGTGTTCATACGTAGGTTACTATGTAATTATATAAAAATTCGGATTATATATTTAATATTAGGAGAAGATATACTACGTGCACAAACGACCAAAATTTCCGAGTAAGTAAGTATATAATTATGTATTTCAGTTTCTGTTCAGAAAACATGCTTGGGTTTGATGACGATATTTGTTAGTTTCTCGCCATAAAGTTATTTTTTTTAAAAGGTCTCTTGTTTAATTGAAATTAATTCCTAACTGAATTTATTTATTTTATTGACTACTTTAACATTTTTTTTCGATTTTTTTTCTCCCGGTCTACTTTACAGAAAATAATATTCTGTATACTTTATTTGTTCTAAATTTCTAATCTTTTTTCCTTTTCTTTTTTAATTTAATTTTAAATATACATACAAACACTAAAAGACAAAAATCCACACACCATAAATTGTCCTCGCAACCTGCTCTATGAAAAAATTTCAATCTTTGGCTCGCTTCTTCTTGATCTCTTTCGCTCCTCACCAAATATAAGATTTCTCCTTAGTTGTTTTTTTCTTTTCAGTAAAAATTTTCTATCAACATATAAGATTATAAATATCATCCAAAGGAAAAATGATAAGCAAGGATCCTAGATCGAGTTTACCACCGGGCTTTCGATTTCATCCAACAGATGAGGAACTCATTCTCCACTACCTAAGAAAGAAAGTTTCCTCTTCACCAGTCCCCCTTTCGATCATCGCAGATGTCGATATATACAAATCTGATCCATGGGATTTACCAGGTATATTAACTAACCAAATATATTTCATTTTGTAACATTTTTTTACTAGCGTTATAACATGTTGTTTTGATTTATATCAGCCAAGGCACCGTTTGGAGAGAAAGAATGGTACTTTTTCAGTCCGAGGGACAGGAAATATCCCAACGGAGCAAGACCAAACAGAGCAGCTGCGTCTGGATATTGGAAAGCAACCGGAACAGATAAATTGATAGCGGTAGCAAATGGTGAAAACATTGGTATAAAAAAAGCTCTTGTGTTTTATAAAGGAAAGCCTCCAAAAGGTGTTAAAACCAATTGGATCATGCATGAATATCGTCTTGCCGAATCTTTATCTCCCAAAAGAACCAGCTGCTCTAGGAGCGTTAGTAGCCAAGTCAATAATAATTTGGGAGATAGGAGTTTGAAATCTAAAGAATATTCGATGAGGGTAGGATTTTGCAAAATTTCAATAAATTACTATTTACCATTATTTTATTTTATTTTCTTTCCAAGTTACTACTTATTTGTTGATTGTTTTATTATTTTGCCCCAATACGTATGATTTTACTATTATTTATTTTGTTGCAGCTGGATGATTGGGTTCTTTGCCGGATTTACAAGAAATCACAAGCTTCTTCATTGTCATCATCACCTGATGCTGTTGCTTCAGCCACAAGCGATCAAGACCATGAGGAAAATGAAAAAGAACCATTCCTAGTCTTTTCGCCAAGTTTTCCAAACGATCAACCCCTTAAACGCCAGAAGTCTTCTTGTTCATTCTCCAACTTATTTGACGCTACAGATTTGACGTTCCTCACAAATTTTCTAAACGAAAATCCTGAAATTCGTAATGAGTCCGAGTTTTCATTCACGCTCGGAAATTTCTCTAATCCTGACATCTACGGAAACCATTACTTGGATCAAAAGTTACCACAATTGAGTTCTCCTACTTCAGAGACTAGCGGCATCGGAAACAAAACAGAGAGACTGGATTTTGCGGAAGAAACGATAAATACTTCGAACAAGATGATGAGTCCATTTAGTTACAACAATAGGATTGATCAATTGGATCATAATATGATTCAACAATCTAGTTTCCTGAACCAGGAACTCTTGATGAGTCCTCACCTTCTATATCAAGGATAGGGATCGAGGATATTCATTTCCCTAATGACGAATTAGGGGACCATTCGATATATATGATATGCAGACAAAGTGGGAATGGTTAGATATTTACAAAATTATTGTGGGGGTAGGAAAAATATTTATAGAATAATAGTTGATGTTGATCATATCAAATACAAAGTTTATATTGAAATCAGTATGTTTTTTCAAATTCTCTCCTTCTGATTCTATTTAAAGTAAGATTTTTTTTCATAACTTATAAAAGAAGAAGAATTTTGTCAGTGGTATGTAAAGTCATCGGATAACGATATTACAATCGAAATCTTATCGAACTTATAGTTTAAATTACTTTTCAATTTTCCAGAATTTATGAATAATAAATGGGCATTAACGGCCCATCCAGACCCAAAGGCCCAAGTGGGTTTTTTGGGGCACCAAGAGATCATTATAGAAAGCACGATTTTGGTGGAACCGGTGTTAATCAATGAGGTTAGACCAAGTCGGTTATCGTTATTTGGGTTTATCACTATCAGTATATCATTATTCATTAGTAACATTAACACGTACATATTACTACTGCCATATGCGTTAAAAGTTATAATTTATTGGGGAAAATATACTCTTTGGCAATTTAAAAATTTAAGGGTATTTCGAAAGAAAACAGTATATTGGGAAAAAATGCATTTCATTTCGATATTGTTTCTCAGAAATAGTACGTGACAAAATATTTCTTAGTAGATGACTGCTGACAGTGCTGAGGCTTCTTAAGAAAGATAAGACTTCTGAGTATATATATCTTCATCATATAAACGACTCGTCGACAGCGAAGCACATTTATTTTCAAAAAGAATCTTACGGGTTACTTTCACAATACAATTTCTTTTTATGATTTACAAATTTGGTTGTAATTTGATATTATAACATTAAAAAAGATGATTATAAATAAGGGAACGGTCACGTCTAATGAATGAATATTTGGAATTGTCGTAAATATGATTAGTGTACATTGGATTATTTAACTACGTGCTATATGCCTATATATATTCATTTATATATAGGTGAGTGTGTGTGTGGTAACGACGGAGCAATTTCACCGAACCTTTATAAAGTCTTAAGTCTATAAACTTAATCTATACTTTTTTTAAAGTCACCTCGAGAACTTGGGTTCATTAATAAAAAACGAAAAGATCGAATTAAATCTTAAATGTTTAAAGGTAATGAAAATGTCAAGAAGGAAACAGCAATCACGTGATGACCTGAATAATAGTTCTATTACTGCCATCATCAGCTAATTCTTTGTTGTTTTCTTTTCTTTTTCACCTCCGCTTTCATGTGTTATTAGAATTTTGTTAGAATTAACATTTACACAAATGACAAAACAAAAGAAACTATGCTTACCACATCGCATGTTATAGTTGAGAAAAAAATATAGCATATTAAAGTTCAGACTGATTAACAAGATCATAGATATATAATCATAGATGTGTGATATAGAAATGATACACACATACATTTAGGCATACTTGGTACAAATATATATATATATATATAATATACAAGTATACAACTAGTATACCATTTATTTATATGTCAATAAAGCTTGATCAAACATACATTTAGGTATACTTGATACATAAATAGAACTAGTACCATTTATTTACATATCAAGTGAAAATGGTCACTAGAGACCGATCGCAAGAACGTCAGTAATTCATAGAAACTTACTTTATAAGAAGAAAAATGTTTGTTTTGATAACGATTATACGCGGAGAAGTTTTTTATAAAGTCATGCACGTTGTGCACAGATATATCTATTTTTATATATATATATATATATATGTATACAAATATCATGTTATGTCTTACAATCAAAATTTTTGAAATTTTTGAGACTAATATTCTTTGTTTTTATTAATTGGACTCTGGAGAGGCTTGTCCCATCTTTGTGGCATATACTTCATAATGATGCGTCAAACAAAAATATTAAGGACAGGCCACGGCTCAATTTTTCTATGTTAAGCAATTTCGCTATTTAATTTTCAGAATACGAGTCCAGAGAAAGAAAATCAAATAAGTCATGTATAGGCTTATTAAAAATATTATCTTGAATATCGAGGTGACGGGAGCCGGCCATACAATCTTTATTTTTTTTTTCTGTGAATATCTGATATACTCCAATGGGAATACAAGTGTCCAAATTTTGAGATTTGATCAGTTTACTTATAAATTTTATAAGTCCATCTGATTAAAACTATATGACCCCTAAAATAAACTATACTATTACATATGACTGAATGCATGATTTATTTTAGTCTATATATACGTGGACCGCTGAGTCTATTTTCATCTAATAAATTTAGTTAGTACTATTTCATAGTATATAGTATATATAAGATTTCTGCGAATCTTTATGCTGCCAGTTTTGTGTAACGTTATAGCTGAAGTTTATGTTTTCCATGATAGATACTTCATCAACCACTGTTTCTGCAGCTACTCTCATTGGATCATCATGACACTGATCAACATAGTTTGTCTAGGAAACATGAATTGAATCACCATGCATTGGAACAGTCCTATAAGATTGATCTTGGTGGTGATAGGACGGTGTTTAGCTGTAAACTGTTGCTCCCCACAAACTCTTGCAGATGAAATTTTTGCAGAAGAAGACACCAACGGTTTCTCAGAGATTTGGAGGTGGTTGTCATAAGAACGCAAACTCCTTCTTGTTAAGCACCATGGAGTTCGAGCAATGGAAGGTGAATAGAAACTCTTCCAATACAATAAACTGAACTAGATCGCAACAAGGCTCGAGAATGGGACATTTGCGTTGAACAAGCGAAACCTTATGATTGTATCACCTCAGCTCAGTCTTCTATTACAATGGGGCATTTTTCAGTTCGGTAGGTTCTGTTGTAAGGTTGTGTGTAGCTAAGACTAGAAATAGATATATTATCACAGAAATAACACAACGACTATCAAATGCAACATTAGATTTATATTTATTAATTTAGTTCACAACATCCATTACAGAAACATAAGGAAGAAAAAACAAAGCACAGATTTGTATTCTTCTATTCTAAATACATTTATTGGGACGTCCTCCAAGCACCTCCGATACCTGAAATAAGAGAGAAACACAGATGTCGTCTTTTCCTTTTCTCTTTTTTTTTCAACTCAGAGATAACAAAACAAAACAATTCATACCCGTTAGTCGCGAGGCAGAAACACAGATGTAGTCTAATTTAGTTTTCTTTTTTCCAACACAAATAAAACAAAATAATTCATACCCTTTTGAGTTTCTTCGAACGCTGGTTTAAGAGTTTCCGTTCTTGATAAATTTTCTTCCACTGTGAAAAATAATTAAAGAGCTCTGCGGTATGAAAAACAAAAAAAAATCCCCCAATAACCGCTAATAGAAACTCCAAAACCCAACGAGCTGAAAACACCATAATTTCTCTTCCTCGGTAACTGCAACGAACTAATCGATCCGACTCTCTTAAGATCTGCAATCGAAAGATAGGCTTATTGTCTTAGATCCGATTCTAGGACTACAAATAACAAATCAATTTTGAGACTCTAGATCAGAGAACGTTACCTTTGCTGCTAGCAGGCACCATCGATCTCCCTCCGCACTTGTAGCACTGTCAAATTTTCTTCGTCAATCATAAAGGGAGAACAAAAAAAGTAAGATATAATCAAATTCATGAGCGATGACGAATCTCATATTCGGCGGCATGATCGAAATTAGGGTTAGCTCTCCTTTGTCTTTGCACTCTTACCACGTGTTTAAGAAAACTAGATTATTAACAGTGTTTAATGATTATATTAAATATTTATATAATGAATTACTTTTGAAATGGTTAAATACTTTAATACTTTTGTAATATTTTAGTACTGCGCGTGTCTCCGTTTGCTTAACACTGCGCGTGTCTCCGTTTTGCTTAACACTGCGCGTGTCTCCGTTTTGCTTAACACTGCGCGTGTCTCCGTTTGCTTAACACTGCGCGTGTCTCTACCGTTCATTTTGTAATCTTATGTTAATAAGTTAGATAACATTTTGGATGGTAAAACTTTACTGCAACGGTAGAACATTACTACAAGAACCTACATATATGATCCAAATAGCATATTCTCAAGTTATTAGCCATTTGAAAAAAATCATTATTTATGGCATATATAAGTATGGCGTCTTGATGCTTAGGTTAGGCCAATAATTTAGATTCTTACCAATACCCAATAATAATATTAAAATCCTAAATTGTTGTAGCTGCAACTGAAAAAATCTGTCTTAGAACTAAGAAACAAATAATTATTAGGATTAAATATAAAAATGAACTATTTTGAAAACTTATTTTCAAACGTGATCTTTATTATTTCAAAAATCATTTTCAAATAATCGAATTAAAAAATATATTAAACAAACATTATTTTAGACAATTGTCCTGATTATTATTTTATATTTTGTTAAAAAATTATTTGTTTGAGGTCTTATAACTAAGAAACAAATAATTGAAGTCTAAATTCTATTTAAGTATAGTCTAGTTATAATAAGTCGACCCACTTGATTCCAAAGGCTACACTACTAAACATATTAATATAAGTGGGATTAACTTACAAGATTTCCAAAATACTAAACATTTAAATCCGTACATTTTTTTTTATTATACACGCATGACTAAAGGACTAGTGGTGGTAGCCATGTCTTTGAGGAAGGTTGAATGACATCATCAGCATCATCATCAAAGTGTTATGCACTTATGCTACATATATATGTTACATCTACATAAAAATGTGCATCGATAATTAACCATATGTGTGCCAAATTATTCAAAGTTTAAGGCCAAAAGTAAAATAACGAATTGCCAACCAATTCTAAATTTTTCATACTATTCCAAAAAGATTTGTTGCATCACACTATGTAAGTATGATCATATTATTCGATGACACGTGATTAAATAAATTTTGGTTTTAAAAGTTTTATAGTGTTAACTGAGATCTCTAAGTCCATTAAAAATAATGTTACTATGCAGATGAGGACAAGTTAAGTGTAGAAAGATCGGGTATTGATAGTTAAAAGGCCTGGGCTGGGCCCACATGACCCAATAAAGGTGCCGAAGTATACGTCAGATGTCGTCACCCAATGATACGGCTCCTTGGCCTTTAAGTCTTTTTGCTTTTGGAAGCTAAAGTCAACCTTCTTAAGCTACGCCCGTATACATTTTAATATTTTATAATCTTTTCCTATTCTATTATGGGGTCCACGCGCCAAAGCATACTATACGAATTTTTAAAAAATTAAATGAAACAGAAATTTCGGATAAATAAAAATATAAGAACAGTAGTTTTAAAAAAATCCGTTAAGGTCCCTAATTATATTCCAAAACTTGCGGTCCAAATTATATTATTGTATAGCCAGTTTATCTGATAACTTATTCTTATCCAGTCTAATATAATATGAGAAAGTTTCTTGTATTAATATGAGAACTTGTTTCGGAAGTTGGTAAAAAATGTCGGTCAGTAAAACGATCAGCCAAAAGAAATAAATCGAGATTGCATTAACTAATAATACTCCATGAGTTAATTGTTTCCGAAAATGTTTAACTAAGTCGGTGAGTTGTTGCGAGTACTAACGATTTTTTACATAATTTCAGAAATACAATTAGGAATTCAATACTAGTATAACATTTGAAAAATTATGTTGGACTTTTCTAAAGAAAATTTTACTGTAAAAGTTTTGATTGTTTTTTTCTGTATGTTCTTCAAACTTGTCCCATTAATGTATTCCAGATATAATATAATAGTTGGTTTGATTTATGGGCCATTTCTTTTGGTTGTGTTTAACCGACATAAACATGTAAATAATCTGAAAAGCATATATGTGAATCACCTTCATTGAAAATAATTTACTACTCCAGAAGATGGAGGATAGAGACAATTAAGACAGTTAAGTTAGTTGGCCATTAGGCGTCATATCGTTGAAACTTTTCAAAGCAACCACCCAATTTTTTTTTATCGATATTCAAATTATAAAATAATATGTCCGCTCATCAAATCCAGAAAACCAACTAATATTTTTTTCTTTTTATTGTTCATACTAGCTAGAATAACTCTCACCATATATATATTCATATGAATAACTTTTTTTTTTCATATATATGTTAGGCGTCGATGAATAATATGATTTATATTTTCGTATTGATATGTTTACTTTGAATATAGTTCTTACCATGCTACAAAAAAGAGTCGGATAAATTATTTACTAGTATTATATAATTTTATTCATGAATCGATAACAAGGCTGAATTTTAATTTGTACAGCGCAGTTTATAATTGACAATCATCCATTCAAGATATTTTTTCCAGCCGATAATGTTCTTTGTTCTCTGCTCACATTTGGAGTTTAAGAAACTTGATCAGGTTTAATATTTCGATTCCTACTTGAGTTTATAATTACTTGGAAACATATATGTTTTTGTAAATAAGACGTACGTTCGCTCTATTTTTGCGGCCTAAAAAAACTTCTCAAAAATTCATAATTAAATAGATTAACGAGTTAAATTTTTTTTTTTTAATTATAACGCTCTGACTTGGTCTTGTTTTAGTGGGGACTTGGTCTTTCTTTGTTTCTTCTAATTAATCTTGCAAACATTGTCTTCCTTCACAAATATGTTACACATTATTTAGCCGACATTAATTAAACAGTATGTTATCTAAGTTAATTATTCATTTAAACTAGATTTACATGATGACAACAAAATAAAATTAGATTTATACCAAAATACATGCGAATAAATTAGAGGAGATTACAAAAAAAAAACAGAGACTAATACCTAGCCTACAGTCTATGTTCTATGCATACAGTGATAGAGATCAATCAAATTTTTTGCGTTTATGAATGTGAAACAGTTCTAACCCTGGAATACAATCATTACATTCACTTAGTTTTGATCATTATACTTTGTATATAATAATTTATTAAAACAATAAAGAACAAACATATATCTTCTTTTTTTGGCCAGCCAACATATACTCTATTTAAGCCAATTTTAAAAAGTCGAAGATTACGTCACTGCTACCACTTGGTTGATAATTTAAACATTATTTGTATTCCTTCAGCTTCACTAGTAAGGTTGCTAAATTATTAAATATACTATATCGATTAATAAACGTCTAATCATCTTATCGAAAAACGTCTAATTCTATAAAAGATAATGTATACATTTTTTAAAAATCCAAGAAATTTCCGATTCAAAGTCCATAATCCTTTCGAACCGAGAACAAAAACAAATGTCTCCATTATCGACATTCAAATCTGGAAACTGTCCTTTCAGTTACGTGGTTCAAGCAGTAGAGCTTTTGGCTATGGAAACTACATTAAGTTGAGTCGATGAAAAAAACATTAACTTAATAGATTCTAAAATTTAATTTTGTAACCAAAATATTTTAATAAAACGAACAGTAACATACAGTTTGTTTTGAGGACTTTCTTGTGGATTCCTTTTAGTTGGACGGTAGATTATTAATAATCAAAAGAAAAATGGACATTTTTTCAATAAAATGGGTCCACACAAGTACATAACACGAAGAGGAGCCAACCTTTTTAACACTTTTGAGTTTTGAGTGGTATATTTTTGCTTCAAACGTTTTTTCTGCCACACGACTCTTTATTTTCTTTCCAAAAGGAGTTATTTTCAAAAGGTAGCTAGATGTATGTCATGTGGCTATCGAAGCCAATTTTTTGGTGGGTGGCTAAGGAAGCCATAAGATACTATACTGACAAAGTCATACGAAATGTAGAAAGAAAAAAAAATAGAGGACATATGGAAAATCTAATTAATTCTCTATTAAACATAAACTTATTCAAGGGACGTGTCACCATATGGATTCAATTTACAGCTAGAGTTAATTGTAGGATAAAAAATTTAAAATGGAACTTTGTGGAAATTTCCAAAGGCATTCCAAGAAATTAATTTTCACATATAGCAATATTTTTACTAATTATAATATAATATTTACCTGGCACTATGAAGAAAATAATATTTAACTAAAGTAAATGAAAACTAGGATTACAAAAACAGATAAAATCAATAATATTTCTAAATTTTTTAAATGCTAATCGCCCTACTTAGCATTTAAGATATTTTGAAGTGTTTTCTAATGTGGGGCTTTTTCAACAATTCAGGAAGTTGCTTAGAGCTTACGTGTCTTTTGCTACATCACCAAAAAAAGGCAAAAAAAATTAAGAAATGGAGAAAACAAGTAATTATTGTTTTAAAAAAATATAAAAAAATCTAAGCTCTTATCTTCCTCTATATAAATAAAGCCATTTTTTTCAACCATCTCAAACTTTTATTTTCATTTCCTTAAACTGCATAGTTCCTCCTCTAAATTATCCAACCTTTGCTTCTTTTTCTTTCTTTCTTCAACCTCTTGTTTCTGTCTCGAGTGCCTACGTATATACCTCGATCAATCTCCTTAAGTTGCCTCAAAAAAGTTTATTGTTTTCTTGAAATCTATCAAGATGGTTGAAGAAGGCGGCGTAGTTGTGAATCAAGGAGGAGATCCGGAGGTGGTGGATTTGCCTCCAGGGTTTCGGTTTCACCCAACTGATGAAGAGATCGTAACTCACTACCTCAAAGAGAAGGTCTTGAACATCCGATTCACCGCGGCTGCAATCGGTCAAGCGGACCTCAACAAGAACGAGCCATGGGATTTACCAAGTAAGTCTAGTCACAGGAAGATCTTTATTTATTTATTTATTTATTTTGAACTCATCATGGATCGATAAAGATTCTGATTCTTGATTTTGAGTGCAGAGATGGCAAAGATGGGGGAGAAGGAGTTTTACTTTTTCTGCCAGAGGGATCGGAAGTACCCGACCGGGATGAGGACGAACCGTGCGACCGTGTCCGGTTATTGGAAGGCGACCGGGAAAGACAAAGAGATCTTTAGAGGCAAAACTTGTCTTGTTGGGATGAAGAAAACACTCGTCTTCTATAGAGGAAGAGCTCCTAAAGGTGAAAAGACCAATTGGGTCATGCATGAATATCGTCTTGATGGCAAATATTCTTACCATAATCTCCCCAAATCCGCAAGGGTATGTCAATGTTTTAACCTTTTTTTTTTTTTTTATGCTAAACATTGATTCGATTTAATTTGTTTTATTCGGTTCAATAAAATAGATCTCCGAGTTTGATGCATACAAATTTTGTTTGGTTGTGAAAATGTTTATATTATATAGTCGTTTCTCCTATATTAATTATATGTCTTAGTTCAAGATGAATCCAAAACATAAAATTTAGTTAAGAGCTTAATTAATTAGCAATCTATATATATACTAATCTTTTTGTTGTTGTGATAATTATAGGATGAATGGGTGGTGTGTAGGGTTTTTCACAAGAACGCTCCTACTACAACTATTGCTACTACAAACCAATTCTCAAGGATTGATTCTCTCGACAACATTGATCATCTCTTAGACTTCTCATCTCTCCCTCCTCTCATAGATCCGGGTTTCTTGGGTCAACCCGGCCCAAGCTTCTCCGGTGCTAACCAACAAAACGACCTCAAACCCGTCCTCCACCACCAGCCTACCACAGCACCAATGAACAACACTTTCCTCCCTAACCAAACCCTCGATTTCCCTTACCACTCGGTTCCTCATTCCGGCTCAGGTTCGGTTTACCGGATGGGTTTAAGCAATAATAATAACAATGGTATGATCAAGTTGGAAAATTCTCTTGTGAGTGTATCTCAAGAAACCGGTTTAAGTTCCGATGTGAACACAACCGCGACACCAGAGATATCTTCGTATCCGGTGAGGATGAATCAGACGGACAATGCGGCGATGGTGGGTGGTGGTAGCAAGTCATCGTTTGATAACTTTGATGATGACTTTGAGGTCTGTTGGGACGACTTCTACTAACGAAATTTGGGAGAAAGTTATTTATTAGTTGGGATTGAAGAGTGGCATTGATTACTTTGTCTAGTGTTTTCTTTAGTGTGATTACTTCGTATATATACATATATAAGATTATTAGGTTTTCTTAGGCATTGGACTTTAGTTAGATGATATTTTACTTAGTTTTTAGTTTGGGTGGGTGAAAAGGCTGTCATTGGGGTTATTTTTCTTTGTGTTTAACTTGTACATATGTAAATTCTTCGTATGCTTGATTTTGTCAAGTTAGTTTCTCTATTGATTTTCTAATGAAATTCAGGCAATTGCACATAATTTTATCTTCTCGACAGGTATCCGATGTTTCTATGCGTATTATGTTTACAATTATTTTCAGCTGTCTTGTTTCGTAGTTTCTTTCGTAGTCAGGTGTCTTGTTGACGTATTTTTATGTACATAAGTAACATAACAGTAAGCATATATGAGCACACATATATGTGTATATGAATAATCTGTGAGGAAAAACACAGCTCACGAAGCATGTGAATTGTTCCCTGAATCTGGGCATCATTTTAGCATTTTCATATGCCTAATAATTTAGTTTAAGACACCATCTGATTACATAATTATATATATATATATATATTAAACAAATCAGAGAGATGCTAAGTAATGACAGTACCTAATGATGGGTTTCTTGTAAAAACAAACTCCAGATCCCTAAATCTTATGTCTTAAGGAACTTAGTTATTACATTCAATAACTTTACGTTTTCTTACTTAATTTTTTCAAAAAAAGATATTAGTCTATAAGCTTGATTTTTAAGAATTTGCTCAAAATTTTGTCTTATATCAAATTTATAATAGATCCAATTCAGTTAGATCTTTTACAGAAAATGTTCCCTTTTGAACCCGAAACATGAGAACAGCTAGCTGCATGTTTTTTGTTCGTGGTGCCAAAAAGAAGTTTTTTGTTTGTTTGTAAAAAAAAAAAAATGCCCACTAGCTATAACGTATATGCGTGGTGGCTAATGAAGTTATTGTAGTTCTACCACTAGCTAAAAATGCCAAATAAAATGTATGATTTGTATTTTATGTTGAAAATCAACCTCAAATTCCAACTTGTTCCCATTTTAAAGTTAGTTCAACATCTCTATAAATACCCTCTTTTTTTTAATAATTCGTTTACGTTTTTTTTCTTTTTGTTAAAAATATAACATGCCGGAATTGAACCAACGGCTTTAATATTAATATTAATTAATAAATCTTCCGGTCAATTTTCTCTTTCGTGTAATGTTCCTAAGAGCTATATAACTTTATAATGTGTTTTTACATAAAAAAAATTTTCACACATGAAGAATTCTAAGGAAAAAAAGAAAAGAGAAGAAATCAATTCCAAAAGCAATGCATGAATCTGCTGACGAATATGTGTCATATGAATGTGCATTATAACAAGCTTTCCATTTAAAGCAATGAATACTTGCAGTAAAGCTAACCGTTTCTTTCCCTTTTTCGGTTTCTAGATGATTGCTAATTTGCCATCTTTTTTTCTCTCAACCCTCTCTTTCTTTTTGAATATTTAATTATGACATCCATGATATATGATATCAAAGCATTGTAATTTTACTCATAAATCCGATTGTAATGCCAAACAAGATTGTTAGACATTTTTTTTTTTTTGTTTCTTATAAGCTTGTGATATATTTTATAAAAATTTAAATAAGCTTTGTGATATGATGAAGGTGATTGCATTGCAAACAATTATTTGGATGTTCTTTATCTAACTGATACGATATTTTGTATGACTGTATATTAGTATAATCTTGTTGACCCAAAAATAACCACGGAAATAGTGAAACAAATAATTTATTAGAATAGTATGACAAAAAATAAAAATCATTAAATAAGAATCTCTTTTGAATACAAACATTAGCCAACTTATTATTTTTAAAAAAAAACTAGAATTAGTCATCTTGTTGGCCGGTACCAAAAGAACATTAAAAATGCCTAAATTGAAGTCACGCTCACCAACCAATAGCTTACCTCCACCAAATTTATTCATCGGTTCAAGATAATGTTAACCGGATCCAACAACTTCTGGTTGGTTTTTCAATTTTCGAATCGAGCCGCCAACGGTAGAAACTGGGCTTTCTATATGAATATGAGCCCATGTAATTTTTATTTGGGGTCTAAAAAGACCATGTATTTTTCAAAGGTTCTTTTAACTCGAAGAAACACTAATATTGATTCAAATCTAAAACATAAACACAATTAGAAATTTGAAACAAATAAATTTGAAATTTGAAGGAACCTTTTTAAATGGTTGATTTAGAGTACCTTTGACTCCCGGAAATAAAAAATTGTCAAAAACTCTAAATAATACGACCAAAAACAATCGTCTAAAATAGGGAAAAGAAAATCACCGAAATTAAAATTTCTAAGACTGTTGACAAAATTAAATTTTATCAAGACTCTAATTGTGACCCCAAAAAAACATGAAACTTCAAAATTGACCCCGTAAGAAAAATCTACTCGACACTCAAAATCTTGACAACAGAGGAACCATCAATCTTGTGCAACGCCACAATGGAATCTCCAGCCTTACAGATTCCCTTCTCCTTTGCGAATTCGATTGCAAATCTAATCGTCTCCTCTGTTGAATCCTTGTTCGAAGACCTAGCCGAAGATCCCGTCGCCATCACCGGAACAATCCCACGGTAAATCAAACCACGTCTCGCCACATGAGCAGCTGACTCAGACACCGACCACTCAAAATCATCAGTACGAGTAATCTCCGGCACAATCACCGACAAAATCGGAACGCTTGGCCTGTACTTGGCCACAAGCTCCACCGTGTAACCACCCTTGGTGAGAACCACAATCGCCGCCGCGCATAGACTCCTAGCCGTAGAAACAGCTGAAGCAGCTAAGCTCTCGATTGGTGATAAAGGCAACGAAACAATAGCTTGAATCTTCTTGTGCATCGTGTCGTAGTCAATGAAATCCTCAGCCTCCTTACAGATCCTTGACATTGTTAGGACGGCGGTCTCAGGGTGAGCTCCGGCGGCGGTTTCTCCACTTAGCATGACGCAATCAGTTCCGTCGAGAACAGCGTTAGCTACGTCGGTGGCTTCGGCTCTAGTAGGACGAGGAGCTTTGGTCATCGACTCAAGCATCTGTGTAGCTGTGACGACTGGTTTACCAAGAGCATTAGCCTTCTGAATCATCATCTTCTGAGCTAGAAACATCTTCTCGATCGGAATCTCCATTCCTAAATCACCTCTAGCCACCATGAACGCATCAGAATTCTCAAGAATCTTGTCCAAGTTCATCACTCCTTCTTGATTCTCCACCTGTTCAAGTCATTATCATCATTAGTATATAATTAAGGAAATTCAAATTTCA
This sequence comes from Cardamine flexuosa, assembly GCA_963555745.1. NCBI lineage: Eukaryota > Viridiplantae > Streptophyta > Magnoliopsida > Brassicales > Brassicaceae > Cardamine > Cardamine flexuosa. The sequence goes on along the minus strand of OY743219.1, from coordinate 1,050,047 downwards.
CTTTAAAGGAAAAAAAGTGTTCTGTTTTTAGAATTATACCTTTGACATAAGCATGATGTTCTTTGAGTGCTCCCCAAGTAATTTCCTGACCTCGACCAGATCAGATCCTTTACGAACAAAGGAAAGAGCGATGATATCGATCTTGTTAGGAACTCCCCATTGTAGAATATCTTCTTGATCCTTCTCCGTGAGTGTTGGGAGATCAACAACGATTCCTGGGAGGTTAACGTTCTTTCTTTCTCCAAGAGCTGCAGAATTCTCGCAACGGCAACGAACAAGACCGAGATTCTTGTCACATGACAAGACGGTCATAGAGATTGTACCATCGGAACAGAGAATCACGTCGCCGGACTTGAGATCTTCTGCAAGTTTCTTGTAGCTCATGGAGATTGTGTTTGAATCTCCTTGGAGGGTGTAATCAGTTGAGATTGTGATCTCTTGACCTTGAATTAGCTGAACCGGGTTGCCTTCTTTGAGAAATCCGGTTCGGATCTCAGGACCCTATAAACAATTAAATTAAACCGAGTTAAGTTAAAATCCCTAATCAAAATCTTAGAATTACATACGGAGAAGTTGAAAAGACTAATCTTTAATTAGGTTACACATCAAACATAAAGGAGAAGTTGAAAAGACAGTTGAGAATTAGGTTTACCTTTGTATCGAGCATGACGGCACAGGGAATCCCAGTGTTCTCCATGGCGGTTCTTAGGTTGTCGAGGGTTTCTTGATGGTACGAGTGAGAGCCATGGGAGAAATTGAACCGAGCTACGTTCATGCCGGCTCTGAGAAGCTTCTCGACCATCTCAACAGATCTCGAAGCGGGTCCGAGAGTACACACGATCTTGGTCTTTGACTTAAGAGCACCATTGTTGGTTTGTCCAGCAAGTAACTTCTCCATTGTGAATGAAAAAACCGTAAAGAAACGAAGAGAAAAGTTTTCAAGAGTTTTGAGCAGAGGAGATCGAGAATTCGTAAAGGTTTAGGATTATGATTATTAGAGTCACGTATCTCAGTATATATATAAGAAGTCCTAAGAAATAATTTCCATTTTTACATTATGTTAAGAAAACAGAAAAAGAAACAATTTACTTTTATGTATGGTTTTAATTTTGTAATAATGTAATTTCAATTAAAACAGAAAAGGAAACATAATTATTGTTATTCTTGTCTGTCAAGTATAACTTCCTGGTTTTGGAAATAGTATTTTTCCAATTTTGCGTTCAAGTAAATGCTGAAAATGAAAAAGGAAATTTTCTTCTTGGCATTTAATGATGTACTTGTATCTCAAGAATGAGAAAGTTAAACCGTCTCAAAGAGATATCGAAACAAAAAGAAGCTTCGGACTCACAATAGTTTTTTTTTTGTAAATACTAATAATTTAGTTTATTTCAAAACGAAATCTTAACAAATTTGATTAGCATCGTATTAAAAAAAAGCTTACGGACTAAAACTTGAGGTTTCCGAAATCAATTTTACTAATTAACAAAAGATCAGTAAAGGCATAATAAGTCAATAAGACAATATTCGATATTTATACATCATGTAGCTATGAAATTCATGTTTTTCCCACTTGCGCTTTGCCAGAATATATTAAAGCTTGTAACGTAATTCATCATAATTTTTGTATGCCCTCAAAAGTGTCAAAATGATTATTTTGGATCTGTTTACCATTTTATCCCAATAAAACTTTATACAAAGAGAAGGAAAAAAAAAAATCTGCCAAAGCTGGTACAGCGCCACCTGAGAGCAGTTCCACATAAAAGTTCACACCAAAGACATAGCTATATGCTTATAAGATGAGTATTAAACAGGAGGATGGAGATGATCTCTAAACCTGCAAGTCCAGCACATGCTGATGAAACAACTATCACAGGTGGAGCCTGAAAACCAAACATCAAATACAAAATCATCACACAAAGTAATCTATTTCAGTTTTACGACAATATGTAACAGGAACTTGTGCGTCTTTGTTGATAACTTACAGCAAGAAGAAAATGCAACCACATGGGTCCTATAATCCATTTGCGTACAACCGGCATTATTGTGTCACAACCAACAACAACACTATTAACACAACAAGCCAAGGAGAGAGTCTGAATCTTTTTTAAGCAAGTTCCAAGCTTTATACTGTTATTCATCTATTCAGACCTAGAAAACAATATTACCCACTAACAGAATCTCCATTGTTTTCAAACATAAGCCACACAATTAGAGCATCACATTCAGTCGAGCCTTTCCTAAGAACAGGTTACTTATATTTCACCCTCAAAGTTATTAAATTTCAGCACTTTCTCTCGCACATTGTAAACACCAATCTCTCTTTCTCCAATTCAAAGAAGAATCCTTAGTTGAGTAGAGGCACAATCAATGATGGATAAAAGCACCAAAGTAGGATTTTGCTATATCAGTCCAAAACTTTTCCATTTGCAGCCTCCAAGTATAACTCTCTCTCTCTCTCTCAGATCCTGAAAACACAAAAGATAAGATGAGATGATGAAAAATAAATAATATGATCAAAATGCATCTTGGTTTTGTTTACCTTTAGCAGCCCAGCTTCATGTTCCGATATAACATCGGAATAATAATAACGAGCTGGATAACAAAAAAAGTAAAAAAATTCAAGCTGATTAATAAGATTTCGTCATTGAATAGGGAATAATAAAATCAATTCCATATCCGGCAGCCAATCCAATACTTGGAGATACTATCCAAAAGAGAGCTAATGACTCCGACAATTATATTTTCCTTGTGGATATATATTGACATTGAAATCCCTAAGCTCGCAAATTTGAATCAGATAACCCTACCAGGAAGAGAAACTGCGGTGAGATCCGATCGATCTTGATTTCCAATCAAACTGATAAATTGAGAGCCAATCGAAAAGATAACAAATTTCTAACAATCAGGGAAAACCCATGTACCTGCGCAATGACACATCTCAGATTCGGCATGATCGGCAATTAGGGTTCGCTCTTGCTCCTCTTCTCTTCTCTTCTAAAATGGGGGTAAAACTACACTACATTTCATTAATGAGAATTAGAGTCATCCTCGATACATAGAAAAATGTATTCCTTTTACATGCAAATATTAAGATGGGTTTTTCTAACTTCTATAATCAAAATGCATTTCTTTTATCTATTTATTAGGTCATAACTTTTCTTAAGTTTAATGTAAGCTCTCACTTAAGAAAATACATTTGATATCTTTCCAATGTTTAGTTACATGCTATGCTATGGGTGAGGGCATGGTTTGATTTTGCATTTGTATTACTTGGCTGCTATCCATATTCTTTGACAAGAAGCATCGGAGATTGCAGTAACAGCAATTCCCTATTTTTATCTTGTCATGGAATTGCACTTTAAAATTGAATTAATAGCTCTGATAGTATGAAGGACCTTCATTTTTAAACAAGATTCCTAACATTCGGTGCATGAATTTAAATTCAGATTTCTCAGAGAGGAGCCCCATTACTCCCAAGAGCCAAAAACTAGGGAAAGTGAATACCATAATACATAAGTAACGGTGAACAAATTTAAGGCTAATCTTCTTCTAGACACTGATGTTAACAAATAATGGAACAAGACTAGCTATAAGTGGCAAGAAGACGAACCTCGAATAAATATTTTTAAAATTTATTTTCAGGTTAAGATGAATGAATTAATAACTCAGATTCTTGACTTGAGAATGCGACTCACCTTTTTAATTATTATGTTTTCTTCTGAGTTTTTGATTCTCATTCCACAGAATCAGTCACTTTCTGCGTTCCTTTACTTTTAATATATATATAATTTCTGAGCAAAAGAATACAATTCCGTGAGTATTTTTCCGGCGAATGTAGCCCACGTGTTCAAGTATGCTCCCTACGCGAGAGCTTCGAAGCATCCTTAGCAAAGTTAGTCGTAAACAAAGAACAAGAATCTGCTAAATGAACGTACAAGAAAGAACATTTAGTCTCTATCACTCTCTCTCTTTTCTTTTCACTTTCAACAGTGACTTTTCTAATGGGTAAAGAAGAGAAAAAAAAAAAAAACATACGTAGTGTAACTATTATCACGAAATATTGTTCACAAAATCTGATATCTTGATTGGATTATGAATCCTCTCGTCTTGTTTATTCTTCCAAGAAACAATATCAAGAACTATCTAAAAACTCTTGATATGATTATGAAGTAATTTACTCTGTAAACAAAAACACTAGAGAAAAACTTTGGTAAGAAAGAAAGAATCTTATAATTTATGAGAAGCTGAGTGAGTTTGATGAGATTCATTCAAGTAGACTTTTAGAGACTTGCAACACACAACATGAAAGCATATTCTCACCCACATGGAGATGAAACTATTTTGGCAATATGCTCAAATTTTAAATACTTTTTAACTCAAGATTATGATAGGTTCTTTCTTCCCGAAGCCGAATAAAGTGTGTTGAAATACTTTTCAATGTCACTTAAAAAGTTTGGTTGGGTATAAAAATAAGTGCAAAGATATCATTCAAGGAACATTATATTTGTTTTTTTCTCACCTTTTTCCTTATGAACAATAGACCATATCAAAGCACTCATTCAGCTAATGTGGGACTCAAAACTGGATATATTCTCAGTTACACATACATAATTTAAGAATTTGGAAAAAACTTTTAAACCATTTTGGAAAATTTAGTGAACTTGCCTTCGCCATGACGGTAATATGCACACATAAACTATCTGAAAACTCAAAACTGTAGACATCATCAAAATTGTTGCAGGAAAAATATTAAGAAAGTGGACAAGCAATAGATACAGAGATGTTTCACCTCTATATATGTATGAACATATAGACACACACCCACACAAACATGGACCGGAGAGATAATTGTTGTTAGATCAGACTGGGAAGGCTACAAACATAATAAAACAGAGGCATGGAGGGGCCAAGTGTGTTTTTGTGCAAATCAAAGAATGTTAAGAAATGGGACCCTCCAGTAATTTATATACTTTGTAGAGAGAATAGGTACTAAACTTGTTGAAGGAGACTATGAAAAATATTCCTAATCAACTTTTAAAGTAAAACAATGTTTTTCCAACACAAAACTTTCACTTGTTTGCTCTTATCTCAAACCGAGTCAAAAAGTATTTATCATCATATTACATTCTTGAAACATTGCAAGATAAAACCCTTTTAATATCATCTGTAACAACAGATGACTGAAAAGTCTTGATAAAATCATCATTAGACTCATAATGTACCTTGAGACCGAAAATGACTCCATGAATAAGGAACAAATACAATCAAGACAAATGAAAAGCATCCAGAATATTCCGAGAGAGATAGAATTGTAAGAACTGTGACTATGAAAATATCTAAGAATAAGAAAAGAGTTTTTAAAATAAAACAAAAAAGTTAGGAAAAATGGAGGGAATAAGATACTTCCCTCTGCCAGAATGGCGAAAGAATGGGCATATGATGCATTAATTGTGGATCAATTCTGGTATCTAATTGAGTTGAAAAGTTGTAGTCCATAGGAATCAATTACATGAAAAATAAAATAATCATCTTCTACAAACAAAAGCATATAACAGTTTCAAAACGATAAGGACACACAACTAACAAAAAAGCATCGATTGGACCAGTTATTCATATTCCATACCTTAATCATCCTTGTCTAATTTCCCCACTTTTTCTCCATTCAACTTCTTCTTATATAAAGCAAAGTTGCACCAAACCAACCTGAGAAAAATATAAAGAACAAGTAAAAAGAAAACATCTTCCTTAGTTGGTGGAGTATTATTATACACTCTCCAACTTTATGTATTACCAAAACCAGCACCAAGGAAAGAACATATACTCTTCTTCAAGAATGCATATAACTTCTGAAAGACATCCATTTCTTAGAGGGAATAGTCCTGGAGATTCTGGACTCATCCTTTCGACCGATGCAAAGCCACGTTTAAAATGGACTCCAGATCTTCATGAGAGATTCATTGAAGCAGTGAATCAGCTCGGTGGAGCAGATAGTGAGAGTTATATCATAAATAAGCAAGAGAATTACATATTGATCTGTGACTAGCAGGCTTTTAAATATAATATTTTTGTCTCTTCTGTTGCAGAAGCTACTCCTAAGACAATCATGAAAGTTATGGGTATTCCAGGCCTTACCTTATACCATCTCAAAAGTCATCTTCAGGTAAGCCCTCATATCAACACTTAGGTAAGCTCTCTTATTTTTTTGCATTCACAAAAGGTTATTATTAACTTTATGAAACTGGCTACCAGAAATACAGGCTGAGCAAGAATCTCAATGGACAAGCTAGCAGCGGTTTAAACAAACTAGGTAAATTTTATTTCACATAAACAAGATTCGCATTTTCAAGAAGTTTCAAACTTTAAAGTCATACAAAGATCTAAAGCTAACATGACTTGTATATAGGTATGATGACCATGATGGAAGAAAAGAGCCCTGATGCAGACGAAATTCAAAGCGAGAGTTTGAGTATTGGACCACAGCCAAACAAGTAAGAATATGAATATCTGTCTATATATCTTCTAACGTATTAGCTTATCACAAAATGAGACCTAACCTATTTGCACATAGGAACTCGCCAATAAGTGAAGCACTGCAAATGCAAATAGAGGTCCAAAGAAGGCTTCATGAGCAACTTGAGGTATCATTTTCATACAACACCTCTTCTTTATTCAAGCATGTGTAAAATCTTTAAACCAAGTAAATATCATTATTATAGATAGACCGACCATATAAAAAAGATAAAAGCATTCAGTTTACATTTTTCATATTTAAACTGAGGCAGGTACAGCGACATTTGCAGCTCAGGATAGAGGCTCAAGGGAAGTACTTGCAATCAGTTTTGGAGAAAGCGCAAGAAACTCTCGGAAGACAGAATCTCGGTGCAGCTGGTCTTGAAGCTGCCAAAGTTCAACTCTCTGAATTAGTATCTAAAGTATCATCAGGAGAATACCCAATCTCTAGTTTCATAGAACCAAAAGAACTTCAAAATCTATACTCACAACAGATGCAAACAAACTATCCACCTGATTGTTCTCTTGAAAGTTGCCTGACTTCAAGCGAGGGAACTCAAAAACCCCCGAAAATGCTAGAGAACAACAGATTAGGACTAAGAACGTATCTTGGTGATTCAACATCCGAGCAGAAAGAGATTATGGAAGAACCATTGTTCCAAAGAATGGAGCTAACTTGGACAGATGGTCTAAGAGGGAATCCATACCTTTCAATAGGAGTAGGAGTGCACGGACACAGAGGTCATCAACAAGGCAACAATGATGAGTGTACAGACAAAAGTGAGGATTATAAGCTTAAAAGCCGAAGAAGCCGGAAATGCATGGATTCAACAACAGAGCTAGATCTTAACACACATGTTGAAAACTATTGTACAACAACACGTACGAACCAGTTGGACTTGAATGGTTTCAGCTGGAACTGAAAAGGAATAACCCAAAATCCAAAGATACATGTTGAATCAAGATTCTTGAGGATAATGTACCAAACTATTCATTGTTATTACTACTTCCAATATACAGAGCATTCCCTAACTTCATAGATACATTATCATTAGATCGAATCGGAATTTATCTTAGTAAAGCTCAAAAACTTAAAATATATTGAAAGTAAACCGGATTGGACCGTTGCGAACTAATAATACATCATTACACAGTTTATGATTCTCATTAGATCACTCTTGTTCTTTGCCTAAATAAACAATTTAATTGAAACTTAAACCGGTCCGAATCGTGATTCAGGGAATTGAAATCACAAACCGGTATGGTCAGTGAACTTGCTGACAACCTCTTGTTCCATTTCCACAAGTTGGTGGCAAAAGGCTACAATGTCTTTCACCTCTTCTTCAAACTCAAATCTAAACTCTCTCCATTGATACTCATCTCCAGCTTCTTCTTCACTCGGTACCTTCCCCAACAAGTGGAAACCTTTCTTATCCACTGATACCATATAAGCATCCTAATCACCAAACAAAACAAAAAAAACAACCAGTAAATGAATCAAAAATATAGAGAATCAGAGATCCAAAACTCATTCTACAGAAGCTTTCTTTATTTACCCTTGCGTTTATATCAAGATAGTATAAACAGAAAAGAATCAAAGCCCGTCTTCTCGATTTGTTCTTATTGATTCCATCCACAATTTTTGTAGACCAAGTCCCTGTGAATTAAAATCCAATGCAATACGCTTAAGATGAAGCAAACAAAAACAAAAATTGATCCATAGTTTGGCATCAAATGTCCATTACCTAACGGATCTGCTTTGGACAGTTCCAAAACCTTCAAGTCTATTTCGCTCGTGGCACCATTCGGGTCAACAAACATACATGAGCTGAGAAGAAAACCAGACAATCTTAGTAAAAAATCTCAAACTGATATATTAGTTTCAGTTAAAGCATAAACAGAGATGAGTTTTGAATGTTTTTACCTTGGAACAAATTTATAAATAACGTATTTCTCTTTTGCACCATCGACCATAGCTCTAAGACTCTCACACCGGGAGGTATACATCTGATCGGAAGAATTCAAGATACTGCGAACAGAGTTTGGGGTCTCACTAATCGCTTTCATCTCTGATTGTATAGCTTCCTCGACATATTTCTTTACCGCCTCAACCTTAAATCAAGAAGACAAGCATGAAGAAGATAATAAAGAAGGGAAAGTCAAGACTTTATTCCAAATTTTCTCACCCTTTTCTCTTTAACAGGGACAATCTCTCCAGTAAAAGCAACCCGGTTCGGAAGCTACAAAGAAAGTTTCCGTGAGAGTGACACAGATTGAAGAAGCTGTAAATGTAAAAGTTAAAAGAAAACGGTGAATGCAGAGAAAAAAAAGAGAGACACAAACCTTTCCTATTAACTTGAACAGAGCTGCAAGGGGACCAGGATACGGATGGGCAATAGAAAAGGATCCACGTTCATCAAACATTATGTTCTGCCGAAATTAGTAATCCCAAAATGTAGCTTCTGAGTCAACACACACTTAGAAATATCCCTAAGTAACTTATATCATTCAAAAACTAAGTAAGAGTAAGACTTACGACATTGTGTGGTTCGCTTTCAGGTACCCAGAGATAGGGCTTTCCTCGTCTCATCACATACTTAATCTTTGAAGTATGAATTATACTAATCAAAACAGCCATAAATACTCAATTCAAAACTACATTATTTTTACAGAATTCCATGATCGTTGTTACAGAATCTGAGACTAACAAACCTAAAATATCTCAAGTTCTCTGAAAAATGAAGAAATTACCTAGCTTTATCTTCAGGTTTTATGGTATTTAGATATCCTTGCCAGTTCGAAACGATTACAGTCTGCACAGAGAGAAGAACTTAGCCGAAAATTTCAATCCATACAAAGAAAGATGTTCACTTTCAGGAAAACAGATAAAGAGAGAGTAGGAATTACTTTGCATTTTTCGGCTAACGCAGACAGATTCGTCTTGCTTCCTTTCATTGCCATCTATGCTCAGTTGCTCACCAACTGTTCGATGAAATGCCCTCTTTGATCACTAAACAGACTTCTAATGGGGATGTTTGGCGAAGGAAGGCAACGATATATTTAGAACAGCTCCAAGGACCTATAAATGCTTGTCCAAAATACCCAATTATGGCCCATCAGGCCCATAAATATCAGTTCATGATAATTTTATTTATTTCCTGCTTTGTTTACGTGGTTAATGGTTATCAATATTGAAAAACGATAATAAGATTTTTTCTGTGCTGAACGAAAATCACAGCTAAGCTAATCGATATGATTGTTGACTAAATAAAATTCAACATGATCATAATTGTCCACTGGATGTCATCTCCGCGTATGTGAATTTCATTTTTTCATGTCGACTCATTATAACTTTTTAAGTTTATCAGAAAACCAACCGAAACAAAGTATATATGCTTTTTATACATGTTTTCATTCGTAATTTTATTTAAGTGCTATCAAATCAAGAATATCTTTCGTCATGTCATGTATTTGGATGTTTCTGATATTTAATTGAAATTTAATTTACATACATCATTGAGATTTCTTCTCGTAAGTACGTTTGTACGTACTCGATCTTGAAAAAAGATAATCAACTTTTTCTATTGGAAATAAACAAATTGAATCTATAGACTACGTACCTACTATTCTTCATCATGACACTTAAATTACAAGTAAGCCAACATATACACCACACTACCACAGTTAACAAATTGAGACTTTTTTTTGTGTGACTTATAATCGTGTTTGCAACTGATTTGACATTTTGGTGTACGTTTTAGCATATAGTGTTTTGGAATTCTGTCGACGCAGAAAACCAAATTGAAACATCTCCCTTTTCTTTGCTTGTCCTAATCAAACCGAAAAAGACTATGTGCCAAAATTTAATGAACCAACTTAAAAACAAAAAAATGAAACCTCTTCAACTCATATATGTTTACACAGTTGCCATCTTTTATTTGGTGTATACGAATTTATGGTCAGTTTGTTTTTTGAAATAAACTTGTGCTCAGTTGCTCACAACATTTTGAAAGAAATTACCACCCTCAACGCCAAATGCTTTTTTAGTATTGCAATAAATTTATTTGCAAAAAAATAAATGGAGAGTCTCTTGTTTTATTTATCATTTGGTATATATCCACCCAAAAAATCTGGTATGCATTTTTTGTTGGGTTAAAATCTGGTATGCATGTTTTGTAAATATAATTTGTTCATATCAATTGAATGGACCTAACTGATCAGACGATCCAATTTATAAGCATAAACTTAGGATAGCGATCGTAACCTGCAATTTTGTATAGATTTTGTGTCCATCTATACGTACGTGCATAAGATTTAATTTCATAATTTTTTAAAAAATTATACTTGAAACGGATTTTTTTTGTTTAATCCCCATGCCAAACCTATAACACTTCGCCAACTATGTCGTTTAGGTCTTAATAAATAATACTTGGGGACATGCTATAGAGTATATATATATAACCTAACGAATATGTTAACCAAACTATCTTCTTACAAATACTATTTTATAGATATTTTGAATGGTCGGTTTGTGTTTCAAAGGCCGGTTTTGACTCTGTTTCCTTCTTCTTCCTTCTATTATCTCTTTACCTATTTGATCTCTTCTTCCTTTCGCTCACTCATATATTTGTTGTCAGCTTAAATAATATTTTCATTCTTTGTACAAAACTTCAAATCATCGAGCTACACCATAACATAAAACCCACCAGAATCATTATTTATCTCACATACTTTTTTCCATCTCTTTTCATAAGAAAAGCCAATAAAAGCCCACCAGATTCTTTCTTGAAAGTTCAAAACTTTCCCAGATATATATATATATATATATATATATAGATATATCAATCCCTCTCTTCTTTTCCAACTTCAAAATCCCCAAAAAGCACAAAACTTTCCCTGAAAATAGATCCCGAATCATCAAATTTTCTGTCTTTAAAGCAACCAAAAACAGAGGAAATCTCGAAAATGAATTATCGACAGAAACAGAGTAGAATATCTAACTCTGTCGTTGTCTTTATCATGATCATCTTCTTCTCCGCCGTATGTTTTTTCTCCTGCGGTGTCTCTGCTTTGGGAGTAAACTGGGGAACAATGGCGACTCATGAGTTACCGCCGAAGACGGTGGTAGAGATGCTAAAAGACAACAACATAAAGAAAGTGAAGCTGTTCGATGCTGACACGAATACGATGGGAGCTCTCGCCGGCTCCGGCGTCGAAGTGATGGTGGCGATCCCTAATGATCTGCTCCAAGCCATGGGAAACTATCAAAGAGCTAAAGATTGGGTTCAAAGAAACGTCTCTAGATTCAACTTTAACAACGGCGTTAAGATCAAGTAAGTTTGATTTGTGATTGGTTGCGATTTTTTTACTAGTTTAGACAAAAATACTTTAGTTAAAACTTTTTAAAACATATTAAATAAAATTATCGGAGTTTGTAGAAAAATAATTATGAATTTCTTATGTTATTTTGGCATAATAATTTGGAATTATTTTTGTTAGTTTTAAGTTTTAACAAAGAAAATAAAAAATGTTGACAAAAAGACAGAAAATAAAAAAATGATGGATTAGGAGGTCCATAATAGTCGTGAGCCCACCAGATTAGACAGGCTGAGATGAGCTCCAATCCTTTACACGTTGGTTTTGAGTATTGACTAGTTGGACAACTATAAACTTAATTCTCTGTAAAACAAAATACTTATCTTTGGTCAACTTATTTATTAGTGAATTATTTGAATTTTGTTTTATTATTTCAGTCGTTAACCTGTTACAGTTGGTTGAGCATCACACCATTTATTTTATATGTATAATTTTCTTGTTAATTAATAGGTATAGTATAAAGATATAGTTTATGCTTATGCAAATAAATTATTAAAATTTGACTTATGCATATGGACGGTCATGTGTGTGTTATCCCATATTTCATATTTATTCAAACATGGACCGTCATGTGTGTGTAAAGTATTTATTGCACATGATCCAAATTTGTTCTGAGAAACAAAAGAAAGTCTCAATCTTTATTGCAAAGATGCAAACTTTTAAAATACTGGATACCATGTGATATTTCACACATGTTTTTATCACACCGACGTTAAAGATTCGTCATTCGTGTATCTTCCACAAAAAGAAAACAAATCATTTACTTACCGACATAAATTACTAATAAATCTATTTTCTTGAAATTTTTGTTTTTAATTAGGAATTATGATTTAAATAGTAGGAGTATAAAATATATCATTTATCTTTTTGCAGATATGTTGCCGTAGGGAACGAGCCGTTCTTAACAGCATACAACGGATCATTCATAAACCTAACGTACCCAGCACTCTTCAACATCCAAACCGCTTTAAACGATGCCGGAGTCGGTGATTTCATCAAAGCCACCGTTCCTTTAAACGCCGACGTTTACAATTCTCCTCCAGACAACCCAGTCCCATCCGCCGGAAGATTCCGTTCCGACATTATCCAAGAAATGACACAGATCGTTAACTTCCTCGCACAGAACAAAGCTCCTTTCACCATCAACATTTACCCTTTCTTGAGTCTCTACTTAAGCAGTGACTTCCCTTTCGATTACGCTTTCTTTGACGGCCAAAACACCGTTAACGATAACGGAGTTATCTACACAAACGTCTTCGACGCTAATTTCGACACGCTCTTAGCTTCTTTAACCGCGTTGAATCACGGTGACATGGAAGTGATCGTTGGAGAAGTTGGTTGGCCTACCGATGGAGACAAGAACGCAAACGTTCCAAACGCGGAACGCTTTTATTCCGGTTTACTTCCTCGGTTAGCGAATAACGTTGGAACTCCTATGCGTAAAGGTTATATTGAGGTTTATCTTTTCGGATTTATCGATGAAGATGCGAAAAGCGTTGCGCCGGGGAACTTTGAACGTCATTGGGGGATATTCAAGTTCGACGGCCAACCGAAATTTCCGGTGGATTTTAGGGGACAAGGTCAGAAAAAGTTGTTAACCGGAGCTCAAAACGTTCAGTACTTGCTGAAACAGTGGTGTATGTTTAATCCTATTAGTCGTGGTAATATCAGTAGGCTTGGAGATAATATAAACTATGCTTGTTCTCATTCGGACTGTACTGCTTTGGGTTATGGATCGTCTTGTGGCAATCTTGATGCGAATGGGAACGCGTCTTATGCGTTTAATATGTATTTTCAAGTGCAAAATCAAGAAGCTCAAGCTTGCGATTTCGAAGGGCTTGCGACGATCACTACTCAGAATATTTCTCAAGGACAATGTAGTTTCCCGATTCAGATTGGAGAGCCATCCTCTAGCCATTATGATTATAGCTATGGTTCGATGGTTAGGTTTGGTTTGGTAATGAGTAGTTTGGTGTTTCTTCTCTTGGTACATTGAGGTTATTTATATATATGTACATGACTGATTCTTGTTTTTATCAATCATTTGAAGGTTTTGTTCCATTGGATCAAAAGTCAAATATTATAGAGAAATAATAAGTCAATATGCTTTCGGTCTATTACATAAACTAGAGGAGAGAATAGATAGAGAAACTAAGAAGAATCCCAAGTCTCGTTGCCTCTCGAGTCCATCATGCTTTCTCGGTTTCTTCGTCAAAGACGAACTCCCACAGCTCCAACATTTTAGGCTCCATGGCATCCCTTGAAAACCCATTCCCCTCTGAAACATCTCTAACACTCCTCAAACTCTCATCTACCTTCTTCAGTGCTTGTTCAACCCTAGACGTATACTCTCGGCCATACAAATAGATTTTTTCTCTTCCGAGCATTAAAACAAGGGCGTCCAGATCTATTGTTCCAGCAACAAAATTCTTCCAAGTCGTACTGATCAGTCCCAAATGGACCGACTGGACACCATTCTGAGATACTTCAATCTTTGCCTTGATGTATTCCGAGTTGACATAACGAATAACAGTACGCAGGCATTTCATCACGCTACTATCAGGAGTCCCATTCTGACATACTTCATGATAACATACCTGAACGCAGAAGTTTATCATACTACCAGTGACATCACACAGCAAGAACATGGATTCAGCCACATGTAGCGAGAACTCAACTCCTAGTCGCACAACCTCCTCTTTCAGCTCCTCCACTGCGAAATCCTCCCTGCCAAAAACCAAAAGAAATCAAATATGATGACAGAAAAGTAACCTCTCAAAGTAATAATGGTACTGACCCTAGAATGTAAGGAGAATAAACAGGCGAAATGTAGGAAGAAAATACAGGCAGTCTTGTTATCTCGCAATGGCCCAAAATAGCTTTTGTGTTGGCAGAGCTAGGCCATGAGTACTTGCCCATAAAGGCAGAAACAGGTAGTGAAGAATCCTACTCTTGATCACTTTGGGTGTTACTTCACCAGCTTCTTCATCAAAGTTCCACAAGTCAACAGCTTCTTCATCAAAGAGAGACTTCCACAAGTGAGAAATGTTGGACTCAATCTTTTCGTTTGAGTACCATAACAAGGCGACGAAGAACTATGAATCCATCACAAAAATCCTTCACAAGTGGTGCTGATCAACTGAAAGGGGACAGAATCATGATAAGCTCCGTTCTTGGGTTTGATAACTTTAGAGTAGACATCACAGATAACACGAAGCAGCCTTTCAGACACGGGAACAGAGGGAGGTGTTGCACACATCCATAACTTATAGCAGAACCTTAACAAAGTATAAATGTCATCACACAGCAAGAACATGGCTTCAGCTACATGGAGTGATAGCTCCACTCCTAGACCTACAACCACCTCTTTCATATCCTCATTCGCAGACGATAACTTCCTACAGAACCAAATAATAAAAGGTCAAATATCATCTCTGAGTTTTGCAAAACTCGTCATTATATAAGTAAAATATCACTAATCACTGACCCTCTAGCGTATGGATAATATCTCGACGGAGGTACATATGGACGTTTGCGACGGAGAACATGGGAACTCGAACCTGAGTCCATCCCTAAGCCTGAGGGCATTTCCAATAAACAATGAAGTTAGATTTACAGTCAAATGCATATTATCGTAATTTTCCCAACTTGTAAACCACAAATATCAGCCGTCGGAATCATTTAAGAAAAAAAAAACGAAGCTGATTCTTCTTCTATGAAACCCTAGCTTTAGACAACATGATCGTCTAACTTTGTCATTCATAGATCATATAGATGTAGGCAACATGATCATCTAACGTTATCATTCGATTTGAAAGTCCCCCCAACAACTGAATCGACACCACATCAAATTTTCGTAAAAAGGACTCGAACGAAGCACTCACAAAACTTATTGTCCGAAATCGTCGGTTTCGAATTCTAAGAGCATCCTCATCCCACATCTCCATCAAAAATATTTAAGAGTGTTTTCAAAAAATTAAAACCAATCAAAATTTGATACTTAATAAAAAAGTGTCTTTATAAGGGGTCTTAATGTCTTAAGGAAGACATTCTCTCATTCTTTCTCTTCTAAAATGTCTTAAATCTATTTTTTATTTATTTAAATACACTCAACAAATATCTCCAATGTGGATGGTCTAAGCTCTTTTATTATAAGGTACAAAGAGATTTTCAACTCGGCAAAGTTTGTAGTTACTGCTTACTATTAATGTAATGTTGTTGGGCCTTTTTTTCCCTAATACCTTTTGGGCCTCAGAACTGATACAAATCTTTTGAAATCTTTTTGGTTTCGAAATTCTTATAGCGTTTAATTAGATGAATTAGAATATGGTCAGTCCCTTAAAATGCCAAATCACTAATTCATTTATGTGTCCGTTAATTTCTACACTTGAAAGCTAGAGATTGTTGCATCGATGTGTTGGATAGAGATATTCGGGGAAAAGTAAGATAAGATAAGATTTTTAAATTAATTGTTTTTGTGTGTGGTTATTTTCCAAATAAATCCACTGCTAATTATTTAAACTTGTGATTAACTAACTAATCAAGAGCAAAGAAAAACAAAGTATGTAGTAATAAAAATGCGTTGTTCACGTGTCACGTGAACAATCTTATCTTAGATTTGACAATGCCAAACTGTCCTCCACAAATAGAGGCCTTTCTTTGTCCACGTGGACCCCACTAATCCCCACAAGTTCCATATTCCTCCAATTATTTATTTCCTTTTAAAGCAAAAAAGAGAAATTAAAAGCTAAACAACAAAAGTCACCGAGGAAGCGCACGCCGGAGAAACTGAGCTAGCTGCGCCGGAGCACTTAGATGCGGCAAATGTCCTTCAGTTTTAAGCGTCTCCACCGTAGTATCTCCACCGAGATGAGCCCTAAGATACTCCGCCACCGAAGCCGGCACAGATACATCTTTCGCCGTCTGAATTACACAAGAAGGAACTCTCACTAATCCAAGCACACCTCTCAGATCGCTGTTGAAAACCGTCCTTGACACGAACAGAGATATATCCGGACGCATATTGAACAAAGTCCGGCTAAATTCTCTAACCGCCGCCGGAACATCAGCTCCAACAGCGAGCGGAGCGAATCCATGAACCCAAGCTTCGTAATTAGCTTCCATAGCTGAGAAAACCTTCTCAATTTCACCTTCTTCGAATCCGCCATGGTAATCCTCGTCGTTGAGAAACCTAGGTGAAGCTCCGATTAAGATAAGCTTCGAGAAAAGCTCCGGTCGACGGATCGAAGCTATGATTCCGATCATAGCCGAGACGGAGTGGCCAACGTAAGCGCAATTTTGGATTCCGAGAGAATCAATGATGTTGAGGAGATCATCGACGTAAGGATCGAGAGTTGTGTAACGATTGAAATCGAAGTAATCGGGATTCACACTGCCGGCGCAAACTAGGTCGTAGAGGACGACTCTGTAAGTCGGAGTGAAGTAAGGGAGGATGAGGTGCCAAGCGGATTGGTCAGTACCGAATCCATGGGCTAGAACCAGGATCCGATCACCCGTACCCACGACCCGGACATTTAGAGCTTCAAGGATGTTGTGTTGACTCATTTTTATGTGTGTTTTGAGGACAGAGGATGACTACTGTTTATATAAAAGTTTTTATTGAGTGGGTGTCATGAAAATTCTTTATTATCTTTTCTTTTTTTCACACTGCATTTATTATCCTAAATATTTTGATTGGCTTTATTTTTTTATTATAAAAGTTTATGGATAGTATAAGAGCATGCGTTGATTATTCCTCCTTGATGATATTATAAAAATCTTAAGATGCTTCAAGGGTATTGCTTTAGACTTTTAGGTGTTGCACTTGACATATTCCCAACCATTTTTTTTATTCTGTACTTGTATTTTCATCAAAGCAATATCTATCCATAGATTGATTATTCGAATCGTAATATTATAATGAATACTAGAAAAATACTGTAGTTCCTACGACTGTCAGTAGACTGAGTACGAAGATACGAGTAAGGTTAGGTAAATGATGTGAAATAGATATATTAAGGTTTGAGAAAAAAAATTGGGATGTCGACGAAAGCGAAAAAAAACATGGATGTCGACAAAGAAAAAAAAAACTTAAAAAGTTTGGATGTACTTTTGGACTAATGATCTGTAGGTGAGTCACTAGTGTGATATTACGGCTGTGTATTAAAAACAAAATAAGACATTTTATTTTCAATCGGATTGGACACCGTAGCTTCTAAATCATACAATTGTTGTCTGCAAATCACAGATCATAGTAATTATTATTATTATTCTAACTGAACCTCGATATTTCAATTTTAACAACTTAACCCCTACAATTTGTCTCTTCTCAATAGAACAGTAAGAGGCCACTCTCATGACCAAACCTATTACACATATCCACCATTAACAGGAATGATTTGACCATTGACCCATTCACCACCATCACCAGCCAAGAAGCCAACAAGAGGCACCACGTCTTTGGCTTCACCAACCCTCCCAAAGGGAGACTCTGCAGCTATCTTCTCCACCAGCTCCGGACTCTTTCCTTCAAAGAACATCTCAGTGGCAATGGGTCCTGGAGCAACACAGTTTGCAGTGATTCCTGTTCCTTTGAGCTCTTTTGCAAGAATCTTGACCATAGTTTCCACAGCTGCTTTTGATGCTGCATAGGCACCAAAGCCCGTCTTTAAGGCTCGGGTCATGGAAGATGTTAAGAGTATGATCCGACCACCACCTCCTTGTTTTAGCCTATTGGCAGCTTCCTTGCTGCATAAGAACGCTCCTTTTGTATTGACACTACAATCCCATACAAGAACCAAGAAGAGTATTATTCGAGATTAATCAAGTATAGATTTAACAGTGGCTGAAACGAGAAACTTTAGCTGAAATTTGACATACAAATCTCACGAACATGGAACAGTCGATATTAGGATTCAGTGAGAGTGATCAAGGTTCAAGAACACAGATTCAACAATGGCTGAAACAAAATCTCAGTTGAAATGAAATATACTTAAAGGGAATCAGCTTTCTGACTCAGAATCACAGACCACATAACTATTCAAAGAACAATCTTGAGTAAAATAGTACCTGAACGTGCGATCAAAATCTTCGACTGATGTGTCAGCAATCGAAGGATACTTTGGATCAAGAATTCCAGCTGAGTTAACCAGAATATGAACCGGCGATTCAAAGGCACTCTCCGCAGAATCAAACAGCGATTTCACCTGGCTTGGCTCAGAGACATTGGCCTGAACAACAATCGCTCTTGGTCCCTTTCCAGTGATTTCTTCCCTGGCTGGAAAATCGTTAATCTCCGCCGCGACACGCTCGGCGTCTGCGGCATTAGAGGTGTAGTTGATAACAATCCTCGCACCGAGTTCAGCGAGATGGATCGCTATCGCTCGTCCAATACCACGAGACGAGCCAGTAACAATGGCGACTCGACCGGCGAGAGGAAGCGGCGACGGTTGCGAAATTGATGATTGTGTAGCCATAAGTGATGTAATTGGGACTGAAGAAGACGAATTGGGATTTGCCTTTGCCTTTGCCTTCTTCGCCTTCTCTGGAAACTGATTGATTGATTCATGTCGTTTGACAATTCAGTCTCTAACTTTATATTTTAACAAATTGACCCCTATCGCTATTTGACTGTTGCCCCTTGATTTCTTTTTTATTTACTGATTACTGCCCCCACTGACTTTTCGTTTAATTATGTAGGTAGTATTTTTTTTTTACAAATTCAAAGTTTGAACCGAGTATTTCTACCACAAGTTTTACTGTTTTGCAAATTGATTGCATTTGGAATGATTTATTTCTAGTCAAATGCTTAGTTCCCTAATTGAAACCAATGCATTGGATTTGGGACCAAATTGGGGGATGGAAATAGGGAAATAAATTTCATTTGATAGAAACAATATACAAAGTTAATGAATGTTGATTACTATTTCCCATATCTATTTGGTCAAATTATATTTGGACAGTGGACAGTACCCCATGATTTAGGAATTTAATCAAACGAGATTTTGTGAAATAATATTCTCTTAAAATGGTTTGACCAAAAAAATATATTCTCCTATGAGTACACAATTGCATAGGTTTCACTTTGAAGATTTTGAAATGTTGGTACCATTTTAGTAAAAATAGAAAAATAGAGGAGTAGATTTTGCTTAAGACCCAAAAATTACGGAGATATTACCCTAAACGCGCCCATCTCACCAAACTCAAACGTTCATAAAAAAGTTGGATCCTTTTTTTCTGGTTTTCTTCGCGTCGTATCGTAAGCAGAGAGAGGGAAGAGCGATTTCTCTTGGTATCTAGGGAATTTCAGATTCTTGGGGGTTTTCTTCAATTTCTCTGGGAAAGAAGAACAAGTATTGCAATTTTCTTGGGTCAAGCTTCGCTATCAGACACTGGTACGCTTCTTCGTTCTTCGCTGTTCATTAACTGTACTTTCCCAGAAATTCGAATCTCTGTACATTGTTTTTTTCTCAATTAGGGTTATCAATTCTCTTATTTCATTCATATATATTCGTTTGGGCTTCGAATTCAATATACCCTTTTCGTGTATTCATCACTTCAGAATCCCTTTCGTTTGATGTTAATTATGTTCACAGATGAAGATGTTCATTTTTGTCAAAAAGATTACATTTTTTAGAAGTTTCAGTAATCGATTTATTCAATTCTCTGCGGAAATGTAAAATTCATCTGAAGAATGATGCTTTTCTGTTTGGTTCATCAAAGAAAGTTGGATCTTTTTTTTCAGTTGACTATTGATTTTGGTAGATTGATTTTATTTCCTTGTTCGGCTATGGTTTAGAATCATTGATGATACTGAAATATCTTTTACTCAAGAGATTGTATATAATTCTAGATTGTGTATATCGTTCTTGTCACTTAAAATTTTATGCTATGATCTTGCCTGTTAACTTCATTTTGGCTTTTGGTTTATCAGAGAATCCAGCAGGGACAAAATGGGGAGAAATCTCGGTTCGGCATTTACACAAGAGTTGGCTAATCTTGACAAAGGTCCAGATACATTCAAGACTGCAATGAGCAATTTGAGATCTATTGTGAAAGGTTTGGATGCAAAGGTGATTCAAGTTTTCGTTGCTCAACTTTCTCAAGTCAAAGAGATTGGTTCAGAATCATGTGGCTACACAGTTTCTCTCTTTGAAGACCTTGCCCGTGCTCATGGAGTCAAAGTTGCTCCTCATGGAGAAATTATCATGCCAGCGATCATAAGGACATTGAGCTCTAGTGAAGGGTCCTTGAATGTTCAACAGGCTTGCTCAAAGGCAGTAGCTGCTATGGCTAGATATGGAATTGATCCGGCAACGCCAGAGGATAAGAAAAGGAATGTGGTTCACTCTCTTTGTAGGCCACTCTCTGATTCTCTTATCGATTCTCAACATCAACAGCATCTTGCTTTGGGGTCTGCTCTTTGCTTGAAGTCACTTGTGGATTGTGATAACTGGCGATTTGCTTCTGATGAAATGGGTAACAAGGTTTGTCAAAGCTTAGCTGTTGCTCTTGAAGCCACTTCAAGTGAAGCTAAGTCTCATATGGCACTTGTTATGGCACTTGCTAAGCACAATTCTTTTATCGTTGAGGCATATGCAAGGCTTTTTGTGAAGTCGGGTCTGAGGATTCTGGATTTAGGTGTTGTTGAGGGAGATTCTCAGAAACGGCTTTTAGCTATACAGATGCTCAACTTTCTGATGAAGAATTTGAACCCCAAGAGTATTTCTTCGGAGCTAAACCTTATATTCCAAGAGATGGATAAACACCAGAAAGATCATATGCACTTTGTCAAAATGGCAGCTTGTGAAACCATGAGAACAGCAGAGAGGTTAATAAAAGAGGCAGCAGATTCAGTATTTGATGCAGAGAGTTGCAAGAACCGAACCTCGCTCAGCGGATCGATTAAGTCTACTCCAAGTCCGAGAGCCCTTGATGGGAGTGTCTATAATAATAGACATAATGGGAGTTATGTAAACGATCAAGAAGACGATGATGTTTTGTTTTCTGGTGTAGCCAGTGGAAGAACTATGGTCTCAGGTTCTCCTCTGGTGAATTACGGTGACTATAACCCAGAAACTGGTTTGAGTCCAAGAATTGGGAATCGGGTAAAAAAACTTTAGAAACTGTCTCTTATGTGTTCTTTTTCAGGGAAGTTTCATTGTTCTGTTTCTTTGATTTCAGGTTCAATGTTTTGGTGTTGATGATGGCAACATTGAGTCAGTTTGGTACCATCAGAGGAACAGAAGCTCTGACTTTAATGAATCCGTGGGCTCTAGGACCAACCGCTCAAGAAGTTCAAGACGAAGCACAAAGAAGAGAGAATCAGGAGACATCTGTTCAAAACATCACAGGCATGGTTTCACACAAGATCCATTCGCCGAGTTACTAGAGAATAGACAGCAGTTGCAACAGTGCAGTGAAAGCTCATTATCATCATCATCAATATATGATACCTCTGGTACTACTTCTCCAACAAACACAACAGAAGATATATGGGAGAGACACAAGTCAGATTTGGATTCTGAGGCCAAACTTAAGAAAGGGGAGATGGAAATAGAACCACGACAGGGCCGGAGCAAGCGTGTGTTGAAATTGGGATTGAGTTTCTTCTCTATTGCAGTTGCAGGGTTTGCTTCTTTCACGTGGATGTATCTCCAGGATGATATGATGCCTCCTCATCTTGTTCCTACTTAAAACCCTTAGGGATGAACATAAGTAGCTTAGAACTTACTTCTCTTGTTCTTTTGTTAATGTGTGTGTGGATCATATGATCAAATAGTATTTTGTTTTTTGTTTTCTTTTCGTTGAAGCGTTTGTCAGTTGTCCAAAAGTCCGATCCTTTTTGTTTCCCTTCAAGTCCAATAGTCGAATCAAATCTTCATATTTTTCAGAATTAAGTCTTAAGTTCTTAACATCGACTGATAAAATCCTAGTAACAATTTCACTAGTTAAACCGGGAAATTTCAGTATTTGATCAAAAGCTTTTGTTCACCATTCCACAAGTTTGACATAAAAGAAGAAAATGGTCTTTATATGCACATTGGTTAAGTTTGTTGTATATAATTTATCCCGGAAATCTATACCTCAATTTATATTAGCTATATTTAATTTCAGTTGATTTGATAAATAATTTATAGTCAAAATGAATGGTTAC
Organism: Cardamine flexuosa; assembly: GCA_963555745.1. Taxonomy (NCBI): domain Eukaryota; kingdom Viridiplantae; phylum Streptophyta; class Magnoliopsida; order Brassicales; family Brassicaceae; genus Cardamine; species Cardamine flexuosa. The sequence goes on along the minus strand of OY743219.1, from coordinate 1,027,006 downwards.
ACTTCATGGATGAAATTTCATATAATTTTATAGAAAATATACAAAACATATTCATTTTAACAGTTTATTATATTTTACCACAAGTCTAACAGTTTTTTTTTACCAGCTTTTTTAACAGTTTACTATACTCTTACTTCCCGATGTTCACCACCATTTAAATAACAAAATGAATCATCTCACTAAAAAATAATTATCAAAGGAAATATATTCAATATTTATTTATTAGATAAAAATCTTTTCAAATACATTTGAAGGTCAATTTTTAAAAATGGATTTTTCAAAGTAAAATTGGGAAAGGAGACCCATTGGATACGAAATTAGAATATAGAGAATCATTTTTTGACAATAAAATTGCGAAAATGTTCAATTTTTTGGGTTCAATATACCAAATCATTAAATCATTATACCCTAAAGTCTCATGATTTTTAGGTTAATCATGTAATCGAACCGGTTGATTGGTTTATGTTTAATTCTTGTGCTATTTTGCTATTGTGCACCGCATATCTGTTAAACGAACTAATATTACGCTTCACACAAAGCTTATTCTTTTTGACATGAAGAATAAATGGTTTTTCATCATGGAGAATCTGCCTGTAAAACTAAATACTATCTTTGCTGCTTGATTGTATGATGAATGCTATCAGATTGTCAATCTGATACGGGTATGTTTAATTGAAAATATTGAACCATCTACAAATCTTTTTCATATTCCAATCACTCAAATAAAATTTACAAAACAGTTTCAATATGTTTAATTATCTTTTCATCAGCTTATTATCTTTTACCAGAGTTCAAGGCCTCTTCCTACCCAATGTTCACCATCATTTAAATAACAAATTGAATAATCTCAATAAAATATAAGATATCAAACAAAATATATCCAGTCTTTATTTATTAGATAAAAATATTTTCAAATACTTCTTAAAATCAATTTTTAAAATGAACCTTTTCACTATAAAATTTTGAAAAGGATACTAATGGATGTGAAAAAATTACATATTTTGAAACTGACAACAGTTATTTTTATACTAAAATTGTGAAAAGGGTCCCATTAGATATTAAATTAATATAGGAAATCATGTTATGACAATAACATTGTGAAAAGGTCTGATTTAAAACAAAAATGTCCTACTTTTAATAACTAATATTTCAAAAATGTTATAATTAGCCTAATTTTGTTTAACAACATTTTTACTTATTTAATAAAGGCAATAAGAATTTAAAAACTCGATTCAACTGCTTATATCGGTTATGCCGAATCATGGGTGCAATTTTCAAAAGATTGATTTTCGAATCAGTTTTAAGAATTCCTCATTAAACGCGGCGAAGCCCAAATATTTAAAAAGGAAAAAAGAGCCCAACATCATCTACAAATTTTGCCGACTTGAAAATCCCTTTGTACTATAAATAGCCCTTTTACTGATTTCACCCAAATTTATTTCTTTATTCGTCTCGAGGAAGGGAAAAGAAAAATCATAGAATTCGAAACCGATTTCTTCAGAGGACGACGAGTTTGGTGAGTGCTTCGTTCGATCCTCTTGTGAATTTTTGATGTGATGTCGATTCAGTTGTTGAGATTCAAATCGAATGATAAAGTTAGCTCTAGGGTTTCTTCACTCTGTTGCCCGATCGATAGAAGAATCAATCAACTGCGTTTTATTTGTTTAAATGATTCCGACGATAATTTGTGATTTTGGGACAATTATGATAATATATGCATTTGATTGTAATTCTGACTTTGTCCTGTTAATGCGGCCTCAGGCTTAGGGATGGACTCAGGTTCGAGTTCCCATGTTCTCCGTCGCAAACGTCCATATGTACCTCCGTCGAGATATTATCCATACGCTAGAGGGTCAATGATTAGTGATATTTTACTATTATAATGACGAGTTTTGCAAAACTCAGAGATGATATTTGACCTTTTATTATTTGGTTCTGTAGGAAGTTATCGTCTGCGAATGAGGATATGAAAGAGGTGGTTGTAGGTCTAGGAGTGGAGCTATCACTCCATGTAGCTGAAGCCATGTTCTTGCTGTGTGATGACATTCATACTTTGTTAAGGTTCTGCTATAAGTTATGGATGTGTGCAACACCTCCCTCTGTTCCCGTGTCTGAAAGGCTGCTTCGTGTTATCTACTCTAAAGTTATCAAACCCAAGAACGGAGCTTATCATGATTCTGTCCCCTTTCAGTTGATCAGCACCACTTGGAAGGATTTTTGTGATGGATTCATAGTTCTTCGTCGCCTTGTTATGGTTCTCAAACGAAAAGATTGAGTCCAACATGTCTCACTTGTGGAAGTCTCTCTTTGATGAAGAAGCTGTTGACTTGTGGAACTTTGATGAAGAAGCTGCTGGCTTTGATGAAGAAGCTGGTGAAGTAATACCCAAAGTAATCAAGAGTAGGATTATTCGCTACCTGTTTCAGCCTGTTATGGGCAACTCATGACGTAGCTCTGCCAACCCTAAAGCTATTTTGTGGCATAGCGAGATACAGAGACTGCCTATATTTTCTTCCTACATTTCGCCTGTTTATTCTCCTTACATTCTAGGGTCAGTACCATTATTACTTTGAGAGGTTACTTTTCTGTCATCATATTTGATTTCTTTTGCTTTTTTGGCAGGGAGGATTTCGCATTGGAGGAGCTGAAAGAGGAGGTTGTGCGACTAGGAGTTGAGTTCTCGCTACATGTGGCTGAATCCATGTTCTTGCTGTGTGATGTCACTGGTAGTATGTTACGGTTCTGCCATCGGGTGTGGAGAGATGCAAAGAGGGATCTGATTCCAGATAGTCCCGTGATTGAATGCCTGCTTAACGTTATTCATTATGTCAACTCCGAGTATATCATACCAATGAATGGCGTATCTCAGGATGGTGTACAGTCGGTCCATTGGGGATTGATCAGTACGACTTGGGAGAATTTTGCTGCTGGAATCAAAGATCTCGAGGTCCTTGTTTTAATGCTCGGAAGAACAAAAAACTGTTTGTATGGCCGAGAGTTTACCTCGATTGTTGAAGAATCACTGAAGAAGGTAGCGGAGACCTTGAGTTGTGCCAAGGATGTTTGCAAGGGATGCCATGGAGCCTAAAATGTTGGAGTTGTGGAAGTTTGTGTTTGACAAAGAAACCGAGGAGGCATGGACTCTCAAGGCAACGAGGATTTGGATTCTTGTTGATGTGTTCAAGCCAATACTGAAAGAAACATTATTAAGCCATTAAACTATTCTTCTCATCTCTCTATCTGTTCTCCTTTAATTTATGTAATAGACGGAAAGAATATTGACTTTTGGTTATGTAGGAGTGACTTTTATGTTTTTCTTATGAGCCATGGTGGTTACAGTCCATGATAAGAGTATGGGTGCATATGATTCAGGGTCAAAGTGTGATCTCTTGTTCCTTTGGTTGTTAGGTTCTCTATAGAGAAGATTGTTGAATTTGTTTCCCATTGCTATTTATGGAGAAGTCCCACAGGGACAAAGGAGAAGAGAGGAAATGTGTTGAAAGAAGAAAGCATCTGCCTGAAGAAGAGTCTTATGTTCTTTTGTCATGTGGATCATGTTCAACTTCAAATACAAGTTTGTTTTTTTCTAGTTGAAGGATTTGTCAATTGTCCAAAGTCGAATCGAATCTATAAATTCATATAATTCGGAATTAAGCCAAAAAGGTCTTAACATTGACTGCAAAACCCTAGTAACAAATTCATAAGCTAATCCGGAAAATTTCAGTGTTGAGACGAACCAAACAAAACAAAGCAATTAATAAAAAATAAAAACAAAAACGAAAGACTTAGGTTGGTGGTGTATACAAAGATCACAAATCTTAAACTGAGACATACCAAAATTTTCTCAGAACTGAAAGCAAAAAGGTTACAGAAGAAGAGAGTTTCACTACGAGGTATTTTTTGTTCTCGGCTTAGTCTTCCTCCGCACCAGCACCTGCAGCTGCGGCTGCATCTCTCCTTGGTCCACCGGCTGGTTTCGCCATTATAATCTGCATATTTTACACATATCAGAGAACAAACATATGATGTTTTAATATACTCGTTGATATATATTTAATGGAAACTGAAAACTGAACAAGGGACTTAAGGAGGCTTAGTTTATATATTAATCTTAGAAGATAATGCATTCAGTTAACAAGAACTTTTAATTTTATTTGATGGAGCAACACGTTATGATATTATAACTAAAATAAGCCATTGGTTTGTTCACCAAAGATTAAACGGTTTGTGCATACCTGGTCTACGCGAAGTACAGTGCATGCAGCATCTGAAGCATACTTAAGAGCAAATAACCTGCACAGAGACTTACTCGTCTTAGTTACAAAGAAACTGAACGGTCTTCTTCCTAAACAGTACAGAAAGTTTCTACTCCGGTTTTTAGGTGAGTAGAACAACTGCTTAGTAATTGTAGAGAAGTATGATAGAAAGATCTGATGGCTGAAAGACTGTGAAACTTACTTTGTGGCAAAAAGATCCCACACTTTTGTCTCTGAGACATCTTTACAAGCACCTTCCTCTAAGTCAATGCCTAGTTTCGTGTTTCCAGATCCATGCCCAGTGTACAGAGCGGCTATGATTTCCATCGCGTTGAGGCCAGCATTATCTGCAAGGGTTTTGGGTACAAACTCAAAGCTCTCCGCGTATTTGGTGATGGCATATTTGTCCAACCTGAAAAATCAAAATAAAACCTACGTTTAGTCACCAAACCATAGACAGTTTTGTATAAAAATCTAGCCTGACATGGAGAAGGTTTCCCAAACGATTCAAATGATATCATCAGGAAACTGAGTAAAAGAAAGTACCCTATTTCTGCATTGGCATATTCCTTCAATCTCTGAGCCAATTCTATTTCAGTAGCTGCAGCCCCTGGAACAATACGGCTGTCTCTGCACATGGCCTGAGAAGAAGAGTATGCCAATCGTCAACAGCTCTTTCAAGGTCGTCCAAAATGCCAAGGAAAATAGACGAGGAAAAACATCTATAATCCAGTAGATATTACCTTGTATGTATTAACTCCATCATCAACAGCTCTTTCAAGGTCGTCCAAAATGCTATCTGTGCTTCCACGCAAAACCACTGTAGAGATTGAGTTACCACCTTCCTCGTTTCTTGCAATCGTGACCTAAGGACATCACAAGAAGACCGAGAATTGCCTATGATCAATGAAAGACAACAAAAAATAGACAAAAAAAAGAGAGGAATTTATTTAAAAGTACTTACAGTCACTCCACCAATTTCCTCAACTGATATAGAATCAACATATCCCAGATCAGTAGGGCTTGGCCGGCTAAGCTTCAACTGTTTGATAATTATAAAGTTTTAGAAACTAAGATAAAACCACCCCCTTAGATTCTCACTCAGAGAGCCAATTAGAAAACTTACATGGGCGACAGCTCCCGCGGTCCTACAGAAACGCCTCAGTTCGAACTTTGAGCTAATTTTTAAGACCATTATCCTGCCAAGAAAAATATATTCGTCTTTGAAATGGCAATAAAAATAATGTATGTAACAGAAGTTACAACAGACAATGTCAAGGGGTATCTGAATGCAAATGATAAAAAATTAGCTAAAAGGAATAAGTGTTATGGTCAACACATACTTGTAGCGCTCACAGAAATGCAATGCCATTTCTCCAACTGGTCCCCCGCTAACAATGACTTTGGCTCCTGATTCAGCAACAGCTTTAATCAACTCCTCAACTTTAGCTTCCTCTGTTTTCGCATAGTTCTCTAGCTACAAAACCAAAAAATAAGAGAGATGAATTGTTATAATAATAGTTACACACAAACATCCTTGAGTAAACATATTTCAGATACACGATAACAGAATCCAGATTTGTAATCTTGAAATTTTAAAAAAGTGAGGAGACTCATAGGCATAGTTCAGACAGAAGCCTCAGTTGTTCTACACCATAATTGAATGCATATGTGAAAAAAAAAAGAGAGATTCAAATCTGTAAGAAACTAAAAAACAACTAACCTGCTCAGCACTATGAATCAGGACAGTTCCTTTCGTTTCTGTTGCAGTGGTATCAACGCCACCAGCAAACACAGCAACCTGAAGAAAGTATAAAATATGGTTGAGGGACACTCAGCTATTAAAAACAGGAAAGATATAGCAACAAAGCTATAATTCGTAGGGGCCAAACTTCAATCAATAAAGAAAAGAAAGTGATCTCACCTTCGCCTTCTCCATTCGCTTTATGCTCCCAACAGCATCACTTTTCAAGACCATACCACGGACTATGCAAGAATTGTGCAAGCCTCCTCCCAAAAGTTTGGCAACACGGACGTTATCGACATTGAAGTTTGTTGGATTCTTTGGGCAGACTTGAATGCATGCCTGTAAAAATAAGTGATAACCTTCAAGAAACAACAATCTGAACAATGGAAGAGGAAACAAAACACAAAAGGGATAGCAAGGAATAATTACATCAGCAACTAAAGAGCATATAATTTCCTCTTGACCAAACTGCTTGCTTGCAACAGCTGCTCTCATCCGAAAAACAACTTCATCTTTGTTACGCACATCCATGGTTTCAGAACCACTCTCAACCAGTTGCTCCAAAAGTTCAAGAGTCTGCACAATATAACCAATAGCTTTAGTCTAATACTTGAGAAAAATAAGAGAACAAAAAAAGTGAAATGTAATTCCAATATACACCAACCTTAGTGATTGCTTTAGTATATCCACTAATAATCTCACTCGGATGCAGCCCCATCCTAATAAGCTCCTCAGCGTTTTGAAGAAGCTCACCAGCAAAAGAAATAGTCAGATTAGCTCCATCTCCAATTTCTTCTTGCTGAGCCTTGGCAGCTAATACCAGAAGTTTCGCAGCCGGGTGCTGAATCTCAAGTTCGTTCACAATAGTAGCAGCGTCATTTGTAACAAAGAGTCTGTCTAAGTGATTGATAACCATTTTATTCATTCCTAAACACAGCAGAAAACAAAAAGATATATCAGATTCAAACAGTACGAATCCGAATCTGAGTCCCTGGGAAAATACTACACCTCTACAGTAACAGATCAAGTACTCGAATACTCAAAACAAAATTGAAATGAAACGAGATTGATCAAACCAGAGTAGTAGATCAAGCGAAAGATTACGAACCATTGGGACCGAGAGAGGTGCGAGTAATGGTGGAGAGTTCCTTGCAAGCTTCAATGTTCTTAATGACGGCTTCGTCAAGGCCAGAGAGATGCCTGTAACCTTCTTTAAGCATCGATTGGATACCATATGGCTGCATCGACATACCCATTTTCTCCGGTAACGATCTATACGCTTTGAACTTGGGTCAGTGGAAGGAAATAGCAAAAACCCTAAAAAGAGTAGATGCGAAGAAGCTCTGTGATATTTTTGGAGAGAGCTCTTGTGTGTGTGTGAGTAAACGAGATTGCCCTAGAAACCTTAAGATGTTTTAAAATACTTTATTTCCTCAGTCTAAAACGGTGTCGTTCAACTTTTGATGTGAAGTGGGTCAAAGTGTGATCTCTTTAATCTTTAGGAGTGAAATTCTTATTCTACGAAAGTTTAGGGACGAATAGAGAATATATTGTACATGAACAGAAATAAAATCAAGAATAAAAAACTTTGAAGGAAATAAAGAAGAAAGCATCATGAGTTATTGTTTTATCAGATGTGCGTCCCTTGTAAGGAACAAAAGACAATTGTAAGTTTGTTCAAATAAACAGAGAACACACAGATTAAACATGTGTATTAGGTTTTCAGAAAAACATAATTCAAAAACTAAGTTTTTTTAAAATTAAAAGTCATCTTCTTTCCTCGCATTGATTCCAACTTTCAACACAAGTGAATTGTTTCCCCAGAAGCTCCATCAAGGGCCTATATATATACAAAAAACAATCAGAATCAACAATCTCAGAAACTGAAGCAAAAGGAACATGTTGATGGGTTTTAGATGCATCAGGGTTAAAGGAAGTGCACCTGTTTCTTTTGCTTGATCTTCTTATCTCTGATGATCTTTTGTCTTGTCTCATAAAACTTGAAATCATCAAGTATGCATGTCTTGCTCATATACTCCTTGAAGATCTTTATGATCTTGGTCCCATGCTCCAGATTCACCTGCACAAAAACCAACACCATTACAGATTAAAAGACAAAGCTCCAAGCTTTCAATTCAAACATGTCTAAGACAAAGAAAGGGTTTAGGGGGAAGTTCAACGAACCTCTTGAGTGTCTCTGCTATTAGTGACGGGCTTGTTCTCATTATTCGCAAGCGTTATGTGTCTCAAGAGACTGTTTGGTATGTCTTTGATTATATGCCACTTCACAGGGAAGCAACCAATCCATTTGTCTTGTTGCCAATACTCCATTGTCTTGTTGAAATCAACAGGACCTACCATCTCCGCAAGACCAACAAATTGTCCACTTGCATTCACCTGCAGGTTAAACCGATAACAGCGAATCAACTAACCGTAAATCAAAAACGATATTTGCACAGAGTCGTCAAGTCTCATCATACTAACCGAGAACAGAAGATACACAGGACATTCTGCGGAATTCTCTTTGGCTTCATAATATGCAACGTTCAACTTCTTGTTCCCAGTTGGTGTGCTCGACCACATGCCATACTTAATACTGTTATGAACATCGTCTTCGCTGTATGACTTGATCACAAAGAATTTCGCTTTCGCAAATGACTCAGGGAAATTCTGCCCATTGTAGCTGCGCAGGGGATCTACAGCTGAAACGTCTTGCTTCATTGTCTCTAGCATATTAGAGTTGAGACCTTGTGGATTCTTGAAATCGCTGCTCCTTGGTCCTCGACAAAGCTCATTAAGCCTATCTGCTTTCTCTTCACTATAACTACGCCCGTGATTGAAGCTTCTGGTCTTTCTATAACCATCAACAGGATACCATCCTCGCCCAAGTTTCCAGGAATCATAACCGAAAGTTCCATAAGCATGACCAGAGTCGATTACATTCCCGTAAAGTCCATACAATCCATTGTTGGAGTACAAATGATCATTGTATCCAAATTTCTCAAAACTCAGTGCTTCTTGTGAGCTGTGTGGATTCTGTAAACAAAACAGTTGCAACCAATTGTTTAGACAAAATAATCCAACATAGAAGAAGAGAACAAAATCATATAAGATGTTGTAAGGGCTTTGTGAAATAAACAACATACCATGAGATGAGAATACATATTGAGATTGCTGTTGTGGTCATAACCAAACCTCGGATTCTGGTAGGTATCAGAAAGATAATTTGCTGGCAAGTAACCCCATGGATATGAACCAATCGAGTCTCCACCGTTTAGCAGACTGCCAACATTCATATTAGGCCTTCCTTCACTTCCATGAGAAGATGCACCATAAGGTACATGATGACCATACTGGTGCTGAAGAGAACCCTTCTCACAAAACACAATCAGTTAGCCCAAAAAATCTCACACCGTATATCGAATTTAACATTAAATAAGCAAGCAAGACTTGTAATTTCAGAAGAAAAGAAGTAGCAAGCAAGTACCTTGTTACGGTTCCTAGGGACTTCATTTGCATCTGAACCCAAAGACAAGTTCTGGAACAAATCTGATGTTTCTGCACCGATTAAATACAATAGCCAAGTTAGTGTTGATAATAACAAAGACTCAGGCTTCAATTGCATAATCAGACCAAGGAAATTACTGGTGAAGTTCAACACATAAGCAGACGAAGACTAACTAGCAAAAAAAAACATAATTTGACCTATCTTTATAGACTGTGGACGCTAATCTATCTAAAATAGACAAACCTACGACAGATACTGACAACAATATTCTCGATTGTTCATACTATTGAAGTTTGAAACAGACAACCTAAAGTTCCTAATCAATCGCAAACGAAATGAAACTTTCGATTCCAAAAGAAAGGATTAATCTTTGGGACGAAAGCAACGTACCCAGGAGAGGGAAGCTAGTGACGAGACGATCAGAAGAAGCGGCTCCAGCCATGGCGAGAGAAGGCAAAACGAGAAAAAAAAAGGTAAAAACTTTAAAGGAGGAAAACCCTAGAAAACGTCTGGTGAAGTTGGGGAAATGAAAGCAAAACGCAGCCTCGAAAAACCCAGAGTGGCTTCGGGGTTTAGAGAAAGTTGCTTTCTTTTTTGTTTGCTTTCTTCGTCTTCCCCTTTAACGTAAGGCGGTGTGATCTTTAACGATGAACACAAATGCCCCAAATGTGGTAAAATTTACTAGAAATTCAAAGCGGACAAAAAAAAATCTAAATCCAAAGCTCAGTTTTTTTTCCGTCCTTTAACCCAAAAAGATAAGGCTTATTCTTCTTAATGACAATTTTTCATCACACGAAAAGATTCTGAAATTGACGTTGATTACTTTTTATTAGAGGCCTTTTTCATAATTAAAATTTTCAAGAGAGCCAAACAATAAAGCATTTGATTTTTCCTTGAAATAACTTATGATTTTTCCTTGAAATAAAAAACTTCTTTTTTTTTTGTAGAGAAAAAAGAAGTAAAATTTTTATCAAAATAAAACTTGTGAATGTCGCTCATGTTTTGTTTTAATCCGATACCTTTAAGACTTTTGTTAAGAGCAAACTTAGTGATTTCAATTTGTTTAGGATGTACTCATCTTTATGATGTTTGAAACTAAATAAGGCGATTATGTATACTTAATCATTCGTATAAATATGTTGGGATGGTTTTTTTAGCTATTTAGAGAAAACCAACCAATGAAAGAAGTATATATATATCATAAATTATATATCATTTATAAAATTACACACATGAAAAATCGACAAACTACCATTTTCTCGAATACCCATAAAATCGTAAGCCCAAACGCTTAGTCCGCAAAATTGGTCCTTAGCAGTGTGGTCTCTTTGTGACCTCTTTAAAGATTCTAGAATACATACCTTATCTTCGTTCCCAAAATTGTACACGTTCACTATTCATCTTTAGTATGCATCAAACTGCACGACATTACCAATAAACACCGACTAGTATCAAATATTGGTTAACCGGACTCACCATATCTATAATTGGTTTCATCAGATTAAATTGTATTGCAGTTGATCGCACATTGCTCCACAATTAAGGGCGGTCTGATCCAAACCATCCGAAACCTACTTAATTTACAAACTCATATCTTGTAACATTTAGAAATCTTCCTTCATTTCACAAAATAACAAAAAAGAGAGGGAAAAATGGGATAAGTGATAAATCACTAAGAGATGGCTAAACTAATGATTTGAAGGGTTTTGAACCTTACGTTCAGCACTAACCAATACTTCTACTTTTTCACCTATAATTAGGTCTGATCTCTATTCATCTGAGAACATGTGGTCTTAAACGTTGGTATTTTCTCACGATTGGACCATATGTAGTTTATGCGGAAAAGGGATTATTATGTGGGGTTAATACTTGTAACCGAATATGGCCTAAACAAAATAGTAGATAAACTTATTATTAGATTGGAAAACGTCTTTAACTAAGATAATAAACTCACAAGTCGCATTCTTTAAAGTTTGATTTTTGTTATGTATAACTTGCCTTCGCTCGTGATGGAATTTCTAATGTTATTAAATTATTTTTGGAAAAGAGAACATGGTGTTCCACAAAATTGATCAATATGTTTAGCCTTTGTCTCGCATGTTTTTATTCATTAGTTGTATGAGGCGGAAAGGACAACATCATCCTCGAGTTCACAGTAAATGACCACTCGCGGCGGAAAAGTTCAAAACACACTCCCAACCACTTAATTCCATATATACGCATCATTATTGCTGTTACATGCATTCAGTTTTTTTTTTTTGTAAAATATAAAACTGCCAAGAGATATTCAAATTATTTTATATATGCTTATAGAAAAGTTAAAAATTTGAACTCTTTTCCTGGTAATAATACATATATTCCATAGTCTGTATTTGCATGCTTATTTTGTTTGACATGTGTGAAATAGATAAGATTAGATGCTTATGCGGTTTATGCCAAATAATCCAAAAAAGATTGCTTGCAAACAAACACACTCAAACGTTACGCAATTATGGGGTTTTAATTTACATATCGGAATCACTTGGCAAATATGTCGTGTCAACCAATCTAAAATACCAAATTATTGACTTCTCATGCAATGCATTATGCAAAAAAACGTGATCTGTTTCACTAATCTCCATGAATTAATGATCATGTGACATACAAGATTCTAACATGTTAAGTTTCTTAAGTAGTGTTTTTTTTTTAAATGGTTTGAGTAAATTTGTCACTTCTTATAATTAAAATTAATAATTGTATATGCAAAGTGCCATAGATACACAGCATAAACCTTTCGAATGATAACCTTATAAAAAAATGTACCTACATGTACTGTTCGTGTATACAATGCATTCACATCCGATTTTTATTACTCTTTTTTCATTAAAAAACTGTATTTGTAAAACTATTTTAATATTATATATTAATTTAAGCCAGAAAATACAAAATAGAAAATAAAGCAATGCACGCGAGGAATCCAAAGCGGAACAGCGATAGCCAATAAATAGCTAATACCATTAGGGATGACCAACGAACAGAAAAAAAGAAGAAGTTAACGTTGCAAATTTTTAAAATAAAAATAAAATAATTAGGTTCATTGATTCACATAATAATAATATTATTACCACATTGAGAAAATATTGAAAAAAGTGAATCAATCCTTCTCCCAAGAAAAATAATAAATACTTTTATATTTTTTCCTAAACTCAAAAATCTCTTTACAAAATTTGCACCTCTTCTTCATCGTCTCATCTTCATCTTCTTCTTCATTCTAACCCTAAATCTAGCCGCAACTACCTCTCTCCCTAGGTTTTTCTCTCTTTCTCTTTGCGATATATCTATCTCCGTTTGTACTCAACAGCTCAAAAAGCTTTTTGACATTCAAATCGTTGCAGCAGGAAGATAAAGTAGCCAAATCGATTTTTCATTTTTGGAACTTGAGGAGAGATCTGATAGTTTTTGTTCTGGATTGATCCTGTTCCACTCCCTTCATCGTCCGATCATTGTTATTTTGGATTTTTGTGAAGAAATCGATCTTCCGGTAAACAGCCTTTGACATCTCGATTCGATTTTGGTGGTGTTGTGTTGTGACTTTCTTGGTAGATTTTTTATGACTATGTGAAAAGATCGTTATTTTTTAAAGATGATCGAAGAGATTTTGTGTTACTGTGTTTACACTTTTGTGAATCTATGTTACTTTTGCTTACGATTTGTATGTGTCTGTGTTAATAAAAATTGAAAATCAAATAGCAGTTTGTGTTGATTGATCTATGTGGTAGTAAATTTGGTGGCTTTATTGGCTTTGTTATTTTCCAGCTCTTTGTAATAGGAAACTTGGATTGTTGATGAATGTGATACTGTGGAGATAAATATCATTGATAAGATATAAACTTGGCTAACAAATACTTCTTTGGTGGCTTTTTGGTTTGATTGAAAAATGCTACGTCATTAAGAGTGTTTTGGTTGAAAAGGAATGCTCGTAACTTAAGCTATGGTTTCTTGTATTGTATTAGATTGCCATTGCTTGCTATTTCCTTTCATTCGTTTTTAAGTATTTTCCTGAAAAAGAATATGTCATACCCTGATGATTGCTCTCTTATTAGCTGGCTGATTAGTCTCCTTATTGATATCAGTGTCAGCTCTTGTCGTTGAAGAAGCAAAAGTCTTTTCCTTCACCTTCTTTTTCTGGATTCTTACCAAAAACCTTACAGTCTGCTCCCATTTTTGTAATGCCACAGGTAATCTAAAGAGGTGACTCAAAGAATTTGACTTTTTACATTTTGCATGGAGTAAGAATGCCAGAGTTAAGAAGTGGAGCAAGGAGATCGAGACGTCTTGACGATCAACCTAACCCTCCGCTAGTAGAACAAGCAGAAAATATTGTAATTCCTCCTCCGACTGCAACAAGGAGAAGAGGTGGTGGTAGAGGAAGGGGGAATGCTGCTTTAGCTAAAGGGGCGGCACCTCCAAGACCAACTGCTGCCGGTAGGGGTAGGGGTATCAGGTTGACAGACTTAGAGCCGGAACCTTGTGAGGTTCGTCCAGCTGCAGGTGCTTTGGGGGCCACTGAGCCTGCTTTTAATCGAGTTGAAGGGGTAGCTGATAAGGATATTGTTGCGGAAGGCGGTAGCCCAGAGAAAATAGTAGGCATGGATGAAGATTCCAGCATGGCTCCAGTCCCTGAAAGGGTAATTTCTGTTAACCTTATGACATCATTCATTATCTTGGAACTCCCAGATCTTTTGTTGATATGTGGTTTGCAAGCCATGCTAATGGGTTTAAGCATTGTGTCAGCTTTTCATTTTCCTTTGAGAGAGATATTCACTATTATTTCAATTTTTGCATAGGTTCAAGTTGGAAATTCTCCTGTTTATAAGACCGAAAGGAAACTCGGTAAGGGTGGCTTTGGTCAAGTTTATGTTGGCAGAAGGGTGAGTGGTGGCAGTGATAGGATTGGAGCAGATGCAATTGAGGTATATTAGACAACAATCCTGGTGAAAATCATCGGGGATAGACCGAAAGAGTGAAAAAATTAATAATGTTAGTTCTTTTCCTTTTCAGGTAGCTCTGAAACTTGAACATCGAAATAGTAAAGGCTGTAATTTTGGCCCACCTTACGAGTGGCAAGTGTACAAGTAAGACTTGCCTGTTTCCTTTCTAATTATCCTGCCTAGTTTCTCTATCTCCTTATTTGTCACTACTTATCTGTTATTTTTTTCTTTTTCTGCTGTATAGTACGCTTAATAGCTGTTATGGAATTCCTGCTGTGCATCACAAGGGTCGTCAAGGAGATTTTTACATTCTGGTAAGCTTTTATTATGAGCCTGGTTACACATTGAGATCAATCAGGTACCTTTTCTGAAGAAACATATACAATTATTTCAGGTCATGGACATGCTTGGCCCTAGCCTTTGGGATGTTTGGAATTCTTTAGCTCAATCGTAAGAACTTTTCTTCATGATTTATTTTCATACCAACCATGCTCATGCAGATATGCTAAATTTATTATCATATGTGGTAGGATGTCTCCAAACATGGTAGCGTGCATTGCAGTGGAGGCGATATCTATTCTCGAGAAACTGCATATGAAGGGGTTAGTGTGAATTTTTGTTGTCGCCAACTAGCAAATATTTCCATTTATTTCGAACAAAAAAATTTACCTTTACTGCCACAAATTTGCTATCATTGAGCTGACTGTCATACCTTGTTCAATTCCTTCATCAAACAAGGTTTGTGCATGGAGATGTGAAACCAGAAAACTTTTTACTTGGTCAGCCTGGGACAGCAGACGAGAAGAAACTATACCTTATTGATCTTGGTCTAGGTGAGTTTCTGTGAAATATGTGTATGCCTTTTTATTTTTAAAAATGTTAAACCTATATCGTTATGTTTTATTTCAGCATCAAGATGGAAAGATACACACTCTGGCCAGCATGTTGAATATGATCAAAGACCAGATGTATTCAGGTATTTTGATTGGTGTATCCGTGTATGCTATCTCTCCTACTATATATTGCTTACATCGTTATTATGCTTCATATGCAGAGGAACTATAAGGTATGCAAGTTGTCATGCACATCTTGGTCGAACTGGAAGTCGTAGGGATGATCTGGAGTCATTGGCATATACATTAATATTTCTGATGCGGGGAAGGTTGCCGTGGCAAGGTTACCAGGTAAGTTATTTATCTCTCTATTGACAACCTGAAACCTTGTAAGTTTCAGTTTTAGTCAATGATACATGGTTTTTGCACGCAGGGTGACAACAAGAGCTTTCTTGTTTGCAAGAAAAAGATGTCAACCTCTCCCGAACTGATGTGCTGTTTTTGTCCTCCCCCGTTTAAGCTGTTCCTCGAGGCAGTTACTAATATGAAGTTTGATGAGCAGCCCAAATATGCCAAGCTTGTCTCGATTTTTGATTCTCTCATCGAGCCATGTGCTATATCTAGACCAATTAAAATTGACGGGGCTCTTAAGGTGGTTGACTTTGGGTCCTACTGTTATTTTTCACTATTTATAAATATTTCCACAATTGCTGATATTTTGCTTTTGCATGAATAGGTTGGCTATAAACGAGGAAGATTGCTTATCAATTTGGAAGAGGATGAACAGCCGAGGAAGAAAATCAGAATCGGCAGTCCTGCTACCCAGTGGATTTCTGTCTATAACGCACGACGTCCTATGAAACAAAGGTAACTCATACACATTTGAATATTTGCTTATCAGTCATTTCTGCAGTGTAAATGCCTGAGAACCTTCATTAATCAAATTTCTCTTTCTAGCTGACCAGTCTGCTCCGCAGTCTCTAGTAGAACATATTGATTGCGGCTTTGCTTTTATTGTGACTTTTAGTTATACCTATTAGGAAAGATAAATAAGTCTTAACACTTTCACTATGATGTATATATCAGCACTACATGCAAAGATGGGAAACTGGACTTGTAGGTTTTTGTCTGTATGGTAGGTGGGGGGTTATTTGTCTGTAAGATATTAAAAAATTGTTGAGTAGTATGGAAAGATTACGTTTGGCTACAGACTGCAACTTTAATCCCTAAAAGTTGAAATATTAGTTCGTTTACATCGCATGGCTTTCCTTTCCATAACCGGTCAATCTTTGTTGCTGGTGTAGATATCACTACAATGTTTCAGACTCGAGGCTGCACCAACATGTAGAGAAAGGTAACGAGGATGGCCTTTTCATAAGCTGTGTTGCATCAGCAGCTAATCTCTGGGCCCTCATCATGGATGCTGGGACTGGGTTCAGCTCTCAAGTTTATGAACTGTCCTCAGTCTTCCTGCACAAGGTAAAATAGCTAAAACATTTGGTGGGAGCCCTCTATCTGTCATACGTATGCTCGACTACAGAAGTTCACAATTTGTTTCCGGTTTCTTTGCAGGACTGGATTATGGAACAATGGGAAAAGAACTACTATATCAGTTCCATAGCTGGTGCAAACAATGGGAGCTCGTTGGTTGTTATGGCGAAAGGTTGGTTTTCACTTCTGACAATAACTTTCCTGATGTCTTACTTATTAATTCTTTAAAGCATGAAGCCGTTTTACTAACTCTACTTAATGTAATGCGATAGGAACTCCTTACACCCAGCAATCATACAAAGTCAGCGACTCATTTCCATTCAAGTGGATAAATAAAAAGTGGAAAGAAGGTTTTCATGTAACTTCCATGACAACCGCTGGGAGTCGTTGGGGTGTAGTAATGTCCAGGAACTCAGGCTATTCTGAACAGGTTCGAATCTCTTTTACCTGATTCATTTCAACGTATTCTTTGTCTCTCTTTTGGGTGCTAGAATGTATTAATGATGTTTGTGTTATGTGTATTAAGGTGGTGGAGCTTGACTTTTTGTACCCGAGTGAAGGAATACATCGAAGGTGGGAGAGTGGATACAGGATAACATCAATGGCTGCAACAGCTGATCAAGCAGCTCTTATACTGAGTATACCTAAACGTAAAATTACTGATGAAACCCAAGAGACCCTCCGCACTTCTGCCTTCCCAAGCACCCATGTCAAGGTTTGATTACTGATGATAGCCAAGAGATTCTCCTACTTGGGATTCTTCTCTATTTGTTCTATGAACTGACTTGTACCTGCATATTTGGTTTCAGGACAAATGGGCGAAAAATCTGTACATTGCATCAATATGCTATGGTCGGACAGTTTGCTGATGAAACATGGAGTATACTGTTTCAACCTCTTTTACTCTGTCGGTGTATGTTTCAGGGATGCTTCGGTTCGAGTACAACCCAAAGGTAAACCTTAACCAGGGGCCAACCTGTGTGACTGTGTAATGAAATGCAATTTGTCTCTATGTATGTAGTAAGTACAAGATAAAAAAAGGAAACAAAAAAAAAAAGAGTAGAAGAGAAGCATTATTAATAGAATTGATGAGTAGGTGGAAAAAAAATTATGCAGTTTCTGGCTTATTGCTTACCTGATTTGAGTAGAGATTCAGGAGGAAGCAACATGTTTGTTATTAATGACTAATGAACATATAATTCTAAGAAGTCTATCATCTTTTTGTCAAGACTTTGGAGTTTGGATTATGTGGATTTTTATTTAACAGTTAGAATTTAGTTTGACGTTACTTGAATTGTTGTTGGTTAAATAGGATAAGAATACAATACAACAAACCTATCTCTAGGATTTGTCCTTCGTTTCAAGACTTGTTGTAGTTAATATTTATCTGTGTGTTTAAGTGATCATTAACCCTTGTTTTTTTTTATTATAAATGAAAATGTAGTAATGTTAAATCACTTCCAAAAAGTTGTTTTCGAAATTTACAACCAATCAAACAGTAGTACAGCCTGGCCTTAATCCTTTTTAGTTTTTTTCATTTTCGGAGAAAAAACATTAACTGTTTAAGTTTTTTACCAAACCAAACTTACCGTGGTTAACTTCTATAACAGTTGTCAGCATCATGTGGGACCGGATCCTTTGCTTTTCTCAATGAAAATCAGAAAAAGAAGATAATGTTGTTATCGCGCGATAATCGGTGAATTTGTTCGACTAATTCCCGGTTAAATAAACAACCTTTATCATAAATCCTGCCCTAATAAAATACTCAATAAACAAAACCTTCTTCACCCAATTAAATTTCACCTAATCAGTCTTTGTGGAATCTTAGAGAAGTAGGAAAATATGAGACCACCGATGGGCGGCGTGAGTTTCAGGGGAAGCGGAGAAAGAGACGACGGCGGTGGACGCACTGAGAAGTAATTTCTTATAATATATATTAACACTATTAAATAACACCATATTATGATGAAACCAATTAATAAATATGATCAAACTCTTTAATTTGTTTTGCCTATGCAGAGAGAACGATAAAGACCCAACAAGTAAACTTTGTTTAGATATGAGTGATTTACGAATAGAACGAGACGGCGGCGGACGACGTGATTCACACCCTGACAAGTACTAATTTCTTGGGATATATATATATTTATTTAGCATTATTAAATAACACCAGATTATGATACCAAATAACCAATTAATAAATACTTTAATTTGTTTTAACCATGTAGAGAGAAAGATAAAGACCCAACAAGTAAAATCTGTTCAGATATGAGTGATTTACGAATAGAAAGAATAGGCAATACTCCAGCAATCCAGTGGATTTCAGTCTATACTAAATGTCGTCCTATAAAACAGAGGTTTGAATTTTCTGTTCCAAAATCCAATATCACTCTTTTCTTTTGAGTATAAACTATAAAGGTTTATCTTATTGTTGCTCTTGTAGATATCATTACAACGTTACAGATATAAGGTTGCACCAACATGTAGAGAAAGGTCACAAGGAAGGTCTTTTCATAAGCTGTGTAGCATCAGAAGCTAATCTATGGGCTTTCATCGTCGATGGTGGGACTGGCTTCACTTCTCAAGTTTATAAACTTTCCTCTGTCTTCCTCCACAAGGTACATAATATGTCACACAACTCTATAATGTATGCTCTCGACTATATATAACAACAGCTCACCGTTTTGTTTTTTTTGGATTCTTGGCAGAAATGGATTATGAAACAATGGGAAAAGAAATACTTAATCAGTTCCATAGCTGGTGCAAATAACGGGAGCTCGTTGGTTGTTATGTCAAAAGGTTGGTGTTTTTACTTATTTGGTATTCATAATAATTTGGTCATGATATGATGACTCATGCATGAAGTCATTTTTCAACTTGATAGGAACTTCATATACCAACCAATCTTACAAAACCAGCGAGTCGTTTCCATACAAATGGGTGTGTAAAAAGTGGAAAGAAGGTTTTCATGTAACCTCCATGGCCACTTCTGGGAGTCGTTGGTGTGTAGTAGCGTCCAAAAACTCAGGCTACTCTGAACAGGTTTCAATTTATTAACCCTAGACATTTCTTTTTAATGGGGGGCACTATAATTAATGTTTATTATATACAAAATTGTTTAGGTGGTGGAGCTTGACTTTTTGAACCCAAGTGAAGATATAAATCGAAGGTTGAAGAGAGCATACAGGATAACATCAATGACTGCAACAGCAGATCAAGCAGCTATTATGTTGAGTATACCTAAACGTAAATCAACCGATGGAATCCAAGAGACTCTACGCACTTCTGCTTTCCCAAGCTCCTATCTCAAGGTGTGTTTCCTAGGAAACAAAATAAAATCTTTGCTTTCTTCTCCATTTGTATATTGTTCCATGTACTGACTTGGATCAACACTTTTTATTTCAGGACAAATGGGCGAAAAATATGTACATAACATCAATGTGCTATGGTCGAACAGTTTGCTGATGATAAAACATGGAGTATATTATTGTAGCCGTTGCGTTAATGTTGGTTTGCTATTTCAGCAATTCATCACCACCAAAGGCGATCTCACAAGAACAGAGGAATCAAGATATTGGTTTATCAAATGTTATTTGTTAGATCTAATATAAATGACATTTCTAATTTGTTTACATCTTCTAATCAATAACTAATCTTAACAGAGGTCAATTTTAGTAACATGATTTTTTAGTTAGTATGAATAAAACTAGATTTTCAAGTCAATTATAGAAACAAGTGTGGAAGTAAACGTCTCAAGTCAAAATGATGAAATAAAATATCTCTTTTCTTTGTTTTAGAATCAACTATGCAGACAAAAACAGAAAGACCATACAAGTCAACGGTTTTTGTTTTTTCTTTAGTGCGTTCATAAAACTTTACATCACAATCACTGACGATGAACAGCAACATTGTTGGGGTTTTTAGTCTTTTAGCAATTCTCTTGTTGGATTTGTAACTATAAAACAAGCAATAAAGAAGAACAAGAGTGGCAAAAACGAAATATGATGAAGCCATGTTTTCTCTCTTACTTACTTTTCTTCTTAGTCTTCTCCATTCCACAAATATCTTTCTCTTGCCCACAAGACCAATTACAATTCCTTCTCGAGTTCAAAAACTTGCTGGCTCAAAACACCAAGAACCACTCCAC
Source organism: Cardamine flexuosa (assembly GCA_963555745.1). NCBI lineage: Eukaryota > Viridiplantae > Streptophyta > Magnoliopsida > Brassicales > Brassicaceae > Cardamine > Cardamine flexuosa. Next base: position 1,006,054 of record OY743219.1, on the reverse strand, counting down.
AGCAACAATCACTTTGGAAGGTTTAGAGACATGGAGGCCAAACTCAGATTGCTGCAAATGGCAACTCGTGAAATGCAACGCTCCTTCGCCTACCAGAGAAGTGATAGACTTGAATCTCCACTCTCTTGTCCTCTCTGGGCCAATAAGTTCAAGCATTCTGAGACCGCTCTTACGTATAACCTCTCTTATGACACTCGATGTCTCGTCTAATTTTATCCAAGGAGAGATTCCTGGAGATGGGTTTGTGAACTTGACCAGGTTTACATCTCTTGACATGAGTGATAACAGCTTTAACGGCTCAATCCCTCCTGAATTGTTTTCTTTGAAGACTCTTCAGCACCTTGACTTAAGCAGGAATCTGATTACTGGTACTTTGAGTGGTGACATCAAAGAGCTCAAGAATCTGCATGAACTTTTCTTGTCTGAGAATCTCATTGGAGGAGAGATTCCTACAGAAATAGGTAAATCTCAAAATCTAAACTTTGTATTCATGTATAAAGATCATACATAGCTAGGGTTTGTATATGTTACTGATATTGTTGTTGTGTGTGTTACTAGGTAGTCTTACCGAACTGCGGGAGTTGACATTGAGGCAGAACATGTTCAGTGGTTCTATACCATTGTCTGTATCAAAGTTAACGAAGCTCGAAACGTTTGATCTTCAGAACAATTCATTGTCTTTTGAGATTCCAGACGGTATTGGGAAGTTAGTCAATCTATCTATCCTGTCTTTGAACAGGAACAAGTTGTCTGGTGGAATTCCATCGTCGATTAAGAATCTGACAAATCTTGAAACCCTTGAGCTTGAGAATAACAATGACTTGTCAGGTGAGATTCCCACTTGGTTGTTTGGTCTTCAGAAGCTGAAGATACTGCGCCTCGGAGGAAACAAACTGCAATGGAACAAGAATGGCTATTATGTCTATGCACAGTCTAAGTTAACACATCTGTCACTTAGATCTTGTGGCTTAGAAGGGAATATTCCTGACTGGCTCAAGAATCAAACAGCTCTTCTTTTCCTGGACCTGAGCATGAACAGACTCCAAGGAAGTTTCCCCAAATGGTTGGCTGATCTGAAAATTGGAACCATAATTTTGTCAGACAACAAACTCTCAGGTTCACTGCCTCCTAGTTTGTTTCAGTCTCTGAGCTTATCAGTTCTTGCACTATCAAGAAACAACTTCTCTGGCCAGATCCCTAATACAGTAGGCGAAACATCGGTGATGATACTGTTGTTGTCTGAAAACAACTTCTCAGGACCAGTACCAAAGTCTATTTCAAAGATCCATAGGCTTCTGCTGTTGGACTTGTCAAAGAACAGATTATCAGGCGAGTTCCCAAGGTTCGAACCAGAGTCATTGCTTGCGTTGCTCGATATATCTTCCAATGAGTTCTCTGGAGATGTTCCAGCTTCCTTTGGATCAAACACAATAATGCTTTCAATGAGTCAGAACAACTTCAGTGGCGAATTCCCTCAAGACTTCACTAATCTTCCATCTCTGATGCATCTTGATCTCCACGACAACAAAATCTCAGGTTTTGTCCCGAGTTTTATCTCCCAGTTGTCTTCTTCTCTAGAGGTGCTTAGTCTAAGAAACAACTCCCTCAAAGGTTCAATCCCAGAAGGCATATCAAATCTCACAAGCCTCAAGGTTTTGGATCTCTCTGGAAACAATCTTGATGGATCTCTCCCTTCATCTCTTGGAAATCTCACAGGGATGGTAGAATCTCTCGTGAGCTCGTCTTCACCTTTGCCTTTCATGTTCAGCTTCACAATTGAAATACACGACTTAGCAGTGAACTGGAAGAATTCAAAGCAAGGTCTTGCCAACAGAAACCTTTACCTCTACACTCTCTTAGACCTCTCAAAGAACAAGCTGCTCGGAGAAATCCCATCTTCTTTAGGAAATCTCAAAGTCTTAAAGCTTGTAAACCTCTCCTACAACGATATCTCTGGATTGATCCCACAAAGTTTTGGAGATCTTGAGAAGCTAGAGAGCTTAGACCTTTCACACAACAACCTCTCTGGCGAAATCCCTCAAACGTTTTCAAAGCTTAGCGAATTGAATGTTTTGGAGTTGAGCAACAACAAGCTTACAGGTAGAATCCCTGAGAGTCCTCAGCTAGACAGGTTGAATGATCCGAACATTTACGCGAACAACAACAAACTCTGTGGAATGCAAATACAAGTAGCGTGCTCCACGCCAACCGAACAGCAGACAGAGGAAAAAGAGGAAGACGAAGAGGAAGCAATGTTTTCATGGAAAGCTGCAGTCATAGGTTGTCCTTGTGGATTTGTTATGGCGGTTGCTGTTATGTATTTGGTTGGCTATTTCAGCTATTCATCACCACCAAGGCGATCTCCGAAGAACAGAGGATCCAAGAAATGAAATCTTCGTTTTTCCTCCTCCTAAGACGATTTCTGATGTTGTAACCTGGGAAAAAACAGTTCATGTGAGCAATGAAACCTCTTCACTTGCTTTTTCCTCAAGTAAATATCGTATAAACCGCTCATTGGGGTATTTTATCGAACATTTGGTGGGCTTGAGATAAACCGGTTTGGCTCAATGTTAGATTAATTCCCGGTCGAACGATTTCAGAAAGCCCTAAATACCCACATTCTTCGACAATTTGTGCGTCGGCGCTCAAATTAAATCCTAAACCCCTCGACTGAATAGGCAGAGAGGAAAAACGCAGGAAGAAGAAAAATGAGACCACCGATGCGCGGCGGCGGGAGTTTCAGGGGAAGGGGAGGAAGAGACGGTGGCCGCGGACGTGGACGCGGTGGCAGCGGATATCGAGATGAAGGTCCTCCGAGCGAAGTCGTGGGTTCGTTTCTAAACCTAGACATAGTTTTTACTTCATGTTTGGTTTTGGGAATAGATGATGCTCTGATTTGTAGATATGAATGAGCTGATTCCTTAATGTGTAGCTTTATTGTTCAACAAAAAAAGATCAACTTTTGTTATGTATTCAACTAAGCCTATATTTACAAGTATGATGCTTTTGACGGATTTGGTGTCTTATTTATTTGTTAGTTTCACCTTTGAGTTGAGTTTACGGTTTAATGCAAAACAAAATTGATGTGAATACTTGTTTTTTCTTGATTCTTTAGTGATGAAGTTTCGTTTTGTGTTTTTGGGGTTACAGAGGTTGCAACTTTCCTCCATGCTTGCGAGGGAGATGCTGTGACTAAACTCACACATGAGAAGGTCCCTTATTTTAACGCCCCAATCTATCTACAGAACAAGACTCAGATTGGGAAAGTAGATGAAATCTTTGGCCCTATTAATGAATCTGTGAGCACCTCTATCTCTCTTGTTTTTCTTCTTACAGTTGTTGTAGAGGTTTCAGACATAAAATTCAGTTTTGTTTCTTCTTCAGTTGTTTTCTATCAAAATGATGGAAGGTATTGTAGCCACCTCGTATACTCCAGGAGATAAGTTCTTCATCGACCCGTATAAGCTTTTGCCTCTCTCTAAATTCCTTCCTCAGCCAAAGTAAGTCACACTTGTCTACACATTGGCGAAAAGATAAGTCTCTTTTTCAAACTTGAAATAACATTAGTGAGCTCTTGTCTTTGTTCTTCCAGGGGTCAGTCAGTGCGTGGAGGAAGAGTTGGTAGCAATACTAGAGGTGGTCTCCGTGGAAGAGGAGCACCTTTCAGAGGTAGAGGACCTCCAAGAGGTAGAGGATTTCCATCACGAGGCCGTGGTTGTGGAACCTTCAGAGGAGGAAGAGCTTAGATTCTTCTCCTACTTTATTCAACTTGTACCTTTAATGACTTGTCGTTTTCCTAGATTCTCAGTTTTAGATACTTTGGTTTAATCAATGAAGTAAAAAAGAAAAGGTTACATTGCGACTAGCACTGAATTTTTATTACTCTGAAATTGATTCAAATCACAGAGCAAATCAACAATATAGAAAAGAGTTGTTCTAGAGCTTCCATGGATGTGGTATCATGAACCCCAGCCTCTGATAATGGTAGCTTGAGCGACACGGTTAATACCAAGGGTGAAAGCTCCCATACGGAGATCACATGAGTGAGTCTTACACATCTCTTTCAAATCTGAGAACCCGCGAGTCATATAAGTCCTCAGCTCCTTGTTCACCTTTTCCTCATCCCACATGAATCCTTGTATGTTCTGCTCACACACAATGGTACATGAAGTTAATCAGTGTATAGATCCGGTTAGGTTCTGTATTCTTGATTTAGAGTCATACCTGAACCCACTCGAAGTAACTTACAGTGACTCCTCCTGAGTTTGCGTATATATCTGGGAGGATTACAACACCTTTCTTCCTCAAGATCTGCAGAGAAAGTCTCTGTTACACTGAGTTTGAGGAGAAGAAGAAAAAGCTAAAACAAGTATCGGATATTCGAACCTCGTCAGCCTCAGGATCAGTTGGATGATTAGCACCTTCAATGATGAATTTCGCTTTAATCTCATTTGCATTTTCCCTAATAACAAATCAAACTCATAGTTTCAGATTAAAATCTAAACAGAGAAAAGGTTAACTTACATGGCAAGAAACAAAAAAGACCTGTTGATGACCCCGCCTAGAGCTGCAGGTACAAGAACATCACAATCTTCAACAAGAATCGACTCAGGATCGATTGAGTCAGCACCATCAAAGCCACTGATTCCTCTGTTTTCTTCGTCATGCTCTAGCAAACTCAAGATATCGATTCCATTCTTGTTCTTGATGGCTCCTGTGCAATCACTCACCGCCACAATCTTCCCTCCTTTTTCACTTATCAACTTCGCCGCCCAAGAACCCACATTTCCAAAACCCTAAAATACAGACACAGTATAAATGCAGTGCCCTCACACACAAGTAATCTCTCTGAATAAACTTATAAACTAACCTGGATGACGAATCGTTGTCCGGATATGCTCTTTCCATGTTCATTGAGCAAAGCTTCTGTTGCAAATAACACTCCTCTTCCTGTAGCAGCATCTCTCCCAAGAGATCCACCAAGATCCTGCTCAAAAATCACATTTCATTCGGTTTTAGATTGGTTGAACATATAAACCGAACCGACCAAGAACGATCACTTACAATTGGTTTTCCAGTCACAACAGCAGGAGAGTGTCCATGGAATTTTGAGTACTCATCAAGAATCCAAGCCATTGTCTGAAAATATTCATCACTATATTTCAGACAACAACATATAAGAACTCTCCAATTGAAGTACAAGATGATGTTTTCAAAACCTGAGGACCGGTTCCCATATCAGGAGCTGGAACATCGGTATGAATCCCAATAAGATCGTGAATCTTTTGAGTGAAGACTCGAGTCAAACGTTCGAGCTCTGAGATACTTAACTCGCTCGGGTCACAACCGATTCCTCCTTTGGCTCCTCCGTAAGGTATCTTGGCCACTGCTGTTTTCCATGTCATTAGTTGAGCCAAGGCGTTTACTTCATCCGGTTCGACCTGTCGATAACCAATATCCGGTTTAGTTCATGCCAAAATCGAGTTTCTTTTGGTTCAATTTAAAAAAAAAAGTTAAAGCAAACCTCTGGATGATATCTGATTCCACCTTTCATGGGACCTCTTGCATTGTCGTGTTGAACTCTGAATCCAACAAATGATGCAAGAGTTCCATCATCTTTTGGTATGGTACATTCTACCTGCAATTATTGGTTAGTCCCGGTTTACTCAGATCTGTTATAGATGGAAGAAAAAGAGGAGACAAATCGAACCTTAATCTCTCGGAAGGGAATGAGAAGACTTTGCTCGAGCTTTGAGTCCAGACCAAGAAGCCTAGAAGCTAGCTTGAAGTTTCTGTTGGTTGCTGCTAAAGCATTCATGCCTTTCTTCTCTGTTCTTAACTTTGGGTTTATTAGATTAGATACTCTGCGATGAAAACACTTGGGAAGATGTGATTCTTGCTTACGTGATTGCAAGTGTATATATATAGAGAGTTACGTACACACTTCTTGTTGGTATGTATATTTACTTAATAAATTAGAAAAAATGAGAATATTGGATTTTTGTTCAAATTAAAGAGAATTTACATAAGGAATATGAATAACTAATTAAGATGATACCCATAATTGATCCTGGTTTTGAGTTGTCAGGGTAGTATATAACTGTTTAGCAAAGTTTTGAGACACAATAAAGAAGTAATAGTTTTTAAAAATTACACATGTGTATAAATTAGAAAGTGGAAAATAATAACCAAATTCGGAGGCAGAAGATATATATTCTTTTCATTCCACAAAGATCACAATAAAAATATGAATCAATCTTGCAGGATTCTATTCCTACATATTACATAGATGAAAGAGATAGCTCGTAAAACTTTATATAATTGTATCACACTATGTTATTTTTTTTCATTTAAGATTTAGACTAATTTAATTTAAATAAAATATTAATGGAATACCAAAAACTATACATTAACTATTTTAATATGTACTTAGTTATAGATAACCAATTAATAAAGTCTTTCACTTTTTTTTTTTCTTTTTGGTTAAAAACATTTCGAATTACTTAGTGAGCAATACTGAGCATGCTAGACCAATCACGGCTAAAGATTATTGTCAAATGGTAAGACATTAATGCGGTACGAGAATAAATCTTATTTATTTGTACTACTGCATATTTTTGATATACGATCCGAAATGAATCTTGCATGTCATAAGATCTTTACGTGTTATTAACTTATTCTATTCTATTAGCACCTAGCGTAAACACTTTTGTGAGTAATGACAAAAAACGTATACACTAAATGAGTTAGTGGAAAAAAACGTATACACCTATTAGTCTATTACATACAATATTCAGCTTTAATTGTAAATATTCTTCGCATATATGTTTTTATATATACTCAAATCAGAATCTTTAGGGAATTAGAGGAGGACACGAGAGGATGCAACAAAAAAAGGAACATAAACAAATACAAGATTCCACCATGAAAGAATCTTTTGGGAAAGAGATTCCCCCATGATTTATGCGTCCACTAATTAATTGATTTATTGTGGATTTCCACCAAGATTTCTTTCTCTTTCAATTTCCAAAAGAAGATATCAATTTGGTAATAACATTGACCGTAACATAGTGTTTCCAAATTTGCTCTAACCTTTTTGGTCAAATCCGATATTAGTTTTCCAATTTTGATAAACATAATACCCCAATAGAAAATCCGGTTCATGGTAGCTTGTGTAACGAATTTACTTTTCTTTTTTTTTGGTATCAAACAATATGCATTAGCTATATACATCACTTTTTTTTTGAAATGATAAAAATAACTAAAACAAATAAAACAAGTTGGACTTTCTCCTAAGAGGCCATTCCCTAATAAACAAAAAAAAATGTCATAAACAGCTTCGAAAAACAATCCAAGAATGTACTTAATTATTTTTTTTAAATATGATCGTGGAGAAAAAAAAGAATGAATAAGTAACACAGTCTCAATGGAAATAGGATTAACCCAAATAATTGCGGACTTAAAATGGGCTTTACCCATCAATCTCTGAAAAACAAATTACTTTTTTTTTCTTGATAAAAAAGAAAAGAAATAGTTAATGGTAAATGCGAAGTAACAGTGTTAAGGTGACCGAGTCTCATCATTACAATCACCCTTTTCGTTCTCTCCATCTGTCTACCACTCCATTAATGTCGGTTCCCATTTCCTACTCACAAGTCACAATGACCCCCCGAGACACTCGAGGACAAGTAACAAAGGAACAATCACAAGAAAACTCTCCCTTCATTCGAGATTCAAAGCTCATTGATTCCAAGGTAATTTTGGTTTTCTTTCTTTTGGAGTTACTATGAAATTTTAGATTTATTTAGGATATGATTCTGGAATTGAAACCTACGTTCTCTAGCCACAATATCATATGATGCAGAATTGTAATAATCTCAGAAGATTTGTTCTTCCAGTTTATGTTAAAGGATGAACATAATCTCATTAATGATTTTAGTATGTTCTGTTTCATAGGATTGCAGGACAAATTTATTTAGCTCTATTGAGAAATCAGCATCTCCTGTTGTGAAATCTTCTTTATACATTTGAAATTTTTTCCAAAAGACTGGTCATTTTAATGTTTTTTTAACGTGTTTTTGCAGATTGATTGCAGTTTCTGGTGGTTTAGTTTCTCTAAGTTTTGGTGATAGATCAGATTAAGAGGCAGGATTTACAGAATGTCGACAGTGGGAAACTCGACTAACATATTTTGGCAAGAATCACCCATTGGGAAAATTGAAAGACAGCAACTGTTAAACCAGAAGGGTTGTGTAGTGTGGATCACAGGACTCAGTGGCTCAGGTCAGTCTTCTAAACATTCTTAAGTCTTTCCCCATTACCTAAGATGCGTTGTTAATGTCTAAACTTCTCATCTTGCTTAAGTCTCTGTCTATAATCAAAGTTATTAACCCCAAGCTTATGCAGGGAAGAGCACGTTGGCTTGCTCGCTTAGTAGAGAGCTGTACACCCGGGGAAAGCTATCTTATATTCTTGATGGGGATAACCTTCGCCATGGTTTGAATAAAGATCTGGGCTTCAAGGCGGAGGATAGAGTTGAAAATATACGCAGGGTTGGTAAGTTCATAGTTGCATATTGATTTTGGTTGATGAAAGATGTCTCATTGTATTACAAAAACCCTTAAAAAAGATGTCTCATTGTATTACAAAACTGCATCAATATGCAGGAGAAGTAGCCAAACTATTTGCGGATGCTGGTTTGATCTGTATCGCCAGCCTCATATCACCGTATAGGAAAGACCGTGACGCTTGCAGGGAAATGATGCAAGGCGCATCTTTTTTGGAGGTTTTTCAGTTTCTAGTCCTTATTCGGTTGAAGCATTAAAACATATTGTTTTGATGTTGTGGCACATAAAACTCTTCAGGTTTACATGAACATGTCTTTACAATTGTGTGAAGCAAGAGACCCTAAAGGTCTATACAAGCTTGCACGTGCAGGAAAGATCAAAGGTGAGATAATAACATAAGCTTCAAGGTTCCATATAAACAAAAGATAGCAATTTGCTTTTCTTCATATCTGTTTGTGTAGGTTTCACAGGAATAGATGATCCGTATGAATCTCCCTTGAACTGTGAGGTATGATTCATGTGAATACATGATTCTTCTTCAAGATTATCACAAAGTATGTGTCATGTGTGTGACTATGTTTGTTTTGAAACATAACAGATAGAGCTGAAAGAGAAAGAGGGAGAGTGTCCTTCCCCTGTTGCTATGGCTGAGGAAGTCATCTCTTACTTGGAAGACAAAGGCTTCCTTCAAAATCAGTAATCTCCAACATAATAATAATATAACGGCTGAGATTTGTTTTTGCTTTCCTTTTCTGGATGTTCTCTGTTTTTAGTTTCGTGAAACAATGCAATTTTTGTAACAAGTTTCAACTATTAATCATGCTTATTCTCCTTTTCTGAAACTGATAATCTTTTCTATACTTCAACACAATTATACAAAAACTCTGCAGCTTTCGTACTGAGTTAAACCATGTCTTTCTTAGGGAACTCAATGAATAGGTTGAGAAAAAAGAACAAGATAGTATTTGAACAATGAATAAAACATAGGGGTTAGTTTGCAATTTTCCCTAACTTTTAGATGATCGTGAGTTGTGCAACTAAAATAGAAAAACAGAACGAAACAAAAGTCGATCCTATTTCCGAGGGATTGAGAGAAAGATGGTGTTGAACAGTCGCTTGGTGGAGACGACAGTTAATCTATCGGTGGATCTATGGCAATATATTGCTTGTAACCCTGAAAGACTTCCTCGCGACACCGTCCTTCACTTCATCTTCTGTATCCCTCTTCTCCAGCTCCGCCGCCTCGCTTTCTCCCTCGGATCCTACCTCTCCTTCGACTCCCGCGCCGGAGTTAATCGCCGTGATCATTCCGATTAACTTCCCGCCGCGGTTTCCACAGATCGTTTGTTAAATTTGGACTTTAATATTTTGTAAATTTTTGACAAAAAAAAAAAAAATTGTAATTTGTTTGTTTGTAAAATGTAAACCGAAAGGGACATCAAAATTGAATACCATTCATAATAAACCGGGAAATTTTAAAAAGATTGAAACCAAACCGTATTGTGAGGAATCGTTGTCGTCACAGGAGAGAAAAAACAGAGAGAGACGTGTAAACCAAACGAACATCGAAGGTTTCGTGAGGAAGAAGATGAAGTCGCTTGTAGTCCATTTCTCACCGCCTTTAATCACCGCTAGATTGTTCCCTACATGTCTCCTTCATCGACCTTCAATCTCGGCCGTCTCTTTTCCCTCCGTTTGCCGCCGATATTCTCCTCTCACCATGGCCTCAGCAGCTCAGTCTTCTTCTCAGGTAGTCTATCTGGGGAATTCTAGATTTATAGTTTTTTCAATTGAAGAATTTTGGAATTTACTGGGTGGGTTTTATTGGTATAGTTCAAGCAAATCAATGAATCTGTATCTTGATGTGGCTCATTGATCTGTAATGTTTGCGCCGATTATCTGAGTTCTTGTTTTTTTAAGAATTAGTTTTATATCCTTTTCATAATGCCAGACTTATGAATATAAGAAGATGCTATGTATATTGAAAGAGAAAAGTTGTTATGGTCAACGATGATTTGTCATCCCTAATTCCCTAGTATTCATTTTTGCTGTATGGTTTCATGTATATGTAAGTTAAATCATTGTGTTTTGAGTTTCAATAGTTGAAGACTTCAAAACTTTGTGTCATAATCAGGCTGTATCACCGGGGAGTGTCAACAGTGGTAGTACAGATGTTTTCAAATTGATTCAAGCCCACGAGGTAACTAATGTGCCAATTTTGTAAAGACAGTTAACTGGATTTTGTAAGAAATAGGTTTTAACTATATTGCTATGTGGTCGTCTGATTTCCAGGAGAAGGCTGCTCGTCTTTCTCCAGTCGAGGAAATCCGAACTGTGCTTAATGGTAGTGTTCGTGGTATGCTTTCCACTTTTTCTCAGGTGAGCAATTGAGTTTTTTTTTCTATGAATGTACTTTTCAGTGAGGAGATGAAGGATATATGTACACTCAAGTCCTAGGATTCTGAATATGCATTATAGTTTTATAAGCCACATTGACTGTGTATCTCATTTATCGAAATTTGGATCTGGTGCAGAAGTATGAAGGTTACCCTTCAGGGTCAATGGTTGATTTTGCATGTGATGAAGATGGTTCTCCGATTCTGGCAGTTAGTAGCTTGGCAGTTCATACAAAGGTTTGTTGCTTTTTCAAGGACTTACCATTTTGCTGCAATTTGGAGCTGTTTGAGAGATAGTTTACAAACTGAAATTATGTGTCCACTTTTACAGATTAAGATTTTTTGGCCTTATAATCCATCTGGAGAATTTCTGCCGTTTGCAGGATCTGTTAGCTAATCCAAAATGCTCATTACTAATTGCTAGAGATCCAGAGGATAGGACTGGTTTGAGGATCACCCTACATGGTGATGCAGTGTTGGTATGTATTTCGGTGTGTTGCTTTTATATACACTTACATTCAAATACAATGCTTGAATGTTTTTTTAATGTAATCATTTAGGTTTCTGAAAAAGATCAAGCGGCTGTTCGATCTGCCTATTTAGCCAAACATCCCAATGCTTTCTGGGTAAAACACCCTTCTTCTAATGACAATGTATCATAACATCTCAATTAGTTAACTGAACCTTTTCTTCTTGAAACTCCAAAGGTTGATTTCGGGGACTTCAGCTTTATGCGTATCGAACCCAAAGTGGTCAGATATGTTTCAGGAATTGCAACTGCTTTTCTTGGATCTGGAGGTATCTATTCTGCTTCATCTTATTAATATCATATCTTGTTGTGATCCAATTTACATAAATCCCGCTAATTTTTTACTTGCTCTCTGAAATCTTTATTTCCAGAATTCAGCAAAGAGAAGTACCAAGCAGCCAAAGTCGATCCTATAGCTCAGTATGCAAAGCCTGTGACGGTATAACAATCATATCCCATTACAATTTTTCGTCAACATGTAGCAGTTGATATGTATTAACTCCTTTCTCATTTCGACAGTCTCACATGAATAAAGACCATGAAGAGGATACCAAAGCCATTGTACACAATATAACATCCATACCTGTAAGTAATACTATTCAATTCATTATCTTAATCTTGGTCAACATAAACCATAGGTAAATGATTTAGTTCTATGAAATCTGGTGAAGTCTAGCACTGTTTGTCTTTGAATTCACAATCATACCATACCGGTATATTCACATACATTATTAAACTGTTAAATGAGTTAACCTTCTTAAATGTCAGGTGGAGAGCGCATTGATGCTTGATTTGGACAGCCTTGGTTTCAATGTTAAGGTCTGTTATCTAACAAATGAAACCCTTTTTCTCATCCTTTATGTTTAAGTTCATGGAACATATGTTCTCTTCTTCGTTACAGGCTACTCTTCAAGGAAATACCTTCAAGATCCGAGTTCCATTCCCAAGACGCGCACAAGACAGAAAGTAAGACACATTGTTGCAGTTTTGTTCCGAGTTGCTGTCTAGAGTTAAAACTTAAAACCACAGATTATCTTTACTATCTGAGTGTTCCAAAACTGATTAACTCTTGAATGGTGGTGGTGTTTCCAGGGATGTGAAGACCCTGATAGTGGAAATGCTTCAAGCTGCCAAGTCTGTGTCCAATTAGTTTGCTAGAGTAAAGATTGGAAAGCTCTCTTCCGTCTGAAATTCCTGCTACGACAAAAAAGCTTCCTCTTCTGCACAGTCCTCATGTTATCTATCAGTTGCAAAAGAACACTCATATAGTCCTGTATATATATCTTAACAAAGAATAGAACTAAACGCATCTATGAAAAACTCAAAAAAGTTATAAATGGAGATTGTGAAGTTGTATTGGGATTCATGTACGCTTATTCCGTTGTGATATCAGTCTTAAGTTTTTATAAAACTTGTCTTAATTTTTTAATCTTTCCCCGGTCACATCCAGTTATAGATTCTCACTGAAGACGCATTTTGTCAATGTTCCAGGTATACAGATACAAGTAAAAGATCGGTTGCACCAAGTCCGTGATTAAGTGATGCCAAATATGACTACAATACATTATTTGAAACAATAGATTATGATAGATCATTATCCAAGTTACAACGAGCACATACATTGTCACAAAAGAAGTTATATTTCCTTGTGTTCAAAATGATCAACCGAATAATTTCATCTAAACTGCTTTTTAAAATATTGCTTAAGTAAACCCACAAAAGTTAGGTCAATTCAATACGCAAACATTTCTAGTAAACTAATCTTAAAACTTATCAATCTGAATCAGTCTCCATATTTCCCATGGCTTTCAATCCTCTTGCTCGCCTCTGCAACACAAACACAACACACAACACATCATCATCATTTCTTTAGCTAAAATAAAAGCTATGGAGACAGTGGAGTAAAAACGTTAAGAGTTGATACCTTCTTAGAGCTTTTCTTGACCCTAACATCATATCTATCTGGGCACAAATCAGCCAACCATGTTCCAGGACTCACCATCTGTATATAAATCAAACAAAACATTTTCTCAAAACTGTAAATGTCTACACAATTGATGCAACTTCAAAACTCTTTTAAGTTATGAAAACTCACAAGTAAGCTTCTTTGGATGAGTTTGGCTCTCTTCTTAGGCCTCTGAGAAGGTTTGCAACCTTTCATAGCCAAGAAATCTTCTTCCTTCTCTTTGTTTGATAATGTTATAAACAGCTTTGGCCACATACTCTCTTCCTTGTTGTTGCTTTCTTCTCCATTGTTCAACTTCCCATCAACGCAAACTTTCCCAATGTTATTCTCCACTACACCTCTCGTCGTGTAATACCTCTCTTCTTTCTCCGGCGACGATTTCCGGCGATCTGGTTGTCCAGATCTGAGTATTGCCCCTTCTGATCCTCTACAAAAACCCACCAAGAAATTGTGAGTATTGAGCAATTTTACAACAATAAGGGAATATTTTTTTGAATCAAAATTGTGTGTTTACCTGGAGAATCTAGTGGATTGAAGGAGAAAGGTTTCATGACCTAGAGACCGAGAAGAGTTGTTACCGCGAGAGATATGTTGGTCTTTGGCTCTAAGACGTCTCAATCTCTTCTTGTTTCCCCACTGTAAGAAGATTTCTTGTTCTAAAGATGACATTTTTAAGCTCTCTGATCCACCCACCTGAAGAATTAATCCCAAAAGAGACAAAATTATTAAAAGAGAGGATTTTTCATTGTTAAGAATTGGAAATCAAAAGAGAAATTGATTCGTACAGAAGAGTAAAATCGAAATCGATGAAGATGAGGATGAAATTCCCAGGAAATTAGAAATGAAACTTCTCCAGAAGCAAAATTTGAGAAAGTAGCGTAAGCTCGGGAAATTATTCGCAATTTACCTATTTTCAGGATCCAGAAGCTCCGGTGAATCTGATAGGCAAACACAGATCGATGAGCGTAGAAGGCAGTGGTGATTCCGAGGTCTCCACCGTAGCCGCTAGTTTCGCCGGCGTCTCTTTTTCTTTTCTCTACGACTCTGTAAATGGGAATGGGAGGCAAATGTGGTTTATTGGGCATCTCTTGGTATTTATCTCCATCGCCGTCGATGGAGGATCTTATTTAACCGTTCGATTAGATATTTTGACGGTCCGGTTTTAGAGTAAGTGAGATCATTTACGGTCTAGCCCTTTTTCCCGAGTGACAAATGACTTTACGAACCGGACCGATGCCCGAAAATCTTATCGCCTAACTATAGTGTACATAATTAAGTGGGGATTAGGAGAAATTACCATTTGAACAATTTCCAAGAAATAAAGTTATATGATGGACAGCTGAGATTCAAAGTCCTGAAAAAAAAAGAAAAAAAACTATAGCATTTTGATTCTTCTATGGGTGGAGAAGGAAAACCCTGATTTGTTTAATGTGTAAATTTCTTGCATTTTATGTTATTCTTATTGATTTATTAACTTCTAAATATTATTACAAATAGTCAACTTTTTCACAAGGTATAATACTGTAGCTTGAAAATGGAGTTTTTTCCTTTTCTTTTGTTTTTATAAAATAAGATTGTTGAATTTAACAATATTGGTTTCTAATATGAAACTCCAATTAAACCATAGCCTTTTCTCATATGAAACCTCCAATTAAACTATACCCTTTTATATTTGAAGTTTGAAGTTTGTGAAAGAAGAAAGCAAATTTTATTAAAACAAAAATTAGGTCTATGCAAACTAGTTGTCTTAAAAGATTTTAGATTTTTAGTCTTAATTTACAATTTTGCATTACAAATTTTGAAATTTTAAAGTATTGAAGACTTGAAGTATGGCTTTATGTGACATGCAGATCCAAAAATGAAAAATCATAAATTATATATGAAGAGAATACAGTTGAGTGAAATTTCACAATGGTCTATTAATAACGCGTCACTAATCTATATTTGAACAAAATAATATAATTGACATAGTTTTTTTTTTTTTTTTGTCAAAATAATTTACATAGCTTATAATGAACTACAATCATCATAATAACTAATGAAGCTTGTGGGTAGATAAAACTCGATCTAACCCGTTGATTCCAAACATAGTTATGGACTGCTGAGATTCAAAGTCCATCGTAGTGACCACCAAAAGATATTTGAGCTCTTACGACAGGAACACCTTTCATAGCAAAGATTGCTTCATTAAGCTTTGTTGCATGATTAACAACTTCTTTCATCCTCTGCAATCCACCAATTAAAAAAAAAACAAAATTTTAAGAATACAATTTCACTTTTGAATCTCAGCCGTCCATACTTATATTTGGAATTTCACAATATAGAAAACGTACACAGATAAAACAAGAATCGTTCTCTTCAATGATAGAGATTGTTCACTAAAACACGTAAACCTGACCTTATCATTTGGTTGGATTAAAATATTCAAAACTTGTTTCTACATAATTTGATCAAAAGTTACCAATCAAGATACCAACTAATCGTCATAAACCATTAACATCAGAAAATAATTTTCTACCATCCCTTTTAACTATTTTGGTTCATATTTGAGGATTTATATTCGTTACAGCCTTTTATCCAAATCTAACACTCCATTATCTTTCATATCTAATATTTTACTGTATCAATTTACATGACACCATTTCTAATAGTACTAAATATCTTAATTTAATTAAAATGTTTAAAATATTGTTGTCAGAACAATATCCGTCTCAAGACAAAGCTATTTAATCATAAAAATTAACTTAATTAACTAAGAAAATGAAAAATTAATTAAGGTTACCTTATTATCATCGGAGTAAATCTGGAACCTGAGCATGTGGTTCTTGTTTTTACAAATTTTGATATTGTTGTGTCCGAGGAAGACGACGCATACAGTAGCAGCAGCAGCTGCAACACCAAAAGAACAAATTGCTCCAATCCCATTGAGACCAACCTTCCACAGATTCAGTCTCTCACCATCAATATTATCGTCTTCCTCCAAAACAACTTCTTCCTTGCCTCGCAAGTCATCACTCCCTTCGGAATCAGAGGGTTTCGTTGCAGCATCATCGATCGGAGGCAGAGGACTCGCGATCCTCGCCGGTGTGTCAATTTTCATGTCGACAAATTCAGTTTCCTTCGTTTTGTTGAAGGAAACTGTTGGTGACGACGGAACAGAGTCCGTCGAAAGGGTCTGTTTTGAAACCGGATCCGGATCCGGGTTATTGGGTATGTTCTTGTGCTCGTGATCCAACACGGGTTCCCAAGCTATGGGAACTTGGAGAAGCTTTGTGGGGACCACCACTATGGATCTTGGAAGAGGTTCTTGAGTAGATGGGCAGAGGAAGTAATCCATCATCATCGATCCATCATCATCATCATCATCATCAAGATCAAGGTCCTTGAAGCTGTTCTTTGGGAGTAATTCCCATTCATCGAGATCCATCTCCTTCTTGATCAGATCTTCAAAATAGGGTTTTAGTGATTAGAGAGAAGATTGATTGTTTGAAATTATTTTAGAGAAAGTGAGAGATGTTTTTGAATTATTGGAGCGAAGTGGGTTTGGTATTCTCATGGGAGTAACATCTGTCTCTCAATTCTTTCTCTCTCCCATGTGAAGGGGTTTTAAGATCTTTTAATAGAAGAGAAAGACAGAAGATTCAAACTTAGATTTGAGAATGTTTGGATTACTTTCAATTATATATACATAAATAAAAATTTAAGATTTGAGACTATTTCTTTAAAAATAAAAATGAAGAAACACATACAATTGCTTTTAAATACACACAAAGATGATTTGAGAAAAAAAAAAAAAAAGTTAGCTTGAAAACGCGTGTGGTATGATCAATATAAGCTCTTAACTTTGAAAGAAAAACATGGATTGATATTTATTAGAAGTTGACACATATAAACAAGACATGTACATAATTGAGTTTTTAATGTATAGATTGTTTGGAAGATGAGGGTGACGAAAGTGAATTAGAGCTTATCTAAGGAAATGAAGTGACAGAAAAAAAAAAAGAAGTGGTCCTTTGGGGACCCCACCCCATTCGAAGAACTATTGATTGCCTTCTTCAGTTCTTTGACAAGGTCCTCCATGATCAACTCTTCTTCTTCCCGTATTTTAGAAGTATTTTTAACTAAATGACCCGCGCGATTAATTCAAACCATCCTTTTCGATCACTAGGATTTTTGTTAGAACAATCATATTTTATTACTAGTCAATTAATCAATACAGTAGTTTTTACTTTTTATTACCATATTTCATTATATTTTGCTGAAACGTTAAATAATAGCTCAAGATAAGGTTTAGTTATATCATCCGGATGATATCATGTTGTAGTAAGGGGATTACGAAGAATCTTTAGTACTAAATGTCAGTGCCTTGTAATAATAAAAGAATGGCGAATTACATAGTTTGATGTGAACACACTACCCATATTTCAGATTTAGTTTTTTTTTTGCTAAAGCTGAGTTTCATTGTTTTGGGAATCACTCATCTCATATTATAATAAAAATTATTACTATTTATTACTCCTTGAAGTTGTCCTTGAAGAAACCAAAGTGATTATTCCTCTTACCTTTTTAATTTAATTTTTTAAGCTCTGCAAATTATTCCATTTCTGCTTTGTTCTTTAGTTCTGTTCCCTACTTTTGGACATTTTGAGTTTCACTCCTTGGTTTTGATTTTTTATGTAGTCGATTCACAATTGTATATTGCAGCTTAACTCAACTATAAATGAACTCGGAGAACCATAAGCCAACAATCTATCCTCAGTTTCAATATTTTTGTGAAATGTGTAAGGCTATTGTAAACCATGAAAGATGTTACAATACAAAGTTCCGTAGAAGACTCAGCAGACTCGATCAAATTATTCCGTAAAAGAAATGAGGCCAAAACAGACATCTCAAATTTATAACACAAAAAGAGAGAAAGATATTCACAAAACAGAAGCAAAGCTGTTCCTGGATTTACATGCTTCAATTCAGACAAATAAAACTCAGAAAGTCATATAACCATTCTTTAAAAGGAAACTCTTTAAGACTCCCAGAATACACTTAAAGATGATCTCTTTCCAATGCTGCTGACGAGATATTAGAATATCTTTCAAGGGTTTTTGATTTTCACCCTTAGGATCAGGATTGGTCTGACGAAGTTTGTCCTAGAGAGACAGATGCCAGCGATGAAGCCCAGGCTTGTGCGTTCTTTGCCCTTTCGTGGAAGTTCCTTGTTTTGACGAGTCTTAGTTTCAACCATAACCTCCTCACATCCACCATGTGAAGACCACGGCTGAACAGCTGGCTTATCTCTCCAAATCTTCCCAGGTTCAGATTGGGGACATAAGAAGCCCATAATGCTTTCATGCGCGATTCAGCTATCGGGAAGACGAGGATTGCCATTTGTAAACAGATAAACAGCAGAGATAGTACCAAGAACGGATCTTGTTTGAATATTTCTCTGATAGACGTCCTATTCCGCAACCACGTGATCAGATTATTATCACCGGTAGCATCTAAGATTGTTGTTTCCGCTTCAGCCACATACTGGACAGGTTGGAAACCTGTAAAGCCAGAAAAACAATCACTTGTTATTGAATCTTTCAATCTGAAATGTGCTAGTCATATATATTGGAACTGAAACAGAGACTATTCATTCAAGTAGGTTTGAAGAAACAGAAGCAGATATGTGGTATGGTGTTTCACCTGTTGCTTCTTCATAAAACTCGATCAGTGATGTAAGATCCTTTGGACCATGGTACCGTGCCTTTAAAGTTTGATTTACCATCAGGATTGAAGGTAAGCTATGGATACCATACCTAGAAAACACACTGCAACAAAGCAATAAATGAAATCAGTCAGTTTAGAAAAAAGAGAGGACTTGGGAGATGAACACACTAATGAGACAATTAGACAATGCAGATACAAAAATAGGCTACTTACGATGGTAGTGCTTGAGAATGCTCCACAGTTAGGTGGTGTATTTGAGGAAACATCGAACTCAACATATCAAACTTAGGGCGAAGAGCACGAGAGAATGGGCACCAGGAAGCATAAAAGAGTATTGACATATAAGCATTTCCATGGTTGGAAGCCATTAGTCTGTCTAGTGAGTCTCCATCTACCTGCATAGTGAAAATTTAGACACTGATTGGTTAAGAATAAAGCCCATAGGAGAACCAAATACACCTATTTAAATGATGATAAATCATCTTTACGGACAGAGAAGCTACTACACAATACGAGCATTAAACTCTCAACTCTAAAAATTATCTAGAAGATATGAGAAAAAGATCCTAAAACATCTAAGCATAGGCCACGGGAGTCATCTGTACAACATAGTAATGAAAAGGCCCAATTTTCCCCTACAATATGGCAATTTAAGACTAGTCTATTCAGCCATAGATAGTTATACAGTTAGTCTCCAACCCTATTTCACACTAAACCCTATGAAGATCCAACTAATAAAAGCAAGCCCAAATACAAGAAATTGAATAACTTGACACCCTTATTGAAACAAACCCTAAAGGTCAAAAGAAGCCGAAACTTATGAGAACGTACCTCAATAGGAGGAGTTGGATAGAGAGAAAGAGGACATTTTGCATCTAAATCGAAGCGGAAGACGTCGAATTCGTAATTGCAAACCGGAGATGAAGCGAACCCAGATGGAAAGCATGACACAGCTATCGTAGAGAAGAGGAGAATCGGAAGTCGGAAATCCATGGAAGTTAACAGCGAGAGAAACTAGGAGGATCCTAACAAATATCTTCTTTAAGGGAGAGCGAAATTGCAAAATTACAAGCCAAAATACAAAATTTGAGTGGAAATCAAGGATGAAGATATTGCAAAATTCGAGGAAGAAAGCGAAACAAAAGTAGAAGAATCAAATGGAATGATTTAAGATGACGAAAAGACTAGGCTAGGGCTAGCAAGAACGAAACCTAATTTTTACAATTGGGGGAATTTCCGATCCGAAAAATCACCAATTTTCGCAAAATCAACAGATCGAGAAACGGCAAAGCCGGATTTTTTAGAAATGCAATTCGTCTCGTTAGATGTGTTTCTTCTCTTTTTCTATCTCTCTCTTCCCGACACTTTTTTTTTCTGATATTGGATTTTAAATACCACCCCATCTTAAATATTCCGGAGCACCATTTAATTTCTTGATTTGTCCAAATGGAAAAAAAATTAAATTTTCCAGATATTTTACCTATTTAATGTGCCATTATCTTTTATCTTCTGCAAATTGCAAGTGAAAGAACAGAAAAAAAAACGTGACTTAATATTTTTCCATTTTAGAAAATAAATATATTAACATGGAGTTTATGACAGCTCTATATTTTTTTTCCATGCTTCATTAAGTTTCCTAGAGTATATTATAATTCTTTTCACACAATATGATAATGCTATATACAGTAGTTGACTTTTTCGTATTTGGATGATTTGTTTTACAAGTCAATTAATTATGAAAAAGTATATGTAACAGAAAACAGAGTATATAACCCACCTCCAAACATTAAACCAGTGTGGAAAACATATATGGGCCTACGAAAATATCCAAGGCCTTTAATTCAGCTCAAAAACGGAGAGGAGGGAAGAGTCAAAAGTCTCTCAGTATGACTCCACGACTTAAGAGAGTTGGAGTAGCCCACATTCTTTTATACCCCAACTGTCACCGCCACCTAGAGGCTCAACGATAAGGTCGTTGGAAGTGACATCGATTTCGAATTCAGATGTGTACAAATGCCCCCTCACAGCGGGAGGCAAATCGTGGAATTTCGGCCTGCATGGAACAAGGAGGCCATTCTCTTTGTCCATTATCTTATATGATAAAGACGTCATGTGAGTAGACTGAAGCGCATAGTCATCCTTATCAACCAGTACGATGCAAGACTTAAATTTGAAGCATGTCTGAAGAGGAGACGTCTTATTCAGTTTCACTGTTAAAGTACCTCCAGTAGCTCGGTCACTAAAGTAGGCAGGCACTTGTTCACCAGGTAAGATTGCAGCACAACGATTCGATGTCTGGATTATGAGATCTCTGGCTTCTTGATTTAGTTTGAAGCAGTTAAGGAAGTTGAGACTAATATCTGGATTGCGAAAGGAACAATCTAGTCTCTCCAGGGACGTACAGTTCTCTGCGTCTAGCTTTGATAAGGAATCCGGAAGTTGCGGGAGTGATACCAAGTTGTGCATTTCTTTTAGTACCAGTCGACGTAGACGAGAGAATCCCTTGACCCATGGACCAAGCTCTTGTATTTCTGTATTAGTCAAGTACAGATCTGTGATACTGTCAAGAGCTTGCGGTAAGTCCTTGAGCTTTTCAGAGTATGACATATGGAATTCTTCTAGACGAGACCATGACCTAATTGCCAAGGGAACTTCTTCTATTGGAGTCTCAACAAGCTCCAGATCTTTAATATTTGTGGAGATCTCAGGAAAAGATTTCAACATGGTGCAACCATTGAGATGGAGGCTCTCGAGAGACTCCATGTTGATGTTGGTCGGAAGACCCTTTAGCTTTGAGCACCCACTCATCAACAAACATGACAACTTATCAAGGTTCCCAATAGAGAGAGGGAGCTCCAGCAGACTTGAGCAATGATAAAGAATCAGTTCCTTGAGGTTAGTGACATTCCCAATACAAGAGGGGAGCTCCACAAGACTTGAGCATCCACCAAGACTCAATCTCGTGAGATTAGTGAGATTCCCAATAGAGGAAGGGAGCTTTACCAGACTTGAGCATCGAGAGAGTTCTAGTAACTCGAGATTAGTGGCATTTCCAATGGAGAATGGGAGCTCCACTAGACTTGAGCAATCCTCAAGATACAAATGCTCGAGGGTTGTGGCGGTCGAAAGATCAGGAAGCTCCTTGAGGTCTATTGACCCACTCAATTCCATCCACTTCAGATTTCTTAGCGGCTGTACATAACACAGATAAAGCCAACATATTGATTAGTGAACAATGCTATAAGCATTAATCAAGATCATTCTCTTTGATTTTTTCGAGATAAATCTGAAATAGAAAAATGGTTTGATAAACAGAAAACTTTTGCTTACTCGAGTTCTTTCCCCTTCCCACAACCTCTCAAGCTTGCTACTCGTAATGTTAAGAAGGACGAGGAACTCAGGATTAAAATTACAAGGCAAACATGTCATCGGAAAATCATTCCATTCTAGATAAATAAGTTTTCGTGATATTGACTTCAGATTTTGCGTGAAGTACAATCCATTGCGATTTCCATAGATTTGTAAGAATTGGAGATTAGTCATTCTTCCAAAGGCTCGCTCACTTACACACAATTCGTCCTCGTGATTCGAAACAGTGAAATCTATTCCTATAACACTGCTACTATCCTGAGAAAAAAGTAGACAATGAAATATATAAACAGAGATGGTTAGTTATCAAACATAACTCAATGTGCAATGAAACTTACTGATGTATCATCACTGAGTACTTGACGGATATCTCCTGCATCCATCAAAAACTGGCGTTTCCCAGGCTCACTAACAGATTGGTCTCGCACTATTTTCCTTCCAAGTTGGCGTAGCAAATTATGTATCTCTATATGTCCCCCGTCAGTATATAAGAATGATTTCTCAGCTAAGACGCGAAGCCCTTTCTTGATGTTGAAAGTGTTTGAAAGATAGTCTTCCACTCTCTCATTACGAAAGTTGGAAAAACAAGTTAGATGAAGAAACAGAATTTTCTCTTCTTCCCCTAAGGCATCGTAACTGAACTTCAAAATACTCTCGATTTCTCCGTCAAGGCTGTTCCTTAAACTTGGTAGCTCCTCTATCCAATCCTGCTTGCGCATGTTCTTGAAATGAGAGCCTATAACCCTTAGTCCCAAAGGGAGAAACCCGGCAAGAAGTACAACTTCCCATGAAAGCTCCTCGAAACCGTCTTTAGGATACTTTTTACCAAAAGCGTACATACAAAAGATTTCAAGAGCCTCGTCACTTCCTGGAAGATTCACCTTGTAGATATGGTTGATTCCATGTGCCTCCAAAAGTCTAAGATTTTGCGTTGTGATGATAATCAGACTTCCATCACCGAACCACTCAGTTTCTTTTGCC
The DNA here is from genome assembly GCA_963555745.1 of Cardamine flexuosa. Lineage (NCBI taxonomy): Eukaryota > Viridiplantae > Streptophyta > Magnoliopsida > Brassicales > Brassicaceae > Cardamine > Cardamine flexuosa. The sequence goes on along the minus strand of OY743219.1, from coordinate 982,537 downwards.
ATGGCTTCTAGTTGAACTGAGTGATCAACGTCATCAAGAACAACCAGAACTCTCTTTTCGTTGAGCCTATCTTTTGCGACTCCTAAATGAGTAACCTTGAGATCCTTTTCGTTGATTATATGAGACATCAACTTTTGCTGGAAATACAACTTTGTACTGTAGTCATCTGAAGAAACTGGTAATGTATTATACATTGATTTGATATTCTCCATAAAGACACTCAGTTGGAAATCTTTGGAATGTTTGTTATAAAAACATCTGGCAATAGTGCTTTTGCCAATCCCAGCCGGTCCCCAGATGCCTATCATCTTTACTTCATCCAAATCTCTATTTAAAACCAGATCAATCTTCTCCAAATGAGATCCCATTCCAATGAAGCCGTCGAAATCCCTTGATTCCGTGGAATTAAACAACTTGTTCGAAACATCAGATGCAATTTTTTCTATCATTTCCACTTCAGTAGCCCTAACAAAGTTGAATATATATGAGTTCATCAGTTCAATCCCAGAAAATCACATATTTCAAAAACTAGATTATTTGCTACACCAATTTATAAGATTATAAATATATATTTGGATTAAAACAAAATGATATTTTTGTCCTTAGTTAAATACTTAAATATTTTGATTATTTAATTTTTATAAATTATATAAAATTAGATATAGTTTTCAAAGTTATTATCAACCTGCCTCTTCAAAATATCTAGATTTTTCACTGAATACTGTTTAAAAGCTACAAATATAAATGATTTTGATGTGTTAGAAATATTAAGAACAAAAGTATAAATCAGATGAACGAACCAGTTTTTTGAATCGTAACCAGCGATTTGGGCAACTTCTACCAAAGCTTGTCTCCATCTCTCGATCTCTTCCTTTGTTTTACCCTTACAAGTATTTCTAAAGACCTTTCCAAAATCTCCGGTCTGTTTTTTTACATGGGATGGATCAACTTCATAGAAAACAGCCATCACTGTTTGACTCAACTCTCCTCTGCACTTCATAATCTCCACCAGTTCATTGAGGCACCATGTGGAAGAAGCGTAGTTCCTTGAGAGCAACACAATCGCGATTCTGGACCCTTTGATAGCGTCTATGAGTTCAGGACCAATGGATTTGCTCCTCTCGATATTGTTGTCAATGAATGGACTGATTCCCTTGCTTCTGAACTCTTTGAGGATATGGCTTAGAAAGGATTTGCGGATATCTGCGCCGTGGAAGCTCGGGAAGACATGGTGTTTCCAATCCTTAGGAACAGACGATTGGGGAGATGGAAGAGAAGCAACTATTGTGTTTTCTTGGATTCTGAAAACTCCATAAACCATGTAAAATGTTATACCCAAAAGCAAGAAGATAGTAGCAGCGACAATCACAAGGAAAAGATAAAAATCCATTACTACGATAGAGAGAAAGATTTAAGATCACAAAGCTTTTAAGACTTATAGTAGATCAGTGAGAAACTATAGAGTGACAGACAATGTTGACTCTCCATAATTCCATTGACTGACGCCCTTTCACACTAGCAAGAGAAAACTTAAGCTTATGGAAATAAAGTGAACCACGTACATCCTCAGCCCCATGTAGGTTCCACCATTCGAAAATGGATTTATGGATTGAAAACGACGTGTGGAACACGCAACCTTCTGATCTGGAGTCAAACGCGCTACCATTGCGCCACGGATCCGAATATGAGATGTATCGTGAAGCGCATTTATACTCACGTAATATATATTTGGCCAAATTGCTTAAACAAAATTATACCCTTAACACTATGATCTCTGTTTACTGATCGACCAAAAGAAAAAGACATTTGTTAGAAAACTTGATATGATTCTGTAATCTGATATTTGTATTGATAAGGTCGTAAACTCCACAAAATTGGCATTTACATTGGGTTTTCTTAAATACAACTTTTACAATAATAATGAGAAACAAAACGAATCATCCATTCACGTTGTATAGCTCAATAACCTAGGGTTTTAAAAAGTTAGGTTACAGTTAGGAAAGTATCTTCAGGACAAGGGATTGTCAAACCGCCCATGTAAAATGTCTGCCCCTTGGAAGCTCGGGAAGAAGGTGGAGAGTATGAAGGAGAAAAAGAAGAAACTGTTATTTTGTTTTTTGGATGGGAATTTTTCTGCATTGAATCGGAAAGCAAAGGGCAAAAAGTGATTCCGGAATAATTTCGGGGATTTTGAACCCGACGTGAATCGAACACGCAACCTTCTGATCTGGAGTCAGACGCGCTACCATTGCGCCACGGATCCGGTTTTTAGATAAATCGTTTAGCTTAATAATACTCGCCTGATATATATTTTGACGAAATTGCTTTAACCTAATTCTATGATCAGTTTCGCTGACGTATACGGCAAGAAACTGTTTCTGTTTACTGATCGACCAAACATAAAAAAAGAGACATCTTTGTTATAGTCTGATATTTGTATTGATAAGATCGTATACGACCCAAAAACTAGTTTTTCTAAATACAACTTTTTCAATAAGAAAGAGAAACAAAACGAATCATTCATTTACATTGAATAGGTCAATCACCTAGGGTTTAAAAAAAAGTTAGGTTATCTTCAGATGACGATCATCCTTTGATACCAGAAGTTACAGTAAGGAAAGCATCTTCAGGACAAGGGACCGTTAAACCGCCCATTGGGTGATTGAATCCGAACTCATCTTCAGCCTTTATAAGAAGAGCTTGAAACAAAGGCTGATTCAAGTAAGAAACGGGCACCAAGTATCTCTGCTTCTTCAGGCTTTCGCCGATGTATACTGCAAGAAAACCTTTTGGTGCTGAAGTTGCTTTGTTAGTTCCTACTACAAAGCGGCCAAGAATCTTCTTTGCACCCAATAAACTTCTCACCAAAGCCATTTTATTTGTCTGAAAGTCTTGATCTTTGAAACTTTTGATGAAAGATTGATCAGAGAAAAGGATTCAAGTTTTGTTTGCTTCTTGTTAATGATAGGAAGATGGTTGTTCTGTTTCAGATCTGTATATATAGATTTATTAAGTTTTTTTATGGGACATACAAGAACAGAGTTTTCACGTGGTTATGTCTTCTCAGTTTCTAATTAATCTTTTATAATGTTAGAAATGTGGCATGTGCTCTTGTCTCTTGATATGACTCTCTGGCTGAAATTGAGTTTCTCATCGCTAAATCTTTTCTATAAGAAAAAACTTATGTGGGGACATGAAGTCGTTCACCAGCATAACAAAGAGTCTTTGTCACTAATTAAGTTGTTTTCAACCATATCCAGAAATATCATCACATGACAATGTTATAAAAGAAATTTCTGTGGCTTAAGTTTTTCCTTTTTCTTCATGTGATGATGAAGAAAATCATAACGTATCAATGGAGGGTCCCAAATATCACAGTGAGAGACAAAGTCATATGCTTAATTTTATGCTAGCTTCACATCTTCACGAGCAACATTAAAGCTTTTGTCTTCATTTTAAAACAGAGTAATTTAGACCTGACATATCAGCTTCCATGGCGTTCCAGGTTGATTTCAAGCAATCATTCAGAAAAATACTATGTTTCAAGATTTGCTGCGATGAAGAGATCTTTTAGGACCTTTTACATTTTTGTAGTAACTGATATTTAGATTGCTAATTCATTAACTGATATCTTTGTTGACTTTTATTTTTCATACTCGTTGAAAGATTGATCAAGAAAAAAGTATCTGTAACTTGTAATAATTTGATCTTTTTCTTATACAAAAATGGTATTCACATGAAAATTTTTATAATCCTCTGGAACAAAACTCTGTTAAAAAGAACAGAGGAGAAAAAAATGTCATCTATTCACATCGAATATTCCTTCATCTCTAGCTAATGTTGTATTTGTTGGATCATCATCTTCATCCTTGAAGCTGAGACGTTATACTGATAAAAGTATCTACAGGGCAAGGGATTGTTAAGCCACCCATTGGATGATCAAACCCAAACTCTTCTTCAGCTTTACTTAGAAGATGTTGAAATGAAGGCTCGTTCAAGTATGAGACTGGCACAAAGTGTCTTTGCTTCTTTCGGCTCTCACCGACGTACACAGCAAGAAACCCTTTTGGTGGTGCTTTGCTTGTTCTTGCTAAAGAGCCGCCAAAAATCTTCTTTGCGCTAAAGAGACTTCTCACCAATGCCATTTTTTTTAATCTGGAAGTTTGATTCTTGAAGCTTTTGTGGGATTCAAGTTCTGGATTGCTTGTAAGTTGATGATGTTAAAGAATTCGTTTCTTCTCTATATATAGATCTTGTGGATGAGTTGAAACTTCAAACCTCTTAAGAAAATAATGGTGTCTACAAGTGTGGGGCATACATGAACAAAGTTTTCCTCACATGGTTCTGTTCTCACATTTAAAGCAGAACCACTAAAAATTGTACTCACATAGGACCAAGAGAACAAGATCACATGTAATAAGACCATAGATGAAGTTTCTTTGTAGTGACTGAATCTATCTAACTAACTCTGTCACACTCTGTCTGCAGAACCTTGATCAATACATGGGACCAGATTAGCTAGGCCACAGAAATTTCAATTGTCATGTGACATTTTCTTGCATAAACTGTGATAGAAACTTGTTTAAACAACTTGAATCCTGACCCCATTCTGACCATAGTTTGTTCTGGAGATATTTGGCTATCAGAAAATGGTTTTTGACCACAAAGATCCATTCCCCATCTTAAATTCAAGAAACATGACACAAATCATTTACAAGACAATGAAACATGATAGAGCAGAGTTGGCCCCAATCTTTCATTTATTTCAATAATATTAGCATTTGGTAGAAGATGGACATAACCATGTGAAACTCTTCTGTCCCACAGATTTCAAAGATCTGAACGAAGTTTCAACTCCTTCATATGATATATATATACACACACTCTAAACACAGAACATCATCTTCATATCATCAACTAAAATCAATCAAAGAACTAAATATAAGCTTTAAAAAAACCAAGACTTACAGATTCAAATGGCTTTGGTTAGAGGTATCTTTGGTACAAAGAAGATTCTTATCCGCTCTATAGAAGCTGCAGCGGCAACAACAGCAAGCAAAAGACCTTTGGGTTCTGCGCCAAAAGGGTTTCTTGCAGTGTACGTTGGTGAGAGCCTGAAGAAACAGAGATACATTGTGCCAGTTTCTTACTTGAACCAGCCATTGTTTCAAGCTCTTCTTAGTAAATCTGAAGAAGAGTTCGGGTTTGATCATCCGATGGGAGGCCTGACAATTCCTTGCCCAGTAGATACTTTCCTCACCGTAACTTCTAGGATCCAAGGATGATCATCATCATCCCAAAAATCTAATTAACATTTTTCCACTCTAAATTAGAGTTTTTTTTTTTCCACTGTAAATAGATTTAACAAATTTTTATCTTTCTTGCTGAAAGATTTGTTCATGTAGTCAGTTTTGTGTAATGAACGATGGAATCAAATACAAAATCCAGAATCAATTCTCAAATTTGTTCATGTAATATTTGTATACTGTTAACTGTTAAGGAAGCAATGACCAAAATTAAGGTCTCCATCAAAATCTAAAAGTTAAAGAACCGATCCAGCAAATTTAGGCAGAGGGGCAAAACTGGAAATTGGAAAAAGTGATCCGGCGTAATTTCGGGGATTTTGAACCCGACGTGAATCGAACACGCAACCTTCTGATCTGGAGTCAGACGCGCTACCATTGCGCCACGGATCCGGATACATAATTAACCAAATATTTGATATTTAACAGGCGAATTTTTAATTCAATAGAATTTGAATCCTTAATGGCTTAATTAAATACGATGGGTCTACTATTGAATTAAAAATTTCCAATAATATTTAAATATTTTATTTGTATAAATATATTGTATCATAGATATTTCAGTGACTCCAACCTTGGTTCAACCATAATAGTCTATATCAGTTGTAGGGTTATGCTTGTAACCTTGGTTCTTCTTTATTTATATATTCAGATGTTAAAAAAAAGAAGATATTTGAATGACTTTTCTCCATACCATTCATTTTTATTCGATTAAACGAGTCGATCATAAAAAAAACTAGCATTCACAAAAACACCGCATAATTAATGGAATGGGAAGACATCGCACATGACACCCTTCTTTGCAGTCAAGACTTTTCGGTGTCCAAACCTGTGGCGAACCTTCATGATCTACCACAACTTGAGAAGTTTCCTCTCGTAATAAACGAGTTGCCTCAATCTCTCGAATTGATATGATACTCATTACTACAATACCAAACTAAATATTAATATAAATCCAAATTTGGATGTAGACAAGTTTTACATAAAGAGATAAAATTTACCGGATGTAACAGCCAAAAGAAAAACGAAAGCAAACTTCATTGACATTTCTCTTCTGCTTTTAAATATTGGATATGATGGTGTCTGAATTCTGATCAATTGTGGAACCATTTTTATAGTCATTGCGGTCAAATATTTTTATCAATAAAAGGAAATTAAGTCATTCCGGTCAAAAAATAAAAGAATAGGAAAGTCAGTAAACTGGAAAATTTAATACATTTTGACTAAATAATAAATATAGTGGTCAACCAGAGACAAAAAAAAAGGCGTTTAGGATTGACAACATCTTGTATGTGTAAAAATATATGGAAGTGACGATTTTCATTATAAAATTTCAAGCTTCTTCCATGGCCTTTTAGATGTGATCTTGTTTTTGGGTGTATAACAAAACATGATAGTGTGTCAAAAATTTATTGTTCTCTTGGTGAACTACTTAAGGTCCCCCAATTTTCTTAATGTGTCATCTATCATATTCATATCCAGATAAGCATCAGGGAAAGACACAACCATGTGAAACATTGTTCATGTATGTCCCACACTTTCATCTCATTCATTTGATCTATATATACGTACATCCCTAAATCAGAACGAATATCATCAAGCACAAGCAATCCAGAACTTGAATCTCATTGATCTAACATTCTCAGGGGCTTCAAGAGAATCAAACTTCCAGACAAAAAAATGGCTTTGGTGAGAGGTCTTTTCGCTGCAAAGAGGGTTCTTGGTGGCTCTTTCACAGTAACCAGAAAAGCAACTTCAGCACCAAAAGGGTTTCTTGCGGTTTATGTGGGAGAAAGCCAGAAGAAGCAGAGATATATTGTGCCAGTCTCATACTTGAGCCAGCCTTCATTTCAGACTCTTCTAAGTAAAGCTGAAGAAGAGTTTGGGTTTGATCATCCGATGGGTGGCTTGACGATCCCTTGCCCTGTAGATACTTTTATCAGTATAACTTCTCAGCTCCAATGATGAAGATGATCGAACAAAATTACATTAACATTTGTTTTATTTCTCAAACTAAAGATGCTGAGTTATTATGTGTATAGATGACATTTTTCCTCCTCCTTTCTTATTGGAAGAGTTTTTTTTAGAGGATTAGAAATTTTAATGTAAATGCCAATTGTTTTTTAACAGAGATCAAGTCAATACAAGTTCCAGAAACCTTTTTGGTTTTTGCTGATAGATTATTCAACGAATACGAAACAAAGATTTCACTTAATGAGTTTAATGACTGGAATATCTGTTACTACAAAAATGCAAAAAGTTATAAAAGATTTCTTCACTGCATCAATTCTTAAAACTGAGAAACTAAACAAGTTTTGATAGCACATGTGACTATATGTTTTTACTGATGAGTCTTATTATTTACTCTGTTTTATAATGAAGACAAAAAGCTTTAATTATCCCCCTAATGATGCGAAGTGACTTTGTTTCTCATCAAAGTAACCATATGACTTTGTCCATCGATACATTATGATTATGTTCATCATCATATCAACATCATAAAGATAAATAAATAAACTTTAGCCACAGAAATTTCCTTTAAAGAATTGTCATGTGATATCCTATTTCTGAATATGGTTGAGAACAACATAATTAGTGACGGAGACTCTTTGGTCTGCTGGTGGACAACTTCATGTCCCCACATAAGTTTTTTCTTATAGAAAAGATTTGGTTATAAGAAATCAATTTCAACCAGAGAGGATTGAGAGAAGAAGACAAAATTGTAACTACTAAAGACTTTTTATGGAAACATGAAGCAGGAATGAGGGAAGAAACTTGAGCACCAAAAAAGGTTTTCTTGCAGTGTACGTCAGTGAGAGCCAGAAGAAAAAGCAGAGACACATTGTGCCAGTCTCATACTTGAACCAGCCTTTGTTTCAAGCTCTTCTCATTAAGGCTGAAGAAGAGTTTGGTTTCAATCATCCGATGGGTGGCTTAACAATTCTCAGTTCTCAGATCCAAGGATGAGCATCATCTGAAGACAAAAGCTTTTTTTAACATTTTTTTTACTGTAGATAGATGATAATTTTTCATCTTTCTTAATGAAAGATTTGATTGATCAAGAGAATAGATTATCCAATGTAAATGCCAGTTTTGTGTAATAACGAACGATGGAATTAATTCAATTATTCAAATAGCATAAAGATATCAATTTGCTAATATAATGTGACTTTGGACCGACAAATCAGTTTTTTCTGTTGTCACTTGAGTAGAAATTCTAAACCGGATTTACACGCTAATATCAAACCGATTTCTGTTTGGTTTTCCACCGGTTATTAGGATTTAGGACTAAATTAATATCAATCAAATATACTAGATTATAGGTTTTCTTGCCGATGCTTGAATTCCTTGTTTGTTATGTAGAGCAATTTTTTTTTTTTAATGTTTGCTTTTCTTTTGTTCAACTAAAACTAACTAAATTATCCCACATAGTGGTTTTATGTTTGCTTTACCCATGTTTTAGTGTATTAGATATTCAATCCCTCTCTCAATTGGGCTAGTTTTTTTGTTTGTTGTGTCTTTATTTTCCTTAAAATTTTATTTTTTCTCAAATATTTCCTTCAATTGCCATTCTTATTCTAATTAGATGTTTTGTGAAATTAAATTTGCTTTGTTTTTTTCGCCTTGATGTTCATAGATTTTGGTAATGATTTTGTTAATTGTTTTAGCTTCATGATTTGATTTTCATTTTTGTTTTAATCCTTTTGTTTTGATGTTTATTTGATTTTTTTTTTAGTTTTTATTTGCTTTACATTATAAATTTATATTTACGAATTTCTCATATATAAACAATAAAGATTTGATCAATAGTTTTGGTTTCATCTTTTTGTTTTGATGTTCGTTTAGTATTTTATAAATAAATTTAAAAAATTCTTTAAAGTTTTCCATAATTGGAATGATAATGATTTTGATATTCTAATTTTAAAATATCATTATCATCATGACTTTGTGATATACCATAACTTTTGAAGAAATATTATGATTTATAATTCATTTTCACCAAAAAATATGTAAGAAAATTTGATTTTGGTAGATTAGGACTTTTTCTCTAACTAATTGAATTGTAAAATAACTTGCACATGGCTTGTACAATTTTCTAAGATATACATTAATATATTTTACATGATCATTTGAATAAATTTTTTTCAACAAATAGAATAAAAACAGTAGTAAATATGTATTCTGTAAACCTTAACCACATAAAGCTCTTGACAGTTGAATGTGCAACAACTCTTTGTCCGAGAGGAGGCAAAGTACATGACGAAGCTAGGAAATAAACTTATCTTTAGTTGGACAATCAATATTTTTTATATATTTTTTTAAAATATTTCTTTCAACTGTTGCTTTAGTTCTAAGTAGATAATTTATGAAAATAAATTTGCTTTATTTCTTTTATCTTGATGTTTCAGAGATTTTGGTAATGATTTCGTTAATTTTTTTGGCTTCATGATTTGATTATCATTTTTGTTTTGACCACTTTGTTTTGATGTTTGTTTGATTTTTGCTTCACATTAATAGATTTGGTTTCACCCTTTTGTTTTTATAGTATTTTATAGATAGATTATAAAAAAATAAAAGCTGACAATTATATTAAGTTGGAGTGTCTAATCCGTATCTGTGTATTTCCAGTTTGTATAAAAGATTGAGGACTAAATTAATATAATCAAATTATATGATTGGATGTCGGTAATCGAGAGTCATAAACCGAAATCAGAGCCGCAAGTAAGTGGAGCCGGTTATCGCAAGTAAACCGGGTTTACACGCCAAAATCAAACTTGGTTTTCCACCGATTATTAGGATTTAGGACTAATTAATATGATCAAATTATATGATTGGATGTCGGTAATCGAGAATCGTAAACCGAAATCAGAGCCGGTTATCGCAAGTAAGTGGAGTTGATAATATTAATGCAAGGCTTTGTCTGTTAAACAAAGCAACCTAAAACTATTTTTCCCTTCTTCGAATTTCTGGAAATCTGTCAGTGAGTTTGTCTCCTATAAGTCTCTTTTTTCTCTGCTTGATCTGACTCTGAATTTAATTCAACTTCTTCTGACTCTGCATGGGTTTTTGTTTCTTTTCCCCTGGAAAATTCGATTTTGAGAAATCTCCATTTTTTTAATGCATCTCCTTGATCAGATCCTAAGCGTGCTTCGTTTCTCGTTATATTCGAGGCTGTTTCAGAAATAATATTCCTCGTTTGACCCTGGATCTCGCCTTGAATTGGGTATAATTATAAATGAGGAGCTCCTTCTCAGAATTTTGTAATTTCAAATTCTCTGTGTTTGTGAAATCATTTAGCCACTGGTTTTTTGAATTTCACTGTTATTATTGGATTCTAGGGTTCTTTAGCTGGGGAGAGAGCTCCATTTCGGGCTTGTAGAAGATGGTGTTCAAATCTAGAATAAAATGGATCGCGCTCTTTGTGCTCATCTTGTCAATGGGATCTCTGGTTGTTCATCTTTCCATCACTAAGTCTTCAGGTGTACAGTTGGCGTATTCTGCAAGAGATAACCTTTGGCAAGACTTTGATTCTTTGTTAGGGACACAGGTATATTTGATTTGAATTGGATTTCTGGAGGTTTCAATATGAATGGATGATTTAATAATGTCTTTCCTTTTGCAGGATTTTAGAAATAAGCACTTATGGCGGCCTGTTAAATCTTTGGAGACCTTGCAGCCCTATGCCAATCCAAGAAATAGTTATCCTGGTACTGTATCTAACTTTGGTTGCATGCACAAAATGAATATAAACGAGTTCTTAGATAATACCATTTATAGTTAAGCTTCTTTGATATCTGTCTCGTAAATGCTCAATCATATGCAGTTGGAGTGTCTAATCTGTAGCAGTGTTTTTGGTGTATGTTGTAAAAAAAGTCTCTTGGGCTCTTTTGTGAAATTTGTTCTTTGAAATCTGTCTATTTTATTAATTTTTTCTTGGTACTGTCTCTTTGCAGTTCCCAGTTCAAATAACAATCGTTTCATTTATGCAAAGATATTTGGTGGATTTGACAAGATAAGATCTTCTGTATGTATCAGTTGACTCGATAATCTAAGACTCCTCTTTATTTTTTCTGTTATGTATGTTGATAAACGTCTTTCCAAATTTTCTAGATATGTGATCTTGTCACCATATCCAGGCTTCTAAATGCTACTCTTGTCATTCCAGAGCTTCAAGAAAGTCTTCGCTCAAAAGGCATTAGGTACGCCTTGCTCTATCCATTATCTTCTTCTTTTTAATCTTTGCATGTTTCTCCATTATCCTCTGTTAAAGCAAGCTTCTTTGCCTTGGGATCAGACTCTTTTTAACTCTTAGTTTATTTTTACATGCTCTGCAGCAACAAGTTCAAGAGTTTCTCATATCTTTATGATGAGGAGCAGTTTATAGCCTTTCTTAAAAATGATGTTATAGTTATGAAGGCCCTCCCTGAGAGCTTGAAAGCTGCAAGAAAAAGAAATGAGTTCCCTCTTTTTAAGCCCAAAAGCTCTGCATCACCAAAATTTTACCTCGAGGATGTATTGCCAAAGTTAAAAAAAGCTAGTGTTATTGGATTGATCGTGTCTGATGGGGGATGTTTGCAGGTACTGAGAGCTTTTTTTTCCTCTTAGCCGAAGTATATCTTGTAAGCAGTAACTTCTAAATCTGTAGAGAACTTTGCATGGATATCTTTCTGCTTGCCAACTACCATCATTCGTCATACCATGTTCTATCATTTTATGTTAAAATGTAAAAAGAAGTTGTTAGATTAGATAAACAAGGTGTTTTTATGTTCAACAAAGTTGTCTTGTTTTCAGTCAACTTTGCCAGCTTCAATGCCTGAACTTCAAAGACTAAGGTGTAGAGTTGCCTTCCATGCCCTCCAGCTTCGTTCAGAAATCCAGGTGCTGGGCAAGAAGATAGTTGACAGGTACTTGTGATACTTCATTTGAAATTTGATTGACGAAAGGGAAAAAAACCGGAGATAGTTATGGCTTTGGATTATTTAGGGGGATAGATCATTACATGCTACAGTTTTTGTTTCTTAAATGATGGAGTATCTAGCTGAGAACTATAATAAACAAGTTTCAGGGGTGGCCCTTTTTTTAATATAGCTTGGGATCTTGAGGTGGATTAGTTCGTAAACTAAAATTGACTGTACCTATGTGTCATGGTTGTGTCCATCTACCCCCCTAAGAACCCCACGTCCCTGACATAATTTCCTTTTTCTAGGTTACGTAAATCAGGTCAACCATTCCTAGCTTATCACCCTGGCTTGGTGAGGGACAAATTGGCATACCATGGCTGTGCTGAGATTTTCCAGGTAAAAATCTTTTGTGCTTGAGTTAGATGGGGAAGTAGTTTTTGACAGTGGAATCAGGTTCTGACTCTACACATCATTTCAATTCTTGAAGGATATTCACAGCGAACTCATCCAGTATCGGCGGGCTCAGTTGATCAAGCAGAAGTTTATTTCAGAAGAACTTATTGTAGACTCGCACTTGCGCAGGGACAAAGGCTTATGTCCTCTAATGCCAGAAGAGGTAGAACCTGAAGCTTCTCTAAAGCTATGCTAAAAATGCTTAGATGAACCCTCTATGTCTGCCTTCATAAATTCTTTTGAAAGCTAAAACTGCTTCGGAAACATGTACCCCATGTGTGCTTGAATTCTTGGAGTCTCTAAGGAAGCTATATATATGTTTCTGAGTTTACATGCAATACACTGTTTTCATTCCTGTCCGTTATGCTGACATACAAATGCTCCAATTGGATTGTTTCTTTATTGCTGTTCTGATTGTACTACATTGGCTTTATGATGCTAAAGAGTTCATTGTATTGAAATTTGCAGGTTGGAATTCTTCTGAAAGCATTGGGTTATTCCCAAAAAGCGATTATATACTTAGCTGGTTCTGAACTATTTGGCGGCCAACGAGTTTTGATCCCTCTTCGTTCCATGTTCCCTAATTTAGTGGATCGAACTTCTTTATGCAGCATGGAGGAATTATCAGAATTGGTTGGTCCTGAGGCACCTCTTCCAGAAAATACATATAAAATGCCTCATAGAAAAAGTGATAAGCAACTCAAAGAAGAGTGGAACAAGGCAGGTCCTCGGCCTCGGCCTCTCCCTCCTCCTCCAGACAGACCTATCTACCAGCATGAAAAGGAAGGGTGGTACGGTTGGGTTACAGAGAATGACACTGAACCAACCCCTTCACCTAAAGATCTTAGGAATCAAGCACACAGATTGCTGTGGGATGCCCTTGATTATGCTGTATCTGTAGAAGCAGATGTGTTTTTCCCTGGTTTCAACAACGATGGAAGTGGATGGCCAGATTTTTCAAGTTTGGTAATGGGTCAGAGGCTCTATGAAAGACCCTCCTCACGAACATATAGACTGGACAGGTAAGCAGGGTTATTGTTTAACAATTAATCACTGCATTTACCTTCTTCTCCCATAGCTAGGTTGAATGCACACTTGTTATACGGATAAACTTCTTGAGGGTTCATTAATCTCGAAAAATTAGCTGATCCATGCATCTTATAAGTCATCAACTTTAATGGAATTTCTCTTTTGCAAATTCATTAACTGTTCACTGGTTTACTCAAACAGGAAAGTTATTCAAGAACTTTTCAACATTACCCGTGAGGACATGTACCATCCCAACCGTAATTGGACACTTCGTGTGAGGAAACATCTTAACTCAAGTTTGGGTGAAAGTGGGCTTATCAGGCAATCTATGCTGTCGAAACCCAGGTCGTTTCTTTCGCATCCACTTCCTGAATGCTCATGCAGAACATCGACCCTTGAGGATTCCAAGCAAATACGAGGTGATGATGGCAGATTTCTATATGGAGGTGAAGATGAATGCCCTAAATGGATAAAATCCGCTGGAGTGGAAAAGAGTAAAACTGATGATAGTGATCAGCCTGATTATGAACATGACCTTCTCGCTGAACAGTCAGAAACTGAAGAAGAATTTGCAAAAAGTAAGGTGGCTTCAGCCTTTGACCAGGATGAAGAATGGGATCCTAATGACTAGTGTGACAATGATGCAAATTCTGGCGAGAGGTGTCATTTGATTTTTCCCAGATTCTTTCAGGAAAGGCGAAGAAGCAAACAAACGGAGGTTCTTTTATTGTTTTCTATAGTTACCGGCTTTTTTTCCCCTTTCTGAGAATAAGCTTATAGTGTTATTCTTTTGTTAGTTGCTCCTTGCAAGTTAGTTGCATAGTCTTTATACATGAAAACCTTCTCAAAGATATTGGTATTGCCTCCGGATGCCTTTACACAGGGAAAGACGACTGTTATGCTCCATCCTTCTCTGAGGTCTTCCCTTGAAGCAAATGTGGAGCTGGAGGTATCTTTTACTCTTCTTTTTCTCATCATTGTAAATCTGATTGAGGTTCATATTCAGATTCTTTTGTTTCTTTATCTCCAAAAGTTTTTTTCTGGATTTGTTTTGACACACTACAGATATAAAGGATAAACGTAAATTTTCAACAGAATTTTAATATACACTTGTTGTCTTCTGATTCAGTCTGTATCCACATTCATTAGGCTGATGTGTTCACTGAAATGATTTTAGTTAATTCATTGATCCAATCAAAAGAATACATCATTTTCATAGTGACAGCGGAAGTTCAATAGTGCTTGATGCGATGATACATGTATGCATATGTATACTCTGTTGTATACAAAAGCTTGTAGAAGCAGGGCAGAGAGAAGATAACTCTAGGCACCATTTTTCTGGGTCCATGGTTTGAGGACAGAGATAACGGTAATGATGATAATGATAAGCAGGATGAGGATGGCAATGCACATCCATTTCCTTGAACTTTTCTGGCTTTTTATTGCCTTTGTTAGGTGATTGTTTCCGGATTGAACATGATCCACGGCACTCGAGACCTTTTATTAGAACAGAAACAGGGTAAGAAGGATTTGAAAGAAATCTAAACTCAGGTAGTGAAGAGACTGTTACCATATTCTCTATGTTGTCTAACATCTCTCCCTGTGCATCTACCAGCACGGCCATGTCGAGAAACACCTACACCAGAAACATAAAAGAGAAGCGTCCACGGTGAATCAGTCTAAAAATCTTGAGAATTTTTTGGTAAATCGGATTGAGGCTCACCTGTTGTAGGTCAAGAAGTTTCTTTTCTAAATCTCTGACAGCGTCATGGCGTTCCTGAATCTCAGCCAGTGTATCCATTATCTGCACAGAGCCAGCAAATAACCTAACTTGAGACACACGTAGCAGTTATTTTGTTTCAGAGGTAATCAGATTTGTGTTGAAGTATAAGTACTAACCTGACCTCGTCCTTGCTCCCTGATTGCTTTCTGGAAAATCTGCTCACTGTCTCCAGTTTCAATCAGTCTATCAACCGTCTACACACCCGAAAACGATTATCATAAATTGATTCAATAGAATTTAGTAAAATCAAGAAAAGCCGAGTTTAAGTCCTTGCCTCTTCATCAGCTCGTTGGCCAGTCACTAACCATTGTCAAGAATCAGATCAACACAAAACAATTAGCTTTCAAAAGATCATTAATGAAACAAGTTAAATCTTCGGATAGATTCTTAACTCAAACCTGTAAACACACGCCTCTCTACAACTTCTCTGTATTCTTGTTGAATGTGCTGTCTTAGAGTCTGCAGAGAACAAACAAGGTTAAGACACAACGTTCTTAGAGTTTTGCCATCCAGAATTTGCTAGAAACATTCTTAAACTTACCTGAAATTCAGATATCTTGTCCTTAAACTTCTTCTTTACCGCACTGCCGATGAAAAAAAAAAAGAAATTAATAAGAGAGACATAGAGTACTGAAGAAAAGCAATAGATTCAGGAAATAAAACTCACATAGTTGTGGCAGTTCTTGTTCTGTCTACTCCAGTTCCTTTCCCACAACCCGGTTTAGTCCGGTTCTCCAAATTCTGAAAACAAATCAAATCAGGTATCTGAACGGATGAATGTATTCAGTCATGAAACGCCTAACCTCTCGATCCAGTTCCTCGATCTTTCCTTTGATGAAACGTGAGATTTTTCCCACTTCATCAACATCTCGCTCCATCTTTTGTTTGATTGCTTCAAAGTTCAAAAAAAAAAAAACAGAGAGAACCAAAATTTCAATATTCGAAATCAAGAACTCGTTTCTGAGTGTTTGAATATGGAACTTGTTTTGGATTACATTTCATCGCAGGAGCCTTAGTGACAGCTTTAGTCTCCTCGTGTGCCCCTTGAAGCTTCTTGAGATGCTTTTCAAGCTTCTCAAATTGCTTTTCGATTTCTTGGATCTGGGCAGTTGATATGATCTCAGATTCTCAATAAATACACAGAATTGATACTGATAGAGAAGAGTTACAAAGAGATTAAAAAGCTTACTTTCTTGAAGAAACCAGAGAGCCCGAGATCTCCAGAGTTACCTGGGCCATGTCCTGACTCAATATCGCTTCTATTAGAGCGATCTCTGGAGAACTCTAACGAGCCCTGTCCAATAAAAAAACATTTGTCACATCATCTCGTAAAAATCTTGTAACCCAAGCAATTTTAAACCCTAATAAGAGTCTTAGTTTCTAATTTCCAGAATTCTTTTAATTAAAATATGTTACTTTTTCTAATCATATTCACACGGAAACGTTTCTTGGATTCAAACATAAAATCGCTGTGATCACGTAATGTCCAAAGCGAAACAGAGAAAAAGGTCTAAAAATTGATAAGACAAACCTTTAAGAGGTCGTTCATTGTCGGAGAACCTGAACAGAGAGAATGATCTACAAAAGGAAAAATAAACTTATCGAACAATCAACCAAATTTCAGATTCAATGAACAAACATATTAAATTTAAATCTAAAATTGCATAAATAATACTGAAGAAATAGCCACAATTAGGAAGGAAATGATCAAACCTGGTTTTGTTATAAACCCAGATCTCTCTTGTCCTCTTCCTTGTGTTTTTGTTTTATGATTATCCTAAAAATTAATAAGAGAGAAAAAGAGAGAAAAGGAGCTTCGTTACCGTATAAAGCAGAGCACAACGATGAGATTGTTAAGACACACGTACGGTTAAGGTCAACGGCTGAGATTTCCTTTTAATATTTTGACAGATACTAATCAAAGTTGTAGTCAAACTCTTATTTTGGGACAGTGACTTTACAAAGAGAATCAAACCAAAGAGTCTGTAGCTTTCTTGCTATACAAGGAACCCTAATATTACAAGGAATCGTTGTATAAAGTTAAGTCAATCGGAGAGATTATAGGTTTGAATCCATGAATCAAGCTTCTCCAGATGACTGTACTTCACGGGCCAAGGCTACTCTTTGAGCTAGAGTCTGAAAACGACCGCTAACACAGCTGCGGTTAGTATCTATCTGAAACAAGAAAACCATTTCAATCTCAAGGACCGAGTTTTAGTGTTAGCATAGAAAATTTTTAGAAATTCGAAATCTCGGCACGTAACCTTAGAAATTTGATTGATGTAGTGATTTGTTATATTCTTATTATCATTTGGGAATTTGATTAGAGAAATTAAAGTTAATTTTATGTTCGGATGAGAAGTTGAACCGGATAAAGCTTTTGGGTTCTCGTTTGTTTGGTTTGGTCTGGAATGCAAGAATTTTCTTAAAAACGATGTCGTTTGAGTTTACACAGCTAAACGGCGACGTAATAGATCTTTAAATTTAGAAAATAATTTGAAATTGTGACAAATGACTGTTCCACCGGCTGAGTGTTTAAGAGTGAAAATAAAAAGGAAATTTCCTTTTATAGTATAAAAGTTTTACTTGTTTGTTTGAGAGTAATTTCCTTTTTTTTAATAACCTTTCTCAATAAATATATTATAAAGGAAACAATGCAAACTTTCCTTTATTTTATAAAAGTTGATCTGAGAGTGATTCCTTTTTTTCTGGGAACATACTTTCCTTATAAATATGAATATCTTGTTCTTTAGAAATAAAAATTAACAATCTTTATTCAAAGAATCAAAATTTATTTCTCATTCTTACTCTCTTACTCTTTCTCGCTACATTCTTTTGTCACGGTCATCATCATACAACGAAGAGCCATGATAGTTTCAGGTTTCAGCGACGATGAAATCATCTCTTGATAATTATCAGTTTCAGATTATTGTTTGGAATTTGAATCCTTAATGGCTTAATTAAATATTGTGGTATACTCTTGAATTAAAGTTTTCCAATAATATTTAAATATCTTATTTGTATAAATATATTGTTTCATAGATATTTCTCCATACCATATTTTCTTATTCGATTAAACGAGTGGATCATGAAAAATTAGCATACACAAAAACACTCAACAATAAATGGATTGGGAACACATTGCACGTGACACCCTTCTCTGCAGTGAAATCTTTTCGGTGTTTTAGCATGTCGCGAAGCTTCATGATCCAACACAACTTGAGAAGTTTCTTCTGTTAATAAACGTGTTGCCTCAATATCTCGAATTGATATTATACTCATCACTACAAAACGAAACTATATATTATTATAAATCCAAATTTGGATGTAGACATTGTTTTACATAAAAATAAAAAATTTACCGGATGTAACAGCCAAAAAGAAAACGAAAGCAAACTTCATTGACATTTTTTTTCTTCTGCTTTTAGATATTGAATATGATGGTTTCTTGATGATATCCCTAAACCATTTTTATAGAATGGAAAGATGGTAGTATTGTCTTAGTCAAATATTTTTATCAGATTACAAAAGGAAATTAATTAAGTCATTGCTGTCAAAAAAAGAAAAGAAAAGGAAAGTCAATAAAGTGTATATCTTTTTTTTCTTATCTAAATCCAATAATAATGTCAAGATTAAATCATGACACTAATTCTGGAAAATTTAATACATTTTGACTAAATATAGTAATCAACGAGAGACAAAAGGCATATAGGATTGACAACAACTTAATTATGTGTAAGAATATGGAAGTTGTGATTTTCATTATACAATGATGATTACATTTACACACGGTATCACCTCGTAAGAAAATTTCAAGCTTCTTCTATGGCCTTTTACATGTGATCTTGTTGTTGGGTGTATAACAAAACATGATATTGTGTCAAAGATTTTTATTGTTCTCTTGGTGAGATACTTAAGGCCCAAGAGTATGATGTCTGCTATGTAACGTGGTGTAAAACTTGTGGCGTCCGATTACTTAGGGCCCAAGAGTATAAAACACCATATATTTAAATTTATTATTATTGATTTTTAATTGGTCAGCATTAGGGCCCCAAGAGTATAAAACACCATAAACTCTGGCTTGTGATTCTTGTCTTGTTATCAAGGTAGGTATGGGTTTGGCATTGTGGCAGCTGATTTTGAGGAGTATTTGCAAGCGGTAAAAAAAAAAAAAAAATGAATAATTACTTGTTTGACATTTTGACCGTTGCTATTATTTCATCATCTCATCTTGCGTTTTCAGCAACTGAGGAGGAGTCGGGAATCCTTGGAGCGAAAGGAAAGATGTTTCATTCAAAATCCTAATTATGGTACGAAGCTTTGTATCAAGGTTGCCTTTGCCATGTAATATGTGTCATGTTGAGACATAAATCAGTGACTTGTCTTTGCTATGTAATGTGTCGTCATGTTGACAATTCTGTGCATTGTGGTGTTTTTATAAACTGTGTTTTGAGTCGGCTAAACTGAAACTGAAACTTCAAAGACCGTTTTAATTACAAGGGAAACAGAGTAAAAGTCTTGTATGAAATCATAACCTACAAAAAGATTTCTTCTTCTGTTCTACTCTCAGATTGAAAGTAGAAGAAACATTCGAATCAAGATCTTGTGCTACTTCTAAACCAATGACTTCATCAAGATGTTTTGTTTTGCTTCTAAATGTGTTTAAAGGGAAAAAAAAAATTTGAAATATTACTAAGATAAGGTTTCAAATTTATCCTCAGCTGCATCGCGAGAAGATAGTTGTTGGAAAACAACCAGCAAGACTGACATTTTTTTATACGAAAGATAAGGTGTGCTAGGGTCGGGTCAAACAACTATCCCTATTTAGGTTACACTGCTGGTTTTGTAAAAAGAATTTTACACTGGCACTTGATCTCCATGGATAGTGTTTGTAAAATTCTCAGAGGGCCAGTGTAAAATTCTTTTTACAAACCCAAAACCTGGAGGGTTAGGGCCCAATAATATATATAGGACCATT
Source organism: Cardamine flexuosa (assembly GCA_963555745.1). Taxonomy (NCBI): domain Eukaryota; kingdom Viridiplantae; phylum Streptophyta; class Magnoliopsida; order Brassicales; family Brassicaceae; genus Cardamine; species Cardamine flexuosa. The sequence continues at coordinate 962,089 of OY743219.1, read as the reverse complement.
TGACTAACTCAAACAATAATTAAATTATCTCTCTTTCCAGAATTCGAACCCTAACTTCCGATCATGCCGCTGAACATGAGATCCGTTATGGCGCAGGTAAATCGAAAGATGATAGTGTTTATCTTTTCTTTTTTCTTTCTCCCTCTTCCGGTGTTTTGGGTATTTGTTGCGCTTACCAGTATGTTACTTTTGATAGAGAAAACAAAAAAAAACAGTTTCGTTATTATATTTGTTTTCCCCATACTTCAGAGTTCACAACGTTACATAAAAAAGTTGAACAAAATTATGGAAGAACTGGAACTCAATAAACTCCGTCGTAAGGAACTGGTATGAATTGTTTTGTTCTTATCATAATTTTTTTAGTTTGTTTTCTTATTTGACAAAACAAAAACTACATATGTGATTCTTTCTCTCTTATGCAAGGAAACAGAGCGGAGAAGAAAGACGCACAGCGGGAGATGCAGAGATGGAGCAAGCATTGACTAATGTTGTAATGCACTGTCCTGTTTGTAGTCTATTTGGATGTTTTACTAATTCCACAAAACAAGTCTTTTTGCTCATAAACTCTTCAAAGACTTAATGTAAGTACATCTAACATGGCTCGTGAAGACTAATAAAGAGCTTCTATGTACACAAGTGATGTACATAACCATACTATGAGTATTACTTTGACTACCAAAGACTAACAAATCCAAAGTAAAAAAAAAATCATCATCTGTACAATTACAACACTTTTGAGACCTCTTGAAGAGCAAGTAATGTCTCATTCACCATCAAATCATCAAGGTTGGTTTCTGACTACCTTCACGCTGCTGTAGAAGCGCCGGAGATCCTTCATGGCTTTTTCTTCGATCTGGATTGATCGGATTGGTGATGGAGCATCTATCTCTGGTTTGAACCAGCGATTAGTTCCAGGCGAATCTGATGGAGATCCTTGCCCGGTTATGACAGTGAAGCCTGATGTTTTCGTCTTTGGACTGTGGGACAGAGTCTGTTGCTTCTTCACCTGCATTACAGAAGACAAGAGAAAAATGAGCTTTCAAATACAAGCTGTGATACAACAAGACAATCTCGTACCTCCTGCATCTGGATATCTCTGAGAGAAGGTCGAGACAAGTGACGTGGAGTTTCAGAGGAAGCCCAAGGAGGAGTTCCCTTTTCCACATCAGATTGTTGCAAACTTATGGCTGATTCCACCGGAATCGGCTTCGAAGTCAAGAAAGAACTCAGTAATATCTTTCCTTCAGTTTTAGCAGTAGAATCATCACCTGACTGAATTTTAGTACTAGTCCTAACAGGTTCATGAGGCCGAGTCTTGCTTTGTTCATCTTGAATATCCCGGAGGGAAGATAATCCTTTAGAAATCTTAGCTCCACCCCAGACAGGACCTTCAATCTTAGGCTTTGGTGGAGGGGTAATAACAACAGGTTTAGGGTTATCATCAAGCGCACCAGTCAAGAACATGGAAAGCCCTCCCTTTCTCTTCTTCTTCTTGTTCGCAACTTTCTTGCTTCTCGGTGAATCGGGTTGGTTTTCTTTCTTTTGCGAGAGTGAGACAAAGTCTGATTCTTTGGGGAACCCAGTTATCATCTTCATATCCAACATGGCATTTTCATCCTATTACAAGTAAAAAAAAACAAAAAATAATTCAACTGCTGCAGATGGATCCTCAAAACCTTTATCATAAAAAATCGGTACTGAAGACTAACCTTTGCTTCAGAGATTTCCTCTCTTTCTTTATTCTGCATTGTATCTATTTCCACTTTAACTTCACCAAAATCAGGGAATGTCTCAACCTGTGCAAACCTTTGTTTTCCCTTTTTCTTCTTTTTTCCTTTCTTGTTGGCTGCTTTTCCATCTAGTGGCGAAGCTGATGATGACTTCGTCTCTGGGGACTCTTCAACAGGAATACCAAGTTCTACCAGTGAACTTTCGATATCTATTTTCTTTTGAAGTTTCGCTATTTGCTGACCATCAAGAAGTTGTCCTCTTGATTGCTTTGCTTCAAGGATCTCAATTTGTTGCAACTTTTTCCTCAAAGCTCGGACTTCTTTGGAATTACCTTGACTCAGCTCATCTTCTGGTTGCAAGAATGAATCCATTCGAGTGCTTCCCTCAACAACACCGGAAAAGTGTTTCACATGGTTGTCACGAGTTCTTAGAATGTCGCTCTCACTTTCCTCCTCTTCACTATCTATAACAACAGGAAATGTGGCTGTTGGTGTTGGAAGTGGTCGGGAGCTCCATGCTTCAGATGATCTGTCATCCAGTAATTTCTCAAGATTGGCAAGAACATCAGGTGATGTATTTGCAATTGCTTGGGGAGAATATGTCAAAATAAAGTCAAGGTTTCGGATCACAATGTCCTGCAGGAAGAAGAACACACAGTGTAAAGTAAATCACCAGACAGAACCTCAATCTATCACAAAGGAAAGTTAGCATTATTACCTCACAGTACTTCTTAAGGTCTTCTGCTCCAAGTGAATCTGCAATCTCAAGAAGTTGAATAGCATTTCGTGGCTCTACAATACATTCCGCTGCCACCTTCTCGCATAAACTTTTCAAGCTAGGTACTGTCCTCTCCTTAGGATTATCGTGTTGTACAGATTGTAAAACGTTCACAGAATCCACATCATCAAACATAAAACCCTCATCCAGTTCATTTTCCCTACTTACATCCGCTTGCACAGTCTGAGACTTGCTAAGCATAGTTGGAGCATAAGGAGGATGATACAGAGAGCCCACAACCAGAAGATGTGTTTCACCAACAGCAACTGTGGTTGCTCTTTTCAAGTTGTGGAGACGAGAAAGAGACGGTGGCATATCTTTACCTTCCTTCCCATCCCACATGTACACTTCACCTGTACTAGTAACAGCAGATCCCCAGTATTTACCCGCTGATATGCTCACAACTGTTTTACCGTGCAGCGAATGCAACTGCAGGAATCAGAACAAGGAAAAGAATAAATGATTGTTACTAAACAAGTCAAATTGAATTTTGTAGAAAACAAGAGAATGTTGAAACTTAAACCTGATGGCATCTAAGATTGGAGTCAGAAGAAACCCAATAAAACATTGCACCATCTTCTGCTAGAGCCATGCTGTGTACCATTCCCGCAGCTATTGCAGTCAATCGAAGAGGTTTCCTTCGATGAAAATTCAACAGTGTGTTCCCAGCTTTCTTTAAATTCCGGGATATAATTACACGTCTTGGAGTCACCAACCGATGACCCCAGGTGTACACCTGGTCACAGAAGAAAGAACGAAATACTAAACAAAAATAAATTTCTATCCAATAAAGTTCATACATTCATAAACTTTGAACACTGACAAAATAGTATTAAAACGCTTTAAATTAAGATGTAGTTAGAAATTTTACCTCTCCGTCTTCTTGAAGCACTAGAGTGTGGTATTTTGCAGCTGCAATAGCCGTGAAAACTTTTCCTTTCAAGTAATCAACCAATCTGGGAGAATAGTTTGATGCTGAGTTGGATGTTCCATAACCAAGCTGACCTTCCTTGTTGCATCCCCAAGTGAAAACTTCACCACACTCAGAAACTACAGCAGTATGTTTGTTTGCTGCAGAAACATCTACAATCTTCGCCTTCAATGAAGTCACTTTGCGGGGTGTCGCCTGAGTATCCACAGAGGTATAACCAAGCTGACCCTCTACAGGAGTATCACAAACAACATCAGACCTCAAATAGACTGGACATAGCTCTAAGATAAACTAAGAAACTGGGCTTAGAGGTCTAAACTATAACTTGTGAAGAATAGAGCACTAGCTAATAAGTGATTTACCTCTATTGGAACCCCAAGTGAATACATCCCCGCCTTCAGTAGCAACTACAGTGTGGTGCTTAGCTGCCGCAACTGCCTTTACACGGCGAGATCCCAAACCAGATAGCACCTGGCGGGGAGTGATAACTGCAGCTTGACCACTGAGATGGTAAAACAGAAAAATAAACTCGATTGTGGTTTACATAGCTTTTCAAACATCCTATGATTCTATGTACGCTCAGAAGATTATAATTGATAGTTTCATGTTCCACCAGAAATCTAGGAGGGCAAATCTTGAAACAACAGTTCGCACCTGTGAATGTCAAATTCAGGATGTCCAAGACGACCACCCCTTCCAAACCCCCACGTGTAGACTTCTCCATGAGAACTAATGGCAACACTATGGAACTTTGCAGCAGAGACCAACTTAATAAAACAACCATGCAGTGAATCAACTCTTCCAGGTAGCTTCTGAACATGTTGATTGCCAGTTCCAAGTTGGTAGTTTGCACCATTTCCCCAACTGAAAACCTCTGTAGCCACTGGAAAAAAGAAGAAAATGAACACGACATTTCAGCTTCTCAAAATTTGTGTCCAAAAGAGTTAAGTTTTTCCTTTAAAGGTCAAGCTGAGAAGAGATTAGTTACCTGAATTATGTTGCTCACCAATGACCTGAGCCACAGGACCTGAGACCAAATCAACCGGTGTTCTCGATTTTATGTCTTCCAGAGTAAAAGATGCCCCTGAGTCAATTAGTACACTAGCCACCGCAAGATGGCCAAAATGCAAAGCTCGGTGAAGACTACTCCAACCAGATTCTCCATCCTAAAATGGGACATTGTAAAACATACAGCAAAGCTCAATCATAAGCATTATGAATACAATATTTGCAACACACATAGAGACATAAAAAACCAAATAAACTTACTGAAAAGAGAAGCAAATAGGAAGGAGTAAGAACAAATATGGAACTTGTAGATTCCAGATTATAAACTGAAGAAACAAATACTTAGATTTATATGAAGAAACAATCAGAGGAAAAGTCACAAACCCTGGCATCAGGATCAGCGCCAGCAGCAAGAAGTCTCCTAACAATAGGAATGTGGTTTCTCCAGATGGCAATATGCAGAGGAGTCAGACCATAGACATTCCTTAAATTAATATTCCCACCGGTCTTCTTCAGTATGTTGAGTGCTGAATCAACATCAGCCAATGATCCTTCCCTTATAGCTAACCACAGATCTTTCCTAGATCCTGAAAGTGAGCTTTTACGAGGAGTTTGCAAGTTCATCTTCTGACTTTGAGGAGAGACTGACAATTCCATATTTCTAGACGGCAAGAATTCCCACTAAAACCTCGTTCAACACAAATGTTGTGTCCAGACTCGGTGGGTTCTGTATCTTAACTAAAAGAGCAATCAAAATGTTTTGTCTGGCCCTCTACGGAGTTTAATGCCATCTAACTTGAAACCGAGTCGAACAAATCACTTAGCAAACGTTTAGGTGTACTAATCTTCACAATCACTTCATAAGAGCGCAGAAAAGTCCTGATCATAAAAGAAAAAGGATATAAATTACATTCGAAAATATAGACAAGAAAACCAAAGTTATGGAAAGCATCGCTCTTTTTCTAAGAAGAGCTTAAAGCCACTAATAATACTTGCACACAGACATAAAGCAAAGAATCTCATTTAGTGTCACTCAAACAGAACGAAAGAGAATTAGACAATTAACATACGATTAGTAAAACTAGTCCACGAATGAGACACATTACGAAATCCCGGGAAAATTACCAATTTAGATCTCTCATTGAGCACACAAATCGAGAATGACAAAACAGATTAACTCGATCCTCAAGACACAAGGAGTATCAGAATTAGATCAAAAAGCTCAGAACTTTACCCAAAACAAATGAAAAAAATCCAGAATTAACGGAAAATTACCAGTTTTGAAAGCAACCATCACTGAAATCAAGAGTTCAATCAAATCAATTTGCCTGAATTTCAATCACATATCAGGGAAAAAAAAGAGTAAATAAAACCGTCTCCGAGGCTGTTTTTTTTTCTAAACCAAAAACTGCCATTGAGTTTAAAATAATCAGACAGAAGAAAGAAAAAGAAGGAAAAAAAAACTGAATTCCGTTACCTGAAATTGAAGTCCGATGAGATTTAACAAGAGAAGCGATCAAAGAGAGATATTTTAATACGGAGAGGAAGAAGAGGATAAATGAAGAGGACAATGGAATCTTCTATGAAAATTTCAATGCGTTAAGGAAGCGAATCAAACAGAGAATATACCCTTTCCATTAGAAGAAGCAGAGGCGTATAAAAGTTTCTGAATGAGCCCATAGAGAGAAACGGGGAGAAGAGAGATCTCCGACCCAAGGGGTAACTCTGTAATTTAATAAAAATGACGATAGAGCCCTTTGTAGTCATGTGACGTGCTAAAGACTCGGAGAAGAGATGGAGTCATCATACCTTCATCTGTCTCCAGCCACCTAACCAGTTTGCTTTACAAATAAATGTTCCTCGGACAGACACGTGGCGACACGTCAGAATAAGACAAGGTCACACCATAGTCATCAAAATGTCTGAAACTGAGGATACTTCTCTCCACCTCTTTTTAGATAGATATCTCTTAATATTTTAAGCTTTTTTTTTGTAGCCTTTCAATATTCAATTAATAATTTTGTAAATTCTGTGTATCAGACTTTTTCTGCACAAAAAGAAAAAGAAATTCATTTTCTAGGAATTTAGTGATTGATTGAATTTTCGTTTATTATAGAGCTGAAAAAAAGATATTGAGGGATAAAATGGTAAAAGAAATAACGTGACGCGTCAGCTCTCGTGACAAAAATCTGATGACGTGGTTGTCTCTGATTGGATTTTATACCTTTTCTTTGCAGCAATATGTCCACGTCACGGAGCTTCTTGGTGAGACGAGTTGAGTGTAAAAAGAAGGTTACGGCCTAAGATGGCGTTAAGTTTATTAATCAAAATCCTAATTTTGCAGTTATCTCATGAAATTTAAACTCCAGCTAGTCTCCAGTACATCCCTTGTAATTAAAAAAAAGTTTTTAGAAACAGTAGCTCTATATAAGTCATTCGTTTATAATACTTACATTGATGATTTCTGTCAACTTTTTCATGTAATTTATCCAAATCACCAACCATTTTCTAATTTAAATGTTGACTAAAAACTAGTAAAATTTATGAATATAAAAACATTGCATTATACTAATACTATAAACCATTTTTTATATTGCAAACAAATAAAAGTTTTCATGTTTAAAATTAACTTATTTTGTAATTCTTGGATAAAAGAACATTTAAAGAAACTTCATATAAAAAATAATTAGAGTATCTTTATTAGTGGGGTTTTTCTCGGATATACTCACATGAAAATCTCCCAACAGAGGTGCTTTTATACGATGTAAACACGAAATAGTGAAATACAGTCAAGTATACACGTGTAATCTTTTTCTATGCACGAATCAAACTTATTAAAAGTCTGCAACCATGTACCTTTTTCATGGCATCATCAATTCAATCATATGTACACTAGTACCGTAGTATATCATTTTCAAATTCTTAAAAAAAAAACAATCTTTCTTTCTTTAAAAGGTACCATTTAAATTCTTAAAATCTACAAGACTAGTGATTTTGATATTTTATAAGTTTCCCCTTTTTTGGGGACTTTGCATAGGAAATAAATACTCTCTCATTCAAGAGACCAAAGAAGCATATTTCATCAGGGAAAACAAAGATACATTGATATAACATTACAGTAATTAAGGAGAAAAATATATAGATAAAACCATAACCCTCTTCAACTCAAGAGATGGAGAGGAAATCATAACCGCAAAACCTAATTTTGGCTAAGAATATTTTCTTGGAAGAAAAGTTATTGAAACCGAACAAACACAAACCATGTAGAAAAATAGAGGAATAGAACTACTAATATTATATCTTCAAGCTCTTCACTTGGCACTACCGAGCTGGGAGCGGATAAGCTTGGCCGCATCAACCATGTTCTTAAGTGCTGGTTTAACCTCAGTATACTTCCTTGTCTTCAAACCACAGTCAGGGTTAACCCACAAGATGTTCTGCTCAAGAACCGCAAGCATCTTGTTGATCCTGTCTGCAATTTCATCAGTGGATGGTATTCTCGGTGAGTGAATGTCGTAAACTCCAGGACCAATTCCTGCACCGTACTTAACTCCTTCACGGAACACCGAGAGAAGCTTCTCATCTGAACGAGAGTTCTCAATGGTAATGACATCAGCATCCATGTCTATGATTGAGTGAATGATGTCGTTGAAGTTTGAGTAACACATGTGAGTGTGAATCTGGAAAAAGGTAAAAAAAAACAACATTAGAAGTTAGTTAACATTCATCACAATTTGAGATTTTAAGTGTCTAGTGTTGTTTATTACCTGAGTGCTGTCTTCAACGCCACAGTTGGTGATTCTGAAAGAGTGAACAGCCCAGTCCAAGTAGAAAGAGTGTTCAGCTTTCCTAAGAGGCAATCCTTCTCTAAGAGCGGCTTCATCGATCTGAATGACTCCAATACCACCTTTCTCGAGGTCTTCCACTTCGTCTTTGATGGCTAAAGCGATCTGGTAACAGGTTTCGTGCCTAGGCTGGTCGTTTCTAACAAAAGACCAGTTGAGAATTGTGACTGGTCCTGTAAGCATGCCCTTCATGGGACGTTTGGTCATACTCTGAGCCGTTGAGGACCAGAAGACTGTCATTGGCTTAGGACGGCTCACATCACCGTAGATGATCGGTGGCTTCACACAGCGAGAACCGTAGGATTGCACCCATCCGTTAGCTGTGAATGCAAAACCTGACAATTGCTCTCCAAAGTACTCAACCATGTCGTTTCTCTACATTGTTTTCAACGCATTGCTTGAGTCAGAAACAGAACGTTTGTAATTAGTTTCAGGGTTTTTGAAACAGAGAAAGACTCACCTCAGGCTCTCCATGAACAAGAACATCAATGTCAAGGTCTTCTTGGATCTCAACAACTTTCTTGATCTCTTCCTTGATGGCCTTGACGTAATCCTCCTCAGAGATTCTAGTAGAAGAGAGATCAAAGAGTTGTAGTTAGCATCACAATCAGTTTAATAAACTTGCTTAAATGATCAATGCCAAAAGATTGTGATTAAGAAGAAACTAACTTCTTTGCCTTGTACTCACGGCGAACTCTCCTGAGTTCCACGGTCTGTGGGAAGGATCCAATGGTTGTGGTTGGGAGAATTGGAAGGTTGAGCTTCTTCTGCTGAGCATCTAGCCTTGCGCTAACTTCAGTTGCACGGCGGTGGTCTGATCCCTTCAAAGCAGCAGCCTGAGATAACATGAATTACAATCATCAGTATCAGCACAAACATTATGTGAATAAAGCTTGAAGTTTGACGCAAGAACACTTACAGCCTTCTGAACAGCCTCATTGGTGACTCTTGGGGAAGTCCTCCTTGAAGACAAAGCCTCAGCGTTGGCACCAAAGAAACCCTGAAAACAGAGAAATATTAGAGACTTGTGTTTTTCAGATTATGGGTTTCACTAGGGAAACATGTTTGTAAGATTTTTGCAATAAGTACCTCATTCTTCTGACCAGCCAAAGCCTTGGCCAATGCGTCAACTTCAACAACCTTTTGGGCAGCAAAAGCTAGCCACGACTTGATTTCAGCATCGAGCTTAGTCTCGTTAACAAGGTCAACGGCGGTGTGGAGAAGAGAGCAAGAGGTTGAGACCACAAGCTTGTCTGCATCAAATGCACAAAAGAAATGGAATTTAGTAATCCACAAGTAAAAATGGAAATGATGAAGAGGATTGTGGAAAAAAGATAATACCTTTACCAGCAACACTCTCAAGTGACTGCAAGGTGATAAGAGAGGCAGCGAGGTCATTGGCCCAGATGTTCCTTCCATCAACAACACCAGCAAAGAGGTACTTGCCCTCTGGGAAATCAGCCTTGATCAAGTCAAGAGTCTTGGTGCCACGAATCAAATCAAATCCAAAGGCAGTCACACCCTTCAAGGAAGTAAGGGTCTTGTATGCTTCAGCAGGGATATCAGCAAAGTAAGTCTCCACAAGAACATTCAGACCAGAGAGAGTTGACTCAAGCTCAGCATATGCACCGCTAAAAGCTTGGAGTTTGTGACCCTCAAGATCCATGACAAAAAGAGGCTCATCAAACTGAATCCAGGTGGCTCCAGCTCCCTTAAGCTCCTCAATGACTTCCCTGAGAACATATTCAGGCATGTCAGATACAAATTTCAGAGCATCAAAAAGAACAGTAAAAGTAATATCTTACTTGTAGACTGGGAGGATTTTAGGGAGAAGGGAGAGAAGATCAAAAGACTTGTCAACACCCTTTGCAAGCTTAGAAAGAAGCAAGTAAGAGACAGGTCCAACAAGAACAGGGACGGTCTCAACACCAAGCTGCATTAACAAACAACACATAATCATATTAGAACTTTCCAATAGAAAACCATAAGAAGCCTATTAGTGAATCAAAATACGTACAGCCTTGGCTTCCTTGTACTCATTCACAGCCTTGTGTGATGCGTATGAAAATTTCACTTCAGGGCCCAACTCTGGGACGATGTAGTGGCTGCATCAAACAAAAAGTACGTTAACAACACAAATTCAATAACAATGTCACATAAAGATAAAAGAGTAAATAAAGAAGAAACTCACTAGTTGGTGTCAAACCACTTGGTCATTTCCATAGCTGGAACAGAGGCATTTCCTCTAGCCATGGAGAAGTAAACATCAAGACCGATCTCACCACTGGAAAACCCGTATCTGGGAGGAACAGCACCAAGCATGGCAGTGGTGTCGAGGACTTGGTCATAGTGAGAAAAGGTGTTGCTTGGGATATACTTAATCCCAGCAGAAGACATCTGTTTCCAGATATCAGACCTGAGATCAGCAGAGACCTTCTGCAAATCCTCGGCACTGCTCTTACCATCCCAGAAAGACTCCAATGCAAACTTGAGCTCTCTCTTTGGTCCCATACGTGGATATCCAACTATGTGGGATGCCATTTTGATTTATATTTTTTTTACTACATGTGACCCAAAAACAAAAACAAAAAATCAGAATCAAAGCATAAACATAAAATGTACATCATAGTACTATGTTAAAAGTACAATCCGTAAAATCATTGAAACAAAAAAAAAGAAAAACATATTTTGCAGCTTTTGTCGTATGTACTGAAATAAAAGAGATAAGTCCACAAGATGAGATGAATCACGAATCTCTAAGCCATATGTGTTAGTATTATATATTCACGGATCTAACGCAGGAAAATTTAGAAACTAAGCTTTTTAATATGATAAAAAAAAAAGAGATGACAAGTGCGAAAACAGAGATGACGACAGCAGGTCTAAGGATATGATCACATCAAATAGACAACAGATCTGTGATTCGTAAAGAAAAAACTCACTCACCGGATTAGAGATCTAAGTAGTAATAAAACAGAAAGCGAAGAAATATTGAATCAAAAGAAATGCAAAAAAAAAAAGGTGAATTGAGGTGAACGGAGCGAGGAAAGCTAAATAAGAGAGTGAAAGGGAAAGAGAAGAAAAAGTCATGCGGAAGCCATGTAAACTCGGAAGCGTACCTTACGGAGAGAAGAGATGTATGAAGAAATGAGAGATGGCAAGAGAGCGACGATGGAGAGTGCCTCTCTTACCTTATTTATAGCAAAATCAATTACACTCTCTCGTGGTGGCTCTATTTTTTCTTTTCTTTTTTTATATACACATACATAATTAAACACCCTATTTTAGTAGGGTTTTCCTTTTTCTTTTCCTTAATATTATACGGAATTAATAATTTGATAAATCAAATACGTAATTTCAAGTATTCTGCACGTTTTTTTTTACTTTGGATAGTATTTGTAGCTTCAAAGTTTAAAATTAAGTGCGTGCGTGGTCAATTTTGTACAACATTTTGAAAGTTATACGGGTTAGATAAAAACAAGTGTATTTATTATGATGGCGTGACACTCAATTTGTAAGCTGGTTGAAAGTTATTCTGCAAAATTAGTAGTAATATACTTGTATTATTAATGTGGTTATTACTAGTGTTATATTTTTCCTTTTGTCAACTCCTTACTGGTTAGTTAAAACTTTGAATAAGGAATTAAATTGCGAAGGGGGGAGGAGAGTTGGTGTGTAAGCAAAATAGATGAGGAGAAGGAGGTAGCGGGATTGGTGAGTGGGATCCCACTAAAAGGGGTTGGTGAGTTTCACTATTTTGTTTTTCTTCTACAAAACGACGACGCCTTAAGAGTCAGTACTACCCATTGTCCCACACTTTTTTGAGATTTTGTTTGGTAAACAATAGGTAGGTGAAGGATTATGAGATGTACGTTTCTTTTAGGTTTCTTCACTTAATAAAACTCTATTTTATTCAACCAAGTGGTTTAATTCTAGTGGTCAATCATGAGATTTTACGGCGATATTACAAGTTTTATAACGGCGAGATCATATGCTAAAGGGGTACACCATAAAGTTTTCGAATCTTGAAAAAAAATGGAGGATATATAAAAGAAATTCATGCCTCTTGTTTAAAACTTTGTTATGGGAAAATGAAGCTAAGCTGTGTTATTTGCTTTTCAATTTTCAATAAACTAGTAATATGATCAATATCATCCATAAAGTATGCAAGCACACCATTAGAGTCCGGTACTTAAATTCCTAATACCAACCAGTTCCTATTCTTTGTAGAGTTCACATACCGAACCCTAACCGGATCAAACCTAGAAAACGGATTACATGGAAACCAACCATACCAAAACTGGAAAACTATATCAGAGATTCCCCTAAGAAACCAAAATTAGAGATAAACCCGAGTAAACTGTATTCCGTTTAGTCGGGTAAAAAACAAATCGGATCATCCTGAACCACTCTGCTTCAGTTCTTAGTCTTTCACCTTTTCTTCAACTTTCAGAGTTGGTTGGTTGGTTGGTTGTTGTCCGGTTAAGCTTTGCTTCTTGCCTTTTCCAGATCAGGAAGATCTGACCAAATATTGTAATTTTTGTAAGATAGATATAAAATATATGTAGACGTGTACAGACAAAAGTTCAGATTTATATCATTCGTGAAATGTTTGTTTCGTTGCGGTAAGAAGATGCATATTGTAGAAACTTACATAGCAATCCATCGTCATCGCTGCTTTCACAATCTTGATCAACAAACTATGAAAACAAAGAGGGGAAAACAATTAAACAGGGTCAGATTACTAAACTGCAATAGAAAGCAATAAGGGAATCATGAGAAAACACTTACTGCACTCTCATCATCAGAGTCCGTTTCAGCTGAAAAAAAAGCAAGAAGAAGTCTATAGTTAGAAACAATTATTCTACTGTCTTTTCAAAAGATATTAGAGGAAACTAAAGATCTGTTGTATGCCAAATTGGTATAAATCAACTTAATCAAGCGTGTAAGAACAAGAAATACGGCAGATTGAGTGAGAGCACATCTAGAGTAAACCAAAATCCTAATCTTTGAAAAGTATATATATGAAGGACTGGGATTATCCTCCAGAGAATGAAGTGAAAAGAGTTTGGCTTGAAGAGTAAGTTTTAACGACTTACAGTTGACCTCCTCATCCTCGTCACACCACTTATTCCAGTCGACTTTAATGTAAGGAGCAGGTTTCTCTTCTGATTTCAGAAGTCGTGTCCACCAGCTTTTCTCTTCTTTCTGAATTGAAAATATGATGTTCCTTAGCCCAACATTCTTTCGATATTCCTGCATCATAACATAGGACAGTTGGAACAAAGTATGTGTAGATAACAGAAAATGAATCTTCTATGAGAGCACATCTTTAGTGAAACTTGCAAAATATTCTGAAACCATTCTTCCAAAGATCAGGTCTAACTCCTAAATATTTCAACAACTTTTCATATCAGTTCAGATTTATATGAATGATGCCCTGCTAGGAGTTTCAGTTGTCTAGTTTACAATAGATACAAAAGGGACGAGCTTTCAGCAGTTGATGATAGTTCTGATCATTTAAAACTGGAGAAATGGCACTTACTGGCATAATCTTCCCATATAACTCCAAGCTGAATTCAAAGCGCTCGCCTTGGGCACCAAGAGCAGAGAAACTAAACAGACCCTGAGGCTCACACTTGACTGAAATGTCCTTGGCATCAGGTAAGGCAACAGTTAAGTAAACCTTATCCGAACGCTGAGCCCAAAGAACCTCCGGGTTACGACTACAGACAAGGTGAAAACAACACTTGTATTACACAAGATATCCATCAAAAATCACAAACAAAAGAGACTAAATTGTTACATTATAGCACAATTTTTAACTTCCACAAGTAAAACTAAAGTTCAATGCTTTTATGAATTCTAGGCATGAATCCTGAAGCCAATCATCAAATGTGGAACTGTAACAATTGAACAATCTAGATGATTTGAATTTCTGGGAAATCATTATAAAAAAAAGTTGTAAGATCTGTGCTATAACTATCTTATCATAACAAAGAAAATTACTTCGTATAACTAATGTAAAACCATTTAGTAAAAGAAGCAAAAGATCATGGCTTTCTATGGTCTAATTACAGAGATTGTGACACTATAAGCACTGTAGCTTAAACGAACATACACCAAATCGAATTTTAAGTAAAATCTCAAAAACCCTAGAAATCGAACAGATACCTCATGTTGTCAGCCAAATGCAAATTGGATTGACGGCGCCGGAAGTGTAAACAGCGGACGGAAGATGGAGGAACCGGCGATCGATTTCAAGAGAGAAAAAGTTGAAAACTTTGAAACGACCGTCTTAGGTAAAAAAAAGATTGTAGAGGTAGAGTGAAGAAGGTGAAGAGGTGAAATTTACATATGGCCCCCAATAGTTTTAGAATATTTCATATAGGTCCATAACTTAACGAACTTACTCAAACAAGATAAAATTATTTCAAACCCCTCCCTATCTGGCCACAATTACAGATTTCATTCCACTTGGCAAAATAAACACAAGAGCAAATCATTTGTTAGACCAAATCTCTATACTTTATAAATTTTAGTGATCTTATTCCTTCTTTCAATCATTTCTTCAAGAATATTGAAGACATTTTCTAATTTAGTAAGGTAGTTAAATACTAATGGATCACATGTTTAGTTTCTACAAATTTACTTGTAATTATGTCAAAATACATACAACCTATAGATTCTCTAACTTTTTTTATTCAAACAACAAATTACTAATTAAAGGATATAATAATATCATTTCGGTCTATAAATATTGTTTTTCAGAGACATTATTTCACAAACTTAAAAATCTATCTATGGTTCCCTCAACAAATAACCAGTTCATTTTCTTTCTACTCTCATTTTTAGTTATCTTCAAACTATCATCATCTCACACAATTTTTTCGTCCACAAATAGAAAACTGCCGTTTGCATCTAAACATGTTGTGATTGTAAACAAAATAATAAATACAGATGCACCATTGACTCTACATTGTACTAACAAAGAGAACGACTTAGGGATAAAAACGGTCCAATATATGGCAAGCTTTGATTTTAGTTTTCGTGTCAACTTGCGTAGAACAACAAGGTGGACTTGCACTTTCAATTGGCCCGGATACAATACATCGTTTGCTATTTTTACGATAGATAGAGATGATAACCCAAAAGGTAAACCTGGAGTATGCAAAGAATGTATTTGGTGGATTTATGATACAGGTCCTTGTCGTTATAAACGTGATAACGGCGATCTTATTTGTTTTCCTTGGGATTCTCATTCTCTTTAAATATGTATCAATTTATAAATTATGAAATAAACAGATATGGTGACTTCTACTATTACATATTTGTTATTTTAATTTCTCTTGCGATTATAGATTATATTTGTTATCTGCGGTTAATAACGTTGCAGATGACTACTTCACAATTACGACACTCACCTAACAAAAAACAATAAATCTAATGCTGAACAAACCATCCAACCTAATTTGCTACACCGCAAGGCGAAAATGACACACACTAACGTACATCTTAATTGACCTAATATATATCATGTTATCTTACTTTGCTTTCTACAGATCATTTGATTTTAATGTCTCTGTATATGTGATCAAATCAGAACATAACATGAAACAAAAATAAGTCAGTAAATGAATTTTTTTTTTTGTCAAGAAAATTTCAGTAAATGATTTATATGCATGAAATTCACTCATATTACTCTACTTTGCCAATAAATTTGATAAGAAAACATAATAATTTTATTTTCGTCTACCAAAGATCAATCTTTCTTTATTTTCTATAAATATAATGTTTCGTGTAGTACAAAAGGGAAATAGCCACATTTTATGTCGTATACTCTGAAGTTGGCCAGTCGATTCCAAGTTGCACCAGCAATTTAATTAGTTGTTTAAACTATGATAAGACATTGAGATGTAACAAATAGATTTTAAAACTAACCAAGGAAAGAAATACACAAAACGAAGGAAAGTACAAGGAAAAATTGAATTCAAATCATTATTCGATCGAAATACGTACGTGCTCAGAAAAAAATCTAACTGAAGAAGATGTATACATAAAACTAACTAGGTGGACTAAAATTTCACAAAACTTTGTTTTCTTATGTTTGTACGTAAGTATTTGGTTTACTCAGGTTCTTATATCATTAAAAACTACAAGATAAAAACTATGTGGAATCGCTTTCTCGTCACGTGAAGAGATTAAGAAGACATCATGCCTAAGTTTCAAATTCTAAAATATGCAAATATGCAACACATTGCAGATTGTAGAAATAGTGTTTTCAGAAAACTGAAATGCATTTGGGTTTTTTTTTCTTTTCTAAATTTTATTGATTAAAGGAAAAATACATGACAGAATTTACACAAACCGGCGGAATAAGTATATATTTTCGGAGACAAAGCCCAAAAGAGCGAAACAAACCCCTATAAAAAAGAGAAACTAAATCGAAAACTAATAAACAAGAACTCAAAACTAACAGTCTAACACTCTAACAATTTAAACTTGCCAATAGAACTCTCCAAAAGCCAAATGATCAAAACTCTCCAAATGCATTTGGGTTTAGTTTAGTAAATTGTTAGTAAATTCGAGTATTTTTTTATTGCTAGTGTAATTAGATAAATACTACATGCATAGAATGTAAACATTAAATACTCTGCTATATCATATGGGAGCTAATTTGCTTTAGTATAGTTTCTTGGAAATGATGTAATGGCAAAAGTGTAGTGGGACCCGTATGTGTCCTTTAAAAAGTCAGATGTGACTTTTCTGATGGAGATGCCACCGTGCGAAATATTACATTAGAGTGTGTGCCACAACTTCACTTTTTATTTCACCTTAATCAGATTTAAGTTATTCAAGTTAACATAGCCAAATAATTGATATACAGACTTTTCTCAGCAAAATTATGCTCCTGTATTTTATCTTCCAACAATAAAGCTCATGTTTATGAAACTTAAAAAGAATATAAATTTTAAAGTAAAGAATTGTTTGCCTCGACTCGTAGTATTTGTAGACCATCCCCCTAAAAGCCCTAAAGAATATTGTCTCTTATCTTTACTTTTCATCTTTTTGGGGGCTTTTTACTGTTTCTGTGGCCACAGCTTTGGCTCCAGTGGGTTTCTCTTGGTCCCTGTTTTTTTGAAAGTGATATTTAATATGAACATATTTAATGCTGAAAATACTAATTTGGTTTGTAAATACGTAAATAGTGATACAACCAAAAACATAAAAACATAAAAAATGTCGGCCAGAGCCGGTGGGATTCCCTATTTACTTATTTTAGTTATGCATGTGACCAATTTCAATAATTTTTAAGAAAATCATTTCTTCTATAATATATATTTTTAGTGAATTTTAAAAATATTCTTGTTTTTTAGAAATATTCTTGTTGTCTTCCTCTCGTGATAGAGCGGAGGACCAACACTGACAGTTTTGCTCAATCGTATGGTTGCTAAAATGTTTTTACTTACGATTTTGTAGATTTTTTGTCAACCTTTTTTAAAAATATATCTCCTTGGGTTTAATATTGTTCTCATAGTATTCTCTGTTTTATCCTTTATAAAATATAATCATCACTCGTGAAGGAATCTTGAATGTTTTTAAGCTCCTTGAAGAACTATTCTGTGTTACAATAACAGAGGATTTTCTTGGGAAAATTTTCACACATTCTCTTTTAAAATCAAGTTGTTACTTTTTTTCTTATAATAAAATCAATATTCGTTTCTCAGTTCCTTCATAACTTTGCAGAGGTATTTCTTCATCTCAAAGTAAACGATTTTGTCTTCTCATTTCTCATTCTCTTTTTTTCCTTTTCTGATGAAACTAATTTTTTGTTTTTCCAGGAAAATAAAATTCCAAAGATAATCTCTTGTGCTCAAAAGTTTCCTGCATTTTCTCTTCTTGCAAGCTGTCTTAAAGAGGAGATTCTGTAACCGAACTGGTGAGTTCTCCTGTATTTCTGGAATTCACATGCAAAAATTTATCCTTTTTAAAAATCTTTTCTTCATTAGAATTTGAAGAATGTTTTCTCTATTGTCTCTTCTGTTTAATGCATTAACGAGAAACAAGAATTAAAAGATTAGATCTTGAGAGTGGACCCAGTTCTGCATTCATAATTCAATTATTTTCAGTTCATTTACATATAAATGAGATTCTTGAATTAAATATGTCTCTCTTTGCAGGGAATGATGATAATGATGCTTATGTGATTTCATTACTTAAGTAGTTGTGTGTGTTTTATGGTCCTTGTGTGAGCTATGGAGAAACTCTTCTGTTGCATGCCATTACTACTTCTGGTTCTGCTTTTAGCCTCCATTGATGGCTCTACACAGCTTCAATCATCTCAATCTCAGACCCTCTTGAGGCTGCAACAGCTTCTCTACTACCCCAAAGTGTTAAACAGCTGGAACAACTTTACAGACTTCTGCAATTCTGAGCCAAGCCCTTATCTAACCGTTGTGTGTTATGAAGATAGTGTAACACAGCTTCACATCATTGGAGACAAAGGATCTCATATGTTACCAAAGAGATTCTCAATAAACTCGTTTGTTACTACTCTTGTTAAGCTCCCTGATGTTAAAGTTCTCACCTTTGTCTCACTTGGGTTATGGGGTCGCTTACCTGAGAAAATCAACCGTTTATCTTCATTGGAGATTCTCAATGTGAGTTCTAATTTTCTCTTTGGACACATTCCTCATGAACTCTCGTCGCTTGCTAGTCTTCAGACACTTATACTTGATGAGAATATGTTTTCTGGTGAGTTACCAGATTGGATTGGTTCTTTACCAAGTTTAGCTGTGTTGAGCTTGAGAAAGAATGTGCTCAATGGCTCATTGCCTTCTTCATTGAGTAGCTTGTCAGGTCTTAGAGTTCTTGCTTTAGCTAATAACCGTTTTAACGGAGTTTTACCAGATTTAAGCCATTTGACAAACCTTCAAGTTCTTGATCTTGAAGGAAACTCTTTTGGACCGTTGTTTCCTCGGTTAAGTAACAAGTTGGTTACTCTTATACTCAGCAAGAACAAGTTTAGATCTTCAGTTTCATCTGAAGAAGTGACTTCTTTGTATCAGCTTCAACATTTGGATCTTTCTTTCAATACGTTCGTTGGTCCATTTCCTACTTCCTTGATGTCTCTTCCTGCTATAACTTACTTAAACATTTCACACAACAAACTCACCGGACGGCTGTCAACAAATCTTTCTTGCAACTCACAGCTTATGTTTGTCGATCTGTCATCAAATCTTCTTACTGGAAGTTTGCCTACTTGTCTTTCTGGAACAAGAAGAGCTGTTGTATATGCAGGTAGTAACTGTTTAGCTACTCCAGATGAAGGTCAACGTCCAGTTTCGTTTTGTAGCAATGAAGCTCTTGCTGTTGGAATCCTACCACATAGGAGGAGCAGAGATTCCAAATTAGGTATTGCCTTAGGTGTAACTGCAGGCATTCTTGGGGTGATTCTCCTCGCTGGTGCTTTGTTTGTGGTTCTTAAGAGATATAACGCTAAGAGAACAGAAGCAACAAAAGCTTCCCCAAGATTGATCACTGAGCATGCTTCAATGGGGTACACATCAAAACTACTATCAGATGCAAGTAAGAAGATTTTTTCATGTATTGTCACATTTCAGATATATATATAACATGAGTTTTATTGATTACTTGTGGTTTCTGCTTATACTTTGAAGGATATATATCTCAAACAATGAAGCTAGGAGGGCTAGGTCTTCCTGCTTACAGAACATTCTCATTGGAAGAGCTTGAATATGCTACAAATAACTTTGAATCCTCTGCTTTCATGGGTGAAGGTTCTCAAGGACAGGTGAAGCTTCAAGCTTTTCTCTAGCTTCCATGTTCTAAAACAGTTGAACAAGACAAGACCTTTGTCGCTTCTTTTTGTTTGTTGTTTTCAGATTTACAGAGGCAGGTTGAAAGATGGATCTTTTGTGGCGATTAGATGTTTGAAAATGAAGAAAAGTTGCAGCACCCAAAACTTGATGCATCACATTGAGCTCATTGCTAAACTGAGGCACCGTCACTTAGTTAGTGTGCTCGGACATTGCTTCGAGTGTTACTTGGATGATTCAACAGTCAGCAGAATGTTCTTTGTCTTTGAGTATGTCCCAAATGGAGAACTCAGGAGCTGGATCTCTGGTATTATTACATTGAAACATGTCCCAAAAACATACTATGCTTTTTGATCATTGTGTCTGATATTATTTTCTTGTCTTGCTATGTGTTAGATGGACATATGGGAAGATTGCTTACTTGGGAACAACGCATAAGCGTAGCGATTGGTGTAGCAAAAGGGATCCAGTTCTTGCATACTGGTATTGTGCCTGGTGTTTATGATAACAACCTGAAAATAACTGACATTTTACTTGACAATAACCTTGCCGCCAAAATCAGTAGCTATAACCTTCCATTACTTGTGGAAGGTCTTGGAAAGGTAATAAATGTCAAAGTTTGAAACTTTTTTTTGTTTCTTGGATCTTACGTTGAATCTGTTTTGCTTTTCCTTTTCTTAAGGTGGGACAAATAGTATCTCGAAGCGGACCCAAAGGCACTCCAAGGTGTGTTAAAATCTTCTTAACTCTGTTTCTCATCAGCTTGTAAAAAGCGGTTTATATGGTTAAATCCTCTGTTTCTCATCAGCTTGTAAAAAACGGTTTATATGGTTAAATCCTCTGTTTCTCATCAGCATTAAAGACGAAGATAAAATCGATATCTATGACTTTGGAGTGATCTTGCTTGAACTTATAGTGGGAAGACCATTAAGAGCAAAAGGTCAAGTCGATGTTCTCAAAGAGCAGGTAAAGCCATTCGATAGATAGCTAGAAAATTAACGAATTTGCGATGATTTACTTTAAAAACTGTGGTTTTGTGTTGTAGTTACAAGGGAGCATTTCAGCTGATGATGGAGCACGTAGGAGCATGGTGGATCCAACGGTTCATAGAGCTTGTTCAGATCAATCACTGAAGACAATGATGGAGATATGTGTAAGGTGTCTCCTTAAAGACCCTTTAGAACGGCCTTCTATTGAAGATGTCCTTTGGAATCTTCAGTTTGCTTCTCAAGTTCAAGAAGGTTGGCTACAAAACAGCAATTCCCCAAGCATTCGGGGCTCGCCTTCTCCTGCAGCTTCCTCTCTTCCTCATTCCTCTCGTTTACACATAACAACACTCGAATCTCCCCGAGATTCAGGTATTTTGAAATTGATATTGTACTGCGTTTTATGATCATTGAAAGAGTTTCTTGATCTAAGATTTATATGGTGTGTGACTGTAAATTGCAGGATATGAAGAACATGAGAGGTAGAGAGACAAGAGTTTAGGTTCCTTGTGTGTTACCCTTTGTAACGAAACCTAACTTCTATCTAAAAGGATCTTATTTTATGTTATATGCATGGAATCTTAGCTTCTTCTTTTCTTTTGTAATTTTGTTATTGTTGTTGTTTATTGTTTTTAATTTGTTGGAAATAATCAAAACTGTTCATAGTGTTAGTCTATAAATCGTACCAGAAAAAGAAAAACTTTGGTATAATTTCTTTTAAAAGTTTATTATGATTTTTTTAAACCGCATTGTAAATATCAAGACATTTACTACTGAATATTATTATTCTCTTTTTCAACATTATTAAAAAAGGAGATGTATCAATTAGAGATATATATTCATCTCCGGTGGAAACCTTCCGCCGGAAATATAACCTCCGTTGTAGCCACTGTTGTCAATCCAGCAGCCACCGAAAAATCAGCACCGCTCTCTTCTTCATCCTCATGCTGATCTCCTCTACTTTGCTGATGTGGTGGCATTGGCTGCAACGTATTTTCTAAGTTTGTTGGAGCCATGACGTCGTAGCTAGCGGCTGCTGCTTCTGCCGCCATGGTGAAACTGTTCATGGCGGCTCCGGCAAGAGTGGTGGAGGCGGAGGAATTGTTGGAGTATTCGGGTTGTTGCATAACGACTAGTTGTTGTTGTTGTTGTTGGTGGTGGTGGTGGTGATGACTTTGTTGTTGCATAACGTTGGCCATTGCGACTCTACTGTTTATTAGTTGTGATTGCACCACCGATAACTCCGCCTGTAGCGACGCCACCTAAAGTATTCATGGATACAAAATTATTTTTCTTAAACTATGGTCATCAATTATTATCACATTTTTAATTGAGTTATGAAATTTGTATTCAACAATCAACTCGATATATATATTTGTTAAAATTTATAATTAAGTACTAAAATTTTTTTATTATAGGTCGGAAAACCATGTATATACCGTATACGCGAAAGAAACCTACGAAAAGATCATTTTTTGTTTTTGTTTTGCAACCAACAAATTCTCATGTTTGAGTAGCAATTTTTGTTTTAATTACCGTATTTAAAATTTCGACGCTATCATCAGCAGGTAAGTTTTATTTCCGAAGAGGTAAAATGTTTTAAAAATTTAATAATTAAAATTTGTTTTTAACTAAAATAACTTTTTAGTGAAATATATATCTTCAATATTTATGTAATGTAACTGACTTGTTGTTGGAGAGCAAGGATGGTTGAGACGCAACCATAGACAGGATCCGAGAGCCTAGCCTGAGCCTCATACGATATTGTAACCACTGCATCGTGACGACGGTTCACCGGAATATGATGCAACAGTTTGGAAACGTTGCTAGCTCCAAAAACCTTATGGACCGCCGCGAACCTAGCCGCTCCTTGGTCTGACCCGAAATGTGGAGCGAAAATGCATCCACTCACACACTTCCTTCTCAAGAACTTGCAAGCCCCACACGGAGACGCCGTCCCTGTCGTTGTCCCAGCCGCCATGGCTCCTCCGCCGGAATTTGATGACGTCAGAGTTTGCTGTGAGGTTCGTTTTCCGGCTACTGATTTCCGGCGAGAATCGGAGATGTTGTGGGTGCGCTGCTGATCAGCCATCACCAAACAAACATTAATTAAATAATTAATTAGGTTTAGTTGATGAGAGTTTCTTGCGAGATAAAATGATATCTAATATGTGTATGTATGATTGTTAATTTATACAGAGTGAATTTATGTACATGTGTGAATGTGGATATTTTAAGTAAAAGAAAACATGAGGAGGCCACGTTTGTTTCATGAAGGAGGTCGCGAGGTGAATGTGGTAATCTTTTTTTTTTGTTATTTTATTTATTTTCAAATTAAAGAATACTCATCATTATTTTATTTTTTGATATAACTTGGTTTTTTTCTTACTTTGGAATACATATCAATAATCCCATAATAATATAACAGTAGCTACATTGCCATATTATTTCATTTCCAAATTCAATTTGGTCAATGATTTTTTACCCGTTATTTCATTTCCAAAATTTAGTATTGTCTTTTTGCATTTGAAGGCTTTTTTCTTGTTTTACCATTCTACAGGAGAATTAACTAACAAATATGTTACTCATTACTAATTTTCTTTTGTCATTAATATATCTTATAATTATATAGACGACAAAAAAAAACTTATAACGTTTAAAATAGTCAGATGCAATAAAACGTGGGAGTTGACTAAATTATATGGTAGAAATTAAGTGATTTTATTTTTGATAATCATTTTTTTTATTTTGTGACTAAAATATATGGGGGTAATTAAGTGAGTACATTACTTATATTACAATTATATAACACGATTTATCTATTGGTGAGAAAAATAACATAAAAGTTATTATTAGCATATTGATAAAATAGAAGAATGATGGGAAAAATACTAGAACTATATATCGTTTTACTGTTTTTTTTTGAAAAGCTAGAATATAGTTTCTACATGTATCTTGTAACCCAATATACAGGTACGTATGTTGATATTGTAATTTGTTAGGTGCAAGAAAGAGCGTATCAATGTGAAGAAGGTGTGAGGCGTCAGGCGCACGTGCAAAGAGAGTGTTTGATAAACTGGTATTTTATTAGTATTTCGTTAATTGTATATATAGTTATTTTCTTAGGTCATTAAATTATAAATTGTAAATATATTGCTTTATGGTTAGAAGTTAGAACTAGTCTAACAAACTTATTGAAATGCGTACATTACGTCTGAAACCAATAGCAATACATTTAATATTTTTGATCATAAATAATTGAATACTTTTTGCTTATAAAAGACGAACACTTATAAGTTATAAACGTTTCCAAAAGGGGAAAACTTTTGGAAGTTGTTGAAAATGAGATGGCTGGCTATATTAATTGTTGGGATTGTTAGCGCAGGTTAAATTAAGTGATATCCCAAAAGTAAACTCAAGTAGCTGGGAAAACTTCAGGTAACCAAAAAGTATGGGCCTAGGCCTATATTTTTCTCGAATCAGGGATCAAAGCACGTTAAATTGTTTTAGTCCCTTCTCCATTACCGCCATTCGAACTCGGGACCTGTGACTTCCTCCTTCCAAAGGTTACTTACTACTCATGTTCAAACAATTTTTTGTTTGATAAAGAAAGTTAAAAGATATAGTTTGGTTGTCTAAAAAGGTTAAACAAATGGGTTGGTACGATTACAATGATTAATGTAAGTATCGTATTCGTAATTTCGTATGGATAGATAATGTATATGGTAGTGTATATGTATGTTAATAATGTCTGAGAGAGGAGAGGCACGAGAATCGTGTTGACCGTTTCGTGTGGAGTTCTTTGTAAGCTAACCAACCTTCATGTCTGTCGTGCTCCTTTTCTTCACAACATTCCTCCCTTTTCTTTTTGTTTTTCTTATTTTGACACATTACATTTTAACTAAATTCAGATTATTTCATGATTTCTGTTACTCCCTTTTTGTTCCTCAAAAATTCAAATAATAAGAGTGTTACACATTAGCATAGATAGATGACAAAGTTGATGATGAAATCAGGTGTTCTCACAAGGCAACGTTCCAAAGCAGCTGGAACTACCACAACAGCAATTTAACTTGTTGTCACTGTTCTTTCCAGTGACACTACGGACATCTCCATAACTGAAACTTAACTCCTCCTCTGCAATGATGTCCCTTGCTGCAAAGAAACAGAGACGAGGAAGCAACGCTCCTGAGCTTCTCATCAGAACGGTGGAGAGATTTCCTCCATCACAAGAATGGTTGATGAATCTAGCAACGTTCCCGATTCTTGTGGCGTCGATGTTTATTCTTAAACAAGCTTGTCCTGAAGGGAGGTGTTCTCGTACCACCAAAAGAGCCGAAGCGAAAGATTGTGTTGATCTGAGTTTGTCGTAGATACTTTGACGCCTACGTGCTTCATCTGTTGTTAATAGCTCACCTTTATAACAAATAAACAAAAACCAGTTTCACAATTTGGGATAAACCGGTCTAAACCTAATCTGGCTCTCAAGTGATGTACAAAAACATATTTAAGAAAAGAGATTTGCTGTTATGTTTAGTCTCCTTGTTCAGCATTGTGTTACCCTCTAAACGATTGAAATAAGAACATATCAACAGATTAAATCTTTCACTATAACACAATGCTGGAATCTCATCCCAATGTAACTGAGCTAAATCTTCAAACTCCTACACAGTATTTTCAAACCTTATGGCTAATACTAGTTCTGAAACCAAAATGGTTGTAGCATTTTGGGAGTTTTAAAGTAACGTTACCTAATGCTAATGTTCCTCTTGAGCTCAACTTCCAACTTCAAATATCAACCATCTTTCGCTATGGAAAACAATCCCTAATGTTTCTCTAATGATGCAATCTTAAGCTTTCTCCAAAATCTATAAACTTTCACACCTAAACAATCAGTAAACAATACTGAAATCGAAATGTAATGTTAACCTGCATATTCACAGATGAACTGGCCTTGCTTGATAAGCTGATCAGCGTACAAGCACCAACCTTTCTTCTCATCTCTTACGATCTTCAAACTAACTGAAATCCCCTTTTGACTCACCCGGTTTGGACAATCCGACCCGCACCCACAACCCGACCCGCATTCGTTACCAATCTCCTCCATCTCTACGACTCCTAAACACTTGCAGTATCCTTCCTCACACTTCTCACACTCGCATCCAAACATCTTCCCTCCTGACTCGTCAACTAAACTCACCCCAAATCGTCCGTGTTCACTCACGGAGTCAAGAGAAGATCTCAACTCGGATCCACATTCAGTAGCAGCTCCCCACCATTGCCGCGGCGGAGGAGACGAAGCCGGAATCTGAAAAGGTGTGTAGATGAAATAAGCGTAGCGTTGAGAATCGATTGAATTGTGAAACGGGATTGAGAGGTTTTCAAGAGATCGTGCAGCGTTAAGGGATCGGTGGAAGGTGATGGATTTGGAAATTAGGGCTAAGGTTTTGCAGGTTTGAGAGATGGTAGCGAGTTCTTGAGGGTTTAGCCATGGAAATATCAAATTGGCACATCGGAGGAAAGGTTCAGTGGCCGGAATAATTAGTTGAGCTTCTCCGAGACGAAGCTTCTTCGGTGGTGACTGTCGCTTCATTTTTCAACAACAACAATAAATTAGGGCAAAACACTAAACAAGTAAAAAACTCAACATAAAAATTTTACTTTACATTTTTTTCCCTAAAAAATTTACATATACCAAAACGATATTTAGGTGTAATAACAGTATTTTCTAAAACAGATAGATTTTTTATTTTTTTTGCCGGCGTTAAAATAGATAGATTTTGTTGAGAATATACGGATTTTTTTATATAATTATAAACAACATATTTTCGTTAGGGCCACATTAGTCCGTTTCCGACCATAACTAAAAAGCTTTGTTAAGTCAGTTTGTACTTTTTTCTCAGGAAAAAAAAACTCAATTCAATCGATAGAGAAGAAGCAGTCCGACGAATTTCGAAGATGCCGTCGCCACCGACGACGACTTCTCTCTCCGTCACACAAACAATCAACGGATCTCACAGCTTTACAATCAAAGGCTACTCTTTGGCCAAAGGAATCGGGATCGGAAAACACATCGCCAGCGATACTTTCACCGTCGGAGGATATCAATGGGCAATCTATTTCTATCCCGACGGCAAGAATCCTGAGGATAATTCGGCTTATGTCTCTGTTTTCATTGCTTTAGCTAGCGATGGCACCGATGTTAGGGCTCTCTTTGAGCTGTCTTTGCTTGATCAGAGTGGCAAAGGGAAGCATAAGGTTCATAGCCACTTCGATCGTGCTCTTGAGAGCGGTCCTTATACCCTCAAATATCGCGGGAGCATGTGGTTCGTCTCCTCTCTTTTTTTTATTTTTCTTTGCTCTTTGCTAGGGTTTTGTTATTAATTGGCTTAGGCTCTCTAGTTTCTAGTGAAAGCTCTTTACTTTGGGGCAAATTTTGCTCCTTTTCTTGGGTTTGATATGAGGTTAGGAATATTATCAGTGGGTCAATAGTTTAATTTTGTGAATGGAAGGAAACTGGAATCTTGGGATAAAAAAGGATGTAGATTGTTGAAGACAAGATGGTGTGAGCTCTCAAACCAATAAAAGATGAAAGAGATTGAGAAATTTATAGAAAATTGATATGGCTGTGAACAGAGTTTGGTTTATGCTACTTCACCAGCTTGTTGCGTTGGTTCTGTATTTAGGGAAATTTGATTAGGATTGGACTGATATCTATGATTTTATTGATAAGTAATACTATTTTTTTTACATGTTAGGATGATTTCAAAGACCTATCATTTGTGATGATTTACTATATAGGCGGTGCCAATGGTTTCAAATAGGAACATTGCTTGTTGTTCACATGTATATTAGTAGCAAAAATGCAAGGTTTCTTGCTTTTATGAAACTGCTCATGGTTAGGTTCCACGACGCTTGTATGAGTTAAGCAACATAGTATTGTCCTTTGCACTTTATATGAATCTGTTGTTAGGTCTGCTCGTGTGCATTAATCAACCATTGTCTGAAGGTGATACCTTTGGCTTTGATTTGACTCTGCATTAGAAATTGTTAACCTCGTAGAGTTTTGTACTTGCCTGTTTCGCTCAACAGATTCTTATTCGGTTTTTATTTTGCTTACAGGGGATACAAACGCTTTTTTAGAAGAATGATCTTGGAAACATCTGATTTTCTCAAGGATGATTGTTTGAAAATCAATTGCACCGTCGGAGTTGTTGTCTCAGAAATAGATTGTCCACGGCTACATTCTATTCATGTCCCTGCATCTGATATTGGATCTCATTTCGGGATGCTTCTGGAGAACGAAGACGGTTCAGATATAACCTTTAACGTCTCAGGTGAAAAGTTCCGTGCTCACAGGTTGGTATTAGCTGCTAGATCACCTGTCTTTGAAAGCGAGTTTCTTGATGTTACCGGAGAAGAAGATTGTGACATCGAAGTTACTGACATGGAACCTAAGGTTTTCAAGGTAAAAAAACATTCTCTTTTAACTTTTTGACACTGCCATTTTCATCTCTCTCTAATTCTTAATGCATTTTGTGTGAAGGCTTTACTCCACTACATATACAAGGATGCTCTCATTGAAGATGCAGAGTCATCTTCATCTTCTGGTTCTTCTGTTGGTCCATCTGCATCAGACACATTAGCTGCAAAACTACTTGGAGCTGCTGACAAATACAAGTTGCCTAGACTCAGTTTAATGTGCGAGTCAGTGCTTTGCAAGGACATATCAGTAGATTCCGTTGCAAATATTTTGGCGCTTGCAGACCGCTACAATGCTTCCGCCTTGAAATCCGTTTGTCTGAAATTCGCAGCAGAAAATCTCATTGGTAATAATAATAATGAATGATCTTTCCCTAATATTGATTTCTCACCAAACTTATACATTGCATTAACACATTTGTTTATGATGCAGCTGTAATGAGGTCAGATGGGTTTGATTATCTAAGGGAACACTGTCCATCACTTCAGTCTGAGCTTCTGAAAACAGTTGCGGGATGCGAAGAGGATTTAAGCGGTGGAGGAGGAGCGAAGACAAGAAGCGTATGGGGCGAATTCACAGATGGACAACAGCAGGCATGGGGAGATATTAATGGAGGAGCAGAGAGAAGTCAGAGTGTTTGGGTCCAAGTTGTGAATGCTAATAATGCAAATGGTAGAAACAATAATGACAACAATAATAGTGATGACCCCATGGCAGAAGATTGAGCTATTAAGTGTAATAAAAAAACAAAAGCTAAAGGAGAATCCGAGTAAGCTGAACTAGGATCAGACATGGGTCTTCTTCCTTCATCATTAGTGGCTGAACAGACCAAAGGCAGAGATCATAGGAGACTGTTTAGTGTTGTTGTATTACGGTTTTTCTGTATAATAATTGGAGTTAGCTATCATGAACTAAACACTCATCATCAATATAAAACTCAGTGAGATTGTATTGTTTTTGTAACTATGAAATTGTTAATTTGATCAACGTTGGACACTTTCAATATTTTGTGGTTATAGCTATGTACATACTTGTTATCTTCTTACATATTGTTTTCGGGACATGATCTACTTACAATAGTTGTATCCTATAGTAACTCATAAAATGAAGAATTAAGAAAAAAACTGTATGAGATCTCACGTATTTTGATCAATTATTACTATGGTGTTTAAGAAATAAACAAGGTTTTTAAAGGAATAAAAAGAAATATGATCATCCCTCATAATTTTCTTCAAAATGGTTACAAAATTTAACTAGCCTATTAGGTGTTAGATAAATATCTTATGACAGATATAAATAAGTCAGAAATCAGGAGTTGACATCAGCACGAATTATCCGAATTGAGAATAGAAAACAAACAAATCACAAAAAAAAGTCATCAAACCTTTCAAGAATCTTTACCAACGAGAATCTTGATTCCACATTTCTCAAAAAGTTGGAACTGTGCACGCCTCTCCAAGCATCTCCGGCGCCGATACTCCATCTGGATTTAGGGATTTTGTAGGAGAAAATTCTGATGGTTTCGCTCTGAAATCGATTGGAAAATCAAAACCTGAAGCAGACTCTTTTTTTTGGTCATATTTCGAGTTGGTTGATATGAACAGTCTTGTGAGAAGGAAACAAGTTGATTCTGTTCATCTTATCAAAAACGATGGGAATCGTCAGCTTGCCAAGAAACTATCTGCAGTTGATCTTGTCGCTATTGGTATGAGAAAGATTCAATCTTTGCCGATAAAATTTCTACCTTTTTTCCCTCTTTATTCGCCGCCATTGTTGTTGATTGTGAGAATTTTTCAGGAGTTGGGACAACAATTGGAGCAGGAGTGTATATTCTGGTGGGAACAGTAGCTAGAGAACACACAGGACCTGCTCTTGCTGTATCATTCTTCATTGCTGGAGTAGCAGCTGCTCTCTCGGCGTGTTGTTATGCTGAGCTTGCTTCTCGTTGTCCATCTGCTGGGAGTGCTTATCACTATGCATACATTTGTCTTGGAGAAGGGTATATAGATGGATTTTAATACTGAAACATTGCCTCTACTTGTTGACTTCTTTGATAAAGCTGATACTCTTGTTGTTCTTATTTCATAGTATTGCTTGGTTGGTTGGTTGGGCACTTGTGTTGGATTACACAATTGGTGGATCAGCCATTGCCCGTGGCATCACTCCAAATCTGGTACTTCCCTTTTGAGTTATATGTATTTCCTGGTTCCTTATCGATTTCATTCTGACTGGTGTTTTTGTTTTTGTTTCTAGGCATCTTTTTTTGGGGGTCTGGACAAGCTTCCTGTGTTCTTAGCTCGACAAACCATACCAGGATTTGGTATTGTGGTTGATCCTTGTGCAGCATTGTTGATTATGATTGTCACAATACTACTATGCTTTGGGATAAAGGAGGTACTTCATTGGAAAACCTTTTAATAATATTCGTTTCAGGATTATCAGATCGTCTAATAGTGTTAGTGATGGTTTATTTTGTCTTGACAGAGTTCATTAGTACAAGCAATTGTAACATCAGTGAATGTTTTGACCTTGGTTTTCATCATAGTAGTTGGTGGATATTTAGCTTTCAAGACTGGATGGGCTGGATATGATCTTCCGAGTGGGTAATTAAACTATTCTTCTTCTTCCATTGAGGCTTAGTTTTGTGTCTCAGAATTATCTTAAAGGTAAATGTTTAACTCTTGTCTGTACAGATATTTTCCTTTCGGATTAAATGGAATACTCGCCGGATCTGCTGTAGTATTCTTCTCTTATATTGGATTTGATACCGTCACTAGCACCGCCGAGGAGGTACACAAGCTGACTTTGATGATTCTGCATAGAAGTAACTAGTAATAGATAAGAATGTTTTGTCATACTATTGTGAACTTTTTTCCATAATATCTTAAAAAATTGGTATTGCCACAACAGGTTAAAAATCCTCAAAGGGATCTTCCATTGGGCATTGGGATTGCGTTACTGATATGCTGCATTTTGTATATGCTTTTATCAGTAGTTATTGTTGGATTAGTCCCATACTATACATTGGATCCTGATACTCCTATCTCCTCTGCATTTGGAGACAGTGGGATGCAATGGGCAGCGTAAGCATGATAGATTCCTTGAGACGCAGTTTCTCTCCTTTTCTTTGCTTTGTTTTCTCTTATTATTCCTCTATATTTCAGGTACATCTTAACCACTGGAGCGATAACTGCTCTGTGTGCAAGTTTGTTGGGTTCGCTTCTGGCTCAGGTACTAATCAAATTCTAAACCGTTTGGAAAACCCAATGGTATGTTTCATGTGGGTTATGGTTATGCACACGTCCTGACACTGCTTTGTGATTTCTTTTATTAGCCACGAATCTTTATGGCAATGGCAAGGGATGGATTGTTGCCAGCTTTCTTTTCAGAAATTAGCCCACGAACTCAAGTACCAGTGAAAAGCACAATAGTAATTGGTGTGCTGGCCGCTGTACTGGCATTTTTCATGGATGTTTCACAGTTGTCCGAGATGGTAAGCTGATCTTTTCCTACATTACATGTCTCAACGTCTTATGAACGGATTTTCACCTACAACTCGTGGCAAACAGAAACTTAAGGGTTCATTGATTAGTAGTATGGTTTTGATATTTAGACTTCCATTACAGTAACAGATCCTTCTGAGTAACTCACATTGGTGATTCATTCAACAGGTTAGTGTAGGCACTCTAATGGCATTCACTGCCGTTGCAGTCTGTGTGTTAGTTCTTAGATATGTACCACCAGATACAGTTCCCCTACCATCTTCCTCTCAAACTGGTACTGATACCGATGAAAGTAGAGCTGAAACTGAAACTTTTCTTGGGGATGCTGTAGAATCTTCTGATTCCCCTTTACTTGGCAATGAAACTGCTCGAGGTACTTAAATGTTCTCAATCACGTAGTTAATTTTATGAAGATGACTCTGTCTTGATATATGATTCGTCCAACAGTTAAATCTTACTGCTAAAATTGGCATTTTAGAAATATAAATCTTTTTGCATCTTTTGAATTGAACAGATGAAAAGTATTTTGGAAAGAGAAGAAAAATTGCTGCCTGGAGTATTGCTCTTGTCTGTATAGGTGTCCTATGTCTTTCTTCAGCAGCTTCTGCTGAGCGTCTTCCAAGGTCCGTTCATTATCTTGATATCTTGTCTTTGTCTTTGTAATATGGTTAGAACCTCAAATAGGTTTTCTTCTTGACTGTGGCAGTTTTCCTCGGTTCACTATATGTGGTGTCAGTGCAGCCATCTTGCTTGGCAGTTTGATTACGCTTGGCTACATCGACGAGGATGAAGAAAGACACAACTTTGGACACAAAGGAGGTAAAGCCTGAAGCTTATTTATGCCTCTTTTTTTTTGTCTATGTAGTTTCTGCAAGCCATCTCATTGGTTGGTACATCACTTAGATTCTATGTTTGATTAAATTTCAGGGTTTCTCTGCCCATTCGTCCCATACCTTCCAGTTCTTTGCATTTTGATCAACACCTACTTGATCATCAACATTGGGTGAGTGAGTCTGATGGATCCATGAATAAATCAACAAATATTGGGATGTTTCTAAAAATCCTTTCTGGTAATTTGTAATGGCAGAGCTGGGACATGGATCAGGGTCTTGGTATGGCTACTTATAGGAAGCATGATCTATCTCTTCTATGGCCGATCTCACAGCTTGCTGAACAATGCAGTTTATGTTCCAACCACGACTTCTTCTAGAAAAACAACAGATCATCTTCCTTGAGATTGTTGGTTCGATGCTGCAGCTGAAAGGGACTCGAGCTGCAAGCTTTGTTGTTGCTTAAGTAGCATGTAAAGAGAATTAAACAGATGGCTCAAGAGTAAACACAGGCCGATTACCCATACAACGATATTTCATGTACATTGTTATTCATTCTTAATGTATATCATATTTTTACTTTTCCACTTCCACCTATGTTGTTCGCCAATATCGGTTAAATGATAATAGATTTCTTTAAACTGCCAAGTCCATGTAACTACTCGAAACATCAACCAAAAATGAAAAACTTTAACAGTCTGCAGAGAGTGTTACGATGTAGACATAAAAATGATTTGAACAAAAAACATCTAAATATGATTAAGACAATATCATTAAAATACAGAGTAACCTAAACGGGGCTGTAGAAGGACTAGTGAGTTTGCAAGAGAAGACAACAGAAAGAAAGGTTTAAAATGTCTGAGAATCTCCCAACATATGTTGTCTTCAAAAATGTTATCCTCCACCACACCAAGACTTGCAACATATTATATATATACCTCCTGAGCCTCAAGAAACTGCCAAGAAAAAAAAAACCCAAAAAACATGAAAAAAAATCAAGAAAAGACATCTGCAACTTGTCTTGTCTCACAATATTTACTGCCTGAGCTTTCCCGAAACAATAACAAGACTCGAGATTCCTTGAGTCGTACCTGTGGTTCAGTTGGAAGAAATTCTTCTCCTTTCGTAATGAGTCTTCATCAAAAACAGATGTGAACACTGATCCTGTTTGCATTCACTAGCTGATTGTAGCTTCACCGTTGACTAAACTGCTTCTCTCTTCTTCGTTGCTACTGCTATTGCTTCTCGTTGGCTTGTCATTACCACCACTAGTTGCTCTCCTGACATCTTTCTTCTTCAGGGCAAGTTCATCCCCAGATACAACCTTTGATACTCCTGAAGATGCACGGTCCTTTGACGCAGTATTTACATATTTCCTTGGAGGACCCTTGTCTTTGGTAGAATCACCTGTCGGTTGTTGTTTCTGACTGTCTTTGTCTGTCTCAGATTCAGGAAGTAAAGCCCGTACACTAAGCCTAAGCTGACCCTTTTCATTCACCTGCATTATCCATGTTTCTTTGTTCAACAACTCATCTCATAATCATTTCCAATTAGTTATAATAGTTTATATGAGTTACAGAGACGCAAGAAATCGCTGACCTCTATTAGTTTGACGTCGATGCGGTCTCCTACTTTATAAGCCTGAAACGACAAGAGTAATATGGTTGAGCATATGTGAAAACCTGAATAAAAGATGAAACACCCTTTCTATAAAGGTAGAGAATCAATGGGTAATGCTCACATCCTCTGGTTTTGCAAGCCATTCAGAACTTAGCTCACTGATATGACAAAGTCCTTCACGCCCGGCCGCAATCTCTACAAAGGCACCATAAGGAGCCATTGATTTGATTTCACAATTCCTGATTAAAAAAAAAAGAGAGGTCAGAATCAAATCCATTTCCGCTTCTTGGTAAGAGAAAGCATATGAAGGATACATACCTGTAGATATCACCAATAGCGGGAACCATTGTCAATCCACTAATAATTGCTTTCGCCCTTTCCAGACTCGCCACATCGTTTGCCATAATTTTGACCTAGACAAAGATAAACGTTAAGAGGTCATGATGAAGAACATCCATAAATATATAAAAATATTTTGAAGAATGGAAATATTTATGTATATCTCACAGTTCCATCGTCTTGCATATCAATGGCCTCAACTCCAGAATCTTCAATGATGCTTTTTACTTTCTTACCACCAGAACCAATAAGAAAGTATACTTTGCTTGGATGAACCTGCAGCACATGAAACGCCAACAATCTTTAGTTCAAGGCAATAAGTTGTTAGACTGGGAAATTCTGGGAAAAGTAGTTGAAGCCAAACCTTCATTATATGTATCAGTGGAGCGTATTTTGAGAGGCTCAACGTAGGAGGCGGTGAGCACTTTGCCATTTCAGCTGCACAGAAAGGAGACAAATTAGTAAAATTACATCCCAAAGGTATACACTGTTCAAGGATTAGCTAGTTCCACTATCTAGAAACTAAATATCCCAAAGTCTAGCAGTTTGAGTCGAATAATTCATGAATATTCCAAAATTCCTTACCAAGAATATGGCGACGCCCAGCTTTTGCCTGTATCAGAGCCTTTTCCATTATCTGTAAAGTGATTCCTCCTACCTAGTTCATGGTTAAAGAGAAGAAGAAAAAACACAAGATGTTACCAACAATTTTTTATCTACTGCCATAACTAAGAAACAGATAATCACCTTAATGTCCATCTGAAATGCGGTAACTCCATCTTCATTCCCAGCAACCTATTGACAAACAAATCAAAACGTCAGCAATCCAGTCAATGCAATAACCATCAAGAGAATCTTTATATTTTCTGACCTTAAAGTCCATATCACCAGATGCATCTTCAGCTCCTGTGATGTCAGAAAGAATAAGAGGAGATCCATCACCGCCAAATTCTTCAGTATCCCAAACCATTCCCATTGCTATGCCAGCAACAGAACATTTGACTGGAACTCCAGCATCTTGCAAAGCCAAGCAACCACCGCAAACAGATGCCATGCTGCCACATTTTTAGATCAACATCAGAAGCAAGTACAAAATTTGTCATTCAAACAAACTTGGCACGTGCTGATCCTATAGCCAGAAAAAGAAAGCTGACCTTGAAGAACCATTACTTTCAATCACTGTACTTTCAACACGTATTGTGTAAGGAAAGTCATCATCACTAGGTAATATGGTCTCCAATGCTCGCTCTGCTAGTGTCCCATGACCTATTTCTCTTCTACTGGGTGCACCAATTCGTCCAACTTCACCAACAGACGATGGAGGAAAAGTGTACTGAGACATCAAAATGAGTAGCTTAGAAAATCTCTTCAAGCTCAACAAGAAAACTGAAAGAAGAGACTACGCATTGAAAATTTTCGAATTAGTTCTGTCAGATGCTATAAAATATGTCAGAAACAGACAATAAATGCATTAGGAATGAAACCTGCAATTTACAATTTTCTAATTTTACTTGTTAAAAATTTATCTGTAAATCATAATAACGGAGTGCAAAAGAAGAAGAAATATTGAATAGACCTGAAGATAGAACCTCTTGTATTCATCAGAACCTTCAAGGTTGTCAATTCTCTGCGCCATTTGTTTATCGCCAAGAGTAACAACTGCCAGTGCCTGAAAGAATCATAGAATAATGTTCCTTATCAAACCAACTTCCTTAACATACATTAAAGGAGATGATACAAAGGATCATTTGAAATAGCCACGCAGGGTTTCCCTAAAAGATAACATTCCTCTGTTACCTGTGTTTCACCACGTGTGAACAGAGAACTTCCATGTGCCCTTGGAAGCATTCCACATCTTGAATTAATTGGACGAATCTCATCCAGAGTCCGACCATCACTTCTTTTACCTCCCTATAGATGGAGAGATATGTAATATGGAATCAGTAAAACTTTTCCATAAAACTGAAACAAAAATTGAAAATTTAGGAAAGAATTACTGTAGTGTTAAGCATGATTCTTTACTGTAGTGTAGTTCATAAAATGCTTCAATGATTTACAAAAAAAATCCTATCAACATACACGTCTATGGTAGAAATACCAGGATATCAGAGGTTGTACCTCAACAATTCGCTTTCGTAGGAGCTTTGACGATACTTCTTTGAAGACCAGCTTGACATCTACTTCAGAAAATAGCTAGCAAGAAATGACTAGTTTGTTAACATTACATAAACAAATGAATAGGAGAGAAGGTCAATTTCAAGTTACCATGTAGAAAAAGGTTAAGATACTCACTAATGGAATAGGTTTCCGAGGGATGGGCCTAATGTGAACATCACCTTGGTCCACCTCACCTTCAGGAACAACTTCCTCATCCTCGTCTTCATCCTCCAACAGCTCCGGTTGTGCTTCTATGGTTCCAAATGCTACCTCATCAATAACATATCCCTTCTCTGTCAGTATTGTCAAGACCTTTTCTTCCAGGGACGAAATGGCTTTCCTTCTCGATATTTTGCTCTTAATTTGTAACGCTTTGGTCAATTCCTCACCAGCAAGTTCCTGTGTAACAGAAAAAAATTCATTTGACACATGATTTACAAGATAACATCACTGCAATTCCATTCTGGCACAAGGTGTATAACATACTTTTACATGCTTGTATAGCTCAGGAGGTGGTAATCTGATAGCATCAAGCATTTTGGCCTTTCCATATTTCTTTGCTAAAGCTTCAATAGCAATGCATGTAGCTTGCACAGCATCCTGGTAAAAATTGAAAAAGCCTCACATTTAGTACCTAATCCAGATATGTAAAAATTGAAATAATCTCAACTAAAACATCGAAATACCTGTCCAACTTTAACAGCTTGGAGCAGCATTTCCTCAGGAAGAAAATTACTGTATCCCTGCAATATCACATATTTGCAATGAGCAAAACAGAACAGGAAGAAATGTGCAAATCTTGCAAACTCAGTTAAAGATTGGAGTTGACCTCTATTGTTAAAATTGCAGTATCTGTTCCAGCTAGAAACAAATCTAGCTGTGATTCTTCCATCTCCTTTACGGTTGGATTGACGATAAACTCACCCCCAATAAGACCAACCCGAACTCCTGCAACTGCTTTCGAATTTGGTACTTCCGAAAGAGCTCTGCGGTATTTCATTCATTACAAAGCCAAGTCAATATCAGCAAGATGAAAAGCTTCATTCATATAAAAACGGAAACAAGATGAAGCCTACATACACAGCTATTCCAGCAGATGTAACAGCTAAAGCATCAGGTGCGTGTAATCCATCGTAGCTCAAAACCTGAGGCCACAAACAAACAACAGTTTAATAGTAAAAGCATTAGGCCTATAGGACCATAAAGAAATCCACGGAGAAAGACCATACCCAGGATAATATCTGAGTTTCGTTGTAGAAACCTTTGGGCATAGTGGGGCGTATAGGTCTATCGATCAACCTACAAATCAGAACCTGCACAAACATCAAAAGTAGAAACATGTTAAGAAGGATAAAGAAATCAAATAAACCAACCATCAGTTAGCATGAGTAAATACCTCATGATCTTTGGTTCTTCCTTCTCGCTTAAAAAATCCACCACTGTACCGTAAGAAGTTCCATTTAGATAATCATTTAGGTAATAATGATCTGGTTTTCTTATAACTAATAAAGAATTAGAAAAAATCTTACCTAGTTCGACCTACAGCTGAGAATCGTTCCTGATAGTGAACATAAAGGGGAAGAAAATCTGATGGCTCACTCGGAACGTCAGCTAAGCAAACAGTTGTGTAGACAATCTAACAATGACAATCAGACAGAGTAACAATTAGAACCTTCCCAATATAACAAACTGAGTTAGAGATAAACAAGTAAACAGAAAGTAATTTGAAGATGAAGCACACTTACAGTTTCTCCATCTGTCACAGTTACAGCAGAGCTAGCTTGTCTCCCCATAAGACCAGTCTCTACTAAAATCTACACAGAAGCAAGAAAAAAATAAACTTAAAGGATAAACCAAAAGGAAACTAACAAAGCTCAACAACACATACATCTAAAGCAGCGTGCTTTGAGCTTCTATACAATTGAAGATAAGGTTCTCAAATTCAAACAAAACATGCTCATTAACAAATTCTATTACTTTATAAACCACTTATCTCCGATTCAAAGTTCAACAGATAAACCAAATTTTAAAACATAAAGGGTCAGGAAAATTATGTTATCTTTTTGAAGAAAATAACCTCTCTATTTCCGAAAGGAATTTTGACAGAAATGTGGTTAGGAAAAGCCAGACTTCCATCGCCGGCGGAGTCAGCTTCTTCTGTAACATCTTGCCTAATTAGAGCTCTGACACTAAATTTACTGGCGCCACTTGCGGAGAGAAGAGATAGCGAGCACAATTTTCCTCCGGCGCTGCTGCGTTCGCCGGAGTGAAAACGAGTGAAATTACGGGAACGGCAAAGCCTGCTCCGTCGAATTGGCCAGAAGTGTGGAGTACTACTGTGAAGTGCGTTACTTGGACTCGTCAGCATCTTCTTCTTCTTCTTCTTTGAGGAGAGAGCGAAACAGTGAGAAAGAGAGACTTTATCCTTTTAATTACTTTTGCTCAAAAAAAAATAAAAAAAATCCTTTTAAATTACCAAAATTTACATTTTCTAAACCAAGAGTCTATATATACGGAGATATTGAAATTTGGATTTGTAAAATAGAATTGCTCAACCATTTTAAGAAGAAACAATATATCTGGACTTTTAAAAGTTTTAGTGAAATATCATTTGTTCGTTATTATATTATCATCAGTTTATTCCTAAGTTTTTTAACTATAATACATTGATTCAATTTATTGGAAAAAAAAATGATGATGTGGTTTGTTCTAGCCTAAATTTTGGTTTAATTATGAGAATATACATATTTAACAGATACAACTTTTCGTGAGGTAGGTACATAGAAGTAGTATGCTCTAGTTTTGGCATGCGAACACATTGAATCTAACATTTGCCAATCAACATAATTTATAAAAGCTTGAAGAAAACAAAAAATAGTAAAATCATTGTGTTGTTTTCTTTACATGTTTGTGGCAAAGTCTCCTCAAAGACTCTTAACAGTAATTATTATACCTATCTTCTTGATCTCTCTCTCGAGCTACCTCAACCTGATCTCTGTTATCTCGGTGAGCACTTAACATTTGAAGACGCTGAATGCGTTCTGGAATTGTATTATCAAACCTCATACTCTCAGGATCTTCAGAATAAGCTACATAGTATGCCAATACACATCCTTGTACCCACGCCAAACCTACCCTTCCCTGAAACAAACAATACCAATTATTACATAACATAACCAACTTTGTCTTAATAACTATCATTTTGATTACTTACCACGAAATAACCAATTATGAAACCATAAAGAGTCACTTCCAAGGCATAGTCCTTGTGTATTAACAACATCCATATTCCTGTAGTTAATGAAGAGACAGCTCCAACACAAACCCCACTAAGGAAACAAAAGGAGCTTGTGAGATCTGAATCAATCACTTTCTCTAACCCACTTCTACTTCTGAACTTCTTCCATGTTTCACTTGAAGCCTCCATGAATCCTTTGTCATAGGTTCCAACATGTACAAAGCCCCATCTGTTTCCAACTGTAATGAGTTTGTTAGCTATGCTAGAGAAACAATCAGCACCTGAATACATGACCTCATCGCTGTTCCCTGACATTAGGTTAACGCTTCGTATCGATCCTCTGATGAATATAATGATTGGAACAAGCGTTGAGCCAATGCATATACTCCCAATCAAGTGTTTCACAGTGATGCGTAAAGCATTCCAAGCGTCCATATCTTCTCCATGAGCAAAGTTTACAAATCTTGCCCTAGAAATCGCTACTTGTTGTACGTTCTTGAGAACTTGCATCGTCCATGCTAAGCTTATCAAGATCACACATATGAACAAGAGATCAAGATTTGTTCTTGTGGAAGTCGCTCCTCCGATTCCAGTCACCAAGAAACCGGAATAAATCACGCTAACAACGATTGATAAAAAGACTACTTCTCTGGTTCTTGCTGGTGGAAAAGCTGTGGAAAGAGATATTATCTTATCAGTGTATTCAAATCTTGGAGTGATCCAACAACCATAGAGAGATTGAGTAATGGCGAAAACCACAAAAACAGCACCGATCCCTGCATCTACAGCTGAGCCAATGAGAACAAGCAAGATCCCTACCGAGCAAGTAAGTATTGGGCTAAGCCAGAACGTTGCTTTGACTGCTCTTGATGGATTGTAGATGAAGATGCATTGCCAAGCTAAAGATGCAACTCCTGAGACTGCAACAGATGCTAGTAAAGGAGTGTACCATTTCTTGGGTTGGAAATGGTGTGAAGTTGCTAAGATGAGACCACGAATGGTGAGAACGATCACCAAAAGTGAGATTAAGGTTAGCTGTGACAAGAAAAGTCCCTTGAAGAGATTTCTAAAGAATTTTCCAGCTATTGTTTGATGTGTGGAGGGATGTGGTCTACTATCTTGTTGTTCCTGCAAACAAAATAATAATTTAAAAACAATTTGGTATCTCATCAACAATTTGGTAATTAGATGATGATTAATGTGAATATGCAAGTAAAAAGCACCATTGAGAAACAAGAATTTGTTTTCTTGAGTCAAGAAATAGTGATTAAAGTCAACAAGAACAGAGAAAAACAGAGATCAAGAAAGGAGTTTTCTGAATCTTGATTCAAGAAAGAGGAATGACCTTGAAGGCGATTGGAGAAGAAGGAGGAGGAGGAAGAGGAGATATTGTTCTTGGTTCTTGAATCTGTACGCGAGAGGCATGGCCGTTGCTTGTTGGTGTGGGCATAGCTGCGTTGTATTTGCCAGGAGAGTTCCTTGGAACACAAGTTCCATTTAACCATCTTCATCAATCATCATTCTCTGTATATATGTATGTATACATACATCTTAGTCAATCAGTTCTATCCTTTTGAGGATGTTTTATTAAATTAAGTTCGGAATATTTAATATACATATTTTATTCTATTGCTTTGACTTACTCCATCTTTAAACTAAACCTACACTTATTGTTGTTTTGACACATCATTTCCTAATCCCCCACAAGAAACTAATCAATTCATTATTGTCTTTCATACTCCTCAAATTATGGAAATACGTTTTGCAAAATCAAAAAAATATGTTAGGTTCATCTTGGCTACCTACTCTGCTACTCATCGCCGTAACAAAAGCTACTCCAAATTATGTTATTAGAGAAAGCAAAGTAAGAGTTTAGAGTAATCAATGAATTGATCCGAATAAAAGTGATAGTTTTCTAAGTCACTCATTTGTAGAAATAAACGAAAATTTAAAGGTTTTCCGAGGAAAAAGAAAGGGGGAACGGGTATACAAACGAGATACGTTTGTTCAGTTCAGTTTCTATCTAATTTGTGTTCTTTCCTTTATGCCTTTTGTGTTACTTTTTGGCGTGATAGGATAAGAATCGAAATTTCATATATCACGGGCTTTGTTAATTTAATAAATATTTCTCTCTTTTTTTCCTTCAACTTTCATGACTTAAAAAAATTTAACCTTAATAAATAAATCGAACAAAACACAAATATTTTCGAGAAAGTTGTAGCCGTTGCGAAAATTCAAATTAAAATACAAGATACAGTATATGGTCTTAAGTCTTAACATCGTCTTTAACTGGAAATATTCGACTACTTTAATTATATAACTGGTTATTGTATGATTTCTAAAAACTTTTTGTTTACTAAGTGAAGTTTCATTGTTAATTTTTATTTTTTGCCATAAAAACTTTCTTTGATTTATTGTTAGAGACAATGGAAATTTTTGATGGTGTGGTTGGTTGGGATGGATTGCTTACTTTCTGTACTCGAAAGCATACTAATTAATACCTAAACCAATAAAGACAAATTAGGTAAAGTGGAATACGTAGTAGTTACCAACTCAAACATTCCACATTTGACAATAATTATAAATGAACTTTTATATACCCATATCTAAGATAAATTATACAG
This sequence comes from Cardamine flexuosa, assembly GCA_963555745.1. Lineage (NCBI taxonomy): Eukaryota > Viridiplantae > Streptophyta > Magnoliopsida > Brassicales > Brassicaceae > Cardamine > Cardamine flexuosa. Next base: position 919,177 of record OY743219.1, on the reverse strand, counting down.
TATGTATTTCGATTCCAAAATAGAAGACTGTAAATTGTGTTGCTACTGTGTACCAGGATGGTTACAGTCAAAGAGATGCTGTCGTCATGATTCATGAACCAATTTTTGATAGAATGTGAATTTTTCTGATCCCTTTCTTTTTAGACATACAAGTAATCATGAATATTTTGTTATCCTTATGATGCTTTATTGCCTTCTTTAAGAAACTGAGATTTGGTGTGCTCTCTAGTAATATAGTATCTTCGACAAGGTCCAATTTGCAAAGTAAATACACCTGCTTGGGCCTCTGGCGGGCTCTAGAATTTCAGAAAAACATGTTAGTATAATCGGGACGTACACATATTGACATGATCCACCAAGTCAGCCAACCACTTTCATTAATCAGGTCGGTGGAATTTACAGATGTACTCTACTAAATTCCAAAATCTTACCCATTTACATAAGGGTACTAAAGTAAATCTGCTTCACACGTGACGTCAGTGCCAGTTTGAAGATCTAAAACATGTGGAAGAATGTGAGATATATATGACAGATGGAGGACTTAGCTTCAAAGCAAGGGACCCAATTTAATTTTTTATTTTTTTTGTCAACAGCAAGGTATACAAGCTTTTTAGATTTTCTTACTTCTCGTTTAGATTTTTCAGTTCAGAAAAATCATTATATTTCTATTTCTCTCTTTTCAAACGCAGTTTAAAACATCTAGTATCACATTTCTTTATGTGTCTTTTAAAAAGAGATATCATCAAAATCAAAACTAATGCAAACAATAACTCTAGAAACAATTTAGACCCCCAATGGCAAAATCTTATGTTTAGTGAATACAGTTCCAAGATCAATACACATATACTAAATCAACACACATACACACACAAAGAAATGTTTTTCCTTAATTTGTTTTATTTTGAAAATAATAATTTCTCTACTTTGTTTGTTGATAAATCGTTATGTCAAAGTTTGGTGACAATCATCTTTCAAACTATTGGTACCATATCTGTTGGTGCCAGTGTTATAAAACCAACATTGATTATGAGTATTTTTAAGTATGAAATATAATTCCACAATATAATTTGTATTGGAATAATAACACGTTTATGTGATACTTATATCTTTTTAAGTCGTTTGTTATAATTTGATTTCCATGATTGGTTATGGAGTTTGTGCTTGTTTCAGATTATTATGGGGCAATAACATAATAAAAATAAAAATAAAGGGTATCTTTGTGATTCTACAAACTATCCATCACTAGAAAACCACATTAAAAAAGCTCTCTCTCTATCTCTCAGAGACAAAAATGGCGATGAAGAAACTGTTGATGATCACTTTCTCTCTTACTTCTTTCCTCTTCTCTCTTCTCTACATCATTCCCACGACCAAAACTCTTTTCACGTCCTCAAAATTTCCTATTTTACCCCTAGAATCCAACCAAAACCACAACTCTACCCTCCCCTGTTTCGCCTACCTAATCTCTGCCTCCAAAGGCGACGCCGGAAAACTAAAACGCCTCCTCCGATCAATATACCACCGTAGAAACCACTATCTGATCCATCTAGACCTCGAGGCACCGGAGGAAGAGCATTTGGAGATGGAACGGTTCGTAGGCGGAGAGCCTCTGTTTCAGGCGGAAGGTAATGTAATGATCGTTGGGAAACCAAATCTGGTTACTTACAGAGGACCAACGATGCTTGCGACGACGCTTCACGCAATGGCTTTGCTCTTGAGATGTTGTCGGTGGGATTGGTTTATCAATCTTAGTGCTTCTGATTATCCTCTCCTCACACAAGACGGTACGGTGAGTGATCCATGAATTAACTTTATTAATTTTGTTGACATATTTCTTTATTTGGATCTATATTGTGTGGATATATGAATTAATCGATTTATTATTCATAAGTTTTTACATTATGATCAGAATGCATTAGTTAGGAATCAGTTCGTGTTGTGATACATGAATGCATTAGTTATGTTTCTTATTTTTCAACTCAAGTTATTATACTGATAATGACATATGGTGATGTAATTCTTTTTTGTAAATTTTTTAGTATATAGTACTAAGTTATTAAATAAATGCAGATCTGATCTATGCCTTCTCTGAGTTGCCTAGAGATCTCAACTTCATACAGCACACAAGCCGGTTGGGATGGAAAATGTAAGTTTCAATATCATCACTATGGACCTATCCTATTTTATTTTTGTTTTCTATTCAAATATCTTTAAAAACAAGTGGTTGTAGTCGGCAGTTTCGTTATGGAAAAGATAAGTGATTAATGTTTAGTAAAATAAAATGTGTAGGAACAAAAGAGGAAAACCAATAATAATAGATCCAGGGCTTTATAGCCTCAATAAGTCAGAGATTTGGTGGGTTATTAAACAACGAAGCCTCCCTACTTCTTTCAAACTCTTCACAGGTTTCCCCTTTTTCTCTTTCACTTTTAATTCATTAAAGGGACACGAAACACTGTTTTGTGGATGTTTTTGTGATCCATAATTTATACCATTGGTACCAATTTTTATGTCATCGCTTTGAACTTTAGATTAAGTAGTGCAAAATATATAGTTGATAATCAGGGAAAGTCTTCTTTCATTTTGTCGCCTCTGAGTATTTATTTTAGTTGAGTAAGACATCAAGCCTAAAAAAAAAATTGGCGGCATAAAAAGATTATTTTTAGAATTGACCAAAAACAAGAAGATGATATTTAGAAATTTACTGGGGTGAACTGTCTTTTTCTTTAGTAAATAAATGTTAGGGAAAATGATATAATATAACATTTAAAATATTAATATAGGTTCTGCTTGGACATTCCTATCAAGACCGTTCTCAGAATATTGCATAATAGGTTATGACAACTTACCAAGAACACTCCTTCTCTACTACGCAAACTTCGTTTCATCCCCTGAAGGCTATTTTCAGACACTAATATGCAACTCGGAGGAGTTCAAGAACACAACCGTGAACCACGATCTCCACTACATCGCGTGGGACAACCCGCCAAAGCAACACCCTAAGACTCTAGGGTCAAGGGATTACAGAAAGATGGTAACGAGCAACCGACCATTCGCAAGGAAGTTCAAGAGCAATGACCCGGTTCTCAATAGGATAGACCGGGACATTCTTAGAAGGAAACATAAACGTGGGTCTAAACAAGATCCTGGTCCTGGTCCGGGTGCTAGGAGGTTGAAGAGTTTGCTACTGAGGCTCATGTTGAGAAAAAACTTTGTCAATAGACAATGTAGATAGGAGGAATTGTGAGTTATACAACTCTATATGGAGATAACTTTTGATCTTATTCTTTCTTTATTAATTTGTTGGGTTGGTGTTTGTTCTTTAGTGATTCATGGGGGAATAAGAAAGAATTCAGATACAACGTCGGGTTGGTTTGGTTTTGGACTTCAAAATCATTAGAATGTTTAGAGTGTCTGGTGGGCTAAGATTGTGACACTCCATGTTGTATAAACTTTTGTCCAATTTTCATCTTTGTCGCATACTTCAATCAAATGCGTATAATACATGCTTTTGTATGGGAATTATTCCCGCTCTGACATACTATTTCTGGTTTTGTAATATTATTTTATAAAGGGAAAATCATACTCGTTCATAGTCTATCAAGACAACTGGTAGTTTTTTGTAACTCTTTTGGTATATTTTTCTCTTTTTATCTCCTCATTTTTTACTCGACATATTGTTTTGGATTTGGAGGTGTTCTTTTTTAAGAAAAAAAAAAATTGGTTAATTGATAAAAATGAGGGCTGGTTTACTAACTCCCTTAATTAGCTTTTTGGAAGCGCAATTAATAAATTTTCTTTCTATTTGTCGCATCTTAGTTTGAGTTTTCCATTTTTCCTAGAGCAGCGCTCCTGGCTGCGAGGCTGCAACGGTCATATTTACTAACTTCGTTACCTAAACCACGAATCAATACAATTTCTCCCCCTTTTTCTAAAACTGTAAATTTCTTTTGATACTTTTAATTAAATACTTGTCCCCACAAAGCAATAACGGTCTAATTTCCACCTATTGGTGAGTTGAGATCTTAAAGGTCCACCCACGGACCTACCACTCGGATTTAAGCAACAAAGCTTGACTTCAGTTGTAAAATAATTAAGATATATTAATTTAATATCAGAGGATTACATGACCCAAAATAGATAAAAGAACCAAAAAAAAAGACACGATTCTTACCCTATATTCCGAATCACAGGATTTGATCTGACATTGAAGGAAGTCGCCGGAAAAAGTTGACCGGAACGGAAGGCATATCATCTCTAAACCTTGGATGTCGAATGTAGTAGAAACCGGACCCCAAAACGAAGATTTTAAACGGAACAATGTAAAACAAAAACGATGCGAAAAGACAGAACACCACGAATATACACGTGGCGCGTGGGTCCCTCCAGTTGAACAACGCCTCAATCCGCTCCCCTTGAGCTGCCACGTCACCTAGCAAAGTTTGTGCCCGACCAGCCAATGCCCTTAACCGGTCATACCTTATCCGAACAATCTCAGGTGGTCTCGTCGCTGGGAAACCGTCAAACTCCTCGTCAAGCTCATCGGGTGCGACAGAGTCAACGCATGAAAATCTTGGGTCAACGCTGTTGACTTTGACTCTCCCACGGCAACGGAATCTTAGCGCTAAGATCAAGAACGCGTACATGAAAACGGTTGGGAGGACTAAATGTGGGCACAAGACGATTGCCACGAGAAGCAAGTGAACGAGAACGGTGGTTGGTGGGTGAGCCCAAATTCGAATCCCGTGAATCCAACGGGATAAAGTAGCTGCACGTGACAAGAACGTGATGACACGGAACCAATTCGCTTTGCTTCTCCTCATGCTCCACACATGATTGTCCGTGTCAAGCATAAACTGAACCACTTCTTGACCCAACGGGGGCTCAGACCGGGCAAGCCTCGCTGTCACGATACGCATAGCCGTGTGACGTAAAATATCTTGTTGAGCTGGACCGAGAGGACGTACGTAGTGCATCCTAGGGAGCATTGGTGTGACATAAGCTTGAATAATGCTTAACCAAGACGGACATGAAAATCGAACCGCGATTTCAATTTCACCCATTTTCTTGGCTCCACTTGGTAAGATCACAGTTAAGGTGTAGGAATTTAGGTAGATGCGGTTCATGTCGAGAGTCGAGAGACGTATGCGGACTTTCCCAACCCTTACGTCTTTACCTTGCTTCCCTGATTCGTCGCGTTTGTATCTTCCGTTGTCGAAAACTCCAATCGTAAGGACTGTGCAAGGATCATAAACGTCCCATGTGTATTGCTCATTCCACCGTGGATTAAACCGGTCAAGGATAGTACGAGTCCGAACCCATTTCGGTCCATACTTAGCAACCACGTAAGCATCGGTGGTGCCACGTGTACCGTCTCTGGTTTTCACTGGAAGTAAATTAGTAGCTCCACGGATTCCCACCTCCAATAAACCAATAGGTGGCTTTGCTAACTGTTTAGCTGAAGGTCTAACATCGCTCGTCACGTGAGCTGCTTCGTCTAGCACGTGATATCCACCTTCAAGACAAACTTTAACGTGGATTCTCCCGGAGTACGGTTTCTTCTCGTCGCCGGCGAGATTAAACCACCTCGACTTCGGCTCAGTCCGGTCATCATTTCTCCTCTCGACACTTCCCATGTGTATCTTGGTCTGACCAATTGATTGACCGTTCGTTAGATCTTCCACGGTCACTATCAAGAACGGCTCAAACGGCTCTGAAGCTACGAATACTAGATCCTCGTTCCAAGTCGGGTTACCGGATCCAGACGAAGAAGCCGATGGCCCAATCGTAGTCCTAGCCGTTTTGAAAACTTGAGGTCCAAGCTGAGCTTTCACATAAAGCTCAGTGGTGGGGACCTTTGACTTAGGTTCGGATCCCGAAGCTAGCTGCAAATCTTGGGTTTGTATTACCGTTAGACGCAAATACCATAGCTTCGGAGATAAGTAAACTTTGGATCTCGTCTCCGGAATCAGTCCCCCGGAATCCGATTGCCAAGCCTCTTGAAACGCTTCGTCAGCTTGCGTCCCTAGCCAAACGGCGAGCATGACGTCATTCCCCGGCGATTTCTCTGATTCCAATGTGTACCATTGAGGAGCTAAAGGACTATCCGGAGGCACTCTCTTAGGAACTTCTTGAAGATCAAACGACACCGTTCCTAAACAACTCTCAGTCGTCGTCATCGTTTTATCTTCGTTCTCAACCTTTTCTTCAGTCCAAACGGAAACTTCAAGCGAGCTTGAGTTTAAGCTCTCTTTCTCAAAAGCAAACACTTGATCCCAATCTTTACCGGTTTGGCTTCTGGTTTTCACACCATTAGTTCCGATCACAAGCTTAGCGTAAATCGGATTGCTGCTTCCGTCGTTGTTCGCTCGCTTTGCTTTAGCAACACGAATGTATAGAAACGGCATTCGATCGACGAGATCGTAACCACCACCACGATTCTGATCTCTGGTTAGTGAAGGAAGCTCGAGATCCGAACCGATTAGATCTTGCCGGTTTACGTTCTCCGGTTTAATTCCTAATTCTTTCGGCTTCACCGTTTCTGTCTTCTGCGGCAGAGGTGGATTTTGAATCACCGCCGGAGGAGGTGCAGTGGCATCAGGCGGCTTCGTATTAGTATCCGGTGGTGGTGGTGGTGGAGCTGCCGTATCGGTTTTCTTCTCGTCCGGTTTAGCTTTTCCTTTTGGTTTCTTCTCTTCTTTTTTATCTCCTTCCTTTTTCTCCTCTGTTTTCGCCGCCTCTGTTTCTTTCTTCCCCTCCTCTGCTTTTTGCTTATCCGGCGCTTTCTCTTCCGCCGCCGGGGCAGCCTGAACTTCCGCCTCAGGTTTCTTCTCCGTCGCCGCTGCAGCCGCCGGTGGATTCTCATCGACATAATACGCCTTTAATCCAATCTCACCTTTGATTTGAGAAAACACGCTCCTCTTCTCAAGCGGATAATAAACCAGAGTTTCAGATCCGGCCGACGCAAACGCGCTTCCGGCGATCTTAACTTTCCCGAGAAACGTGCTCCTCTTTCCGGTTATCTTATCGTTGCAAAGATTAATCTCAAGGATCTCTTCCGCCATAGTCGCAGCGTCATGGACGAAGAACTCGAGCTTCTCGTCCCATTGTGGATTTAGATCTCGGAATTTCGTCTTCGTCCGTCGTCGTTGGCCGTCGAAATCGACGATTGCATAAGCGCTCGCTGTTCCTTGACCATCCTTTGGCATCAGATTTTTTGCGTTACAGATCTCGACAATCAGCTTCCTCAGAACAGTATCCGCCATTTTTTCCGTCTCACGAAGAAAAAAACTGTAACGGATTTGTGTTTTTTTTTTTTTCTTATTGATTGAAGAAGATGAATGACTATTCAGTTTCTTTTGAAATGAGAGATAAACGAAATTTGATTTTTTTTTCTCTGAAGAGAGAGAAGTAAGCACTGTTTGTGTTGGACGCTCGAGAGTGAAGAGTTTAAAAAGAGTTGGGGTGGAGTTATACACGTCAGCATTGACACGTAGGATAAATTTGCCACGTGATTGTAATTAGAGGACGAATCTAATTCCTTTTTTTCCTGATAATAAATTTGGTTCAGGTATTTCTGAATACAGTGCTTTGTGCTCGTGTGGAAGCATATTCAGATCTTTTTTCAAAACCATGATTTTTTTTGTTTTTTGTGTTAATAAACGTTTCTACAATTTACAAAATCGGGAGATTAGTGGTGATATGGTTGTGCATTTCAACGCGGTTGAAACATGAACAAAATGACAAATTATTTTATAACGTTACAAATTAATTAATGAACTGATATTGCTTAAGTGACGTTATGCATTAATTGATGTAATCTCCCCGAGTTAAACACACACAAGAAAAATTTAACATAATTTTTTTCTTTTTAAGTTGAAATCTTTGAAGTCTGTTTTTCAGTCTTTGAAGGATTAACGAGTTAAATAGAGGCGGTTGAACTTGAATCTTTATTGACATTTATGAAATGATGTTTGCCAAGAACTGTTTAACGATAATGATTTTCCAGTAGATTTCCCATACTTGTAGACTGTAGTTACAAAATATAAACCACAGAGGAGTATAAATGTGCATCTTAGTGAATAGATATATCATTTTTCATATTGTAGAATATCATATATGTTGGTATCGGGTTTAGCACCATATTATAAACCTGACCCAAATCATTATTCATTCATTTTTAAAAGTCTAAATCGACTTTGTTTCATTATTAACAATCACCGATTTGTTTAGTTGATAACTAAAAAATGAAAAACGATTAAAAAAAGAAAGACGGCCAGAAAAGTCAAGTCTACTCAAAATAAAAAAAAAGTTCAATTAAAAGTCTAGAACCGATCATAAACCAATTGATATAAATAAAGGACTTAAAGAGACATTGAAAGACATCCAAAACTTATTGAAAATCAAAAAATGACTTAAATCCTAGATTTCATAACTTTTGTCTTCTCTTTACTCAAAACTCTTATAACTTATTCATCACTCAATCAATAAAGATCTTACTTTCTACTCTAAACTCATCCTCGAAACCCTAATTTTATTATTGAACTTTTTTGGTTCAACAACATACAAACATTCAACTTATAAATCACAAAATTTTAATCATGCTATCTAACAATGTAAGATATTTCTTAACATCTAATTGTAATATTACGAAATTGTTTCGAATAGTACTGTTTTCATATTTTTGTTATCCTGATTTTTCCTTTGAGGGACACATTTTTGAGCTCATATACATTTTTCACCATTTCTTACAAAATTGTTTTGATTATCCAAATATATGTAAAATTCGTTCTAAGTTCTAACTAGTTAGGTTAGTTACTTATTCGTTATTTCTTGCATAATGATATTAGTGATGGCTTTAGACAATCTGTAGTAATTTTTCTCTCTATGACTTTTTTCCTTACTGCCATGTTTCTTATGTGAATTATAAAACTTCATAAAAATGTTGCTTATAGTTATGTGAACATGAAACTTTTGCTCGCATGGCTGGTAGAATATTATTCATGCATTTGGAAAGGGAGCGAATCTTTTCATAAATGGAAACTGCATTGAAAAAGAGAAAAGAAAAATGCATAATATTTTAAGTTGTACGAACTGAACAGTTAACTGCATGATTTTTCATTGTCCTTTTTTTATTTCTTTCTACTATGTATCTATTTCTGGATGTACTTTACCTAACACCGATGTTATAAAAATATATAGTACTAATACCGCAGAAGCCGTTAGTTCTTGTTCCAATATGCGCACGTGCACGGCACACATATTCATCACTTACATATACAATATCTTTCATGTCTATAAGTAGTACTTTTTTTTAATTTTCAGTGAAAGTTTGGAAGTATACTTAGTTCCTTACGAATCTGATCAAAATGTTTTACTTATAAACCCCACACGTGAATTCAGAACAACTTATCAAAATATTTACTTTACAATTTTCGGATTAACACTTCATGTACAGCTGACGTATTTATAAGATCTATACATTTATTTACATACATGATACAAGCATCATATTTTTTTTTTTAAATAGGCTTGAATATAAGTAGTTGATTGCTCACCTTCACCGGGTGAGTATACTACTCTTGGGCTCTTGGCTAAATGGACGAAGCTTTCACTGAAAGCAAATAACTTTAGTAGATCGAGATTTATTAAAGTTTAACAAATCTTCAGAACAAAAACATCAGAGAATCTTGATGATTTGGTATGAAGATGACATAGTGATATTATTATAGTATTTCTCTTAGTCTCTTTATTATTTATTACTATTGATAGTACTTTTTGTCGATGATTAAGAAAATATGAAAAATGTCTCAACTTGTTTTACTTTAAGTTTGCATAGTTGCCTGGCCTCTGCAGAAATGAACGTTGCTTTGTTTTCGTGTTTCTTTCTTGCAGCGACATAAGGCAACGGATTTTTCAAACAAACAAAAAATGTTGAAATAAATACAAAAGAATATAAAGCCTGTAAAATAACTTTTCTTCATGTGTTTGGTCATCAATAAAATAAAATTTTAAAATACTGTTTTCTACATATTGCTTCGCATAAGCCACTGTCAGATATGTTTTCTCCAACGGTATTCGCTTCGTATAAAACCATTTTCTTGTTGTTTGTTTTTCATATGGGCTTCATGACTTCATCAATATAAAATTATTCTTTAAACAACAAAGCTTTTGAATAAGCACGAGTAATCAAATGAAACAAAGCGGATCGATAATACCACACACCTAGAGCTAACATCATATAACCCAGTTGAGAGTTGAGAGTTGAGAGTTGAGAGTCTTGAGACATTGTAGAATAGGCTAGTAACACACGGAAATTTCACACAAACCCAAAACACCGGGTTAGGGCCCAATAGAATAGGCTTATAAGGCCGTATGAAAACGTGTACGTTTCTCGCCACACATGAAAATAGAAATCCCAATATATTATCAACTTGAACCATTTTCCATGTACAAATTGCCAATTGTACACACAGACACCTAAATTCAATTATTTTAGGAAAAAAATGAAAGTAATTTTCAAAGGCTAGACTTTTAAAACATAGTTTACTTTAATATTTGTAACTAATGGGCATGTCACATTGCATCGAAATTATTATTATTTTGCAACGACAATTTCTTTATACAAATTTCTACGAAATATTCCTTGGTCTTATATTTACAATAATATAATGAAATTGGTCGACCCAAAAAAAAAACCTCAGCCCCAAAGTTGCTTTCTTCAAGTCATTTTTATGAATTATTCATAATATCTCTCGTTTCGTAAATTTTTGTTTGGTGTTTTGGAGGAACTTTAGAACGAGTCTTTGCATTTTCATTAAATAAACTCCATGTTGATTTACATTTAATCACATGATGACTCGTTTTTTTTCTTCTTGGTACACTTGCTATATATATAATGTAAATAAATTTGATTGTTTTATGTCGTTGACTAATACTAAATCAAACACATACAGTATCTTGATTGTCTAAAACTATAGTCTATCTCGTATAACTCAAGAAAGGTTCAAAAGAACTAATTATTAGAAGGTAGAACAAATAGTTAATATAAATAAATTGTAGTTACCTTCTTGCCTTCTAATCGGTGTATTTATCGAATTAAAGTACAAATTACTTGCAAAACTTAAAACCATCTTAATTTTTTTTACAGTAGTCAAACAAATCAATTAAATAGATCTTGATTTACTGTGAAACTACAATTGATTGATACAATTTTGTTAATGTTAAATGCATGAATTTCCAACTTAAAAATTCTTGGTGATTAAGAAAAAAGTAACTAGTTGATTGGTTCATTTTTATTTATGAGTTTTTATATATGTTGAATTTCATGTATTCATATCTCAAAATTATTTAGTAATGAAATTGATTTATCTCATATACTATATAATCTCATCATATTTTCCGTGTGTATGTCCTAATATCGTATATAAGTAATTATTTATGCATTAAGGCAATGGAATGTTTCAAAGTAGTTCGTACGTACACCTTTGGGTTTATATATGACTTATCTCTCTTTATTTAAATAAATTTGACTGACCTATTCGACATATACAAGATGTATTGATTTCCTCTTTAATTAGTTTTTTTTATAGAACTCTCATTGTTGTGTATATATATATAGTAGTCGTTGATTTCAGAGTTCTCTCATAAGCCATTCTACAAGAACTAGCACAATTGCATCGCAACATTTCCCGCAAAAAAACAAGATGAAGATTGCAAATTTTTCAGTTATTTTCTTGGTGTTATTCAGTTTCCCGGTTGCATTCGCGCAGCTAAGAGTCGGATTTTACAGTCAATCGTGCCCTAATGCAGAGGTTATCGTACAGAACCTGGTTCGTGAGCGGTTTGCTCGTGAGCCTGCAATCACTGCATTCTTGACTCGGATGCATTTTCATGACTGTTTTGTTAGGGTATGAATCTCATCATTCATTTTTTACTAAAGTTCAATAGTTATAGTTTTGATAAATTAATCATTAAAATTTGCAAAAATCAGCAAACCATAGTTTACTATATATGTAATATTCTATTTTGGTTGGAATCTGTTAGGGCTGCGACGCGTCTCTCCTCATAGAGCCAACGGCGACTCAACGGTCGGAAAAACAAGCCGGGCAAAACGGTAGCGTGAGAGGGTTCGAGCTGATCGACGAGATCAAGACGGCTCTGGAGGCTCAATGTCCCTCCACGGTCTCGTGCTCGGACATAGTTACGCTCGCCACACGTGACTCTGTGTTGTTAGGTGGAGGACCGAGCTACGCGGTCCCCACTGGACGCCGTGATGGCTTTGTGTCAATCCCTGAAGAAGCCGCAGCTAGCCTCCCTGGACCAACCCTCCCCGTCGCAGATATGCTAACTTTTTTCGGCAACAAAGGTTTGAATGTTTTCGATGCCGTGGCCCTTTTGGGTGCTCACACCGTTGGGGTTAGTTCTTGTGGTAATTTTGGGGACCGGATCACCAACTTTCAAGGAACCGGACAGCCCGACCCGTCCATGGACCCTTCTTTGGCTGCCGGGTAATTTAAAACTGTACTTAGGAATTTTTTGGTTAACAAGAATATGTAATATATATATTTCGAATTGTTTTTATATAGGCTAAGGAACACATGTGCGGCTCAGGGTTTCGCTGCACTGGATCAGTCAACGCCATTAGCGCCGTTCTCATTCGACAACTTGTTCTATAGTCAACTCAGAGCTAGGAGAGGAGTTTTGCTACTTGACCAGCGGCTAGCGACCGACATGTCTACTTCTGGTGTTGTGTTTCAGTACGCGGCCGACAATGAACTGTTCAAACGCCAGTTCGCAATCGCGATGGTGAAGATGGGAGCCGTTGACGTACTTACTGGTTTAGCCGGTGAGATCAGGAGGAATTGTAGAGCATTCAACTAAACCTTTTTAACTTGTTTCTAATTAAATCTGATTCTTGATTTGTGAATGGTGATTGTTTGTTTATAATTACGTGGATGTATATCATTAAATAAGAGTTGGTTAATCGATAAGAACCATCGGTTATGTTGGAACCAGATTTGAGTGAATTGTTATGTATTTGTATTGGTCTGAGTCCAAGATAATTTCAGAGTATTGGTACATTGTTCTTTTTCATGTTCAAGCACTGGATATTTAATCTTTTCGGCCCTATCCAATTAATTTGAAGTATAGAAAGATTGAGAGGTTAAAGCTTTTTTGGTTGACCGGATTCCAAAGAAGACCCATTTCCGGTTAACACATACCGAAATTAAATATAAGCTAAATATGAAGCTATATTTCTGAAAAAAACACACATATATATATTTTCAAGGAAATTAAAGAAAGTAAGAACAAGTCATTGCACTGCATATATGTACAATAATGTATCTAATCGGATACTGGTTCATTTTTTATTTTCTTAACGCGTACAAAAGGTTCTGTATAGGTCTAACTAGAAGTTTTTGGACATAACTTAAATTTTATTTTCTTCTTTTTTAACCATGAAAATCATCATTAACAAATTATTAACTGAATAATACTAAATATTTCTTTATATTTAAAAATCAACACTATAATAAAGCAAATATTTCTTTTAGTGTTAACACATTAACTTTTACTTTGATTCTGAGAGTAACATGTAAATTAATAAAAAAGTTGAAGAGCCAATGAGAATATTTCTTTTTCACACATAAGTAAAACACATCAGATTTTTAATGACTCATTAATTAATAAAAAAAATATGTAAACCAATCAAATCATTTTAGTTATAAACTTATAATAATCATCATATTTTATACCATGAATAAATTGATAAATAAATTTTATATACCAACCATATCAATTTAATTATACACATCCTATAATATTTATTTTTTTACCATGAATAAATTAGTGAAAATTTTTATAACCAAATCAAATTTTAATTATACATGCCATATAATAGTTATCTTTTACTATGAATAAAAATACATATGTTGATTACCTGATTTTTAACCAACATAATCGAGTCTCATGGCGTTGATTCGCATTAGTTATAAGTTTTTTAAAACTAATTTGTTTTTGCTGGATTGAAAGTACAGAGTTTAGATTTCTTTCAATCCGAAGTTTAAAAAAAAAGAAAATTATAAAATTCTTAGACAGAGATTTGAGAATTAGATTTGATTATAGAATTCTCAAATTGTTTTGAAGATCTAGAGTTTGTTCAATATTGTACATCTATGAATATCAACTCTAAGAATATTTCCTCAGAAATTAAATTTTTAGAAATTGTTAATGAATATTTTCCAATAATAAAAACTAAAATAAAAAAATATCACAAAAATTGTTTGATCTGTTAGATACGAATAAAGAAACATGAGTACTGGAGATTGTTGAGACAAAAATGGGTCAAGAAGAAGGAGAAGAGAAAAGGATTATCGGGTAAGAGCTACACTTTATGTGAACTGTAAATAAAAAATTTGACAATAAAACTTATTTTGTAGTTTAAAATTTTCTAATATGTTTCATTTTTGTGTCACTTATACAAAGTAAGAGATGAATTTTCTCCATAAAGCATCCAGTACAGTTTGTTTGTTATTTACTCGAATATATTTTAGACTTTCTTATAGAGTTTAAAATATATTTGTAGACATAATAGTTAAATTTTTTGATAAAAATAACTGTTTTTAGTGAAATATAAATTATTAACTATTTTTAATGATTTTACAGGATAAATTATAACTAGTTTTCTAAAATTGTTTTTATTTTGCTACAATAATAAAGATCATATGATATATAATATACTAATGTGTCATTAAAATAACGAAAATAAAAAAGCTCAAGGAACCAGTGATACTATGGAAAAGATTATGGAAAGCCTTACTTACTTTAATATATCTTCTTGGATCACAACATATATAGCACATTTATACGGAAAATATTAGATTATAAAATTCAAATCAAATATAATTTTAACAAATCACTCAATAATCTAAAAAAATATTAAAATAGTTTATCATATTTAATTATAAGTCGATTTACTGAAAATACTCAATTGTTCATTAAAAATATTTTACTAAAATTATATATAAAAAGAACTACAGCGTAACATAGGTATTTATCTAGTTTTAATTAACAACACAGATATTTACCTAGAGTTTAAAAGCTATTAATTAGATAACACAGAAATGATATCTGGCTCTTAAAAATCACGAACTCAAATATTCAATCCATAGACCGTTTTTGTTATATTTTATGTATTTTAGTTTGATTTATAGTAGAGTAAAGTTAAATCAAAAATATATTAAGAGCTACGTACAGATTGTACAAGACTTGAATTAATCTAACTTTCGGAGCCATACAAAAGTCTTACAACCCTGGAAAAAATTCAAGAGAAAAAATCAAAGATAGAATTTTAATGGTTTATATACGATAAAAAGAAAATGATTTGGCCCAAATAAAATAGGAAACTTAAACAACTTGGTTGAATTGAAACAAACACCTTTGTTTTTGTTAAACTGAAACATACATCTTACCGACTGTATAATATAAAAAATTCCTGTCGATATCCTTTTGTTTATAAATATTATTTTAGCTAGATATCAAGTTTTAGCATATACTACTGACTATTAACAATTCCACAAGGCACCGGGAATGTTTCCCTTTGCGTTTATAAATTCACCTATTAATTTTAAATTTGACTTGCACTATGTAATTTGCCTCTACGGAAATATATTATATCGACTGTATATTTTTGGGTATATATAGTAATTAATGGTTGAACTCAAAGAAACATATATTCCAAATCCACAACAAAGAAAGATGAAGATTATTAAATTTTCTACTATACTCTCAATTATCTTCATCATTCCGGCCACGTTTGCACAACTGAGAGTCGGATTTCATAACAGTTCATGTCCTAATGCAGAAACTATCGTTCGAAATCTCGTGAGCGATAAGTTCAAGAGTGACCCAACGATTACGGCCGCTTTGCTTCGGATGCATTTTCATGACTGTTTTGTTGGAGTATGTGTCTCATCGTAAAACCTATTCTTATTGCAAAAACTGTCGGGGACATTAGCATATGTTGAGACTCATTTAAAATTCAAGTTTGAAAACCTCAAAAACATTTATAAAAAAAAAGAAAAAAAAGAGACGTTTGCGTTTTAATATACGTTGGTGCTTAATACATGCATTTGTTTTTGTTTTTGTGCAACCTAACTAACACATGCCTAAAATTAGGGATGCGACGGTTCTATTCTCATAAACTCGACAGATCCGGAAAGATTCGTTGGTCCAAACTTGAGCGTGAGAGGCTTTGAGCTGATTGACGAGATCAAGACCAAGCTTGAGGCCCAATGTCCGTCCAATGTCTCGTGCGCTGACATAATGGCTCTTGCTACTCGTGACTCTGTGGCCTTAGCCGGGGGGCCAAGCTACAACATCACAACAGGACGGCGTGATGGGTTGATATCGAATGCGAGCGGGGTGTCCGACCTTATCGGACCAACCGCATCTGTGGCTGCCTTTCTTAGTTTCTTTAGGGAAAAGATGATGAACACGTCCGATGCGGTGGCTCTTTTGGGTGCACACACGGTTGGTGTGGGATCTTGTAGTCTATTCCGGGACCGGCTCACTAATTTCAACGGAACCGGACTGCCTGATCCGTCCATGGACTCGGCTTTGGTTGCAAAGTAAGTTTTTCTTTTTCTTTTTCAAAAGAGTTATCCTGTTGGTTCGGTTTACATTCGAATTTATTTTTGTTTTCTCATAGATCCTAAATTTAAATTACTTAACCTAAATCAAAACTCAAATTTTTAAAACATAGTTATTTGGTCTGATTGGATATTAGTTCCATTACTTGCAGTTGTAGCTTACGCTAATTAATTACCCTATACCCACTGAGAGAAGATAAGCGATGAGTTAAGTAAACCGCATTTAATAATTAATATTGAGACTTTATTTTTACAGTTTAACGAGTATATGTGCGGCCTCAGAGGACCCATCAACCGGACTAGATAGGTCAACACCGTTGACTTTTGATAACGCATTCTTCGGGCAAATTCGAGCGAGGAGAGGAGTTTTGCAACTTGACCAACGGCTCGCAACTGACGAAGCCACTTCTAGTGTAGTGTTTCAATACGCAGCAGACAGCAACTTATTCAAACGACAATTTGCGATTGCTATGGTAAAACTGGGAGCCGTTAATGTCTTAACCGGTGAAAACGGTGAGATTAGAAAAAACTGTTGGGCATTCAACAATCGTTAACTTGTTTTCATATCATATGATTTTTGATTGTTTGTTTGTGTTCTTTATTTTTCCCCGATTTTGTGTTAATAACTACTATATGTTATGTTGGTTCAGACTTGGGTGAACTGTGATGTGTGTGAGTTGCTATTTTTGGTTTTCTTGAAATAAGATTTAACAAATTTCATTTTATAAGAAATCATTTAGATATTAATGCTATCTATATACATATTTAAAAACATTTACAATTAATACTTACAGACTTGTAAAGTTATTGAAAAGATATTGTAATAAATATATTTATTGGTTGGAACAAATATATATTTATTGAATTTTGTTAAACGACCTATAATCTTATCGGCTCAATATGGATACAATATGATGATGAGATAGTAACTCGAAAAAAATCAGCCTCTCAGAGTTTCGTGTTAAAAGATTGTGTTATTGTTGAATTGTAAATGTTAGTGTTGTAGCCACATACGAATTGTGGGCCTACAAAAATTTAAACTACGTTTAACACTACCTTTAATGGGCCTCATTATTTTGTTTTCGCTTTCATTAATCGGCCTCCTCACAAGTCAATATTCGTTTTATACACGTAATTATCTTATTTGAATACATATTTTTGGAACGGATCCAAAATAACAATAAGATGCTTACTCTATTTTTTTTTAAAAAAATAGAAATTTCTAAAAATAGAAAAAGTGTTTGCTCCAATGATTATCTTTATTTTTATTTAAAAATAATATTTAATATACATAATAATTTTATCTTTTTAACTAACTTACACTAAAACCATTTACTTTCTAATTTTATAAATTTGATCCATTCATTTTTTTATTTATAGATTTTTCTAATTTATCATATTCATGTAACTTGTATTTCTAATTTAATATAAATTTTTGTTGCATATTATCGTAACTAAATAATCAAATTTAATAATATAATTGTATATAAATACATAAATAAACATATAATTTAGTTTTAAGTATAAAATATATAAACATATAAAATTAAAAAATCATATTGTAAATAAAATAAATATTTCTCTACTTTTAGAACAACATATAAAATATCATTGGAGATGATTTTGCTTTAAAAATAGAGAAATCTCTAAAAAATATAGTATCATTGGAGATGCTCTAAATCTATAACTCATAATTAATGTCAATGCCTTTTAAACTCATTATATTAAAGTTAATATTCAATTAAATGTAACACAGTATTGGATGTCAAAAAAAAAATGTAACACAGTATTGAAATTTTAAAACGAAGAAAACTAAACGTCGATTCGATATGGGACTTGATAAACAAATCGAATCTCGTCTGGATCCCAAAAGTAACAAATTTATTTTCAAGTGTGAAAACTGAAAAGCGCTAATGCGAAAATATCTAAAGTGCGTATATACAAATACAAGTAGAACTCAAAGCAGCAATGCCCATGCCATAGATGAGCAACACAATTTTCATCTTAATAATAAATTAATAACCAAGAGAACCCCAGAGATTCCATCTATTGGCAAATTAAAAGTAAGATTTATTATTGCGCACTTCGGATTCCAGTAGTTTAATTTGCAGCACCGTAGTAAAGAATAATGACGAGCTCGAAACAATAATGCTACCTATATATCATGAATATAGTAGTCTGGACTAGGTAGCTTTTTTGTATAACGAGTATATTTTTTTAGTAGGGCACTTTAACTTAGTATAGTCTATAAAAAAACAATCGATCGGACATGTCTTAATAAGGCCGTAACACAACAATTATTTAAATGAACAATAGGACTTCCATTCGACTCTCATCCTTTTATGGACGTGTAAAGTCTCTTTGATATTCCCTTTAATAGACACTTACACATGCGTACAGAAGTAGAAAAAATGGGCATAACTAACTCGAGTTTATTTAGAATAATAATAATTAATAGTTCAAATAGATAGTGATGTTTTGTGCTCGTGTGTGACATTAGGAAAGATGTTGTCTTTGTTTAGTTCACATGTCCTTTTCACAACAACATTGCCATTTGTCTTAGCAAAGCCCAAACATAGTGCCGGCTAATGATGATTAATCATCACTTTAGCATGTAATTAAAATTCCAAATGAACTGAACATATATATATATATATAATAAATGCATGAATCTGCCTAGCTATTATTTGATCATTACATAGTTTTATACTTTTATTAGTAAATTAAAAGATTAGAGCTTTAGCCTTTTGGCTCTTTTTGTGATGGCAAAGCATTCAAGTGCGGGACACATCAATGTCACTTGAAACAACTTAAGGATTATTTGGAGAGAAAAAAAAAGATCTATGAATATTTATTTTAAATCACTTGCGCCGTATCTTTGGTATGTGTTTAAGTGTTTTGCACCAAACCCATATGTTGTTATTTTTAACGGAAAGTTATGTCGACGTTGTGTCAACTCTCAAGAGACCCTACGTGTATTACTTATTAGTATCTTTAAACTAAAAACATACCAACTTAATCATATTTGATGGATAAGGCACATGGAAGAAGGTTTTTATTTTTTTGACGGCAATTCATGAAAATTTCTTGGTGGCAAATATTTTACACAAATCTCAAGTATTCTTAAAAACTGCAATAATTATCAGCTAGATCTATGAATACTTGAGAATATTTTTGTTTGAATTAAACTATTTGCCAGCTAGATAGCAAAGTTAGGAAAAATCATGGTTCCAAAACCACAAAAGAATTGTTACTTTTCGTGTTGTATAATAAGAAAAGTAAGATAAGATGATATTTATTAAAATCATCCCTGAAATTTATGTTATTTTTTCCCAAAAAATATACGATAACTAAACAAGCGTATTTAGTATGATTTTACCATTCATTGATTGCAAGTATATATAAAAACTGTATAATTTGACTATTTACTATTTAGTGCATATTCTTTATTTGTATGAAAATTATCTAAATGATTGCAAAAATCCTTTAAACAAATTTATCTTCTCAAAGAATTAAGAGATGAGGGGAATTTTTTTGTTTGTTTTCTCTAGTTCTTGTCAGGGTTCATGCATGCTGCATATATAGTTATTAATAAATAATTAATGTTCTATGTTGTAGTTTTTTCTGTTCTTTCCTCCTTTTCGTTTTGTCGTTTTCCTATAGTTTTTTTTAATATCTTCATAATGCTCTGCAAGTGCAGTGGACAAATCCAAAAAACCCGACTCTATATGTCAGCTCCGTTGGTAAAAACTTAAGTCTTTTTTTGACAATACAATGTATACAGAATGAAGGGCGCCTATCGTACAAAATGTAACATGAAACTATCCGTGATCTATTAAAGGATCGTAATTTTTTATTTAATTAATTTTAATTATTATATTTTTTGGAGGAGAAAACTATATTTTTTACATTGGACATATAATGAATTATGATTTTTTAAAGAAAAATTCTCTCAAATAGCACTAGTTGAAGTTTTTATTTCATAAATAGCATCTTTTTTTTAAGACAAAAATAAAAGACAAAATTTTAATTTTTTTATTTGGATTTATTATTATACAATTTAAGATATATTTTGTTTGAGGTGAAAATATAGTTTAGGGTTTAGGGTTTAGAGTTTAGGGTTTTTAAACCCTAAATCCTAAATCCTAAAAATATAAGGTGAGTAGATTTTGTACTATATAAAAAAATTAATATTTTATAAAAATGTTATTTTTGTCTTAAAAAAAGGTGTTATTATAGAACAAAAATTTCAACTAATGCTATTTATGAGAATTACTTTTTTAAAAATTGAGAATTATCATAGTAACATGCATATAATGTTATTTTGTAAAGTTTTATTTATATTTGGTTAATAAAAATAGTACTAATGTACAATGTGTTTATACTCACTTTTTTTACTAAGGGATTCTGAAAGAGCCTTAAAATATTTCTGAAATCTATATGAGTCCGTATAAACCTTGAGAAATTCATATATGTTACAAATGACCTATATAATTTTCTTTCGGACCTAGATCGTGAGAATACATATGTCTCGAGATTTTATAGTGATATTATTGAATACGTCATCATCTAAATCTATAATCTCGAACACAAAGAAACATGAATTATCTATCATGTAAAGTATTCAGTCGTGAGTAAGTCCGTACATTTCACAGAGCAGGACCACAAATCTATGATTTCAAGACTACAAAGTCTTACAACATTTGAGAATTTCAGGACCACGGAAATCGTTTATATGCTAAACTAGGGTATTCCTCTCTCTCTTTTTTTCCTTGTCCAAGTTTTTAGTCCAAATCCTAAACTCTATTTTTTATGTTTTTAATTTATTTATTTAAGATTAGAGTTTGATGTAGTTAAGCGTGTTTGATCGATGTCAAGAAATGTATTAATAGATTTGTGTGTGATGAAAAACACAAGATAAATACAGTGATATTCTAGATTAGTCGATTAATCTTTTGAATTTCAAAAAATAACGCACAAGATCAAAGTGAAACTATAGTCCCACATGTTGAAAGGTGTGTAAGAAAATCTATATATGATAGTATCCGACTGTTGCCATCTACTTGTATATATATTAAATTTGGACTGTAATCATTTAACAAAAAAATTGCGTATATAATTTTTTTTCTTTATACGTTCGTTGTTAATTATTATAATTTATTCGTACATGTAGTTCATCGTAATGTCCACGTAGTTTTAATTGAATTTGTTATTGTGTAGTGAGTTTTTTCATACACGGACGATATATTAGTCATCATCTATAGTTCTTTTACGTAATGGTTTCAGTATTATATCCTAGATAAATTCACATTTCTGATAAATCATAATTACTTTATAGTTGTTGGGTATTAAGTTATGAACATGGGAGTTTTTTCATTAAAACATATATAAATTGTGTGAACTACTTTATCTCTATTGGTAACAAATATATATATCTTGTTTTGTTAACAAATAATAGATGACTGGTCATATCTGTTTTCACTTAACATGTGAGTTCCTCTCATTGTTACAATCAAATGGAAACGATATATAAGTAAATGAATTACTGTCTCTCTTTTAACAGGGAAAAGAAGAAACGAATTACAGTCTCCTCAGAGATATCTAATAATATATCAGAAACAATACCAAGTAAAATATTATACAAATCACAATAAACGTATTAAATTATAGTTTTAATCATCCAAGGAGTAATAATTGCATGTTTCCAAAAGATTTAAGTATCTATAGACAATTTTTCACTTTAGCAAAAAAAGTTTGTTTCTGTTCGTGGACATTAACCAAAAAAAGTGAATTTGATGTAGGCGGGTGAAACACATATTATTATTGATCACACGTTGATAAACAAACAAAAGAGACTCACACTTGTGCCCTAAAAGCATAACCACATGTTGGTCGGTGTCCCCCTGAAAGGCTGAAATCGAATATATATTCATATAATATAAGCTATATAGGAAACCTTTTCATCAGAAATAAAATCTATAGGGGTAAAAAAACGAAAATATGCTTTTAATATCAACTTCATAGAAAATGCCAATAAACAGGAACTATTATAAAATTATTGTCGAACTGTTAATAAAGTAAATTTTAAAAAAAAAATAATTACTCTGAATTCTGTATAGCAGAAATCATCGTCGTATATTATACCAATTAATATTCACACAGATATATCTATATATGTATATAGGCTATAGCTATCTATACATATATGCGAACCTCTAAAATACATAGATAAGTCGGATATTTTTTAAAGAAATTATATGTTCATCTCTTCAAATAACACCAAAAACATGAGAAAAAAAAACAAAAGAAACATTAAAAACAAAACTTATATTTATGTTATGGTCTATTAAAATATACTACTATTAAAAAGGAAAAAAATACCAAAACAGCTATACAATTATACAGAGACAGGCTAAAACAGAGGGTATCTGAAGAAGCAAGTTGTCTCCTACTGTGTCTTTCTACACTCTACCTTTTGCATACGTATTCGCACACTCACCTATGTACGGACTATTTTATTCTTCATTTTAAGTTAAATACATTCTCCCTAACAAAAAAAGTATATTTTTTAATCCATCCATCATACATACATCATTGTACACTGAATATACACTCCCCACCCCATCCCCACGCATCATTTGTACACTGAATACACACTAATTCACATATGTATTATTTCCAATTTCACATCTATATTTAATAGCATGCATGCATATGTGTAAACTCTACTCTCGTAATCGTTATGGTGTGACATAATTACTAATCGGGAAAGATCAACGTATTTATGAGCAACGGGTTCTATAACATATTCACTTGAGCGGTAAGAGTTAATAAACTCCAAGATCCATTACATCATGAGATGTTTGGTTCCATTTAGTTGTGTTAGTATGTTTGAAGACGCTTGTTAGTGGCTAGACTGTGTCAAGAAAAAATGACGTATTTAAATTCTCTTTTATTTTTTGAAATATAAAGATGCTTGATCAGAAATCTGGACTCAATACCAAGGTGTCCTTGAGAAACTAAATATCTATTTCTCATCATTTTTATTATTGTTTTACACCACCTTCCATCAACTTTAGTCGGTAAAATGTTTTATAATCGTTCTTGGAGTCTTGGCCAAAGTTCTGATATTACCAAAAACAGGCTAGCTAGATATAAACAAAAAAAAATAAAAAATTCGGGGTTCGAATAGGAATGAAACAAATAATATAATAAAAAAGTAAATTTATAGGAAGAGCACAATTAAAATATAACTGGCAAATAATAGAGGTGTAAAAATAATTTGCACGTACAAAATAAGAATCGGGTGGCTACCCACTGTAAGGCGTAAGCCCATGTTTGCTTAACGTCATAGGTAATAAATAATTGCACGGTTTCTTTTTGACCTTCGGTTTGGATCGTCCTTCTTTATTACTATTATTTATTTATTTATTTTTGTTAGCTCTATATAATTTGGAAAATACTATTCACTGATATATATCAACCATACTAAGTTTTTACTTCAAAATTGAATATAGAGAATATTGGTGATATTTTAAATTAATTATTTATGTATTTCTAAAATTATTTCAAAGCTATTTAAGTTAATTATATTTCAATCCATTGAATGATAAAGATCAACTAAAATAATACCAAATAAATAAAGTTTGTAACGCTATTTCCTCAAACTAAACTATATTAACTAAACTAAATATTCTTTAAAAAAAAATATGTTTATTAACAAATTATGCTTATGATCAGTTTCATATTTTAACAAAACTACTCCTACAAAGATTTTCCTCATTTTCATAACTGTTCAAAACTTAGTGACAAAGAAAAATATTTTGACTTCTTTCATGCAAGGGACAAAAAAAATCTTTTTAGGCGCCTCTGTTGCATGACGCCAAAAATAGTCTATCTAACTGAAGAAAATACAAACTAGGTTACGATAACGAGTTGATTGGATGTGGGAAATATCTACGAAGGTAATGTCAATACATTTCATAAATCTTTACCACTTTTTTTTTTCTTTTAATAAGTTCTATTTTTCTTATAGGGATGCAAAGAATTTTGTTTGAGCAGTAGACTTCAGTTTTGTGAGCTAGGCACTCACTATTTGAGAGGCATTTTATAAGAAGAGTTTGACCATGATATATACAATGTTTGTGTTAGTGTATTTGTCGTTGTCATTCAGATCTATAATACATGTCATTAATTTTTTTTAGCCAAATAATATACATTGATTTTATTTAAAGAAATTGTTTGTTCACTTGCAGTAGTTGTCGAGTATCCTGGGGAATAAGATAGATATTGTGGTTGCTAAGAAAATGAATAACTTATGTTACATACCAATATACATAAGTGTTTAACAACAAAAATTTCAATATACATAGGTTAATACGTAATACTTATGTTTTTTTTCACTTCATTATAGAACCGTTGAACGTTCAAACATGCCGCCGGGAGAAGAAGGAAAAAAAAAAAAAAACCATATGCCAGGATAGTGTGAACTTTTTTGTCCACAAAACCTGATCATTGAGCTATATGAGTTATCGCTTTTTGAAAAATATTAGTGTTTACTATTTTATCTTCGATGATTTATAGAGCAGAAAGAGGGACAATCATAACCAGCGACTTCCTCATTTAATTATTTTTCAGGCGGATGGTACAATTTGGGCCTCTCAAATTTCATATTATTAATTTTATCAACGTTATTATTTTAGAATCTTACATATTTATTTTGGAACCGCTACTATTAATTATACTATATTTATACTGTAGTCTAGTATAGTTTTTATTTGCACCACCTTACCATTACCGGTCAGACAAATATTGTTGGTTTATGTGTTTTTGACATTTGGTTTTGGGACAGATTTAGCCAACACTAAAAACTATTGAAGACTGGCCTCCAACCGAGTGATAAAACAAAATCAAATGGGACCGGACTACGGTTGAGAAGAACCGGGCTAGCCCGTCTAAGTTCTGACACTCAAATGGGTTTTAAATTACTTAGTATATATTGTTTGCTAGCGTAACTCTGAATTTATTTTTTTCTTGTTGGATAAATTTCTTAACAACTTTGGGGATAATGAATACAGAAAGTGAGATTAGATTTTAAGCATATGTATATGTAACGGACTAAAACTGGATAATTTTTTCTTAGGCACCCCGCTACCGCAAATTTATGTTTTAGACATGGCAAATGCTTATAATAGACTTGACTGCCCATGTAAAATCTTAAAGGGACACTGTATTTTTTTTGGATACTCTATGACTATTTATAGTAGCAATGGTAAAAGAGGATTAGCGTATCCTCTATATATATCTTCAAATGGGAAGCAAATTCTACTCGTTTGAGTTCAGACTTAATAAACTTTAGCCCCTATATACTTCTATATGCAACAAAATGTAATATATGGTTATATAATTCAAGTATATTATAATGAACCCACTAAAAGATAAAGATAAACCACATGTAACTTAATAAACAAGGAAATTTTTATTATTTAAGAAATCATTTCTCCTATAAATTCATTACCCTCAACGCACCACCTCTCACAAACTCAGAAACAACTGTGTCTTCTTTTTATTCTCCATAACCAGAAAAATTAGAACCAACAAAAGAAGATTCAATATTCTTGAAAGCAATGAACCAAGAACATACTCAACATAGCCCAACTGGCCATAGGCACTCACCCTCATCCTCCGCCTCCGGTTCCACCTCAACAGAACCGGTTCGCTCACGATGGTCACCTAAACCGGAACAAATTCTCATACTCGAGTCGATCTTTAACAGTGGCATGGTTAACCCTCCCAAAGAAGAGACGGTAAGGATACGAAAGATGCTCGAGAAATTTGGCGCGGTGGGAGATGCAAATGTCTTCTACTGGTTTCAAAACCGGCGGTCAAGATCCCGCCGGAGGCAACGGCAGCTCCAAGCTGCAGCTACAGCCGCGGCAGTAACCAACACTTGTGACCAGGCAATGATGGTACCACATCATAGTGGGAGTGATTTGGGGTTTGGAGGATGTAACAGTTCTTCTAATTACTTATTTGGTGGGTCATCTCAAGTTCCTTCTTTTTTTCTTGGTCTCTCTTCTCCTCCTCCTTCTTCTTGTTCAAGTTCCTCTTCCACTTCTTCTTCTTCAGCTAGCTCTTCCTCTTCTTATGGTGGTGGTGGATGTGATAGTCAAAGCAACAATGGCATGGAGAATCTCTTAACAATGTCTGGCCAAATGGGTTACCATGAAGCTACTCAACATCATAGCTCAAATGTCGCATCAATTTTGTGCCCATCTGATCAAAACTCCAATTTTCACTACCAACAAGGTAAACAATTTTTTTTTTTTTGCATGAGTCTTCTTTATTTGTAACCTCTAATGCTTGGTCCGCTAAACCCTCTTTCTTTCCCCAAAAAGTCTCTAAAAGTAAATATTTTAAAAATTGTAAAAGTTGTTTTAAAGGTAGCGAAAACAATCCAATTCTGGGTGGGTTTTCAACCAAATCACCGTTTTTTTTATTTAGCGATTTAATTAATATAGCTTTTTGGTGAATTATTTTCCCAGTATTGCCTAACATTTTCGTACTTGAGAGAAAGTTCCATATTATAGTTTTTTTTTTTCAGGAAGCTTCTCTAGATCTCACAATTTTTATTATAATTAAACGGTGTTTAAGGGTTAAAAATAATGAATATCAGATTAGTTTCAACAAAAGAACTGAATTTTTAGTATTTTGCATAATCTTGATGTTGGACGTGGCTAATTTTCTAAAGCCTTTAACAAAAATGAGAAAAAGATAGCTAATCTAAAATTTCTTACATATTATTAGACATAACTTTGAAATCCAGGGGCTATAACGGTGTTTATAAACGGAGTTCCGACTGAAGTAACGAGAGGAGGAATAGACATGAAAGCAACGTTTGGAGAAGACTTGGTTTTGGTGCATTCCTCAGGTGTTCCTCTCCCTACTGATGAGTTTGGTTTTTTGATGCATAGCTTACAACATGGTGAAGCTTATTTCCTGGTAATAATTCAATCACATATATTTATTTATTTGTTGTTTTTTGTTTTATTGCTGATTGATTTCCTCGTGAATAATTTTACTATAATATTTATTAGCAAACGTACTTTTTGTTTTTGTTTTGTTCCCCCCTCTCTCTTCCTCACTTTGGTGTTGAAAATAGGAAATGAGATGGAACCCAATTGGGGTAAAGTCCTAAATTGTCTGCTACAATATATTTTAATCATCATAATTTAATAATATAAAGTCTTTCGTAAGATAAAGAGGGTATGAATCTAGTTGATGAGTGTCGGTTTGTGAAGTAAATGAACATGATTTTTTAATACTTAGTTTCTGTAACTGAAGTTTTGCGACTTGACGAGGGTTTTCACATTTGAATCGCTATTATTAGCTTTTATATTTTAAATATCTTGTTCTTGAAGAAAAATAATTAAAACATATATGTATCGTCGAATAATTCTATTAAATGTCATAGAATTCATTATTTATCGTCGAATAATTCTATTAAATGTCATAGAATTCATTATTTTTGTATTAACTTTAGTTTTATTTATTAAAATATTTAACAGTTGTTCAGATTTCAAACTGAAAAAAATTACATAGTTGCGTAGTCAAAAAATTTATTGAGTTCCTTGGGAAACGAAACATTGGAAAATATACTCTCTTCTTTTCTCTTGATGACACAAGTATTTTTCTTATAAAATTGGCTGTTAAAATCCGTTTCAGTATTGGCCTATTAGGGTTTCCTTTTTGATCTATCTCACTCACTCCCATTCCTTTAAATAATACGATTCTGGAATCCTATCGAGAGATCTTTCATCAATTAATTATTTAGTGTTGATCATCTTTTCATTTTCATTTTGTAGTACATATAAAAGAGCTTCTTTTGTTATTTGTTGTTTTCGTCTTGTCATCGACAGGTTCCAAGACAGACATGAACTGTTCTCTTGTGTTATGTGGTGATGCAATAGATGCCTTTGTTATTCTACCTTCGACTTTGTTGCAAACAGTCCATTCATTTTATTTTCTTTTAGTTTTGAGTCTATCGTGTAATCAAAGTTTCTTCTGCTGTGTCTTAATTTTGTTATTTATTATTTAAAACAAAAATTAGATGCAGTCAATAGCTCTTCTAAGAAGAAGAGATTAATTAGTCTGTATCAGTTTAGTGGTTTAGATGTTAAATACTATGTCACATGTGTAATTGATTTGCAATAAAATTTGAGTCTAGGGATCTCCAAGTTTTTGTGTGCATTAATGAATGTTTTTGGAATTTAAAATAATAAAAAAAGAAGAAGAAGAAGACCGAGACCTTTCAGATGGTATGATGTGTAATTATTCAGGTGGAAGTCACTAGTCATAATTAAATCCAGCTAATTAAAAGACTACAATCATAAACTATTCAATGGAAAAAAGCAACTTAACTGTATTTGATTAATACAAAACATTAATCCCAAAGTGGAAGATCAGTAGACGTGTATGATTAGTGGAAGGAAAAAGTAGACATTTATATGATTATATATGCTTTGAGTTTATCTGGTTAACAACTATAGTAGGAAAAATTGTCATCACACATGAATTACTCATTAAAAAAAAAGTTTAGGGCTCCGCTTCAATTATTCTTAAGATAGATCATTGTTCTCACTTATCAACAAATTATAAAGAGAAGACACCAAGACACCCTGAGTGGGAGCTCAAAAAAATTGTTTAAATTTGTTTTTAACAAAATAAATGAGATGAAAAGCTTATAGTTATGTTCTTCAATTCAAACCGAATTCAAAATATACTATAACTAATTTCGATTGAGTATATATATATATATATATATATATATAGTAAGAAAGAACATAAGACAGCTGGGTTCATCAGATAAGGTATTCTTGTCGATTCCTGCTCTCCGAAACACAAACCTTAATTAACAACTCCAAGCAAGATCTTAATCGGATAGCTAAGACAAAAATCTTATATTGTAAAGCCAAATTCTGCCCATCAGATCTAACCTTGTAAACATCAAGTGAAATTAAAGGTTGCAAATATTGAATTCGAAATATATAGATTTATATTCACTTAACTCGAAATTCTAATCTACATAACAATGAAAAAGTCATCATTTTACGAGTAGTTCACATGTAAATGAACTATTTTACATGCGATTTTTGAAAAAGTATTTTTTCTTAATTTTATGCAATTGGTCCCATATATATATATTCTGCATGAATTCTTTATTCTATAGTATTATCAATCTCAATCTCAGTCTCAGTCTTAGTCGTTGTTCCACTAAATTTGGGTAGAAGAGATCTGTATAAATAAACAAGTTTATGAGAATTGAACAGAATCAAAGAATATGAGCTGAATTTGTGTTTGCCAATCCTTACACAGAAATATTCATTCATATTGCTATAATAACGAGATAAGAAGATTAGTTAGTTTAATTTTTATTTATTTTTTAAATCGGAAAATAAGATTAGTTAATTATTAAAAAGAGTATTAATCAATAATATAAAGCCACTATAAGACAACACCGACCACTATAACCAGTGACTAGGGGACGCATGTTTGGTTAATTCTTGATTTCCGAAATTATAGAAGAAAGCATATATTGAGACTTACCATATGGATATTTTCAAACTCACTCCACACATTTTCATATTGGCTTCCATATGGATAAAATAATGATACTTTGTACTTTGTAGTTAGGAAGATACTCAACCTTCTGCGTTTGTAGCTTCCCCACATCTATGTATCTATTTTGAATTTATTGGGTTTTGTTTTCGTTCGCTGGTTAGAAAATCAAATATGCAAGATTCGTTGACTAATTTTAGTAATCATCATAATTTACATTTCTTATTTATTTTCCGCTCACATGTCTGCTGGAGTATTTCTGTATTTCTTGTCTACTATAGAAACATTTTATATTGTATGTGTAAAAAAGAATAGGAATCCATGGTATTACATTTTAATATTTTAGTACATGAAACAAAAGCTATTTCTTTTATCATCGACTATATTCGGCAGTGCTTAAAAGTTAAAAATGTATGTAAACAGTAAACCACTAAAAAAACAACACACGGCTAAACAAAAGCTTCAAGTTATCACATGCTATTTTTTCTTTTGGCCCAACCCAAAGTAACGTAAACCAACTTGGTGGGCTGTGTATTAACGGTGATTAAAGGCTAACCGAGAGAGATCTTTGGGGCCCAATATGGGTTTGTTGATTGTTTGGACATTTTTAGGTGATTTTATATTATTTGGACATTTAAATATAAAATCACCTAAAAATGCTAGACACTTGTGATCTGATAAAAGAGTTCGATATAATCATTAAAATTTTATAAATTCCATTTAATCAATCATATAACGTTTTTGACCATTTACTAAAATCCTAACTACCATTACACAAACTTTTTACTATTTATTTTCAATATTTCCTTCAAATTCTGTAGTCCCTGGATATTTATTTTGCGAAATTAAATATTGATATATATAGTTTACCTTTTTGGTTTATTGGTATAATTTTCTCATTTAATAAAAAAAGTTTGCAAATCGTTTCTTTAATGCCCCGCGTCTAAAGATCAACGACGACGACTCAGTTTCTTCCTTCACAAGCGAGTGAGAGAGAGAACAAAGAGCGTGGTTGTGTTGTCTCTTCTCCGTTTCTCATCTACCACACATTTTTCTCATCACTCTAATAAAACCTCACTTTGTTACTTTCTCGGGAAAATCTTTCCTAATCCCTTTTCTTTGGTTCGAAACTATATCTCCTAGGTTTTTTTTTATCTACACAATCCTTTTCCATGAATCTGTTCATTGTAATTTCAGATTCTTTGATATATAATTCCTTTTCTTCTTCTTAGATTCCATGACACATTAATTTCTCCAATCTATTCTAGTTTTAGTTTCTCTTAGAGATGGGTGAAAGATCAAAATCCAAATCGATGATTTTCTTGATAATATCCATCCTTACCATCCTCTCGTGGTTTTTAATATTTTATTCCACAAACCCTAACCGAGTTCTCGATTACATATCAGTCTCAGAATCTACAGATCCTCCTCCCCTCATCATCATCAAGAACTCTAATAACACTTCTCCTCTAAACGACGCCGAATCGCCAAATCCCCAAAACAGAGGAGGAACAAAAATAGAGGAAGCCGTTAATGAAAACAGAGGAAGAGCAAAAGCAGAGGAACCTATTAATGAAAACAGAGGAAGAGCAAAAACAGAGGAATCCTTTACTGAAAACAGAGTCGAAACCCTTCGATGCGATCATAATAAAGTCTCTCCTTCTCCAACGCCATTGAAAGTGTACATGTATGATATGAGTCCAGAGTTTCACTTTGGGTTATTGGGTTGGAAACCAGAGAGAAACGACGTCGTTTGGCCTGACATCAGAATCAATGTTCCTCACTATCCAGGTGGTCTTAACTTGCAGCATAGTGTTGAGTATTGGTTAACATTAGATCTCTTGTTCTCTGAGC
This sequence comes from Cardamine flexuosa, assembly GCA_963555745.1. Lineage (NCBI taxonomy): Eukaryota > Viridiplantae > Streptophyta > Magnoliopsida > Brassicales > Brassicaceae > Cardamine > Cardamine flexuosa. Next base: position 887,054 of record OY743219.1, on the reverse strand, counting down.
TTCCAGAAGATTCTAGAAGCTCTCGTGCTGCGATTCATGTGAAGAACTCGAGCGAAGCTGATGTCGTATTCGTACCGTTCTTCTCTTCCTTGAGCTATAATCGATTCTCTAAGGTTAATCAACATCAGAAGCAGAGCCAAAACAGAGAATTACAGGTAAATTTATTAAGTCGAAATATTTTAACCTTCTTTGGGTTTTTTTTTTCCTTTAAAAGTTTTAATTTTCAACATTTTCCCATTGATTGCGGAAACGTTAAAAAAAATACTTTTATTGATAGGAAAAAATGGTGAAATTCGTTACGTCACAAAAAGAATGGAAGATTTCAGGAGGGAAAGATCATGTGATAATGGCGCATCATCCGAATAGTATGTCGACGGCAAGGCATAAGCTATATCCGGCGATGTTTGTGGTCGCTGACTTTGGTAGATACACGCCACGTGTCGCCAATGTTGAAAAAGACATTGTGGCTCCATACAAACACCTTGTTCCATCTTACGACAATGACACATCAGGCTTTGATGACCGTCCGATCTTACTATACTTTCAAGGAGCCATTCACCGTAAAGACGTGAGTATCTTCACTTTAATTCATGACAAGAGCTTGTAACTAACTTGGTTTGGATTCACACAAATCTTGTAGGGTGGATTCGTGAGACAAGAGCTTTATTACCTTCTAAAAGAAGAAAAAGATGTTCACTTCTCTTTTGGTAACATACGAAATCACGGCGTAACTAAAGCTGGAGAAGGAATGAGATCTTCCAAGTTTTGTCTCAACATCGCCGGTGATACTCCGTCGTCGAACCGTCTCTTCGATGCTATAGCTAGTCACTGTGTTCCCGTGATTATTAGCGACGATATCGAGTTACCATACGAAGATGTTCTCAACTACAATGAGTTCTGTCTCTTTGTCCGATCATCAGACGCCTTGAAGAAAGGGTTTTTGATGGGTCTTGTGGGGAGTATTGGCAGAGAAGAGTGGAATACGATGTGGCGACGGTTGAAGGAAGTTGAGAGGTATTTCGATTTGCGTTTTCCGGCGAAAGATGATGATGGAGTTCAGATGATTTGGAAAGCTGTTGCGAGGAAAGTAAATTTGGTTAAGATGAAGGTCCATAGGTTTCAGAGGTTCACAAGACCTTTTCATGTGAACATTTTAAAATGATATTTTTTTAGGGATTAATTTAGTTAGAAATGTAATGAATATAGTTTCAACTCTACAGTCTCTACCATGGGAATGGCTTTATCCAGAATTTACTAGTTATGTGGATCAATGGGTGATTTTAAAATATACAAGTTACAGTGTGTAACGTGTAACACAAGTAACTTCATTATTTATATTATAACTATATCGATCGTAGGATTACACTCTTTATAACGTAAAACACACAAACACACATTACAACATCATATGATCGGTTAAACAGAGTTGTGAAAAAGATCTCCGGTCATTTATAACTCTTTCCTTGATTCTGAATCTACCTTGGACTGAATTGTCTCTGGGACTTCCTCAAGGAGCTTAGAGAGCCACTTGGCAGATAGTTTCTCGTGCCTTCCCAAATTCTGTGCATAGTCTACATAGTAAAGTCCAGACCTCGTCTTGTATCCATCTTCCCACTCCAGTCCATCCATAAGTGACCACACAAAGTAACCTTTAACATTAACATTGTCCTCGCTGCATAAACCAAAGAAAAAAAAGTATTTTTTGTCACCAAATCCATTAACTAGAGAAGAAGAAGAAACATTGTCTTTTGGAACTTAAAAAAATGACTCACCAGACTGCTCCGTGTAACGCCATGAGATGTCTCATATGATAATACTTCCTGTTATTATCGCTAAGCGCATCGGGAAGTACATCTTTCTCTTCAAGTGTCTCCTTGTACCCTGCAAATGAAATCCAAGCTTAGGAAACCGCATCCGAGTTTCTAAGCAGAGAAAAAAAAGCCAAATGGCTTACCGTTTCCAGTGATGATGATTTCCGGATCGTTATAGTTCTCTTTTATGTATTTCAAAACTTTTCTTAAACCGTCTGCGCAAACTGGATACTTGGCATTAGCCGGCTGAAATATTATCAGCAATAACATTAGTAAAAGAATCTTACAAAAAACCTCAAAATCGAAAATAAGTATCATGTAGATGATGATCATACCTGAGAACCAATCTTGAATCCATCAGGGTTTTTAGCTGCAGTAAAACGAATAAAGAAAACGGTTAGAAATGAAGATGAGATCTCAATAATTACCACAGAAATAAGCAAACATTATCATTGGGAGCGTACAATGTAATTGCAAACGAGAATCAGTTTCCCAACTCGGTTTCTCTGAATCAACATTGTCCACATGAGCGACAAAGGCAGAAGTGAAGTAATTGATACCAACAAAATCATAAGAACCCTTCAGTTTCTCCTTCTGCTCGGGCGTAAAAGATGGTAATCGAGCACCAACAATATCTTTCATGGTCTGAGGGTAATCTCCATTTGTTAGTGGTTCCATATGCCTGCAAGCAAATATCAAGAATCCACACTCAAAAAAAAAGCTAAGCTAATAAGACTCCTTAAACAATAGTTTCTTAAAAGACTACTTTACTCACCAGCCTAGAGTGAAATCCATAGCTCTCTTCACTATCTCCTCTGAAGGACTTGAGCTGGATTTCTTATCATAAGGCTCAAACCACATTGGACTCTGAATGATTCCGATCTTCCCATCTTTGCACTATTTGTTTCAAAAATACGTCGATTAGGTTCAATAGAAACTTGAATGAAACGCATATATATATATTGGTTCTAAAGATTCTACCTTTCCACATTTCCTGAATTCTTCCACAGCTTCAGCATGAGCCAACAGTAAATTGTGACCAACGGTGTAAACTTCATGTCCAGATTTGCCTGCAATACATTTCTCGTTGACATATTTAGAACATCTTCCAGGTGCTTTCTCTCCAGTCTCATATCCACCATGACTAAATTCATAAGGCTCGTTTATAGTAACCCAATGCTTCACTCTATCACCATATTCATTGAAGGCAAACTTTGCAAATTCTCGGAAATCCTCCCTGTATACGAGTTTCAGAAGATAGTAAGTAACCGCGAAAAGGTAGGAAACAGAGCTGATATATATAACGCAGATCAATATTTGCATCAAAGGACATACAAAATATGGTCACTCAAAAAACCGCCATATTCCTCTTCAAGGGCCTGAGGTACATCCCAATGAAACAAGGTAACCAAAGGGGTAACACCTGCGAAACACAATCGAGAAGAGCTATTTTTAGTAAATGAAAAAAAAGGAGATTTAATATGAACTAATAATGTGGGAGAAGGTGTAATAACCATTTGCAATGAGCTCATTGATAAGATCATTGTAGAATTTGACTCCGGTTTCACTCACACCCTTGTCTTTTTTCCCATCTGATTGTTTTCAAGAAGCAACAACAATTATTAGATAGTGAGATACAGTATCTCATAACAATTGCAAAAGAATCATTAACCAAAGAATTTGATTATGTCTTACGGGGAAATATTCTTGACCAAGAAATAGAGAACCTGAAGGCATCCATGTTCAACTTTTTCAATAGTTGAACATCTTCCTGTAAAATTTTAAGCAAAAATTGTTATTTTATACATTGATTGATCAATTGTTCACTCAACATAACAAAACGAATATATTACCTTATAATGATGATAGAAATCAACTCCTAGCCTGCCATCAAGGTTATTGTTCCTTTCTGCAGATTCAAAAAACATGCTCATGAGTTATAATCTTAGGGCTAGACCGAATTCTAAAAATCACTAAAGTGACTCAGTGTACATAAGTAATCTTGTGTTTGGTTGGAAGAGGAGGAAAGACCTGAATGTTTAAGAGTGAATGAGTCCCAAATGCTCGAACCTCGGCCTCCCTCTTCGGCTGCGCCTTCATGCTATACAAACAAACCAGCCAAATAGAAACACATAAGCTATTTCAAGAGCACTCAAAAGTGAATGATCTAAGGCCTAAATCACTAAAACTAGAGACTTGAAATTGACCAATTGGTCAACACAGCTTCAATTTCTTAAATCATTGCCTTAAATGAGTAAAGCTTTCAGTTTTACCCTTTTAAGGTTTCACTAAAGATACCAAATTTGAGATTTAAGAAATTTGTTAATCGTAATTACGAAGCTACTGAGCTGATTATAAAACTCAAACACACGGAGAGAAGATACTAGTAAACGAACGGTTAAAGCTCGCCGGCAACAAAAATTAAGCCCCGTCAACGGCGATTCAACAAAGTTTGACTTTTAAATCCAAATTCGATCATGAAGGTTTATACCTGGAAAGCAGAAGTAGCAGCTCCGAACAAGAAACCATCGGGAAAGCTTCCTCGACCAAACGTGGAACTCTCCGGACACACTGGTCCAGCATCGACGGTGGTCGGAGAACGTAACGCGGAGAGAAGTAAACCCAGAAAGAGAATCGCTTTGAATGCCATTTTCGAGTGGTTTTTTTATGGTTAACGAGATTGTCGTGTTCCATTATTTATAAGGATCAAGATCAGAAAGAAGAATTAAAAATTTACTATTGTTTTTGGGATCCAATACTTCGCCACGAAGATTAAAGCAAGGTGAGAGAGACGTGTGTCATAAATGACATTTTTAAAAAAGCATTATCTTATAAATATTTAAATTTAATTTCGATTTCTTAGCCTTGTCTTCTTTGATTGTACAAGAAACGACGTTAAGCTTCCTTATTGCACCACAAAATCCTCTCATATCATGTCATCATCATCAGTTAATTATTTTTTAATATATGCTACTATGTGTATATTAAAAAAAAAAATTGTTATGATAAAAAAAAAGAAATAGTGCAGCTGAAAAAGTGGGTATTATGAGTGGATTTTGATAAAATGTATCGATCATGACTTGTGTTATTGTCGCTTGATACGGAAATTGTATAATGTGTGAAACAATTTGAAAGTTTTCTTTTTGTAAAAATAATAATTTAACAGTTACCATGAACATGAATCACATTATATTCATTTACAAAATATTAGAAATGTGGCAACAAAACAATACTATACATCAAATGCAACGTAAAATGAATTTACAACTTGCCAAATATCTTGAAGTTTTAAGTCGTTATTTCCTTGTTAAGAAATAATTTTGGAATGTTTTTTGTTTGTTTTTAAATACCTTTTTATTTTCTAGCGATAAAAATTAAAAAAAAGACAAGAGAAACCTAATCCGTTAAACCTCTCCGGCGACGAAAAAATGGCATTCACGTCTTCTTCGCTCCGTCTCCTTCCTCAGTATCCCTTCCGTGTAATAATCTCAAAACGGCACCGTTTCAGCACTGCAAAACCCTCACTCTTCGCCTTAAACCATGAATCGTCATCATCTGCCACGATTAGAACTCCGATATCCTCCTCCGTCGTCGGCGCCGTCTCCGGAAAATCCTCTACTGGGACAAAATCGAAATCGAAATCCAAGCGTAAACCTCCTCCTCCCCCTCCGGTAGCTGAAGATGAAATCAAAGAGGAAGACATTACCGAATCAGAAACAGTCAACATTGCCGAAGATGTCACTCAAGTGAGTTTACAGTATTCAATTTCTACTAACCTTATGTGTAAAGTCACGTTTTTTTCGTATGAAAGATTAGATTTTGTGATTAAGTTGGATAATTTAGGATTCGATTCTGTTCTGTATAGTTGATTGGAAGCACACCAATGGTGTATCTCAATAGAGTCACAGATGGATGTTTGGCTGACATTGCTGCAAAGCTTGAATCAATGGAGCCCTGTAGAAGCGTCAAAGATAGGTTAGAATGCTTCTTCGTTTCTTCCTGTCTTTTGATCTTGTGGATTGGAACATTCTTAGATTTCTCAAGACTAAAATTTTTCGCTTTTTGCAGGATTGGTCTAAGCATGATCAACGAGGCAGAAGACAGTGGAGCTATAAGTCCGAGGAAGGTTATTGCACATATTGCCTTTTGATATTTTGATGTTCTGTGTTAAGATATTGTAAATTGCGCTAATTCGATAGTATTATTGAAAGTAGACTGTGTTAGTAGAACCAACAACGGGAAACACTGGCCTTGGGATTGCTTTTGTGGCTGCAGCGAAAGGGTATAAACTTATAGTGACAATGCCAGCTTCTATAAATGTTGAAAGAAGGATGCTTTTACGAGCACTAGGAGCAGAGATTGTGCTAACGAATCCAGAGAAAGGTCTCAAAGGAGCAGTTGATAAAGCCAAAGAGATTGTTCTCAAGACAAAGAACTCATACATGTTTCAGCAATTCGACAATTCGGCAAATACAAAGGTAAGGAATTTATCAAGCTTTCACTCGTTTATTCGAGCTTTGGGTTTTATGGCCTAATAAGATGTTTTTTTTTTAACTTTTGGTTTGTTTGGTAAGATCCACTTTGAGACTACAGGACCAGAAATATGGGAAGATACAATGGGTAATGTCGATATATTTGTAGCTGGAATTGGAACTGGTGGTACTGTAACAGGTACTGGAGGTTTCTTGAAAATGATGAACAAGAATATTAAGGTCTTTCTCGCTTTCTCTTGTTATCGATTTTCTTGTTTTAACCTTTTGATTTCCTTAATCGTAACGATCCTTAAACCATAGGTTGTTGGCGTTGAACCATCAGAAAGAAGTGTGATTTCGGGAGACAATGCTGGTAAGTAGCATTGAGGCTTCCTTTCTCCAAAATGGATACTTTCAACTTCCTTACAGAACGGTTTTTTTTTCAGGTTACTTACCAGGAATCTTGGATGTTAAACTACTAGATGAAGTTTTTAAGGTTAAGCAATATACTCACTTAATCAACATTTTCTAAAGAATACAGAAAACCTCTTCATGTTCTCATGTCAAATAAAAACTATAGGTTAGCAACGGGGAAGCAATTGAGATGGCGAGGAGACTAGCTTTAGAAGAAGGATTACTGGTAAAATATTTATATAAAACCTCTTCATGTTCTCACTTCTTTCCTCTACACAACATTTGTGTTTAATACTTTTCTTTGCGGAATATGAAAACATGTTAGGTTGGGATTTCATCTGGAGCTGCTGCAGTAGCAGCTATCAGCTTGGCTAAAAGAGCTGAGAATGCTGGAAAACTTATCACGGTGAGGAAGGAAAAAAAGACAGATTTTTAGTTTCAAGTAATCATATTTAGTGGTTTAGCTCTAATAGATTTTTTCATAAAAAGCAGGTTCTGTTTCCGAGCCATGGGGAACGGTATATCACAACGGCTCTGTTTAGTTCCATCCACAAAGAGGTCCTAGAGATGAGATATTAGTTGCATCCATTAGAAAAATCTTCAAGTTTGGTTCTTTGGGAGAGTGCAAACAACAAATCCCCATGCAGTAATCGAAAGGAGAGGTAAAAAAATTTTCTTCTGTTTCTTTTTAACTCTTGTTGCGGTAATTTTACAAGCCAAAGTTTTTACAGGTTTTGAGAAGGCGATTACGGTTAGAGCTCACTAGAGAGTTGAGCGTTTAACATGTCTCGAGATAGAACAGTATTTTTTTTTTGTTTTTAATATTTTTGTGATGTATAGAAGATGAGAGACATTGTTGCCATGTTCGTTGGTCAAACCGTAATTCAATTTAGTATTGGTTTTGGGTTGGCTTTTTTCTGTTAGTCAACAGTTTCACTAGCAAGTACTCCTACCAACGGCCTTTATTTTTCCACTTACGTAACATTTCTGATGGCCCATTTGATTCACTTACAACTTTTTCTGAAAATTCGAAGCTAAAATGTATACTGTATACTCAAATACCAGACAAACATATTGACATTTTAAAATTTCATAAAATACATTATTTTGGGTCGTTTCTTTTATAGAATTTTATTTTATTATTGATAGTAACAAAAAAGTTATATTTTCTCAAAGTTTCGAAGAGTTTTTTGTTTTGTTTTTTTTATCCTTTATGAAATAGTGAATCGAAAAGATAAGAGTTTTTTCGACGAGATAAGAGTTTACAGATGCATTTCGAAACGATAAGAGTTTAAACGATGTTTTTGTTTTTTTTTTTGTGTTTTCGTTATCTCTTCGAAAATCGAAAAAACACGATTCGCTATTTCGAAAAAAAAAAAAAAAAAAAAAACTCTTCGAAACTTTGGAAAAACTCTTCGAAAAAACACAATGCATTTCGAAGAGATAAGAGTTTACAGATGGAAGATAGTGAATCGAAAAGTGAATACGTGTCGTTTGCTATGAAATAATGCATAACGTGGCGGCTCTTGTAGGTCCCCCTCAGTAGTTGTTGTATTATCAAAAGTCTCAGAAGCGTTGAAAGTGTTGTAGAAAACGTCTTGTAGTCTTTATTTATTCTGGGTAAACGAGACGTAGTTTTGTCGAGATGTAAACGTGGAATATTAGTAGACGCAAGTTTAAGAGTAATCCGTATAATGTTATTTCACATTTTCTTTTTAGTCGCAAAACATTTTAAAATCCATTTTCACGTTTAACTTGAGTTGGTTTGCAAGATGGTGAATCCTCATTCCTCATATGTTACCAAATTTGGCATCATGAATAGGTTTGAGAATTCCAACTCCCAAATGATAACTAATAGACAAAAATAAACATGTAATCGCTTTTCACGTTTTTCTAACTGTTTTGTCACGTTACCAAAAAAAAGATGAAGATAATATATAACTAACAATCGTAAGGTGTTCACAAGAAAAACAACTATCGATTGAAAAGGTCACGATAACATGCCCGTGCGAACAAATGATATGGTTGGATCCCAAAATACAGGGATATGATTAGCAAAATCCAGTTTAATTCCCAAAAAAGAAAAAATAATGAATTTTTATATTAATTTGAAGATAATTTTTTTATAATAATTTAGTGTGTAATCTAATAATAAACAGAACTACGAATTTTCATTTTCTGTATCTTGCACTCTCTTTTTTTCTCTTTTCTTTAAGGTTTCAATGGTTAAATAATATAAGTTTTCACTCGTTTTCACATTCAGACGTTTGTCTGTACATAATACGTTTAGCGGTTCTAGCTCTATACGTGTATACATCTATAGGTATACATAAATTACATCAAGACGTTTCGGTTCTATTCTGACATTTTTATCCTTGAAACTAAAAACAGAGGAGACAGGTAAATTTCAAATTTCAATTTGTTTTCTTATCTTTCATATTTTCTATGGTTTTTCTCTGTTGTTGATTCCGTCCAGCTCTGTCTCTCTTTTCTAGTATTTTTCACTTGAGCTAAGGTAATTAATCACTCGATACTTCATAGATTCAGTAGATATATACAGCATAAGTCTATGTGTATATATATATATTTATACTAAAGATTCAACAAACACACAAAACACTTCTCTAAATTCCCCACAAATAACAGATATATGTTTTGACAATTTAGTTTACTTAGATCTCTCTCGACAATCTAAGAAAGCAAATTATGTTTCTTTGTTAATTTTTTCATGTGAATATTCTTTTATTTAATACTTAGGTTCTCAAGGAAAATAGCTGCGAAATGTAATATTTTTATTTTTGGCTGTGAAACTTTCAGAATAATTAGAGCAAAGGAACGGAAGGGAAAAAAAAAACAACACTTAGAAATGAGTGGTACTCAAGGAGAAATGGAGGAGAGACTATTACGTGTAGGATCAGATGCTAATAATAATAATAGGGAGAGTCTCTATCTGAGAAAGAAGGTTTGGAGTGAAGTAAGCAAGATGTGGAGAATAGCATTACCTTCGTCTTTGTTCCGAATGACTTCGTTTGGGAGCATCATTGTGGCTCAAGCCTTCATTGGCCACTCCTCTGAGTTGGGTCTTGCCGCTTACGCTCTCCTCCAAAGCATATTCGTCCGCTTTCTCTACGGTTTAATGGTATTAAAACTGATAATATATCTCGGTTTTGTCTAAATCTTGACCCGGGAAAATAGTCTAATATTAGTCTTTGTGGTGTTATTATTTACATAGGGAGGTATGTCGAGTGCGACTGAGACATTATGCGGGCAAGCATACGGTGCAGAACAGTATCATATGATGGGAATATATCTACAACGTTCATGGATCGTAGACATAGCCGTGACAACTTTGTTTGTACCCTTTATTGTTCTTTCGGGTACCATTCTCCGTCTATTAGGACAAAACGTTGAGATCACAAGGACAGTTGATGAGATCTATCCTTGGATCATCCCTTATGTCTATAGCATAATTTTCACTATGACAATGCAAATGTACCTCCAAGCACAGATGAGGAACGCTATTGTAGGTGTTCTCTCGATAGTGTCATTGCTTCTTGACCTCATGGTCACGTGGTGGTGCGTGAATGTTATGGGAATGGGCATTGGTGGTGCGCTTCTCGGGCTTAATGTGAGCTCGTGGGCTTTGGTATTAGCCGAGTTTGTGTACGTTTTTGGAGGATGGTGTCCGTTTACTTGGACTGGATTTAGTACTAGTGCTTTTGTTGACCTAATTCCTATGCTCAAGCTATCCATTTCTTCAGGCTTAATGATCTGGTAATTATCTATTTTTAGTATTTTTGTAAACATTACACAATCCTAAGGTTTGAAGTGATCAGATTCCTCCTATTGAAAATTGTGGATACACTAATGGTATTTGTATTTTTAGTATAAAGTTATGTTACGTTACAATGTCACACTTTTGTGTTCTCTAGTAGTTATCTTCCTTCAATTTTTCTTACAGCTTAGAGTATTGGTACATGAGCATACTTGTCTTAATTGCTGGTTATACAGAAGACGCGAACGTCGCAATCTCCGCTTTCTCAATATGGTAAGAGTCAAAACCTTTCCTAGGCATTGCATATTTTACAATCAAATTATATATGGGAAGAACAAGAACCAACTATCTTGAAATATTTGCAGCCAATACATATATTCATGGGAACTCAACATATGCCTTGGCTTCTTGGGTGCAGCTTGGTAAATACTCACTCATATTTATAAACTTGCAATATTCATATATACATATTGAATAGATTAATAATGTTTCTTCTATGTAAATGTAATGGTAGCGTCCGGGTGGCTAACGAGCTGGGAAAAGGAGATGCGGATGCAGTGAGATTTTCAATAAAAGTGATACTCACAGTATCAACATTGATGGGAGTGATATTCGCAGCTCTATGCTTAGCTTTTTGTGGTCAGATTTCGTATTTGTTTTCAAGTAGCGACCAGGTTTCAAAAGCAGTGAGTGATTTATCGGTGATCCTTGCCGTTTCAATCTTACTCAACAGCATACAACCTATACTATCAGGTCACACAATCTCTACAAAAATAAACTGTTTGGTATTTTTGATTTGCTTGGTTTAAGGAAGAACCCTAGCTATTAAAAGGAAATTGTAATAAAATTTTGAATGGTTGAAATAATAAAAACAGGGGTGGCAGTGGGAGCAGGAATGCAGAGTATAGTGGCAGTTGTGAACTTAGTTTCGTATTATGCCGTTGGTATCCCTTTGGGTCTCATCCTTACTTATGTTTTCCATCTTGGTGTTAAGGTACTAGTTCCCCTTTTTTAAAAGCATATTACTAAATACTTTTTTTCTTCTTAAAGAGTTGACAAAATTAATTATCTGAAAATTGTAGGGACTATGGTCTGGAATGTTGGCTGGAATTGCGATTCAAACAATAATATTGTGTTATATCATTTACAAAACTGACTGGGAATTAGAGGTAAAGGAGCTAAACAATGAATCTCTTGTTCATAAGACCAAAACAGCGAAGTAAAATATTCAAGAACTGGTATTATGTAAAAACTGTTTAAAGAAAAATATTTTTATTTGACAGGTTAAAAAGACAAAAGAACGTATGAAAGTGTGGAGCCTGAAGTCATCTAATGAAGAGTCGAATGCCATTAGAGAAGAAGGTGAGAGGAAGTGACAAGTGCTTCAATGTTATCTAAAACACTTGTTCCCTTTTTTAATAAATAAGGCTACTATCGTAGCTATATATGACAACGCTCAATAGTTTTTTTCAAAAAGTTTGAGAAAAACGAAAAAAGTTTGAGAAAAACGAAAACATTCGAAAACATGTTTAAATGTTTTCGTTTTTCTCAAACTTTTTAAATGTTCTCAAATGAAAGCTATATAAATAATCTTCTAAAACGAAAAACTGTTTAAATGTTTTTGTACTAAAAGCATGCAATTCTCATAAATAGCAGTAAATAAAGTTTTTATTCCACAAATAACACTTTTTTTTTGATAAAAATATTATTTTTATTAAATATTATTTTTTATATAACACAAAATCTCTTAATTTCATATTTTTAAGGTTTAAAATTTAGATTATATTTTTCACCCCAAACAAACGATATTGTAAATTGTATAATAGTTAACTCAAATAAAAATTTAAAATTCTATCTTTTATAAAGATATTATTTTTGTTTTTAAAAAAGAAAGAGTAATATTTGTAAAATAAAAATTTTATGTACTGCTATTCGAGGGAATTTCTCTTTATACAAAACATATCAACTTCACCTTCGATAATCTGCAACCTACCATACATCTACATCATAAACATACATTACATGCTATATCATCTAACTAAGCACATATACTTCACCTTAGATAATCGACATTCTACATATTCATCTACCATTAGAGAAGAAAGTGGGATAATCTATATCCACATCCCACATTAATCTTACCTCAGACGATACCTATCATCTACACATACACAGCTGCACATATATATTATAATACAAGCAATTATAAAGTCCACTCTTATCAGAAAAATATGGCACATTCCGAAATTTGGATCTAGATTTCCCTCCATGTGCACCTTCAACGGCTATTAATGTACGATCAGTTCAATTTCCTATTCAGGCTTCTTCGTCACACACTCCTAAAACATCTGTAAAAACAGAGCAATTTTCCGTTAGTAAATTTATAAAATAGTTTCGTAGTTTGTTTAACTACTGCAAAAGGCATATTACTCCAACCATCAAATATTCTTAAGTTCTATTTTTAACAAAACAACACTCAATTTTAAGATAGTAGAATAAAAAAATATCATATATTTATATGTCTCATATAAAAACAGAGCAAGCATTCTTAATGCCAAAATTTAAGAGTAATAAATATCAAATCGACGAGCCATGAGAGATTAACTAAAACACAAAATAGTTTTAAAAATCAGATTAGAAACTTGTATAACATTTTCAAAGAAAACAACAGTTTTAACACCTAGCTTAGAAATATATCGTGACCTCCCCAAATATGTTTTAAAACTCCTTAAAAGTGCAAGATCTCAAAACCATCGTACTTAAAAGAAAGAAAACGCAAAGAATAGGAGCAAAGGCGTTACCTTATAAGGTGATGCTATGTTTGAAGACTAGCACGTGGAGTAGCAAAGAGGAGTAGAAGGCGAAGGTGAGTCCACCGGAGCAATTCTTGAAGCAGGGGATGCGATCACGACGTGCGGAATAGGAGAACTCGCCGGAGAAATCTGTGGTGGAGCAAGGCTAATAAAGATCGGAGCCGCCGAAAGGAGTGAGGGAGTCCGAGCTCGAAGAAGGGAAATGGCGGAACTATCGGGAGGAAATTTCGGTGACATAGAGGGCGAAAGAAGATGTTCTCGCCAGTGGAAGAGAGGCACACCGATGGTGGAGATCGATAACCTTACATCTCCTTTTCATTTCTACGGTGGAGATGCTTCTATGTTTGACGTTCGGTAATGAGAAAATGAAAGACAACTTTTGAGTGTATAACATATTTTAAGAGCAGAAACATAGGATCAGACATTGTTTAAGAAGATTTTTGTGTCTGAATCAAAAGAGATTGAGCGATAACTTTGAGTGAAAAAAATAGAGTAAGAAGACTTTTGGTGTCTGAAAGAGGAAGAGCTCGGATGTATTTATAGAGATTATTAATCTATAAATTTAGTTATTTGTTAACTCAAATTCGTAATTCACAACGGTCTTATAAGTTACCGTTATGGGTGAAATAAAAGAAAACAAATAAAAAAGTTACCGTTCCGTAACGTTCAAATAAAAAAGTGGTCATTCCATAACGTTCAAATTTCTCTTCTATCAAACGTTCCACTGACGTCATCGATGACCACATAGATAGACATGTGGAAGCTTACGCGCACTGTACAAACGTGACTTTTAGCGCGTCGAAATTTATGTACTGAAGCATTACTTCAATTTTTTTAACCTCACATATTTTATATTTCCATAGAAAATTTTATATCTACAGTAGATAAATGATGAAAATAAAATGATCGAATGAGTAAATATTTGCCGAGTAATTGCAGCATAAGCTGTTGATTTATTACACTGAAAATATCAGATTGTTATATTATGTAAATACAGATATAAATTAGAGGAAAACTGAAAATAAATCAACAATAATTATTTGTACAATAGATTGAAAGCAGGCAAGTCTCTGATGCTCGAAACATCCTCTAGTGCCAGCTCACGTTCCAATTGCGCCCTCATCGATTTCAGAACGTCCTGTCACCAAAATTGAAAACCCGGTTAACATATAAACCGAGATAAAATTCATAACTAAACCGGAATTTCCAAATTGTAACAAACAAGCGTTGGTTCAAAGAGATTTACATTAAATTCCATGTAAGAAGCTCGTTTGGCAAGCCATTGTGCGTCCATCATTTGGAAAGCTATACAGTAAAGATTATCAAACGCCATTTCGTCTTCTTCCAGAAACTCCAAGAACCTTATCCCTGCTATTGTTGATGGTTTACCTTAAAGAGAAACACCAAACACAACATTCTCTTGAAATTATCGATCTATTTATGAAGTTTGATCAGTTTTTAATTAGCTGGTTTCTTGAGCATTTTTTACCTGATTGAAGATCTAGCATTTGTGCTAACATGAATGAGATATTGATGCCAGCCACTGCGAAAGGATATTCCCATTCGGCTCTTGTCCCATCTTGTTTGTGTAACAATCTTTGGAATGATTCCTGTCATAATGAAATCACAAATCTTGTTAGAACCATAGAAACTCAGATACTTAGAATTGCCTTGAATCGTGTAAAGTCAGCAACTTTGGGCATTACTTCTCCTTACAATGGTTCCTTTTAAAGAGGAATGAGAAAATCAAAGATGAGGATGTATCACATACCGGATAGGTCTTCGCAAAAAAGATTAGATTCTCCAGTGATATATATCCTCCACCTCTACAAAACCAAATTATGAAATCAATCATCGGTAAAATGACTGGAGAATTGGAAATGATGAAGAAGATCCACATAGATAGTATTGTGTACCGAAAATCTGTTGAAGGGTCGGTTCCTTGCCAACCCATCTCCTTCCAGAGTTCGGATTTAAGAGGTGGTAGTTCTCTCTGTGGATAAGCTAGCCTCCATAGTTGTCTAAGTGCATCCTGTGAATCATGAGATTACATCAAATTTCGACAAAACATTGCATATGCAGAATTTATCTAGAGAATCAAGCAAACAGAGAGTCCATGAGAACACTTACTTGATGCTCCATTCGAGATCCATCAAACGGGATTTCTATTCTTCGCTTAATGTTTCTCAGCCTTTCTTCCTAGTAAGAAGGTAAGAAAATACACAACGGAGATCAAATTGACAGTGACAGTCAAACTGACCATGGATAACTGGAAACAAACAGAAAAATGATAAAATTTTAAGAAACATCAAAACCAAGATATTGAGAAACGGAGTCATCTAGCAGAAACACACTCTGACAACTCTTCTAAGGACATTCAAGCAGTTCTTCTTCTAAATACAAGCCAAAAAGTTTATACAGTGTTGCAAACTTTTACAAACACGACAGTGCAAATACAGTTACACAAGTAGCATCACTCCTAAAGGTATCTCAACTATGCTAAGACCAAGAACCTAAAGTGAAAATATGAGCTTGAAAGAGACATGATATAGGCTGATAAATTATCTCATCTTAAACTTATCCTTTGGTATCTAATGTTCACATGATAGATAAATTATATATACCTGCAACATACTAAGAGGCGGTGGCAAAAGCCTCCCACCATTACCCAATGAAGCCAGAGGAAGAAACCTCCCAAAAAGTGATCCAGACCCAAAGACAATTTTCGCTGCAAAACCAAGAAAAAAGTTGTAATGTGATAATCCCCCTTTCAAAAGGAGTAATAGTAACAAGACAATAAAAATCCAAACCTATCCACTGTGCCCATTGTGCAATCAACTGAGAAAAGATCAACGTCCAGTGAACTTGCTGTCTCTTCCTTTCTTCTTCCCAAATATCCTCCAGGGTACGCTCCTAAGAGACAAACCACAGATAATAATACGTAAAAGGTTCCTTCTCATCTCCCCTATATGAAAAACACACACTGAGCCACTAACCTCGTTGTACCCATCTCTACTATTATCAGTACTACTACTTCCTAACAAGGGTTCACTTAAAGTTTCAGAGTCTGTTGCATCATAACGTTCATACTTCCTCCCATCTACATCCCTATGATGTAGCCGCCTTCTCAGAGTCGCAGATGCCATCTTGTAAACCGACAGACACAAGCGAATAAGCCCCTGTATAATACCAGATATCAGATCAACCAAACATGAAAGTTTTAGACTATGTAAAGAATTCCACTTTTTTACACTATAGATCCTAATTACACACAAGATCAAAGAACAGATCCGTGCAAACAGAAATCAATTGGATAAAACGAAACCTACAAGCTTCAACGGAGATCAACATAAGATAGAATTTTTCAACCTAGCAAATTACAAACCGATGCATCTGCGCAAAGTCACCAACCATTGAATCGTTTAATAAAATTCAGAACATCAAACAGAGCTTCACAACAAACCCTAATTGGGAGATAGCGAATAGACTCAGACAAACCAGGATCGCTTAAAATCCCCAAATCTAAGATTTCGATTTTTAAAAAATCCCTAATCAGGAAGCTTCAGAAGGAAACATTACAAAATCCAAAAACTTTGGAATCTAATAAGATAGATTATAAGAAAAATAAAAGGGAAATCTTGAATTGGGTTTGATCGATTCTCTTACAGGGAACGTGATCTGAGTGAAAAGATGAGAGCTTCCTTCGAGAGAAAGGTACGAATAAGCTCACCAAATCTGAAACCAAAGGAAACTGTCGCCGCCAAATTTTCAGAAATTAAATTTATTTCGGATTAATCTCCCTTACTAAGTTATCATAAATTAATTAATTTTGTTTTCTTTCGTTGGTCAACGACGTGTGATCAGGTTAAATCAACGACCCAGTTTGGTATCCGATTTACGTTTCTGGTTTAGGCATTTGAAATATACCAAAATGGGCCGATACATATCCAATTAATAATTAGTTCATACCCGACCCGACCTGAACCGGACTCGGATGGCCCAGATTCATCCATTTTCAGGTTCGCAATCAGATCTAATTCAATCTGCAAAATTCCTCTTAAACCCTAACACTCTCACTGCCGCCCGGTAGCTTTCTCCGACGAAAATGACGATTCACGCAGCAGTAATCCAGAAGCTTCTGAACACCGGATCACATCTCGGCCGTCGCGCCGCCGAGCACCATTTCAAGCAATACGCTTACGGGGCGCGTAACGGAATGACGATCATCGATTCCGATAAAACCCTGATTTGCCTCCGTAGCGCTGCTCATTTCGTGGCTAATCTGGCCAACATGCGAGGCAACATCTTCTTCGTCAACACAAATCCACTCTTCGACGAAATCATTGAGCTCACATCTCGTCGTATCCAAGGCGATACTTATAATCACAACCGTGCGATGAATCTGTGGAAGATGGGAGGGTTTTTGACTAACAGTTACAGTCCTAAGAAGTTCCGATCAAGGCACAAAAAGCTTTGCTTTGGTCCAACCACTATGCCTGATTGCGTCGTTGTGTTTGATACTGAGAGGAAGAGTTCGGTGATACTTGAGGCCTCGAAGCTTCAGATTCCGGTTGTTTCAATTGTGGATCCCAATGTCCCATTGGAGTTCTTTGAGAAGATTACGTATCCTGTGCCAGCTCGTGATTCGGTTAAGTTTGTGTATTTGTTCTGTAATGTGATCACTAAGTGCTTTGTGGCAGAACAGATGAAGATGGGGATTACTGATGGGAGCAAGGAAGATATGGTGAAGGATTTAGCTGCATAATTTGACATTATTTGCTATAAAGTATGAAACTTTATACTTGTTTTTCTCAGTCTGGAATAATAATTGTTCTTCAGAAATATTGTGGTTTTATTCAGCTTTGAAATTCTGGGTATTTTTACACATTGATGATTTTGTTTCTCTGATGGATGTTCACCTCTGTAAGATTGTTGAGTTCTGTGGTTTTTTACATTTCGGTAAAGGCCTTATCTTTTCTTAGCACAACTCATTGTTGGAACTGTTTAGACAGTGTAAATGGTTATCATGTTCTTGATTTTTAGGCATATCTCTTCAGAAGTTGTATTATCCTTCGGATGGTTTGTTGCTAATCTTAGTAGCTGGATCGGCTTGGTTTCCTATGAGAAACTGATCCACCGCACATGCTACAGAGAGTGTTATAAGTAAGACGACACAAATGCAAGATCAAGACAAAAACCCAAATTTGATCAACCAAAGAGAGACTCATGACCTACCCTCCGTTTGCTAGTGTAAATCGTTAAGAAAATGTGAGATAGAATTTAATCATTTATTAAAACAATAATACAACACTCAATCATGGTAAAGTTTTGGTACGAAATCAGTTTCAGGAACACACACCAGTTGTAGTTTTGTGTCAGGTTAGAAGCGGGTGTAAACTTTTAAAGGCAAACCACTCTTCCCAACTCTGAAAATGTATGGCAATGATTTTACTTTCTTTGTCCTTGGACTCCTTTGACGCCTTTTACCCATGATCAGGTGCACCGCACATTTCTAGATTTCCCCGAACAGTTTCATATCTTCCTTCTGGCTGACGAGTGAGAATTCGAATTTAAGCTCACTGTATGCATCAACCGGCTTGAGACTTCTTCTGAACAAGAGGAGGTGGTCTGATTCCATATACATGTCATTGAAACTGTTTGGGATGGAAAACTGCTCATCATTCAAAGCAACAAGTTCACCACCACGAACTCCTCCCAATAGACACTGTATCTTCAGGTCATTCATCGGATACTGCCCATCGGCTGTGATCATGACACAGGCGGAGAATCCAAGAATTTCAGATGTCAATTGAGTCTGAGGCAAGTATACTTTCAGTGATGGCCTTGTGGCTTTGTAGTTGAAGCAAGACGGGACATCTCTTCCCGGAAAGAGTGTGAATTTCGCTGCTTCCTGCACAGAGGCAAGGAGAACAGTTCAAATCAGTTTTGAGCAAAATGAAGGAACGGAAAATAAAGAGAGAGTAGATAGAGATGAGAATAACCGAGCCGAGCTGCATATTACGGTGAATGATAAGATGTGCATCTTGATCCAGTTTGTAACAGTTACTAACAAAAGCTTACACAGAGAATCCTTGGAGCACTGTGAAATACTCTCCAATGATGTGCAGCCATGAGCAAATATAAACGAGAGACTCCGAGGAAACTCAGGCAATGCTCGGAGTCTCTGGCAATTGTTTAAGTTGAGACGGTGTAATCCTTGGAGCTGTGTGATGCTTGCTGGTATTTCCTCGAAGTTGTTTCCACTCAAATCAAGATTGTGTAGACTCCGCAATCTACCAATACTCTTAGGAACCTCTACCATGTTCATATTACTTAAGCATAGATCTCTAAGCTCATAAAACTTTGGTAAGGAAGGAGACCGACAAGGCACACCATCTGGTTTATAGAAGCAATTCCCAACAGATAAAACTTGAAGATATCTCAACCGGTCAATAGACGATGGCGCTTGGCTTATTGCCGAATTCCCAGCTCGTAACACCTCTAGAGCTATTAGTTTCCCAATGTTTTCAGGCAATTCTCTTATGTTGGTCCTATCCAAATCAAACCACCTAAAGCAGATCAGCTTATCACATATTTCTGGAGGAAAACTCTCAAGTACAGAACATCCGGAAAGCTTTAGTCTTCTAAGAGATCTTAGCTCGGACATGCTTACCGGGATATGTCTTAATCTTTTGTGTTCTGAAATATCCAACGACCTAAGCGGGGATACATTACAGATCCACACAGGAACTTCTTGAATCGATGTCATAGATATACGCAGGACTGTTATATTAACAGAAACATGTGGGTACTCATCAATGTAAAGACTACCAGAGACTTCTAGAGTCTCAAGACACCTGAGATTCTGTATAGTTTCCGGAAGATTTTGAAGTTTTTTGCACCCATTTAGTTTCATGGATTTAAGTGACACTAAGCCTCCTACAGAGCTTGGAACACTCCTGAGGCTCTGACAATCTGACACATCCAATTTCATTAGATCAGAGAGGCAGCATATGGATGATGGCAATTCTTCTATTTTTATGCTGTTCAGATATAGTCTATGGAGATTCTTGATGTATGGAGTAATTTCAACTAAGCTTTGACAATAGGAAAGGTTTAGTTCCTCCAGATTTGTGGCCTTTGAGAGGTCCGGAATTTCAACAAGGTATCTAGAGTGACAAAGGACCATCTTCTTTAAATTCCCAAGAGGCTGAAAAGTATAATATAGGTCAAAATGTAGTCAAAAAGTGTTCTGAAAAGAAAGGTGTAGAAGAATCATTTGGGAATTTTACCTGTATTCCATCCCAAAGTTTTTCTAGATGGCTATTACTCATGCAAAGTTCAACAAGATACTCCGGATGAAATCTTGAAGGCATAGCCTTCAATTGACATCTATCCCAACGTAGATACCGAAGCTTGCAAGGGAGATAGCTTAGGCCCACAGGTAGATGCAATCTGGTATCCTTGTCTCCGTACGAATGGTAATAAAAGTTGAGAAGCTTGAGGTTAGACAACCCTTCAAAAGCTCGATCACTAGCAAACAACTCGGTTATTTTAGATAGGTTCAATGACATTCCCTCAACTTGTTTTGTTCCCTGCGAAGTGGAATAAGAAACCATCATGACACTATAAAAGATAAGACCTGGAAACACACCTATGCAAAAAACTTACAGAATTTTCTGACAAGACTTCATTTATATCTTTAGGATCCCATACAAGTAGGCGTTCACCAGGGGTGTTAGCCGACTGTCTTCGGACGAGTTCTCTGCCCATCTGTTGCACCAAATCATGCATCTTTATGAATCTATTTGAAATGTCTATCAATGACTTCTCGGCTAGAACCGCAATACCAATTTCCGAAGCATATCCACATATATCCAGAAGTTTTTTCACGTAATCAACATGTTTCAGATTGAAGCAACATGATATATAGAGGAAAATAGCATTCTCTTCCTCATCTAATCCGTCACAGCTAACTCTCAGGACTTGCATAATATCTTTGTTAGGGAAACTTTCAAGCCTAGCAAGTGTACTCTCCCATTCTTTTTCGCTTCTATGATACATGGACGAGCCTAAAACTCTTAGAGCCAGTGGAAGACCAGAAGCATAGTTAATGACTCGAACTGACAGCTCTCGAAACCCATTTGGAATGTTCTTATTTCGGAAAGCATAACGACCAAATAGCTGGATAGCTTTATATTTTGGTAAACAGTTGACCTTGTATATCGTATCTATATTACAGGAAACTAGCAAGTTTCTATCTCGAGTGATCACAATGATTCTGCTTCCGGGGCCAAACGAATCAATCCTATTGACCAATGCGTTTAACTGCTCTTGTTCATCCACATCATCAAGAACAATCAGAACTTTCTTATACCGAAACCTTTCTTTTACTATGTTGGAGTATAAAGCCGAGCTCCATCGCCATCTATCGTCTTCTCGGAACATTTTGGATCAAACCACTTCCTGTAGACCTTCTTTACCACATCTGGACCATACTTGCTTCACATTGTCTATGAAGCAATGATCTCGAAACGTACATGAGAGATGATTGTAAAGATATCTAGCAACTGTAGATTTGCCAACACCACCCATTCCCCAGATTCCAACAATTCGAACCTCTCCATGATCCATAGACATGAGAGAATGCAAGAGACCCATATGAGTACTCATTCCAATCAACTCCAATCATCCAATGAAGTGGAAACCAATTGATCAGATATGTCTTTAACAATCTTCTTAACCAGCTTTGACTCGTCCTTCCTAAAATTCATCTAAAATACTCCATAAAAAAAAAAAAAAAAAACAAAACAAATTCCATAGTCAAAAGTCCAGAAAACAACTTACCAATTTAGAGAATCCTCACCAGAAATGGCAGCCAATTTCATCAAAACCTCTTGCCATTTCTTAAACCGGTCTTTGTCCCTATGCTTGTTCATCTTCTCGGCGAAACTTCCGGTTAGCTTCCTCAGGTCCGAAGGGTCAATCCCATAAAAGATGGGTATCACTGTCTGCCCAATTCTCTCTTTACATTCAATGATCTTCAAAAGCTCGTCCAAGCACCAGCTTGAATCGGCATATTTCTCGGAGACCACTACAATCGCGAATCTCGAGCTCTCATTGCCTCAATGAGCTTCGGAGAGATTGATCTCCCTCTCTCCAAATCACGATCGTCCCTGAAGGCATTGATCCCCATCCGATTAAACTCACAGAAGAGATGACTCACAAATGTTTTACGCACATCTGTTCCTCTGAAACTCACGAACACGTCAATTCCCCAGAGAACTGAAGAAGAAGAAGAAGAAGATTTCATGATTGTGGATTGAGAAAATTGAAAGTTCCCTTTTTTTTAATCTGAAACGTTGAGAGTTCAAACTTTAAAAGTTTAAGTAAAATGTTGGAAGTTCAAAACTTTTGCCACGTGGTAGAGTCAAAGGTCAAACCTTTTTCTCCCCAATACACTTTCCTAAATTTTACAAAATCACTCTCTTCTTTACTACTACGGAGGAGAAAGAAAAAAAAAACAAATCGGAGAGAAAATGTCTTCCGTCGTAGCTAGGGTTTTGAGGGAATGCAGATCGTTACTAGCTCCTGCGTCTCAAGCAACGTCTTCTGTGGTTTCTTCTTCGAGAAGTGTAAGCACTGCCGCTGCTGGATCCACCAAGAAACCGGCGGTGAAAACGAAGGCCAAGGCCAAACCTAAGCCAAAGGCGAAATCAGTCTCTCCGGAGACGAAGACGCCTAGGTCCACCGGAATATTTAAGCCGACTCCTGTGTCTCCAGTTCTCGCTCAGTTCCTTGGTACCGGTGAAACTACACGTACCGTCGCTGTCAAAGAGATTTGGGCTTACATCAAGTCCCACGATCTTCAGGTTCCTCTTCTATTTCCTCTGCATTTGTTGTAATATAGTATGTATCCTTGCATATAAAGAGGCGAAATTTACAGGAAAGTTAGGGTTTTTGTGATACTTTGCTATATATCAACTTGGTAGATGAAATTAGTAGAGAAGTTTGATATGATGATAAACCAAAGGATTCAATTTTGCTTTATCTCTAGTCGCTACTTGTTGTTCTTGTTAATGAAGTTTACTTGTAGACTCTATTGTAACACTAAATGTGAAGACTTTTCTTAAAGTCTTCACATTTTATCTAATTTGCTCTCATGTGTCTGTTTGTTTTACTCTATGCTAGCTTTTGCCTGTCTTTGTATTACAACTCCTATGTTTTATCCTGTTTGTGAGATTATCTGGTTTCAAGTCTATTAGGTTGCAGTCGAATTGACACATTCTATCTAGTATCAGGTAAGGGGATTCTATTTTCTTTCTTAATCTTGGTGCTAAAATGTGTTGGTTTTGGTTGCAGAATCCAGCTGACAAGAGAGAGATATTCTGCGATGAGAAACTGAAGCTAATCTTTCAAGGGAAAGACAAAGTTGGGTTTCTGGAGATTGCAAAACTCTTGTCTTCGCATTTTGCCAAGACTACTGCTTGAGAATCATTAGCTTAGTATATGGGAAGCTGCTGATTTGTTTTTTTCAGTTAGCTCTTTTATCCGGGGTGATCTTGTGTTGTTAACGCTGTCAATATCTTTCAACTCTTTGTCATGCATGTTTCCAAACATGGTTTTAGTTAATGTAAGCTCTTCTTTCCAGTGATCTTATGTTTGTTATGCTGTCAATCGTATACACTTATGGGTCTGGTCGAGCCAACTTTGAAAAGAAACAGAGTCCATGAAAAAGATAGAGATAAAACAATACTATAAACATGATAAATTTCTCGGGAAAAAACAATTTCCCTCAGTCTGAAGAGATGTTTGTTGATTGATTGAATACATAAAGAGACGAGAACAGAGTAACTTTTGTAGATGTACACGAAACTTTCTTCATAGATTATACTTACATGTATTGTATCTTTGATTGTAAATTGAAATCTCTTCCTGATAACAAACTAAATTAGAGCTGAAGTATTAGAGCCAGTTTCCAAAGACAACGCCATTGTTTTGACAAGACACTTGTAGCCACAACCTCTTTTATCGGTATGAGTGACAAAATCTTCACCAGTATGTCATCAGGCAACTCAATGATATTTTGCATTCCTTCATCTTTGGTGTTGAAATTTTCCATTACAAAAGAAGAAAAATTTGTAAGAGAAAATCCAAACTCTTTCTGTTTGTGCCAACTTACCTCCTCTGTTTTGCTCGAAGCCCTAATTTTGACTAATTATCCAAAAACTTTATCGGTTATTTTTAGAACGAGGTTATAGAAATTTATTGATTATGGGATTTAAATTTTAATTAAATATCTAACAAAATCCATATGTTATTAAATCATTAATTTTGTATATACTAAATTTGGATTTTTGTATTATTGGTTGAGTGATTTATAAATACTAAATTTGGAGTGTTATCCATTTAAGGATATTTTTATTGGACTTTAAAAGTAAATTTTGATTTTCATATTGAATTTTGACAGATTTAAAATTGCTTTATAAATTAAAAAAATATAAAGGTTAGAATACGGTGAACTTTAAGCAAAACTAGTTTTGGGCAAAAGTAACCCGGACTCGAATACTCTACTCGAACCGATCCGTAAAAACCCGAACCAAACCCAATCCGAAATTTAAAAATACTCAAAAAGTATCTTAAATCCTAAACCCAAAAAATCGAATCCGAACTTGAACCGAACCAAGAACCAAATAGATACCCGAAATACCCGAATATATTTATACATATACAAATATTAATTATATTTATATTTAATATAGTCTAATTATCTAAAACAAAAATTATAAACCGATATATCAGTTATTTTAAAACTAAAATAGTCAATAAAATAACTATATTATTTATAAATTTTTATTTAATTTTAACCAAATTTTATTTATTTTTTTATTTTCTCTTAATATTTTGAGTATCCGGACCTGAACCGAACCCGCATAAACTCAAACCAAACCCGATCTGAAAAATAAGAATACCTGAAAAGTATCTTAAACCGTAGATCCGAAAATCCGAAAGATCTTATCCGAATCAGAATGGGTACCCGAATGCCCAGGCTAAGCAAAACTAAAGGGTATATGTTGTGGAATGACATCATCATCATCCCAGCATTGTTCATATCATATCACAAAGATGAAAACAGAGTTTCTAAGAAAGCAAATTGGCAAAAAAAGAACTTAAAAGAAGAGAAGGCAAAAGTAACAAAGTTAGATAAAGTTAACAAAACCACAAAAAACTGAGTCAGATAAGTGGATAACAACAATTAAAGGTAGTCTTGCGATGGGTAACGGCCTTAATCTGCATCAGCTGTTTATCTTCCAACTTGATCCATATAACAACGAATGATCTTTTGGGTCCAAGCTTTAAGATGAAAATAGTCACCTTTTTGTGTGCACGAATTCTTTCTCTGCACTCAATGCACAATGGCTTGGCTTTGATTTTCAAAATCCTCGATGGGAGGGGGAGGATCTTTAACCCATGAAATTCCAAAATCCTCATCCACAACTTTCCGAGTGGTTTCACGCGGGTGTGCAGCGTAAATGATAGGACTTGGAAACTTTATAGAGCATTTATGACAAAGCTCTACATACTCAACATAACGATCTCTCCACTGTTTCCAAACGCAACACCATTGTTTTGACAAAACACTCGTTGCCGCAGCTTCTTTTGTCGGAAGACATGACAAAATCTTCAGCAATAAATCGTTAGGTAAGTCATTGATAGTTCTCATATTGAAGATGATTGTACACTGAAACATCACATACAATCGTTTGGTTACAATTCAACATCAAAGAATCTCAATTGGCTAATAAAAATTTAGTTATACTCCTTAATCAAAGGACCATTATTAGCATTATTCAAGCATCAATACCACGCCAAGCTAAATAAAACAAAGAACCAATGAATGCATTACCCAGAAACGGCTTACGAGTCTCAAATTTCCTTTCAAATCAAAAAGGGCAAAAAAAAAGAACCTGGCGATTAGAGAGAGATCTAGGGGTTCAAGTCCAGGAGAAAAAGGGATTTATAAGGAGAAAGACGCCACGTGCGAAATTAAATCAGCTTCCCACGTGTGAAATTACATAACTTTAACATTTTTTTTTAATTTTTTTTGTCGACTGTTAATTTCTTAACATACATGGAAGTTTTGGTAAAAGTGGGTTAATTTTTCGTTCACTAACTTATTTGAGATTATTCACAACAATTTACCATTTCTTTATTTTAAATTGTATAAAGACTCACATACTGTATACTTTGCTATTTTTGAAATACATTTTTCTAATTTCCAAATTGTACATAGATTTTAACAGTGCAAGTTAGGTTGAAAATGATGAAACTTTCTTTCTTGATTACTTTTTTATTGGAATTTTCTTTTGGTAAATTGATCTTATGTAGCTAGTGACTTGCTTATTGCATTCTGTGTGAAAATGATTGAGGAGAAAAGAAACATTAATTAATGTTCCAAGGATGATGATCAAACCACATAAACTCATCGCGATCGATAGATTACTCTAAACACGAGATCAGTGTAAAAAGAAATAGATTAAAACTAATAAATAATGAAGGTACAGCAACATAAAACTGCAAACGATGGGAATGCACAGTAGAGTGTCACTGGCTTTTTATCTCGAAAGCTCTTTCATTGTCATCGTTGAATTCAATCTCTCTTTGAATTCTTCTCCAGCAAGCTTATCGACAATTATTCCCATTTTTCATGAACCAAACTCCATCATCAGAAATTGCAACACTCTTGTGTTCCTCCACATAAAATAAAAGAAAATAAATCAACCCTTACCAAAAGACAAAACTTGATATAGAAGCAAACAATCTTCAACCGAAAGTAGGGAAGAACCAACGAGCAAAGTCGAAAGGTCTTGAATATATAGAATCAGGAAGAGGTAGAGATACTTGAACCACTACTTTCTTGGTTTTAATATTGTAGACCCAAGTACCCTTAACATCATCATTGAATCTGTGTCTCTCAAGCTTGTCAGTATAATATATGCAATCTTTCATAACTCCATCATCATTGGCTGCAATCGTTATTCCTTGATCCAAAAGCAACGCTTCGTCCCCTATAGAATTGATTATTCTCCAGTATCCATCTTGTAGACGACGAAGAAGAACTCTCCGCCTTGATATGATCGTTCGTATCGCTTTAAAATAATCAAAGCGTCTCCTGACAAAGTCACTACAAGTCTAAGATACTCGAAGCTGTATCCATAACAATCCGGAGTTTTTGAAGCTTGCACATTCCGTTGGAGAATCACTACCGGAGAAATCAAAGACAGTGATGACTCCTCTCAGAGAAATCAAACCCTAGATTTCTTACTCTGTAGGAAGTATTCTCATGAGGATCGAACATCACAGATGAATCGTAGTTTGTGAAGATGATCCATGGATTTGTTACTCTGATGATGCATGAATTCGAAGCGTAATACCATTCTGAAGAAATGCATCTCGCTCGATGAAAATCAGCAACACTCAAGCGTTCCAAGATCGATCTAATCACGTCCATGACAAGTGTCGGCTGCTCTGAATCGTCATTGCATGTCTTCTCCTCTGATTCGCTCATCTATTTTCAGTTCTAGGGTATTTTTGTTTTGTTTTATCTCAGATGATCAGAGTAACTTATGATGGTAGAGGGTTTTCCCGGTTTTGACCGGTTATTAAATCTAACTGGTTCAAATCTCTAATACCGGTTATCAATATTCTCTTTTCTCAATACTTTATCCGCTATCAAATTTATATTCTCTTTTAATCAAACAATGAACTTTATCAAATTTACACCCAAATAGTGGATTTATTAATTAGTGGATTTTATATAGACCAACGAAGTTATAGAAATTTATTAAAACATCTAGAGACCAACGAAGTTATAGTTTCTTGTTAATATATCCATCTACACTTAAACCTTTATAAATTAATACTTGATAAATTAATAATTTATTAAATTAATATTTTTTTAGTCTCAAATTAGTATTTTAACCTAAATATCATCTCTATAAATTAATAATCACAATAAATTAATATATTTTTATAAAATACATAGGTCCTAATA
Source organism: Cardamine flexuosa (assembly GCA_963555745.1). Lineage (NCBI taxonomy): Eukaryota > Viridiplantae > Streptophyta > Magnoliopsida > Brassicales > Brassicaceae > Cardamine > Cardamine flexuosa. The sequence continues at coordinate 858,714 of OY743219.1, read as the reverse complement.
TTATTATTTCATAGAGGTTTTACTGTATATTTATTATAAAAAACTACAAATAATAGATGAATATAATAATCATAACAACAAAATAATAGTTTCTTATTCATTTATTTAAAAATTCAACAAAATTCATATGTTATCCATTTATATCTATTTATTATTCATAGTTTCTTATTAATTGGTTTAATGATTTCTAAATATTATTCTTGGAGTGTTATCTATTTAAGGATCTATTTATAGGGTTTTAAAAGAATTTTAGATTTTCATATTGAATTTTGACAATTTTGAAAAATTCTTAAAAATTAAAAATGACCGAATACGGTGAACCTTGTCACTTTGAAATCCAATACATTTGTTTGATTTTCAGAACCAATGAGAATTTCCAAATCGAACAAACATTAATCAAATCTATTTTTTACAAATTAATAAACCTGATTAAATAATAAGCATACTGTAAATGATATATGATTTCAAATATGATATATATGATAAGTAAAAACAAATAATTCGATGTAGTCTCGCTCATGACTGACTCCAGTTGCATATGCACTAAATGCACACATCATCTTTAGGTATTGACATTAAACTGCTAAAAATATGATATTTATTATGGTTAGTTAAAATCTAAACGTTGATGGTAATATCAAATATTTAAAAAGGATTGAGAGCTACTTCCTGGTTTTGGTTCTTAAAGGCATTCCAGGACTCAACAAAATTTTCAACATATGTTGACTACCACAGTTCAATGTACTTATGGTGCTCTTTTGAGGAAACTTTGAAAGTTTTGTTAGATGTTGGATGCTTTGCTCAGACCGACATGTTGCATGGGGTTAGTGGTAATGTTATGTTGGGGCAACTTGCAATTGGGACATGTATTTTTGAAATTTGTTCTGTCGAAGGTATGTTGAATTCTGTTGAAAACTATCCGACCTTCCCAACATATGTTGAACACAACTTTTTAAAATTTTATATTTAGTTAATCAATTTTTTAATAAATAGCATTAATTTTAATTTTTAATATTTTAAAATCAATTTATTTTTATTTAATATCTTCTAAAAATATGAAATTGTTTAACTAAAATATTTGAACAATATAGTATTTTTTTAAAAAATAAAGTCATTAATGATACCATAGTAACCAAAAAATTAATATAATTAAATAAAAAATTGTAAATAATATTATAAATAATTATTACTTTCCAAAAAAAAAAAAACTAAATTTATTTTTTTTATATTTATAGACAAAAAATAAAATTAACTTTTTATCATCTAATTTTAAATCACAAAAATCTTCAAATATTCTATTTTTTACAATATGTCAAGATGAGTCATAGCAGATAAAAACGAGTCAAGACAGAATATGAAGTATATACTAAAGTAAATAAAATAGTTATCTATTTTTTGAATAATGTAAAATTATATATAAAACACCATTTAATTTTACAAAGAACTTATAGTATAATCTAACTTATTTAAAAAAGTATAACACCACACATAATTATATATTATCAATTTTAATTATCATAACATAAGCAATATAATAATAATAATAATAATAATAATAATAATAATAATAAGAAAAGAAAATAATAAATAATAAAACTATAAAATAAATCTAATTTATAACAATATAAACTAACAAAATATAAAATATATATTTTTACTATTCTACTTTTGTTTTATTTGAGAGATAGAATTATGATGTCCAATGGCAAAAAGAAGAACAGGTGTAATTCACATGGTAATAAAATGAAGGGAAGGATATAAAAACTGCAATGGCGGGATGCGGATATCGAAAGCTCTTTCATTGTCGTCTAACCTCAACGAGCTTCGTCAAATCCACGCTCTTGTAATCTCTCTAGGCCTGGACGGCTCTGACTTCTTCTCCGGCAAGCTTATCGACAAGTATTCCCATTTCCGTGAACCCGACTCTTCCCTCTCTGTTTTCCGGCGAGTTTCTCCGGCCAAAAATGTCTACCTCTGGAACTCCATCATCAGAGCGCTTACTCAGAATGGTTTGTTCCCTAGAGCCATCGAATTTTACGGAAAACTCCGGGAAAGCAAGGTTTCGCCTGATAAGTACACGTTTCCTTCGGTCATCAAAGCCTGTGCGGGATTTTTCGATGCGAAGATGGGAAATTTGGTTTATGAACAGATATTGGAACTTGGTTTCGAATCCGATTTATATGTAGGCAATGCACTTGTGGATATGTATTCAAGGATGGGATTGTTAGGTAGAGCACGACAAGTGTTCGACGAAATGCCTGTGAGAGATCTCGTGTCATGGAACAGTTTAATTTCCGGGTATAGTTCACATGGTTACTACGAGGAAGCCTTGGGGACTTATCATGAGTTGAGGAATTCGTGGATTATGCCAGATTCCTTCACGGTTTCAAGTGTTTTGCCTGCCTTTGGGAATTTGCTGGTTGTCAAACAAGGACAGGGACTTCATGGTTTTGCTCTCAAGTCAGGTGTTAGTTCCGTTGTGGTGGTTAACAATGGGATTCTTGCAATGTACTTAAAATTTAGCAGATCAAAGGATGCAAGACGAGTTTTTGATGAGATGGTTGTTCGAGATTCCGTTAGTTACAATACTATGATCTGTGGATATATCAACTTAGAGATGTATGAAGAATCTGTGAGGATGTTTTTGGAGAATTTGGATCAGTTCAAGCCAGATATCTTAACTGTTAGTTCTATTCTCCGTGCCTGCGGATACTTAGGGGATTTGCGGTTAGTAAAATATGTTTATGACTATATCTTGAGAGCTGGCTTTGTGCTTGGAACTACTGTTAAAAACATTCTAATTGATGTGTATGCAAAGTGTGGTGACGTGATCGCTGCAAGAGATGTTTTCGAGAGCATGGAATGTAAAGATACGGTTTCGTGGAACTCGCTGATTAATGGATATATACAAAGCGGAGATCTTCTGGAAGCCATGAAACTCTTCAAGATGATGATGATCATGGAAGAGCAGGCGGATCACATCACTTATCTGATGCTTATATCTGTCTCCACGCATTTAGCTGACTTGAAGTTTGGGAGAGGGCTACACTCGAAGGGGACAAAATCTGGAATTAGTTTCAATCTTTCTGTTAGTAATGCTTTGATTGATATGTATGCAAAATGCGGAGAAGTAGAAGATTCTCTGAAGATGTTCAGTAGTATGGAAACTCGGGATACGGTAACATGGAACACGGTTATTTCAGCTTGTGTTCGTTTTGGGGATTTCGCAACTGCTTTGCAGGTAACTACTCAAATGAGGAAGAGCGAAGTTGTGCCTGATATAGCTACTTTTTTAGTTACATTGCCAATGTGTGCTTCACTTGCTGCTAAACGACTAGGCAAGGAGATCCATTGTTGTCTTTTAAGGTTTGGATATGAATCAGAGTTGCGGATAGGGAATGCACTAATTGAAATGTACTCAAAATGTGGTTGTTTGGAGAGTTCCTTTAGAGTGTTTGAACATATGAGTAAAAGAGATGTCGTGACATGGACAGGGATGATATATGCATATGGAATGTATGGTGAAGGTGAGAAAGCTCTTGAAGCTTTTGCCGATATGGAAAAATCTGGTATTGTTCCTGATAATGTTATCTTCATTGCTATCATTTATGCTTGCAGCCACTCTGGTTTAGTAGAAGAAGGTTTGGCTTGCTTTGAAAAGATGAAAAATCACTACAAAATAGATCCAATGATCGAACACTATGCATGTGTGGTCGATTTGTTGTCCCGGTCACAGAAGATTTTGAAAGCCGAAGAATTTATCCAAGCAATGCCGATAAAACCCGATGCTAGCATATGGGCATCTCTACTAAGAGCTTGTCGAACCAGTGGGGACATGGAGACTGCAGAAAGAGTGTCTAAGAGGATCATTGAACTGAACCCAGATGATCCAGGTTACTCTATTCTAGCATCAAACGCGTATGCAGCCTTGCAAAAATGGGACAAAGTGAGTTTAATCCGCAAATCCTTGAAAGATAAACACATCAAGAAGAATCCAGGATATAGCTGGATCGAAATCAGTAAAAAAGTGCATGTATTCCGCTCAGGAGATGACTCAGCTCCTCAGTCAGGAGCCATCCACAAGTCACTAGAGATACTTTACAGTCTGATGGCTAAAAAAGGGTACATTCCCGATCCACGGGAAGTGTCGCAGAATCTAGAGGAAGAAGAAGAGAAGAGACGCTTGATCTGTGGGCACAGTGAGAGACTAGCGATTGCATTTGGACTGTTGAACACAGAACCAGGGACGCCATTACAGGTGATGAAGAACCTTCGTGTCTGTGGTGATTGTCATGAAGTCACGAAGTTGATATCGAAGATTGTGGGACGTGAGATATTAGTGCGGGATGCCAATCGGTTCCATCTCTTTAAAGACGGCACTTGTAGCTGCAAAGATAGGTGGTGAATAGTTTCTTTGATGTAATTCAAAATCATAAAGTCATATTTTACTGCTTCGGATAATCTCTTATTCTCTTGATCGAATTACTGAGAATGGTGAATTCCCATAAGACTTCAAAACCAAAAAAAACTTTTATAAAAATGTAGATACATCATAGCCAATCACATGTTCTGCATCAAATACTATGTTAATATAGCACCGCAAAATATTCTTGAACCATAAATCTCAAAATAGGTTCGTTCATAAAGTTCCAATGACATGTAAGAAGCATTTTCAAAATTCGAAACCATAGTTAACCCTAAAGGGAAACCAAATCGAGATTTCCGATTTGTACAAGGATATTTCAGACCAATGCTTGCACATTGCAGAGGTAGCTTCTTAGAGGCTTTCGAGCATTGTGATATCTTGAGGTAAAGTAAACTTGCTTGTAGTCCCAAATACATTGGCCATCAGAAGCACAGCGGACTGAACCGCAGGAGCGGTTGGTACTAGTGATTCGGGGAGGGACGGAAAGCATTCTGGCTGATTTTGTTTGTTATTGAAGGCTGGAGTGTACATTGCCAAGACAGCCCGGCAGAATATAAATCTGCAGATACAAGAGACAACAACAAACCACAGATAAATAAGATAGAATAGTACAGAGATTTTCAGAAACCAACAATGTTTATGGTTCCTAGCTATTACACAATGTACTGTATGTCCAAAAATGAACCTCCAAATCTTGTAATATTCCACTAGATCAAGATTTTTGTTTTAAGGAGATCCTGAAGGTGTCTTAGAACTTGGAAGAGAAACGTTTACCTTAGGAGTAGTCGTCTCAAGAAGGGATCTTTTAGTATCTGCGACCAAACGGGGTGAAGGGTTTCTGATGTTGCCAATGTTGAAGCCCATTCGTTCATAAAGGAGGAAAGATGCTTCTCGGCCTTGATAAAGATATCCTAACAGATTACATAGTTCAGCACACAAAAGAAAAAAGTGAAGAGAAAGAAGCATCAAAGCAAGAGATGAAGCTTTTATCTCCACCTACCGTTTCCATATCAGAGCCAGAAATTCCACTTAACAAGCAAAACGCTTGGACTGGTGAAGTGAGAAAAATGGTGAAAAGGCTCCCACTAGGTTGACGAGAGAAATCAGCAGAGATCAGCGGGGGAGTCTGTGGTGGAGACAAAAGCACTGCGGCTGGTTCTCCTTTCTCCGCTCCACAAATATTCTTCATAGTTTAAGGGAAGAAACATTCATATCTCCTCAATTATCAAAACATAAATCTTAACATAAGAAAGATAAAATCGGGATACTTACCTTAAAAACTGTGCTGTCATCACTGTCAATGATTATGAAAAGAGGTTTCCTTGTAAATGGAACTAAATCAGAGGGATAGATGTAGCTTGATCCTGTGGATAAGACATTTCAGAGAGACTTCAGAAAACAGCAAATTTCTAAATAAACTAAAACGGCAGAATGATATGTTTCCATTGGTTGTTTATGAATGTCTGCAAATTTCAGTGTTGTTTCCATTCAGATGCGAAACATATCTAATTTCAGTATACTCAAGATTTTTCTCTTACAAGTTACCACCTACTGCCCTTTAGAGATATAAATGGCTTGATATTACTTAGTGGATCCTCTATCTGTTTATAAACGATACTTTTATATAATCAACCTCCTACATGCATATCGGCGAATCAGATAGTATAAGATGGATGTTTACATAAAAGTGTCACGAATTCTGAAGTGGATACCTGTGAGCCCATGACTGCCAAAAGACAAACCACATGGGGTACTGACTGTGTCCTCGCCGATTTGGCTAAAAGAACCAGATTGCGTAATTTGAAGTGATGAGTTAGTCTCTTGTTTGATTGTGTGGGATTCAAAGTCTCTCAAGATATTCTCCTCAACATTGGTTGCACTTCTAGCACTAAAAGGAGATGATGAAATCTGTCCACTCTTGCCTGAATGAAAATGAAAATGTTAGAAGCTAAGGGACTCAATAATCCAAAGAGAAGAAGTATAATACCAGACTTAAACTACACACATTACCAGAAGCAGACAGATATAATAATAGAATGCCATGAGAAGGAAGCTCCTCACAAATGGTGGCCAAAACCTACCAAGATAAAACAGGGTTCACAGAATGATGTTTCAGAGAGCAAATGGTTGCAGTAAGACCACCAAAATAACTAAATTCAACTTACAGCCAAGAAATGTGTAATGGAAGGACGATAAAGGACAGCTTTGCGAGGGTTAGGTGGCAAAGTAGAATCAGTCATGCTCTGGGAGTTAATACGAGCAATTCCAACAGGAGCATTCTGACCAATTTTAGGACCAGTTGATTGATACAGTGAACCACTTGGTTCCCACTCTAAGCATTGAAGCATCCTAAAAGAATCCAGTGTGAGCTCTGAATACTTGACCTGGTCGAAATCATACCGCAAGATTAAAAATTTTAAAGGCTAAGAATCTTAAAAAGGGCATTTTCATAATAAACATGAACAAGTAAAACATTACCTCGTTATGATGATAACTGCTCAAGATTGCATCAGTCAACCTCAAAGACCTACTTGCACGAGGTGTACCAGCTTCCAGATTAGGATCTAGCACGAGACTGTATCTTAGAGGTCTGATGTTCATAAATGCAGTGTCAGATTTCATAAATCTAACAATCTCCTGCGCCACCACCTTCCATTCCTTAAAATCAGTTTCCTGAAAACATAAAAAGTTGATTATATAATAGATGATACAAAACATGAAAAAATGTTGTTTTTATCAAGATTGGAAGAATAGGTTTGGCAGAACAAAACCTGGAATGTCCTCTTGCATTCATCGATCAACCGTTTAAACTGATCAACAGTTTGATGCACCATCTCACGGCGGCCAAGGACCAAACACACCATAAGAAACCTAGCAAGAAACCGAAGCTGTTTGTTTGCAATATTGAGATCCTGAAACAATCCATCTTTGAAATACTCCCTAGTGAGAATTGCTTCATAGAATACATAAGACTCAGATAAGTAACCCGCATCACTAGTTCTCATATAATGTCCATAGTAAAGCTGAGCAATCCGAGAAGCAATTTCTCCAATCTCCCATCTCTTAAGTCCAGCTTCTACAAGCTTCTGCCTATTCTCTTGCTGAAACTTCCATAACTGTGTGTATACCTTGAATACCTTGAAGAAATAGTTTTCATACCTAACAAAAAAAAAATCAACAATTGGAATTACATGATCTTGATTCATTCTCAATTTGATATCAAATCTCACAATTCTATGTGAAGCTAAACAAATTTGATTTGATAAGAATTATAATCACCTGCTGCGTTCATAGAAGGGCAAGTCTCTGATCTTGGAGAATTTCTTATCGGCTTTGTTAACGAGAGACCAGTAAACTTCACTCAGCGGTATACTATTACCGCTGCTGATTTGCTGCGACATTTCTCAGCTCACTCTTTAGAGAATCGGAAGACCATTCGCCGTCCCTACGCGATCGGAGCTTTTAGTCGTCGTCTTCTTCTTCTCTAGATCGGCGTTTCGGCTTTGGATTTGTATAATTAAAAATCTTCAACCGACCGGTTTGTATCAGTAAGTTTGTCTGACCATAATTGTAATCTGGTTTTGTTTTCTGGCCTTTGGGGACTTTTGACTGAAATGACCCAAAACCCAACTATAAAAGTAAAATTAAACAATTCAACGCGGACTATTTTGTAATTTGCGTAGTCAATACGTTATTATTGAAAACAACGATTAGTTTGAGGGGGCATTTAGAAATTTCTCCTTAGTTTCGTGGAGATGAAATGATAGTTTCTCATAGATGAAAATTGAAAATAGAAACAGAACAAAACAAAACACAATAAAATCTCCGATGTCCTTAAATTGGAGCTTCGTTCAAGAGCTTAAACACGATGGATGACAATCGGAGTTTTGAATCAATCAGAAGGTATTATTTTTTATGCCTTAAACACACACAAGATTTTGACTTTTTAAGCTGTGTTTGTATGTATGTATTTAGTGATTGTTCTCGATCTGTGTCTCTCTGTAGGCATGAGATTGAAAGAGAAGGTACTGCTTCGAGGAAGCTAGAAGATATTAATGCTAAGTTAATTCAAGATCCTGAGGAAATGGTACTGATTTTAGAATCTTATTATAGTTCTTGAATCAAACTTAAAAATATACTGAAATTATCTTGAAAAACAAATTCAGGCACTTTATTCAAAAGTGAGATCACAGGAAGAAGAGATTCACAATCTCCAGGAACAAATTGCGGCTGCTTGTTTGAAGGTTATTATTATATAAGATAACATCATTGCTCACATGAATGAACTTGAATCAAGAATGTGAAATTTTGAATTCTTTTGATTACAGGATATGCAGCTGCTCAATGAGAAATATGGATTAGAGAGAAAATGTGCTGATCTTCGAGTGGTTTGTCTTTTGCTTTTTGTACTAATCTATCAAAGTTTCCATCTTTGGCTTCTGGGTTTGACTAAGAGTTTCTTATTCCTTAGGCTATTGATGAGAAACAAAATGAATCTGTTACTGCTGCGTTGAATGAATTGGCTCGTAGAAAAGGTGATCTTGAAGAAAACTTGAAGTTGGCTCATGATTTAAAGGTAAATTTTGCATTAACTTCAAAACCTTTGAATTTCATGGTCTATTTTACCTTTCCTTGTTTCCTTCTCTGACTTTCTATCTTTAGGTTACAGAAGACGAGAGGTATATTTTCATGACGTCGTTACTTGGTTTATTAGCCGAGTATGGTGTTTGGCCTCGTGTTGCAAATGCTACCGCTATATCCAGCGGCATAAAGGTATTTGCTTTCACTACATCTTTCTTCAACTTTTATACACTAAACCATATTAACATTATATATTATATTTCTTCATATGCAGCATTTGCATGATCAGTTGCAATGGAAGATTAAAGCTTGCAATGTAAGCTCTCTATCCTTTACTACATCTTAGCTTATTTACACACATTCCCTTAGTGTATTGTTTTCTGTATCTGCCCTTTGGCATAATTAGACCTCTGTGGGAATGTGAATACGTTGTGAGGGATTTTTAAACCACAGGATAGGATTAGAGAATTGTCATCTGTTGTGGAAACTCAACCTGGAACAGAGTTTATTAGTAAAGACAACCATGATCCCAGAATTTCGAAAAGTCAAGCTTCTTATGGATCCACGGTAGTTTCAGCAAGTAATTTGCTTTATTACTTATCATATTTGTTCTTAAAGGACCTTTTTTCTAAAACGTGTGACATCTTTACGGTAAGTAATCTTACTTTATATGTTCATATACTACTCTTGATGCAGGATAATGCTAATGATTACCAGACCAATGAACAACTTTTGCCACCTATGGACAATGTTACAAGAAACCCGTATCATAACCTTACACAAGACTCTGAAAGTTTGAGATTTAATAATCATATGATTAGTGGTGGCTCTCAAGGAATTTTACAGCAGCCGAAAAGGTATAGTATCATATCATTTGATTTCAGTTTTAACCGATGGAGTTCTTTCACAATGATAAAAAGCCTCACTTGTAGGGAAAATTATGGATATCCTCTAAGTAGTGTGGCGGGAAAGGAAATGATTCGAGAGAGTGAAGAAAAAGCTGAGAATTCTTCTATGTTTGATCCTTATAATAGGAACGATGAGTTTGCTTCTCATGTTTATGAAGGTTGAAAAACGTTTATCTGTTGGCTTAGAGAGCTATACGTTAGAAATCTTAAAACTGAGCTTTCTTTGGAAAACAGAAGGACCAGGAATCGATGGATTTCAGATAATTGGAGAAGCAATACCTGGAGAAAAAGTTCTTGGTTGCGGCTTTCCTGTTCGAGGAACCACTCTCTGTATGTTTCAGGTAATAACATTCTTTGAAAACGAAGTTAGTAACTACTTAAGCAGTTGAAGATTTAACTAAATGTTACCTATTTGTTTGTTGTCTTCTTGAAAAGTGGGTTCGGCATCTTGAAGATGGCACAAGGCAATACATTGAGGGTAAGATTTGATTTATTTGTCTTGTAACAGTTTTTTTCAGCTGTTGTAAAAACTGGACTTTGGTTTTTTTTTAAATACAGGAGCCACACATCCAGAGTATGTTGTAACTGCGGATGATGTAGATAAATTGATTGCTGTTGAATGTATTCCAATGGATGATCAAGGTCGTCAGGTAAAATACCGCGATTTCTTGGGTTTTGATATCATTTTATGGATCAAAAATGTCTTTAAAAATATTCTTTTTCATTATGCAGGGAGAGTTAGTGAGATTGTTTGCTAATGATCAAAACAAGATTAGATGTGGTAATGTATTTTTAACTGAATCTACCTGGTTAATTGTAAATAGTGAACTCTTTGTTACTGAGAATGTTTTTACTTCTACAGATGCAGAGATGCAAAACGAAATCGACACGTATATATCTCGAGGTCAAGCTAGCTTTAATGTGCAGCTTCTGGTAAGTTTTGAATCCATTGTCTCTGGTTTATTTCAAATATTGGATTTAGTAACCGTTTTTTCGCGGGTTTTTTTTGTGTGTTGGAAAGATGGATTCATCAGAGAGTTGGGAACCCGCAACGGTTATTTTGAAGAGATCTAGTTACCAGATTAAAACGAACAATGTAGATGCTGTGGTGATCTCAGAGAAATACTCAAAGGACCTCTTGGTAAATAAAAAAATTATTTAAGCTTTCCTCAGTTTCTTTGTTCAGAATCTAAATAAAGGTTAGTTAATAACATTTTCAATATGGTATTGCAGATAAAAGTACCATGTGGATTCTCAACACAGTTTGTTCTGATAAGTAATGATGGATCTTCACATCCTATAACCACACTCAATGTCCGGTACATTTTTATAACCTATTTGCTAATATCTCTTTCTTAAATTGCAGTTTAACTTCAAATAAAGTAATTTTATTTTCATTTTACCGCATTGTCATGAATTTTTCGGTTTTTAATGCCAGCATGCGTGATACGCTAGTCTTGACGATGAGAATGCTACAAAGCAAGGTATGTTTTGTGAATTACCAAAATTAACCTATTAGACTATTATTTTTCCAGTTTTAGCATGGTAACAAATCGTATGTTATAATTAATAATTAAAAAATCGTGTTTTCATGAGGCAGGCACTGGACGAACGCAGAAAAGGACGAGTTTAAAAGTTAGTGTGAGTACAGAGCAGATCCATCCTCGAGTCCTTCAATTATAAGTTTAATAAAATGGGTCTGCAATTTTTATATTTTTATAATTGACTAATAATTGATATAGCTATAGTTTTTGTATTTTATTTTTTGTCGTTTAGGTCTTTGTTTTTCTCAACAAAAACCAAAAAATCTTTTTGTATACACGGTAACTTGTACTGAAGCTAAATGCGTCGGAATCTCCTTTTATTTTTCCTTTTCTTAAATAACCGATTTATCTTTTTTCCCGTTTCATATTCCTTGCTCTTTACATTCTTATGTACGGTATATTTCATATCGGTTCTATATAAAAAAATCGACTACGAGATAATTCATTGATACTATACGAGGTAATTTCTTTAATTACGTTAGAATTTTTTGGAATAATTCTGTCCCAAAAAACAATCTAATAAGAATAAGAGCAAGGAATCAATAATTAGAATAGGTTAGAAAACCAAACTAAAAGGGTTCTCTTCCAAAACATGAGATTACAGTAATACACCTAACTTAGCCACTTGGCATATCAGCGAAAAAGGAAGACAACTTTAGCCATGTGCAAATAGATGTGTAATCAATCCTGTAGAGTCATATTATAATTTTACAGTTATTTTGAATCCACAAAAGGGTCATGTTACTCATGTATCATTAATCAGCCTAACTACATTATGATTTGATTAGTAATGTATAGAATGAGAGGATGGCAGCTTTACAGTTAATATGTTTTCGAAGTCCTTTGTTATCATCTGTATAATTTTTATCGAAAATTTAATAAACAATAATTATGTTCAATGATTTTTTCTTCTTTCTCATTTATATTTATTCGTTTCAGTATATCCTTTATTCATTTAACTTCTATGTACAATATATGTTATTTTGTATGGCAAATGGTTGGAGAGTTTCTATCAATCACGAATCATCCCTTGATTAACAACTAGTATATAATGAAACTTTTTCAGAATATTTCATATTTTAGAAATAGTATAAAACTGTACTGGAATCATAACAATAGATATGGTGTTGTTATTAAATCAGAATATAAAAAGGGAAGAACCGTATAATGAATGTTCTAGTTGCAATGAAATGAGATAATATTTGTTACTAATTTACTATGGTGATATATGTATGTAGTCAGTATAATCACAGGTAAATTGTTTTGTATTTCTGACCACAAATTTGTAGATACGTGAATAATTTGGTCTCGACGTGGCCCATGTTAAAGTATTCCACCTTCGTCAACACTTCACCAACCATTTGTATGCCTTTAAAAAGACTAAACCATCTCCCTTTTCTTATGTCACCACTGTTTACTCGAATTAAAATCAAGCATTATTAGAGCATAATAAGTATTGGAAATAAATCAAGCATTTGTATGCCCATTCACATTTTTCAAAACTTTCTCCAATTATTCAACTAAGCATTTCTCTAGGTATGCATTATGTACAAATTGTTACTATTTATTTCAAAAATGAAAAAGGAAATGGAAGCATAAAGGGAAAGCTAAGGAATAATAAAAACGAATAAAGCAAGTGCTGCACCTTTAGTTATACTCCCAGATTTGATAAAGATGAACTTTCACTACCAAAAAAAAAAAAATCAATATTAAATTTTTGATTAGTATTGTACATCATCATGTAAGGCTTTCATGAACATATTTGATTAATTATCTCTCTAATGAAATTAATTAACTTAGAAAAATAGACACTTACCAGACAAGCTGACCCCAAAGAAAAAGGAGAGAAGGGACACTTCACCTCCTTCATCTCCTCTTCTTCTCCTTCTTCCTCCTCTCTATCTCTTTCCTCTGCAACCACCATCAATGGGTTCTACTTCTACAGGAAACCCTAATCCATGGGGTACATACGACTCATACAGAGACTGTTCTCAAGGAGTTTGCAGCGTCTACTGTCCTCAATGGTGTTACGTCATCTTCCCTCCTCCTCCTTCCTTCTACCTCGACGACGAAGATGACTCTTCCTCCTCTGATTTCTCTCCTCTCCTTATCGCTCTTATCGGAATCCTCGCTAGTGCCTTCATCCTCGTCAGCTATTACACTCTCATCTCCAAGTATTGCCACCGCCGTCGTCAAGCCTCCAGAGCTATCAGCCGAGATCTCGGAATCTCTTCCTCCTCCACCACTGATTACTGGGAAGGAAACAACGGAGCTGCAAATCCGAATCCGGTTACTGGAGATGGACTCGATGAATCTCTGATTAAATCGATTACGGTTTACAAATTCAGAAAGAGCGATGGATTTGTGGAATCATCAGATTGCTCTGTTTGCTTAAGTGAGTTCCAAGAAAACGAGAGTTTGAGATTGTTACCAAAATGCAACCACGCGTTTCACGTTCCTTGTATTGATACTTGGTTGAAATCTCATTCTAATTGTCCTCTTTGCCGTGCCTTCATCGCCGGAATTAACGTCGCTACCGCCGTTGAGATCGTCTCTGTAGCCAATCAACCGATCTCCGTTCACCATATCGCTACGGAATCGGCAGAGAACGGCTCGATTTCGACTGATCAATATCACCATAGTGGAGATTCCGTCGTCGTTAACTTAGATCTGGAAACTAGATCTCGGAGTGAGACGGTTAGTAACGTTAACGGAGTCGGATCGACGAGGAAACCACCGGAACTAGAGGAGTCAAGAGACGGACAAGATCAGGCGAATCGGAGATCGGCGTCACTAAATTCAGGCGCTGTGGTATCGATCGCGGATATTCTACGGGAGATTGAAGACGATCAGGGAGACGAGGAATCAGGTGGTGTAGGAACTTCTCATCGCTTAGAAGATGGAGAAGGAGAGAAGACGCCTCCGTCGTCAGGATCGGCGGCGAATCAAACTAGCGGAATTTCAAGTTTTCTGGTTCGGAGTTCAATGGCGATGAAGAGATCAGTTTCCACTGGGAAATTTGTTCACGATAAAGCAAGAAATTACCGTTTACCCAATTAAAATTTATGTAAACGATTCATTTTAGGAAATTTGAATTTGTTAAAGAGTCAAAATGTTAATTGGCTTTTAAATTTTTATTTATTCTGTTGGGTAGTTTTTTATTTTTTACAGCATCACCGTACAAATTTATACGGTTGGGTTATCTTATATTTGAAACAGAGTGCAGTTTTTTTCTTTTTAACGTGTAGAATCAAAGAGCATTGGATTAACTGCATATATTCTGAAATTTAGTACCATATTTCATGTTATATAAGTTTTGTAAGTTGTTTAGCTGTAATGAAAGAAGAAGATTTTCAAGGTTACATTCCAAATTAAGAATGTATTGATGCGAATCATGCGATCAAGAATGTGGAAGCAATTGGTGGGATATTGAAAGGACATTTTGGTAGCATGTGAGACATTCTTGTTGCAAACTCTTAATGGGCTTTCTGATCATTTCTGGCCCATTTTGTTCCCAGGAAAACTCTACCTACGTAAACTGGCGTGTCTCGTTAAAACGCACGTACGTAGATAAGATTTATCCCAAATCATGCTGACACTAATAATTTAAACTTTAAATATTCCTACTATTTTGCAATTTCCTAGGGATTTGATGACCATGAGATGTTCTCCAGTTATTCGTGAGATCAAAATTTACACTGCACAGACCCAATTCCAAAAAAAAACTAATAAAAATATCAACCTTTTACAAACAAACGATAGCTTTTGAGTGTTGGTATCAATTACTATCCTAACAAAATTGATTTCCTTCCAACTTTATTTGGGGTAGTTACTTTACTTGACGTCATAGATACCAACTCAAAGGATAATAAGCATGATGCGTATTTCTGATTTGCTATTTACTTCTAAAACTCTTTCTTCAATTTTCAAGCACTATAAACATATCTATCAGTTTCGTGTATAAATGTGTGTGTATTCCATAAACCCACAATCTTCTCAAGAAAGAATGAGCGAGACGAAAAGAGCTTCAGGATCGTATCCTATCAAAACCATCGTCGTTTTGATCCAAGAGAATCGTTCTTTCGACCACACACTCGGCTGGTTCAAATTTCTAAGCCGGGAAATCGACGGCGTCACAAAATCCAACCGTAAATTCAACCCGGTTATGTCCTCAGACCTAAACCGTCACAATGTCGTATTCGACGACCAGTCTCAGTACGTTGACCTAAATCCGGGTCACTCCATTCGGGATATTTACGAACAAGTGTTCGGTAAGCCATGGGATTCGAATCATCCGGATCCCAACCCGGGTCCAGCTACAATGTCCGGATTTGCCCAAAACGCCGAGCGAAAGATGAAAGGAATGTCCTCCGCGGTTATGAACGGATTTAAACCGGATGCTTTGCCGGTTTACAAGGAATTGGTTCAAAATTTCGCAATATGTGATAAGTACGTAGTCTTTCTCCAATCTTACTCTATATTTTTCACTGTAAACTCTATTATACACTAAAATTATCTCCAATTTAACTCTATATCCTACTCTACAATAGAAAAATGAGAAAGATTATATAGAGTAACTCTATATTTTTCTCTATTATAGTATTAAACTATTTTATTTACATTTTATTTATTTATGTTTTGAATATGTTTATTTTATGTTTTAATATCACTCATATAATTAAATAAAAATACAAACTAAAAGTTAAGTAATATAAAATAAAAAGAAACAATATAAAATAAAACTAAAAATATGTAGGTCAAATTATAAATTTAAATAATATAATAATATATAGAAATTTGTAAAAAATAAAAGATATGAAGTCAAATTGTAAGTTTTAAAAATAAATTATTTTAGTAAATTTTTTTTTTTAAAATAAAATATACTAAAAATATTTCTTTACAGAATAAAATATAAAATAATACATTAAAAAAAACACTACTCCACTTTAAAGTAAACAATAGAAAAATACATTTGGAGATGTTCTTATATCATTTGTTCTGAATAAATTTATAAACCGAAGCTCATATGTATTTGGGACAGGTGGTTCTCGTCGGTTCCAGGTGCAACGCTGCCAAACCGATTGTTTGTACATTCGGCAACATCACATGGAGCAACAAGCAACGATAGGATATTACTCATAGAAGGTTTTCCACAAAAGACCATATTCGAGTCTCTCGATGAAGCTGGTTTTACATTTGGCATTTATTACCAAAGTTTACCTACTAATCTCCTTTATAGGTATTTTTTATTCTTTTTTTACGAGTCGCGATTATAATTATTCTTTACGTTCAATAGTAATTTTTTTATGTTTTTTTTCTTCTAGGAATATGAGAAAACTCAAGTATTTGACACATTTCCACGACTATGGACTACAATTCAAGAAAGATTGTAAAGAAGGGAAGCTACCTAACTACGTCGTGGTCGAACAACGCTGGTTTGATCTATTGTTAAATCCGGCCAACGACGACCACCCATCACACGACGTCTCCGAAGGCCAAAAGCTCGTGAAAGAGGTTTACGAGGCCTTGAGATCGAGCCCTCAATGGAACGAGATTTTATTCATTATAACATATGACGAACACGGTGGCTTTTACGACCATGTCCCTACTCCGGTTGACGGAGTTCCTAATCCGGATGGTATCTTGGGAGCTCCACCGTATCATTTTGAGTTTAACCGGCTTGGTGTTAGGGTTCCTGCCTTCTTCATCTCTCCTTGGATTGACCCTGGCACAGGTAAATTGTTTGTGAAATTTTGTTTGAAATTCTTAATATCTATACTAGATGATAAATTTGAACATATTTATATGGATTGAACATATGTAGTTTTAATAAGACTTTAGGTTTTTTTTTTTTGTATAAACTAACTATTTTAGTAAAAAAATATGTAGTTCTTCATAGGCCGAATGGGCCGTACCCAAGATCACAATATGAGCATTCATCAATTCCCGCAACGGTCAAGAAAATTTTCAAACTCAAAGATTTCTTAACAAAGAGAGATTCATGGGCTGGCACTTTCGAATCTGTTATTACAAGAGATTCGCCAAGACAAGATTGCCCTGGTAAATTATATATTCGTCTTCTCATAAATCCTATCAAGATTATTTCGAATAAACTATCATCTTTAAATTCTTTAGAAACATTGTCAAATCCGGTGAAAATGAGAGCGACGATGGCAAAAGAAAATGCAGAATTGAGTGACTTTCAAGAAGAGATCGTAATAGTAGCCGCGGGACTAAAAGGAGATAACAACAACGAAGAAATGATCCACAAACTATGCAAAGAAACTTGTGTTACGGATGCTTCCAAATACGTAACAAACGCGTTTGAGAATTTTTTAGAAGAGTCTAACAAGGCAAGAGAAAGAGGGTATGATGAGAACGACATCGTATATTGCGTTGATGACGATGATGATCATCGTCATGCTGTGAAACCACCACCATCACAATCAGAGGCATCACATGCTACTCCTAAGCCAAAAACTCGATCGTCTTTTTCCAATAAGTTATTTTCTTGCTTTGCGTGTCGTTATTGAAAAAGTATATAGGAAAATTTAAATTAGAACATTTTTGTAGTTTTGTTTTTGTTTTATACGTGTGGTCCGTGTGGAGTATGCCGACAATATATATGTAGACACAAATTTTAAAAACAGATAGATGCCGATCATAATTTCGCCGACATTAAGTTTTTGATGGTCTTTTAAATAAAATGCATATAGAATCATAGATTTATCCGAAGAATAAGATGTGCAGCATGTGCTCAATCACATCATACTGTAATCTTTTAATCTTTGTTAGATCATGAATAAATGATTAGTGCTTAATAAATGATCAATGCATGGCCTGGAATTGAATCCAATCTTTAATCCATTGAACCTAAGTACCTAACTGCTGACGTAAAAATTAGAAAAATAAACAAACTGCTGGCGTAATACGTATGATAATGATGGTTGAACTAGCCAGCGTAAAGTATCTTAGAGGAAACTTAGGCCGCCTTTGAATCGAGTAGAATAAACTGTACAAGTTACTCCTTCGTTGTTGTATGATTTAACCATGTAACAAATGGACACTGTTAAGTGTTATTTTAGACCAAATGCAAATTTTTAAGAAATCTAAAGATTTGTCGTGCCAAAACAAAATATTGGTGGAGTGTCACAATCACAAGTAGAAAATACTATTGTACACCAAAACTAATTAATATTCCAACTTGATAGGAAGATCGTACGAATTCTAGTTTTCTTTTTGTAATTTTCCCGCGATCGCTGAGTACTATATTATTATTGTTTTGTTAAAAATTCAAGAGTACTATACCTCATGGAGAAATCTGCACTGCTAATAGAAATATAATCAAAACGAAAACTGTCGTCTTTATTTAATTTCCCATGTACTCGCATATTCTCTAGTTCATATAGAATTATAAGCATATTCTCTTTTATATTCCTTGCTATAACGTGTTATTATAGTTCTTGATAATTTTTGTATCATGATTCTCTGTCTGTTAGACATGTTTAGAAGTTACTAGTAATTATTATCTCCGAGAAAATGACTCTTTTTAGAAAACCATTTAAATTTAAGGGATAAATTACTACAATTACATATGGGAAATCAATTAGGTAAAGAAACTAAGAGTTATGTTGAGACGAAATATGTTTCTACGGGAAATATATATTGGACAGCGTTCACACGAAATCTAGTTTTGTTAAAAAATAAAATTTTAAGAAGAAAAATACTAATACTCAATAGTTAAGAATTTAAAATTTGAAGTAACCGCACTACACAAGAGTATATAAATTAAGCCAAAATATAAAGGAATTCAAAAGAACAGAGTAATTATGTGTACAGTATATATGCGAGTATATATATATAAACCCACGACTTATTTCTTCAAAAACATGTAACATTCACGATAGAAAAGAAACCGAATGGCCAAGACGACGAAAGCCTCAGTATCATTTCCGATCAAAACCGTTGTCGTTTTGGTTCAAGAGAATCGTTCTTTCGACCATACCCTCGGTTGGTTCAAAGAACTAAACCGGGAAATCGACGGCGTCACGAAATCAGAACCAAAGTCCAACCCGGTTTCTTCCTCCGACCCAAAGTCTCTCCATGTCGTCTTTGACGACCACTCTCAGTACGTTGACCCGGATCCGGGTCATTCCATCCAGGATATCTACGAACAAGTGTTCGGTAAGCCATGGGATTCAGCCCACCCGGATCCAAACCCGGGTCCAGCTAAAATGTCCGGGTTTGCCCAAAACGCCGAGCGAAACAAGAAAGGGATGTCCTCCGCGGTTATGAACGGTTTTAAACCAGACGCTTTGCCGGTTTACAAGGAGTTAGTTCTAAATTTCGCCATATGTGATAGGTACGCCGGTTCGGTTCATCTGTACTTAACAGAATTTAGCTGTCTCGGTTTATAGCAAATTTCTTGCTTTTCTTGTGTGTTGATAGGTGGTTCGCGTCGGTTCCGGCATCGACCCAACCAAACCGATTGTTCGTTCATTCGGCAACATCACACGGAGCAACGAGCAACGACAAAAAGTTACTAATCGAAGGGTTTCCACAGAAGACAATATTTGAATCGCTCCATGAAGCTGGTTTTAGCTTTGGCATTTATCACCAGTTCCCTCCTTCTACTCTCTTTTATAGGTATTTTACTATTTTACGACTAAAATGTGAAGATAATTATAAATAAGTAAGTTAGACAAAAGAAAAACATTAAACAAGGAAACATTGATGCATGCATGAAAGTAATAATTATATATCAGGAATTTGAGAAAACTCAAGTATTTGACACATTTCCACCAATACGGAATACAATTCAAGAAAGATTGCAAAGAAGGGAAGCTACCAAACTACGTCGTGGTGGAACAACGTTGGTTTGATCTATTGTCAACTCCGGCCAACGACGATCACCCATCTCACGACGTCTCCGAAGGTCAAAAGCTTGTGAAAGAGGTCTACGAGGCCTTGAGATCGAGTCCTCAATGGAAAGAGATTTTATTCATTATAACATATGATGAACACGGTGGATTTTACGACCATGTCCCTACTCCGGTCGACGGAGTTCCTAACCCGGACGGTATCTTGGGACCTCCACCTTATAACTTTGAGTTTAATCGGCTTGGCGTTAGGGTTCCGACTTTCTTCATTTCTCCATGGATTGAGCCTGGGACAGGTAAATAATTATTAGTCATAAGATAGACATAATTTTTACTGAGTGATCTTTGATATCTTATGTTTTTTTAATCAAAATACTAATACTAATATTTCAAACTTCTAAATGACAATTTTGGGAAATCTGTGTATGTAGTTCTTCATGGGCCGAATGGGCCGTACCCAAATTCACAATATGAGCATTCATCAATTCCTGCAACGGTCAAGAAAATTTTCAAACTCAAAGATTTCTTGACAAAAAGAGATTCATGGGCTGGCACTTTTGACTCTGTTATTACAAGAGATTCACCTAGACAAGATTGCCCTGGTAAATTATATATTCACATCTTCTACAAACTTGTATTAAAAATATAAATATTTTACTTTTTTTTTAATAGAAACATTATCAACTCCGGTTAAACTGAGATTAACTGTGGCAAAAGAAAATGCACAATTAAGCGAATTTCAAGAAGAGCTCGTACTAATGGCTGCTGGATTAAAAGGAGACTACAAAAACGAAGAATTGATTCACAAGATATGCAAAGAAACTTGCGTTGCGGACGCTTCCAAATACGTTACGAATGCGTTTGAGGAATTTCTAGAAGAGTCAAGAAAGGCAAGAGAAAAAGGATGCGATGAGAACGATATCGTTTATTGCATGGATGATGATGATGCAATAACACCACCATCACAATCAGAAGCACCACATCCAGATCCTAAGCCGAAAACTCAAACGTCTTTTTTCAGTAAGTTATTCTCTTGCGTTGCTTGCCATGATTGAAAGAATATAAATCATTATTTAAATTACAAAATGTGTACTGTAATAATTTGTCTCGTGTATATTTTTTTCGTTGTTTAAGGATTTACACAATTATTTGCATGTTTCATCTTCTTGTATAAAATAATATCTCAGATGAGACTTTAATTATTTGATTGATGAGTAGATGATACCAAAGACTAAAGTCGCTACTAATGGGTCCCAATTTATTTAAAAGAAATTCTAACTTTTGATTAATTAACTAACATAAATGTATGTGTTTGCGACATTCGGTCCCATAGGAGTATTTTGTTTCCAAATTCCAAGTAAAACTCTTGATGCACTCAAATGGTCAGCCCCTAATTCATCTGCTCCATTTTTATTTAATGATAAAGACAAATACTCGATGTAGCGTCAACAGTTACCTTATAGTATTTTTCTTTTAATAATGGTAGATAAGAGTGTTTGACCAAAATAATAATGATGGTATAGATAGAGTTACGGGAAGGACATGTGTTAAATACCTTCTCCATATCCAAGTTTAAAATGTATAGATTTTAGCTGGGGTTTTTTTTTTTTTTAAGACTAATAAATGTAAGAAAGTTTATATGGCTTCAAAATCACTAAAATATGATTGTAGGTAGTAGCTAATGAGGATTTAAAGATTTTAATTTTGAAAAAGGTTTCTCAGACTCAGAGTTTAAAGAGAATTGTTCAAATTCCATGGTTTACAATATAGGCTATAGGCTATAAGATTAAGGAAATAGAAAGAGGCGAGTAAAAAACAAACCATAAAAAAAAAAGCGTTTTCCTTGTGCCCTAAAATAAGGCGAATAATTCTTCTGCCACCTCACCGACCGGCGACCGCAACGATATCCAAAAATCACCGTCTACTAGTATATGTAAAATAAAATGACCGAGTCGATCGCTATGATTAATGATCGCTTATGTGTTTCATAATGAATATTCATATATAGAGCTAGTATCAAAAATTACAAATCTAAGCTCTTTGAAGTTTTGTTCGTCAACTTCTTATACTAAATTACAAATAGGAGGAAGAGATTTTAAGTTGACAACAAAAAGAAAGAGTTTTTGAAGAGAATGTAGTTATTAAATGAAAATGATTCCATCAGTATTTTACTAATCATATAAAAATGAATTAACTATACCTCGTTTAGTATATAATAAGGCTGCTACCATTTAGACTTATAAACAGAGAGAAAGAAAGAAAGTGGAAAACAACTCAAGAAGTCAGACACTTTTTTTTCCATCATAAAGGAAATATGGTGAAGGAGACGAGCTCCGGCGGTGGCTCATCGTCTTCACCGATCAAAACTGTAGTCGTATTGGTCCAGGAGAACAGGTCTTTCGACCACATGTTAGGCTGGTTCAAAGAGCTAAACCCGGAAATCGATGGAGTATCCGAATCCGAACCTAGATCCAACCCGATTTCTACATCCGACCCCAACTCTGATCAAGTCTTCTTCGGTAAAGAATCTCAGAACATTGATCCCGATCCCGGTCACTCTTTCCAGGTACACCTCCGGTTTATTCCATAACCTTAATCGATTTCAATTTTTGTTTTTGACTAACCGAAATTTGAATGTCTTTCGGTTCAATAACCGCATTGACAATATAAAAATAGATCCTTAACCGGCCTGGTGAACATAATTTTCTTCCTTCACCGATTAAATTCGGTATATGGTTATTTTGTAAACCGGAAGACTAAAATGGATTTTCAAATTTGTTTGACTTTCAGGCGATCTACGAACAAGTGTTTGGGAAACCGTTTAGCGACGAGAGCCCGTACCCGGATCCGAAAATGAACGGGTTTGTACAAAACGCGGAGGCGATAACAAAAGGGATGTCGGAGAAAGTAGTGATGCAGGGGTTTCCACCGGAGAGACTTCCGGTATTCAAGGAACTAGTTCAAGAATTCGCCGTATGTGATCGGTGGTTCTCGTCGTTGCCGTCGTCGACGCAGCCTAACAGGCTCTACGTCCACGCGGCGACATCAAACGGTGCGTTTAGTAATGACACTAAAACACTCGTCCGTGGGTTTCCTCAGAAGACGGTATTCGAATCACTTGAGGAGAGTGGCTTCACCTTTGGGATTTATTATCAATCTTTTCCTAATTGCCTCTTTTACAGGTAACTTAATTACTTCTTAAAATTATGAAGAATATATAAAAGTTGAAGTCAAAGTTACGAATTATTATTGTAGCCTTGTAGGGTAACTTGGATGATATTGTATGGGAAAAACAAACGATAATGAGAACTGTAGTGACACCTGTATTGCAATATATCTAATTAGTAATTGAATATAATGAATCGAAATTCTCGATGATAGATTTCTTTTCTGGAAAAAAGAATTCCAGTAATGATCATGTACTAGGAAAACGCCACATGCTTGGAATCTTTCGATTTGTAGTTTATAGAAAGTCGAGTTGCTTCGTATATTATTAACTTTGATATATATAAAAACAAAGATATGAACTGAAAATGATCATTTTTGTACTGTTTTTATATATAGTTTGTTTTAGAACGGGATTTGGATCACTAATCAAAGATTCGATTTCTGAAAAAAAAAGAAGCATAATTACGTTTGCATGTGTCCAACTGTCCACGGAGCAGGTTGTGTCCATTTAATATTTTTCTTATGCTCATTATTAGTTAACAACGGTTAAGTTAAGCCATTATAAAGTACTGTAAATGTAAATAATCCAATTACTAAGACTAATATTTAAATTTAAAATCCAATTAGGAACATGAGGAAAGTGAAGTATGTGGACAACTTCCACCAATACCACTTAAGCTTCAAGAGACATTGCAAAGAAGGGAAGCTTCCAAACTATGTGGTCATAGAACCAAGATACTTCAAAATTATGTCTGCTCCAGCCAATGATGACCATCCTAAAAACGACGTCGTCGAGGGCCAAAACTTAGTCAAGGAGATCTACCAAGCCTTAAGAGCTAGTCCTCAGTGGAACGAGATTCTCTTCATTGTTGTCTATGATGAACATGGCGGTTACTATGACCATGTCCCTACTCCAGTCATTGGTGTCCCAAATCCTGATGGACTTATTGGACCACCACCGTATAATTTTAAGTTTGACCGCCTCGGTGTTAGGGTTCCTGCATTGCTAATCTCTCCTTGGATCGAACCTGGAACCGGTACGTACGTTTATTTATTTATTGTTGTGTTAGCTTAGTGTAGTGTGGTATAGTCATGTTGGTGAAACCGGTTAATGATAACCACTGATGGTTTCTAATATGATTTTGTAGTGTTACACGAGCCAAACGGACCTGAGCCAACGTCGCAGTTCGAGCATTCATCGATCCCGGCAACACTGAAAAAGATATTCAACCTCAAGAGCTTTCTTACAAAGCGTGACGAGTGGGCTGGAACACTCGATGCTGTTATCAACCGGACCAGCCCAAGGACTGACTGTCCCGGTAAGCTATTGGTTTACTAGTTGGTTATGGTTACATGCAAAATAATCTACTATATAAATACTTTTTTTTCTCGATTGTTTCAGTTACATTACCGGAACTTCCACGGCCAAGAGACATAGACATAGGAGCTCAAGAAGAAGACGAGGATCTCACTGATTTTCAAATCGAGTTGATTCAAGCAGCGGCTGTACTAAAAGGAGATCATATCAAAGACATGTACCCGTTAAAGCTTGTGGAGAATATGAAGGTTTTGGATGCGGCTAAGTACGTAGAAGAAGCTTTCACAAGATTCCATGGGGAGTCTAAGAATGCTAAAGAGAAAGGTCATGATGAACATGATATCGTTGATCTTTCTAAAGGATCTACTCGTCACTCGACTCCGAAATCTTTTGTTCAGAAGTTGTTTTCTTGTTTGATTTGTGATAACTGATCTACAAAAGATTTGATCTTATGAGATTTGTGGTTATTTTGCTCTGGATTTTATATGAATATTGTATGAACTTTTATTTTGTTCGAGTTTGAATCTATATTTCATAGAGACATAAACCCTTTCAGAAGAACAAAAAAGTCAGAAACAGAGGATTTACCGAAACAGAGCAAAACAGATAATTTAATGAGAACAGAAGTCAAATTATAACAAAAACACAAGAACATAAAGTGATGTTATTTGTAGTGATGATAAGTCTTCTTTCGCTTCTTGATATGACAATCAATAGCATCCACACTTGAAGAAGTCATACAACCAAACTTCCTCTTCACTTCTCCCCACGCACTTATCTTCTTCTTATCAGCGCAATGAACAAAACATTCAAGATTCTCAACCTCTCTTTTCTTGATGTAATCAGATTTGAT
Source organism: Cardamine flexuosa (assembly GCA_963555745.1). Lineage (NCBI taxonomy): Eukaryota > Viridiplantae > Streptophyta > Magnoliopsida > Brassicales > Brassicaceae > Cardamine > Cardamine flexuosa. Next base: position 833,037 of record OY743219.1, on the reverse strand, counting down.
CTCGAGCTTTAACAACTTCTTACTCATATTCTCCATTTCATCATCTTCATCTACACGATTCTCTGTTTTCTCCGCTACACCTTTCATTTCTCTAGCCACCTTATCCCGAATATGCATCTGAGAAACAAACAAAACTTGCAGAACAATCCTCAACGGAAGCTTCTCGTTCTTTGAAGCATGTTCACAAGCCTCAGGTGAAAGTTTCTTACATTCAAGAACTCTACAAGCTTCCATCTTCTCCGATTCAATCAAACCTCTATGCCTCTCCAAGAAAACATCAATTGCGCTGTATATTCCATCAGAGTATTTCATCACATCACAAGACGCAGCAACCGCTATTTCTGCTAACTCCTTGAACGTTTCTACTCTTAAACTAGCATAGCTCGCAGCAGACTCGAACAGAAACTCTTCCAACATTCTCGCTACACTCACAAACCGCGAAACATCAGAGACACTATAGTTACTGTAGAAGTTCTTGAGAATGGTTTTCAAAAGCTTGATGTCATATGATCCATCTTCATTTGGTGACAGAATCAGGAGATCTTTCGCTGTTGCCATGTCGAGCTGCTTACTTATCCTAACTTCAAACCCTTTTCTGCAATCAGAGCAAGCATCAAGAAAAATCGATTCTTTAAGCGATTTGAACAAGAATCCACACGAAATTGTTCCTCTTTGGTGAGGCAAAAGCCTTTCAAGAGCTTCAATCACTTCTCTCTTGTGTCTTGTAACGTTTTCGTCGCCGCCAGAATCTTTCTCGAAAATCCATCTTTGCGCGTAATTGCAGACCGATTCCACAAGGTTCTCCAAGGAGACATTGTGCTTACTCGTTTCTAGGATCAAGGGTTCATATAACCGAAGAGGTAATGTAATCAAATCTTGGAGCAACCTAGAATCGTTGAGAGCCTTTTCGACAAGAGAATCTAAGAAAACTTGGATGAGTCCAACATCAGCTAGTTTGTCCAGAATCTTATTACTGCAGCTACGAAGAGATTTCACGGTCTCGTTCCAGCTTATAAGAACTCGTTGTTCCAAGAACGTTACTGCCTTGTTCAACAAGTTATCTGAGCTATGATCATCGCTCATCTCTAGGTAGTAAGCAATGCAGAGCACAGATACGATGTTTTCAGATGATAGTTGGATTTTGTAGCCATAGCAGAATCGAGTCACGAGGTGGAATGTTCTCGGATCAATGTCAATGTCTCTAAGGATCCAACGTAGTTCATCGAGCTTGTTACACTCGAGTACTGTCGTCAGTTTCGCCGATCGCTTAGCCAGTGTCTCCTAAACAAACACCACCAGAAATAACAAAAACCCTAGAAATCAGAAGAAAACCCAAATGGTGATAAAAATCTTGGCGAACTTGAATTCAAAAGCTTACTTTGTGAAGATGAAATGGGACTCCTTTCACAGAGAGGTAAAGATCTGTTGACTTTAAATATCTACAAACGATGAACATTTAATGTGTTAAATATTATCGTAAAATAAACATGAATGGAAGAGATTAAGAGTCTTACGAGGGGTTCTTTGAATATCTATTAGACATTTCGTAGTAGACTTTCTATTGAGTCGAGTTTATGTTTGGTAACATTGGTCAGTGACTGTAACTCTTATTCCAAGGATCAGAAGATAAAAGCATTCCTTAATACGAAGATTAACTCAAAAAATTATTTTATTTTCTGACGAGACTTTAGAAGAAAAGTGTGGTTCTTACTGAGATTTAGGAAGTATTGTTATGATATTGTGGGATTCCTCTCAGAAAATGTCAAATATATATCAAATCTCTTCCTTAATCGTTTTCTGCATTAACGATATTAACTAAGTAAATTAGTAATTAGTAATGAATCCTATGATCATTTATCAGAACATTTTAATTAATATATATATTTTTTTTCTTCTCATATCATACTCTATAATACACTAAAATTCACAAGATAATATCGATCCACGTAGCTTGTGTGTAAGTACATTTAAGAGACGCTACAAAACTCTCATCTGGATTTACTTGAAACTCAAGTCTGAAATGATAAACCTTTGTATTTATAAGATTATTATGTACAAGTAATATATCAACAAATTCTTTTTTTCTTTAAGTACTTAACTTGTGTCACAGAGTAAAGAATAAAAATAAGACTACACACAATTATTATATTGTTTCTCTATCACGATCTTCTTAATTTCTTCTGATTGTGAATTTTGTTTTATCGGAAAATAAGAAAATAGGAAAGAAGAGATCTCAGCCGTTGGATCGAGTCCTTATGCTTCTTCACCGTAACTCTGGACTCGTATCAATCGCACCGTCTAACAAGGCAAAACCAAAAGGTTTCGTCTTCCTTGAATCTTCCTTTCTTGTCTGAGATTACTCTTCCCATCTGCAATTGTTTACAGAGAGAGAGACGCATAAGAAAATGGCGAACAGTCACACCGATGACTTAGACGAGCTTCTCGATAGTAAGTTTCTCGATTTCTATGTAAAATAGCTTCCTGCCCATCTATCGTGACTGTTGTCTTTTAGGGTTTTTATTGATTGGGTAAGAATTTTGGGGTTTCTCTGTGGTTTTGTCTCTCAGGCGCATTGGATGATTTCAAAGATCTCAATCTTTCTCAAAGGTGACTCCTTTTATCCTATCTGTTTACCTCCAAAGTCTCAAACTTTTCATAATTGTCTCCCTTCTGCAGTGTATATGTTTTTATTGAGTTTAGAGACTTTCATGTTTGATTAGTGTTTGGGGATGTGCTGTTGTAGAAATCAAAGGGAAGATGGGAATAAGAAGAAGGATAAAGAAGAGAAGGATCCGTTACCTAGTGGAATTCAAGGACTTGGAATGGGATTACCAGATATGAGAAGCAAGAAGAAAGGAAAACAGAAAGTGTCGAAAGAGGATCATGTTGCTGAAGCTCTTGATAAGCTTAGGGAACAAACTAGAGAAACTGTCAAAGGATTGGAATCTATTTCTTCTTCTAAGCAGCTGCCAGCTTCTGATGAGGATGGAATGGTAGAGGATTTTCTCAAACAATTCGAGGATCTTGCTGGTTCTAAGGTAGTCTTTACTTTACCCTACTACAAGTAGATATTAGTAGAACTGTGTGATCTCTGTTCTGCTGGATGATGTTTTCAGAGTGAATCTTCTTATGTTGTGTCTTCTCAAGGTTATGAGTTAACTGCTGTGTGTATTAGATTGGTCGCTGATTGGTAGAGTTTTGTTCTTTATGCTATGTTAAGGCTATACTTGGTAGCTTTGTTAACTCTCTTCTTGTTTGTTTTTTTGCATAGGACTTGGAATCAATAGTTGAAACAATGATGCAACAGCTATTGTCCAAAGATGTTCTCCACGAACCAATGAAAGAGATCGGTGCTAGATATCCCAAATGGTTAAAAGAGAACGAAGCCAGTCTAAGTAAAGAAGAGTACCAACGTTATTCACAACAGTACAAACTAATCGAAGAACTCAATGCGGTTTACGAGAATGAACCGAACAATTCGTCTAAGATAATGGAGATCATGCAGAAGATGCAAGAATGTGGACAACCTCCGAGTGATATAGTTAAAGAGATCGATCCAGGGTTTGATTTCGCAAGTCTAGGCCAAATGTGAGTCTCCCTCTCTTACTCTATATCTCATTTTTCTCAATTGGGTTCTTAATGGATCACCAATGTTTCATGTTTATATTATCTACAGATCTCCAGAGATGCTTGAGTCCTCACCAAATTGCTGTATAATGTGAGGAAACCAAATTGCTTCAAGAATTATGTCTTTTTGTTTTTGTTTTTTCTAGTGTAAAATTGAATAGCTGTGTTTCCATAATAATTATTGCAATTTAACACACACAGAAAGAGTCTTAATCTGTTCATTGTCCTTTTCCGATGAATACAGCCGCCAATCACATGTTTGTGTGTTAATTGTAGATAATATACACAAATATCTACTGGTGGTACAATTTGAAAGCTAGCTATACTTGGTATTATTTCTTTCGTATGGATTTCAAAATCGCTACTTTTGTGTGTTAAGAAAACGATCATGCTAAAAATATAGAAAGAAATCATTCTGGGCAACTCAACAAACAGAAAACAAATTTAGCCAAAATGTTTATCATGTATTATTGATGTGTGTTTTATTTAAACAGAGATTATTGTCTAATGTTTTAGATAAAATACACACGGAGACACTGAAACATAACATTTACTTGATGAGTTCAGATGGAAACATTTTCTTCCATTGTCCAATAAAAAAAATCATCGTACCAAAATAGTAACAAACCATTTATAATATTTTAAAAACGTCCATTATATATTATGTGGCTTTAAACAAGAGTGTCTTACGTTAGTCTATCCTCAAAATCTCAAAACATGGACCATCAAGTGTCTCTATCACCATCCACCACCACGGGTCTCTCCTTCAAGGTGCATCGCCGTCAGCCGGAGCTACTTACTCCAGCTAAGCCAACGCCAAGAGAGCTCAAGCTTCTCTCCGACTTAGACGACCAACAAGGATTAAGATTTCAAATTCCTGTTATCTTTTTCTATAGACCTAACCTTAACACTAATCATGATCCCGTCCAAGTGATCAGGAGAGCCCTTTCCGAGACGCTGGTTTACTATTATCCGTTCGCTGGTAGGCTCCGGGAACTTTCAAACCGGAAACTCGCGGTGGACTGTACCGGAGAAGGCGTTTTGTTCATCGAGGCCGAAGCTAACGTGACGCTTGCTGAGTTGGAGGAAGCTAATGATCTTCTCCCTCCTTTTCCTTGCTTAGAAGAGCTTCTCTTTGACGTGGAAGGGTCGAGTGATGTGCTCAACACTCCTCTGCTTCTCGTCCAGGTTAGTCCAAGGGTTCTTGCGTGCGTGTCACGCCCCCTACCCTTTGTGTTACCTTGGTTCCTGCCTTTAGTTTACTTAAGAGGGATTCACGTGCAGGTCACGCGCTTGACATGCGGCGGATTCATCTTCGCCCTCCGGTTCAACCACACCATGACCGACGGAGCCGGCATATCCCTTTTTCTGAAATCACTGTGCGAGTTGGCGTGTGGGCTCCAGGCGCCCTCGGTTCCTCCGGTTTGGGACAGACATTTATTGACCGTGGATGTTTCGGAGGCGCGTGTGACCCATACGCACCGTGAGTACGAAGATCAGGTGGAGATAGATACGGTGGCCACGGTCGACCATTTGGTTAGTCGGACTTTCTTTTTCAGCACGAAAGACATCTCCGCCATACGAAAACTCCTTCCGTCCGATCTCCACAATACTTCATTTGAAGCGTTGACGTCATTCTTATGGCGTTGTCGAACCGTTGCGTTGAGTCCTGACCCCAACACTGAGATGCGGCTAACGTGTATCATCAACTCGCGTTCTAGGCTTAGCAACCCTCCGCTATCTCCGGGTTACTATGGAAATGTTTTCGTCATTCCTGTGGCAATAGCAACTGCAAGAGAGCTAACGGAGAAACCGCTTGAGTTTGCTTTGAGGTTGGTACAAGAGACAAAGTCAAGCGTTACGGAGGACTACGTCCGTTCGGTGATGGCTCTAATGGCGACTAGAGACCGGCCTATGTTTGTGACGGCGGGGAACTATGTAATATCGGATTTGAGACATTTTGATTTAGGAAAAGTTGATTTCGGTCCGTGGGGTAAGCCGGTGTACGGTGGAACCGCTAAGGCTGGTATTGCGGTTTTTCCGGGAGTGAGCTTCTACGTGCCGTTCAAGAATAAGAAAGGTGAGACTGGAACCGTTGTGGCGATCAACTTGCCGGTACAGGCGATGGAGAGGTTCGTAGCAGAGCTGGATGACGTGTTAAATGTGTCTTAAGGGGGTTCGAGTGCTGGCCAGGGGTTTTACATGGCCTCCCCGGGCCCCTGGGGGATTATGGACGTAAAGCCCGGAACCTCTTGCTTATCAGTAATGTAGTATATAATTTTTATTTTGTTAACATCAGTAATGTGAAAGTTTAATCTTTATATTTTGTTGTCGTGTAATTGATCAAACTTTAATAATCATTGTCCATTCATTTCTACATCGGAGAATATCATCTAATTTACTCTTTCAATTCAAGTTGTTTTGTGAAAATTTGTGGTCCAACTTTCGAAACATTGTTTTTAACGACAAGTATGAAAGTAGATAAATGGAAAACACGTTTGCGAGCAAAACACATTGAATGATGGATGATAATTATGATACATTGGCTACAAATTTACAAAGTAACTGAAACTATTAAGCTTTGGATTCATTACACGATCGAAAGAAAGAAAAAAATACTCAAAAGCAGCAACGTACACGTTACGTTTTATATTTTTGTCACTTGTCAAATTTTCTTCGTTTCGTGTAGACTGTAGGCCATAGCCATATATTGGAGTATGTTAAAAAAAAAAAAAAAAAGAGATTTCGAAACATCATCATTCTACTTTTCAAATCAAGATAGCCCACATCGAATCGAATCTTGTATAGAAATTTTACATTCATACTTTTTTTCTTATAAATTATAGAAAACAAACGAAAAAAGTGTTTACTTTGAAGCAAGAAAGCAAACAACAATGGAGATCATCACCATCATCTTCCTCACCGTGATCTCTCTGGCCTTCTCCATCTTCATCAAACTCATATTCTTCCCCCCAACCCACAAACTCCCGCCGGGTCCACCTCGTTTACCGATCATCGGAAACATCATGTGGCTTAAAAAAAACAACTTCTCCGATTTCCAAGGCGTTCTACGTGACTTAGCTTCCCGTCACGGACCAATCATAACACTCCACGTAGGCTCAAAACCTTCCATCTGGGTCACCGACAGATCACTCGCTCACGAAGCGCTTGTCCAAAACGGTGGCGTTTTCGCCGATCGTCCTCTTGCTCTCCCCACCACCAGAGTCATCACCAGCAACCAACACGACATCCACTCCTCCGTCTACGGATCTCTCTGGAGAACACTTCGCCGGAATCTCACCTCCGAAATCCTCCAACCATCGCGCGTGAAAGCCCACGCGCCGTCTAGGAAATGGTCTTTAGAGATTCTCGTGGATCTCTTCGAAACAGAGCAAAGAGAGAAAGGGTATGTATCCGATGCACTTGATCATCTCCGTCACGCGATGTTCTGTTTACTGTCTCTGATATGTTTCGGAGAGAAACTGAGTAGAGAAGAAATCAGAGAAATCGAAGAAGCTCAGTACCAGATGCTAATTAGCTACACCAAATTCAGCGTCCTCAACATCTTCCCAAGCGTTACTAAATTCTTGCTCCGGAAAAAATGGAAAGAGTTCTTAGAGCTAAGGAAATCACAGGAGAATGTTATACTCCGCTTCGTGAACGCTCGGAGTAAAGAAACCGCCGGAGATGTTCTCTGTTACGTAGATACGCTGATGCGTCTAGAGATTCCGACGGAGGAAGAAGAAGAAGGGAAGAAGAGGAAACTGAGTGAATCGGAGATCGTGAGTCTGTGTTCGGAGTTTCTTAACGCGGGGACAGATCCGACGGCGACGGCGTTGCAGTGGATAATGGCGATCATGGTTAAGTATCCAGAGATACAGAGGAAGGCATACGAGGAAATAAGGAGTGTTTTATCCGGAGAAGAAGAAGAGATCAAAGAAGAGGAATTGGGGAAGATGAATTATCTGAAAGCTGTGATCTTAGAGAGTCTAAGAAGACACCCTCCTGGTCATTACTTGTCTTACCATAAGGTCACCAACGACACTGTCTTAGGTGGATTCCTCGTTCCACGCCAAGGTATCCAATTTTTTATATACATATATACATGTCCATTTTGGTGAATTTAATAAATAATCCGTAACGTATTTTAAATTTTCAACACAATAAGTTGGGAAACACTTTTAGAATATTTATATGGTCATCAAAAATCTACATAAATTATTAGTTTCACCCAAACTTACCACAACTTCAATTGATTGTTAGTTTGTGATAGTATTTAATATTTGATTGTGACAGTTGAAGCGATAGATAGTCCCACCAAAATTCCTTTGACACAAATCATTTTTACGGGAAATGTATTTGATTTGTTTCCTATATATAGGTACGATAAACTTCATGGTAGGAGAAATGGGCCGGGATCCAAAAATATGGGAGGATCCATTATCGTTCAAACCGGAAAGATTTCTAGAGAATGGGGAAGCAAATGGGTTTGATATGACAGGAACTCGTGAGATCAAGATGATGCCGTTTGGAGCTGGACGACGGATGTGTCCCGGTTACAGCCTTTCGTTGCTTCATCTCGAGTATTACGTGGCCAATTTGGTTTGGAAATACGAGTGGAAATGTGTGGAAGGTGAAGAGGTTGATCTATCTGAAAAGCAACAATTCATCACAATGGTCATGAAAAACCCTTTCAAGGCAAACATAATTCCAAGGAGAAAATGATTTGGAAAAAGTCCATTGGGCTTGTTTGTTATATGTATATTAAGTTCTTGTCTCATGTGTGTTAAAACAAGTTGGGCCTTTATAAGGCTTTAGTATAAATACCAATACTTTAGCTTCTTTCCGTTCCGATGTTCATGGCGGAGGAGTTGAACCACCATTTGCAAACAATAAACCCTAAAGCTTCTAAATTTACGGAAGAGAAAATGGAGGCATCGAAGAAGCAGCAGCAAATGATGCTTCAAATGCAGCAGCGTCAACAACAGTTCTACATGATGCAGCAATTGCAGCAACGGCAGCAACAGCAGCAGCAACAGGCGGCGATGTCTAGGTTTCCGTCGAACACTGACACTCATTTCCGTCCTCCGGGATTTATCCAGAACCCACCCGTTGATCCGAACGCTAACCCTAACCCTAATTTGATTCAACAAAGCAAGGACTTTCAGCAACATCAACGGCAGCAGATGATGATGATGATGAGGCAGCAGCAACAACAACAACTACAACAGCAGAAATTGATGCATCCTCCGTCGAATCAATTGGAGATTCAGATGGCTTACCAAGACGCCTGGCGTGTTTGTAATCCTGATTTCAAAAGACCTTTCGCTTCTCTCGAAGATGCTTGTGAAAGGTTCGTCTTTTTTTTTTTGGTTCAGTTTGTTTCAATTGATGATTTTTCATCTTATATGATTTCTTGAAAGGGTTCTTTGAACTGATTGATCTCTGGTAGTGAACTAGCTTTAAAGATTCTGTAGAGGAATATGCAAATAGTCTCTATCGTTATCTTGATTTGACTTCTCAATTCTCGTCTTTTTATAGATAAAGGTCATTGCTTTATACTAGAGTGTGATGCTTTCCTTCAACTTTGTGTTTAATAAAATAATAAAATTATAATTAGTTGTTATCTCTATGTGTGACATTGTGTATGTTGCTGATATGTGAAATGTTTATTCTCTTACTGAGTTCATCATTGTGGAATCATCTCTTATGAAGTTTTGCGTATTGTTAATGATTAATTCATTGTTCTCTATGTGAGATTTTACCATTTCTCTGTTTTTTTTGAAATCATATATGCAGATTGTTACCTTATCATGTCGTGGCAGATTACGAAGCTGAAGAAGATGACAAAATCCTCGATTCAGATCCAACAGGGCAGACACTATCACGTTGTCAGCAATGGGACAACAACATAGCAGCCAAAGTTGCAGAATTCACAGCGACATTTGAGAAACAAGTCGAAGCTTTCAACATGATAACTCAAAAGAGAAGTGAAGGAGAACTCAGAGCTGAAGAAAGGTTGATGATTGAACAACATTTGCTTCAAGGCGAGAGAAATGGATGTATGGAGCTGAAATTGGAATCGGATAGAGAGAAGGCTGCTCAAGAGGCTAGGTTAAGAATGGCTGCTTTCGCTCAAGCATCAGGACAACAAGTGAGCGTAGCTGAGTCACAACAGTCTTTGATGGCTCGCAATCCATTGAGAGCTAATGCGATTGGGAATCATGGAGAAGAAGAACAACACCAACAACAAGGACGTAACATGAACCCTGAAGAGATGATGATGATGATGAATGGCTGGGGGGATCAGAATAATAATAGTAGCAAGAGAGAGGACAACAAGGAACCACCATTAGAAGATTTCTTGAATGATGAAGAAAATGAAAATGGAGAACATGACAACTGGCGTCGAAGTGGAGAATTTGATTTGAATACTCGCTAAATGCATTTTGATTTTTGATGGTGTAGTTAATAATAAACTGAGAGGATAGTGTGCAAGGAAAAAAAAGGGTGTTAATTACCGTGAAATGATAAAATGACGCTGGTAAAGAGTTTTGAACAATCGTGCCAATTTCAAATTATTAAAGTATTTAGTAGTATCACTATATTGGTTTTTTTGAGTAAACAAAATAATGTAAACCACAAAAGCAAAACGGGCCAATATAGACACAAGTTACATCAAACGCCTAAAAATGGAAAAGCATGCACCATGTGACTTTAAACACATCAACGAATATCAATTTCTTCTAGCTGCAGCTGGGACCATACGACACAATCCCTCTTTTTTATTTTTTATTTTCTTATATATTTTCAAAAGGATCTTTTACGGTTTTCAATTATTCAAAAAAAAAAAACCGTAATTATTATGCATGCTGCTGATGTGTATATGTGTGGGGTTTATAAACTGCTGAAAGAAATATGAAATAAATTAGTGAAAGGTAACCTTATGTTGTGGACGTCTCGTAGGCTATGTCTTTCTCTACGTGTCAGATGAGAAGTTGCTCATGTGTCGGCCTCAAATACTTGAGCTGTAGTTTTATCTTAAAGAAACAATACATATATCATCATTTTATGTATTTGATTTCTACTTGTCTTATAGACCGATTAAGTAGCTAAATTATCTAATGGTAACTGAGTTTGATTATATATTTTAAAATTTGATCATATGACATTAAACCTGCTGAAAAACAGACACTTCTTATGCTATGAAATATATCTTTTAATCCAAACAGCATAGGATTCTTTTGCTTCAATATAGTCGAGCTTCAAATCTGCGACACCATCTTGGCCCTGACTTTAAAATATAACTGTGTTTAGATCGTAAATATGATTTCACAACTTGATTTAATTTTATATTTGCTCATTAAGATATTTATTTCAGGATTTTAAGAACATGGAATGAGTGGGAACTAAAGTAGCATATATAAGTTGTTAAAATAAAATCGCCCACATCTATCACATTTTATATTGTTGAAGCTGAATTCTATATTATTTTCTAAAATTATAGAAAATTAGAAATCCAGTAAAATATGATTAAAAACATAAATGTAAAGTCCATAATTATATGATTCAATATTATCAGTTTTCATTAAATTTGTTGATAATCAAATGTCAATTGACATTGTTTTGCCATAAGGAGAGAAAAAAAAAAACTTTGAGAGAAGGACATTATTAAGTGCCATTTTTCTTAACACGCATTTGGTGCCGTTTGGGTTTTAAGAACAACGAAGTCGTATGCAAGAATATGACAATATTTAATGACATTTAAGAACAATTAAGTCGTAATCGTTTATAAGACTATGACAATCTATTAAAAATATATAAAAGATACTTTATAGTTTATACTTCAAAGCTTTTAAAATCTTACCAACAAATATGACGAAAGCACACTACATCCTAAAGGCTAAAAGTTATAAAGTTTACTGGTTAAACAATTAAACAAAAAATTTGAAATATGTAAGAAAAATACTAAAACAGATGTTTTAAAAGCTAAACCAGAAATTATTTGAGATATTAGTATTTCACAACCAATAAGCTGTTAGCTTTTTTTTGTCTTCACCAATGCCGCTTAATTTTAAAAGAAAAGAAAACAGCCCTTGATGTAAAATGAGAAGTATGTTTTGTTAATTTTAATATTGGTCGGTAACGCATATGAATCTCAACAATTAGAAAATAGAAATAGTATTTTTCAAGTGACTAGTGTTGAAATGATTTAAAACATGTCACTCCCTCACTTTTATAACAACAATATTTAAAAATAATAATATCTGTGGAAGGAAAAGAAAAAACGAGTAAAAATTTCTTGGAGTTGGGAAAAGAAACAGATGCCAAACAACAGTGGCATGCTCTGATTCTTATCTCTTAAAAACACACTTCACAGTCACTTCTCTCATTGGACCTCTCTCTCTCACTCCCTCGTGTTCTTTATATTGTTCCCTCTCAGAATCTCCTCTCTTTCCACAATTTGTCTGTAACCAAATCATAGATGACCTGATTCCTTTTTTTTTCATTTTTTCAAATCCCCATTAAAACCTTACCTACCCATGAAGTAAAGTAAAACTCTTTTCTTTATATCTCATAACTCTCTTCCTCTTTCTTTTTTATCATCAACTTCATCATCAGTCTCTAAACTCATCACAAGTCAAGAAGATGAAGAGAGGACATGAAGAAACATGGGACCCACCACCACAACAACCACAAGGTGAAGGTCCTTCAATGGCGGATAAGAAAGCTGACGACAACAACAACATGGATGAGCTTCTTGCTGTTCTTGGCTACAAGGTTCGATCTTCTGAGATGGCTGAAGTAGCAATGAAGCTTGAGCAGCTTGAGATGGTCTTGTCTAATGACGATGTTGGGTCTACTGTTTTAAACGACACTGTTCATTATAACCCATCTGATCTCTCTACATGGGTCGAGACCATGCTCTCTGAGCTGAACAACCCGGCGTCTTCGGATCTTGACCCGTCCGGAAGTTATGTGGATAGATCCGAATACGATCTCAGAGCAATTCCGGGTCTTTCGGCTTTTAAAACGGAGGAGGAAGAAGGCGTTGACGACGAATCTAGTAGCAAGAGGATCCGACTCGGATCCTGGTGCGAATCCGAGAGCGAGTCAACTCGTTCCGTGGTGCTCGTTGACTCGCAGGAGACCGGAGTTAGACTCGTTCATGCACTAGTGGCCTGCGCTGAGGCGATTCAGCAGGAAGATATCAACTTAGCTGACGCGCTCGTGAAGCGCGTGGGGACACTCGCTGCTTCTCAGGCTGGAGCTATGGGGAAAGTGGCTACTTATTTCGCTCAAGCTTTGGCTCGTCGGATTTATCGTGATTACACGGCGGAGCCCGACGTCTCCGGTGGGTTATTTGAAGAGGTTTTGCAGATGCACTTCTACGAATCTTGTCCTTACTTGAAATTCGCTCATTTCACGGCGAATCAAGCGATTCTAGAAGCTGTCACGACGGCGCGTAGAGTTCACGTAATCGATTTTGGGATTAATCAAGGGATGCAGTGGCCAGCTTTAATGCAAGCGTTAGCGCTCCGACCCGGTGGACCTCCGTCGTTTCGTCTCACCGGAATCGGACCTCCGCAGGTGGAGAATTCGGATTCGCTTCAGCAATTAGGTTGGAAATTAGCTCAATTCGCTCAGAATTTAGGCGTTGAATTCGAATTCAAAGGTTTAGCCGCTGAGAGTTTATCGGATCTAGAACCCGAAATGTTCGAGACCCGACCCGAATCAGAAACCTTAGTTATCAATTCGGTATTTGAGCTCCACCGGTTATTAGCCCGGTCCGGTTCAATCGAAAAGCTTTTCGCAACCGTCAAGGCTGTGAAACCGAGCATCGTGACGGTGGTGGAGCAAGAAGCGAATCACAATGGAATCGTCTTCCTCGATAGGTTCAACGAAGCGCTTCATTACTACTCGAGCCTTTTCGACTCGCTCGAAGACAGTTACAGTTTACCGAGTCAAGACCGAGTCATGTCAGAGGTGTACTTAGGGAGACAGATACTCAACGTGGTCGCGGCGGAAGGATCCAATCGGGTCGAGCGACATGAGTCACTGTCAAATTGGAAAATCCGAATGCGATCCGCCGGACTTGACCCGGTTCATCTCGGATCCAGCGCGTTTAAACAAGCGAGCACGCTCTTATCGCTCTTCGCCACCGGAGATGGATACAGAGTTGAAGAAAATGACGGTTGCTTAATGCTTGGGTGGCAGACGCGACCACTCATCACTACCTCTGCGTGGAAACTCGCCGGAGCTGCTGAGTCACGGCGGTAGAGATGACTCGCTTGAAAACCGGGAAAAGAATATAAAATAAATGTTTAAAAAGTTTAGGAAAAGGGACCGTAACTCTAGTAATGTTTTTTACTTTTTAACCCCAAGCTTTTAGTGGTTTAACCGTTTTGCCTAAATGTTCACAACTTTATCTTTTTGGACCTTGTGCGTATCCCTTGAGAGTGGAGAGAACGAGTGAAAAATCTTGTATCGTAGATCGAGCTAGTAGTTTTTCAATAAATGTTTGGAAGGATAACGATTCTGTATGTTTTTTTTTTCCTTTTTTCACACAATAAATATGAATAAAAATATTTATTAAATCATGGTGATATTTTCAATTTTGGATAGTTTCGTTGATAACATGAGGAGTGAACGTGAGCGTTTCTGAAAAGGCGGATCTAAAACGTACTTTCAGTTTCGAGGTCTGATGTCAGCAATAGTTAAAAGATTTTGTGTACATTTTTGTTTTCGAACATTTAAAGAACAAACAGATTGTTCGTTTTTGCTTTCTTTAGTATGGGTTCGATGAGGTAATATAAGATGTCAAATTGATCTTGACGTACGTTTCCTACTTTTATGAGATCATAAGCCTCCTCAAATTCAATGGTCTTCCATAAAAGAGTTGGTGGTGGATGTAATACATTTTTAAATAAACTCCGGTTAAATTTTCAGTATATTAACTAACCGATATTTCGATGGAATTTTGGCTGGAAAGGTTCGGTTTACATATAAACCAGAATGAGCACTCCAATGGCATATTAACATCATTGAAAATTTGTAAAAAGTAAAAAGTTTTCTTTAGTAAATAGTAATGTACACACAGAAAGACTTTTTTAACTTACAAAAAGCTCTTATTATGAACAGTTTTGAGTAAAAAGAAAATACCAGTCACTAAGAACCAAAACGCCGGCAACTGGACTGGCATGTATTCTTCAATCTTCATCACCAAACCACGATTTTTTTTACTTGGAGGAGACGTCCAAATTGCGGTTTTAAGGACGAACAAGGGTCGAAGCACGTTCTTGTAGATGTCTCAAGCTTTTCTCCATACTAACTTGCACCATTTCAGCTAGCATTTTCTTGGCCTTACCGGATTGATCATCTCCGTCTATATGAGAGATTAAGCTCGACACTATGTTTTCTATTGTATCTGGTTGAACCTCTGATCTCGGGCTTTCCGAGTCCCTTAGTAAACAGAGAAGTCTTTGAGCTTTAGTCCTAGATTTCGATGTCCCTTGAACTGTGAGCTCAAGTAGTCCCGGTATCACACCTTCTCTAAGGATTGGCTCTCTGTATTTACTTCTATCGCTTTGGCACAGCGTTAAAAGCACGCCAACCGCGTGTTCCCGAGCTTGTAATGATCCGTTTTCAAGAACTTCCACTACTGCGAAAACTCCTCCTTCATTTGAAATCAACCCTGTTCTCGCCTCCTCACCAGAAACCATCAATGATTCTATTAGAGAACAACATTTCTCTGATGTTTTTGATGACTTTTTACTTGATTTGAGAAGATTCAGTATTGGCGAGAGTGGTTTAGTCGCTAGGATCATGGTTAGGTTATTGGGGAGTGTAGAGAGGTTGGAAAGGGCCATCACTGCATCAGCTTTAGCTTGTGGGCTTCCATGTTTAACAACTTTGACTAGTAAAGGAATCACGCCATTCCCTCCGATGATGGGTTTGTTGTTAGCGGACGCGGAGAGAGTGAGCAAAGATGCAGAAGCATACTCTTGGAGTGTAGGGCTATCTGATTGTAAGAAGTTGATGATTGGCTCTAAAGCACCGGCTTCAATTATGCTTACCTTATTCCTGAAAATTGAAAAATCAACAACAAAAATTTAGAATAGTCACAGAGAAGAATATTATTGAAGACAATGACACATCTGTTCCTTAACAAATAGGCAAAAACCAATCTTTCTTTCTCTTAGACTTTAAGAGTATTCAATTTCAACGTCATATGAATTGTAATAAAAGCATGTAGGGTTTGTAGCCACCAACCTAACCTCTCTTAGGAAAACCAAACCAAACTAAAGGTACGGATTGAATTATTTAATGTCCATGGATACAAAAATTAAAGAAGGAAAGATATTTAATAATGTTAATATAGGAGAGGAAAAGTGAAGATAAAGAAAGGGTTGGGTATTGTTTCTCTACTTTGCTTGCTCCTTCTCTTTTCTCCACTAGAGGGATCTCATTATATAAAAGAAAAGGGATGATCTCAGAGTTTAGACCAAAGAAGAAATTGACTACAAAGTCGTTTGCGTATAAACTAAGAAAGATTGAGAAACTCAGAAAATACTAAGTCTGATAAAACGGGGCCCTACAGATACGGAAAGAGCTAATAAATTAAGTTTTCAAACTTATTCATACCTGCCTCAAAGCAAAAGAGTTAGTTAACTTCAGGTGATTTGCAACTAAACTATTACTTGACCTTAAATCATCCTCTGTTTTCTTTTAGGTTGACACAAACTTAAAGGCTACCAATCAAAAGCCTTCTTGGATCTTTGGAGGTACATCGAGATTGGCTAGTTTATGTCCTCTCTTTCTGATGGAATCAAAGAAGAGGGGAATTTGCGGCGGGTTTAGGGGATTAGAAAGAAAGATTCTAGTTTCAGTGTTATCTTACAAGTTGATTCTTTGCTTGCTTGTGGAATGTCAAGACTAGGGGAAAAAGGAAAAGGTAACATGACTCGTAGCTTTTGTGATGATTTCATCTACAACTAGAAACCAATCAAACCTCACAATATATAACGATAAAGGAAAAAAAAGAAATGTCCAGAGACCGCATAAAACCAAAGAATAATTTAAAAGTGAGAAGCAATAAAGAAGAGTATCTATATAGTAGTGTGGTGAAATATTCTGTTCCCAAAAAATGGATGAACCCTAAGGAAAAATTGAATTCGCAGTAATAAATATCCTTCAAAAGAAAGGAAACATAGAGTACACTCCAAGCAAAACAAAAAGCAATTGCTAACAAAAGTTGATAGATTTCTACCCAATCTCGTGATTAAAGCACAAAATGAGATCGCTACGATCGATATTATCCATTCCGATCTAATCATCAACTTACACGAAACCGACCAAAAAGGCACCAATTGACACTTAACTAAAGTTATTAATGATGATGATTCAATATTCTCACCGGAAAAGCGAAAATTAAGTCGGAACAAATGAATTCTCCGGACGTAGAGATTGTGATTAACTAATTAAAAATTAACTTAGTTTCTGATTAATCCACGTAATCTAATATTATTCGATTTTAATTAATAAGGTGATGATTATCTAACTAATTCCAACACGAGAAATCACTAATCAAATGAGAATATGAAAACAGAACAATTCGAATTTGGGGAAAAGGAAGAAGAACGTACTTCTCGTCTTTGACGGCGAGGTTAAGGAGAGCAAGCAGAGCTGCCCCGTGGTGCGATTCAGGGGAGTCAAATCTGAGCATCGAAACCAGCGGTTCCACGGCTTGTGAAAAGTGTCGGCGGCACCTATGCGACGTCTTGGTGAGCCGACGGATCTCTTTGGCAGCAAACAACCTCGAATCAAGATCTTCGGATCGGATTAAACTCAGAACTCTCTGGATTGAAGCAGAAGACGACGAAGAAACAGAAACCGACACCGACGGAGAAGCCGCCGTGTGGAGCAATTCGTGGTCTACATCTCCGCCACGTGGCGAATCGCAATCAAGGCTCGTGTTCGTGTCGATTGATGAAACGGAGGAAGAGGAAGAAGAAGCAACGGTGGAGACGAGGCTGTTGGTTTCTCCGGCGAGGTCCATTTCAGGAGAAAGAAGAAAGATCTGCTGAGAAAGAGAAAGCGAGAGAGAGAAAGACGTATGAAGAAGGCGTTGGCCAACGGTTACATAGTACGTGTATATTTATACTACACACGAGTGGCAATATGTATCTTATTTAGTAATATATCTATATATTATATTTTTAGTCATATACTATTATGTTTGCGAAATTTCATTCGTATGTAATTTACAGAGCAAATTGTATGAAAAAAAAACAATAAATCTAAATTTATAGGAGACAATGGGTCGAAGACTTTTAAGGGATGGCTTCTATTTCTCTAGTTTTTAACTTTTAGTTGTAAAAAGATATTTTTTGAACAATGATGTCGATGGCCCAAAGCTATTTGTGAGATTTTATTCGATCATTTTGTTTATTAAAGTATATGTTTGGTCCTCAATATCGAGATCAATTACCAACCATTCTTTGTTATACGGTCTTTATCTTATGTGTAGCTATATTTAGAAACAATAAAATGGGACATCTTTTGGTAAATAATCCAAAAGGCTTAAAGTATCTTAAAAGTAAAGAGCTAATACAAAAAAAAAAGTATAAATAATTGACACATTTGAATATCTTTAGATTTCTTTTTAAATTCTGTTTAAGAGAGACATATCTAAAGATATTTAAAACTGACTTAGCACATTTGAATATCTTTAGATTTCTTTTTAAATTCTGTTTAAGAGAGACATATCTAAAGATATTTAAAACTAACTTAGCACATTTAATATAATTCTACTTTTTCTGTATTTTATTCTTTATCTAGAACTTTAATTTTGATTTCTGTAAATAAGCACACATTCGAGTTATTCGTATTTATGCTCAATCATCATCCCTAGTGGTCTCGGACAATGCATAAATTCTTTAGAACCAACGCTCTTGAGCATTTTAACCGTTCTAAAGCCTAAACACAAAAAATTAGATCAGCCAAAACCGAGAAGACAATATCTAAAGAATGGAGAATTCTTCAACATATCATTACAATCCGTTTCAAGAATAATCCAAGACCTTCCATTACATTAAATTAAGACAAAAAGAAGAAGAAAAAAAACGTAAGTATCAAATGATTGTCATTACAAAACAAATTAAAATGATTAAATTTCAAACCTTTTCATATAGATATATATCTGGAAAAAATTAATTTAGAAAATCTTGGCGACATCTTTCATAAGACCACGATTGGCACTTGCGAACTCAGAAAATTCTTCGTAAGATATAAATCCATCGCCATCAGTATCAATCTCAGCCATCATACGCTTAATGTCGTCATGTGTGACCGAGCCAAGGTTCTTGAGAGCATCTCCAAGCTCGGCCGCTGAGATTTTTCCATCTCCATTAGCATCAAATTTCTTGAAAATGCGGTCATGTTCAGCTTTTTCCGTTGTGTCAGCCATTGTTTGTAGTTTTGTTTTTTTTTGGTCGGAGAGATTTGATGATCAACAAGTGTTATATAAAGAGATTTGAATGTGGAGAAGCCGAGGCTATGCTTTAAATTAGGCGATTTATTGAGAAAACTGAATTTACCAATATTAGAATGTGACTTGGTCTTCCATCAACTGTACACAAATGTTGTTTATTTCCCTTTTGTTGTTAAAACAAGAAAACAATTAGTGAAAGAAAAACATTGAATAATATTTGATGACGTAACTTAAAATTTGTTACATTTTAGCTCATAATCATGTATTATTATGCATAATTTGAATCCGTTAGGATTCCAAAATTGATATTTTCGTGAATTTATTTGAACTTTTATTCATAACAATATAAACATGCATATGATTGTTTCGTTTGTCTTAATAGTAAACAACTGATAATATTGGGTTTAACTATGCTATATAATGAGATGTATGTACAATACAAATCCATAATTCAAAACTGTACTCGCAAGTAAAATCTACTTGAAATCAAGATTTTGTATTAGACCATTTCCTTTGTTTCAAACAACAATGTAAAGAATCTAAACAAATATTATCGTTTTAACTTGGCCAAAAAGGTTGGATTGTGAGAAATACATGGGACAAAAAAACAACAGCTTAATCCAACGGGTTTTTTTTCTGGCTTTATATGGATCTTCAAAGATGAAGTTTGAACTCATAACTTTGAAGCAAAAATAAGTCTTTTGAAAGTGTATAGAGAGACTTAATCACCTTCAAGGAGCTCTGTCAAAAGGTTTAGTGTCATTGTAACAAGTATCCCACACTGCTTCCATTGCGTCTTTAGCAGCTACTTCCGAGCAATACGGGTTGCCACGAAGCGATTTCAACACTCTTCTCTTTATACATTCCTTTTGAAAAAAACCAAGAATACAGGTTAATATTAACAAGAATCATCCATCAATCCACACATGTTTATATGAACCAACTAATGCAATTCTTCTCTTGTAATGACTTACTTGTTCATGCCCTCTTAATTTAACGAAACCCCGCAAAAGTTCTCTCTTGAAATGGCAATCACCGCTTAGATGACCTGCACGTATCTGTTTAAAGAATACACACACACCGAATCCTATCAAGAACTTTGACAACAATATATCAATTGGTAAAAGCTTGATCTAACTATTGTAATCACCTCACTGCAAGCATGATGAGCACAGTTAGTCCAATCCAAATTCTTGGCTCGGCACTCGTCATAAGCATGGATTAACTCGTGTATAACTACTTGGTTCACTTCATCTTGAATGGTCAGATAGTTACTGCAAACAGTGATCTTGAAACATAGAAAACAAAAGGAAATTAGTATCAAGGTGCTCGAGAGCATAGTATCGAAAAAAAGAAACTTGGAAATGGTTTTTACCCCTCTTCCTTTAGTGTAGCCTCCAGCAACAGGTCCAGTACAAACTACTGCCTTGATGAAATTATCACCAACTCTACACCCAGATTTCTCCATTTGCTCCATCATAAACTTCACAATTGGGTCTAATCAAACAACATTCAAAACCCCAAATCAGACCAATCAAGTGATTCCTAAACCCTAAACCCTAGATTGCTCGAAAAGTCCCAAACTTTTTTCCAATGAATATCTAAAGATACAGAGGCGCTAATAAAACAAAGAATGATGGATTAAGATTGAGAAAGTGGTGAATTGAAGAGTTTGAATAAATTACTTCGGAAACTCCTGTGAATCATGTCCTGGCATTCTTCGATAGATTTGCCACGTCTTGGTCCTGGGTTAAATTCGGACCCAGAATTCGGAGCTGCTGCATCTTCCATTCAATTTCTGATTCGATTTTGACGGCAGTTTTTTTTTTTAAAGCCGGAGATACCTCGGGAGTGGCCTAAGATCGATGGTCGGCGAGTGGGGACGGAGAGAAAATGAGAGGAAGGGTAAATATGTAAATTATATTACTACCTCCTTCCATTTGTTTTCTATTTTGGTTATTTCATATTTGAATTGATAAAAATCAAGACTAGTAATTATATAAACCTGTAAAAGTCAACGACAATCTAGAATACTAAACCCAAATTATATGATAGGTTTGAATAAATTTAATCGTCAAGTAAAATTTAATAATTTTGCAGGAAAATGAATTTTAATTACACACATTTAAGTATGGCACATGTCAAACCTAATTTTTTTCCCTTTTAAATCATTTAATTGAAAATGATTTTTTCTGGATATTTTATCTTTTCCAGTACCTATGTATTAATTTTCTATTATTTGGAGATTTGATACTTTGTAAGGTAAATTACAAGCCTAACATGTGTCAAAGTGAATCCCATATAATTTTGGATAACAAACTAAATTTGAAACAAAAAAATCTCCAAATGGCCCAGTCAGTTAAATTATACATTTAAATAAATGCAATTCATAGAACAAGATCTACATATTTTTACCAAAATATTACAAGTATATATCCTAAGTTTTAAAGATCGCATATTTTATGCAAAAATTCTAATTTTATCTAATAATGAATTGAATTATCAAATTTTAAAAATTTGGTTCCCTATAAATGAACATAAATTTGACACAAATTCTCATAACAAAAGAAGAATATTAAGCAAAACACATACACTTACGAAAAAAATGTCAGTAAAACAAATTTTCGAGAGGTTCGACAAAAACAAAGACGGTAAACTCTCACTGGACGAGTTTCGTGAATTGGCTCTTGCTTTCTCACAAAGCTATCCCCAAGAGGAAATCGAAAAGCTGTTCAAAGAGATTGACATGGACGGTGACGGCGAGCTCGACGTCGACGAGTTTACTTCGTCTTTTGAGCAATCGTTGAAGGATGCATTTGCTTTTTGTGATGCTGATGGTGACGGAAAGATAACGTCCAATGAGTTCTATGTGGTCATGACTGGGCTTGGGAAGGAGTACACCGAGAAAAGATGAGACGAGATGGTTCGAGCCATGAATGCAAATGGTGATGATTATTTGACTTTTGAAGATTTTATGGCTATTGTGATTGGTGACTCTAAGAAAAGACTAAACTCTTTGCTTAGTATAAACATTTTTACAGGTTTATAACTCTATCAATACAAATATTATATAGTTGTTCTACAAATTGAAAAAATTAATTAACATAATTATGTTAAAAATAAATAAATTATAAGTCTCTAACCAAAACATAAACAAAAAGAAAACACACACACACAAATTTAAGACATTAAAATAAAAATGGATAATTCTGAATTGGTTTTCTACGAGGCTTCTTTCCAACATCATTAGAAAGCCCGAAAGATAATTATAAGCCCACGAATGGGTCAGCTTTATTTAGGGCTTCTGTATCTTCTTCAATAGGCTCTAGCTTGAGCCGCAAGAAATCAGAGGAAGAGAAAGAAGACTATGACGATGATCTCCGATCTTCCAAGAGAGTTGGTAGAGGATGTTTTCACTTTGGTACCTTTAATATCAATGAGAGCAGTACGATTAACTTGCAAAAACTGGAACACTTTAACCAAAAGTGAGAGGTTTTTAAAGGTGCACATTGGCAAAGCAACAAGGGAAAGAGGGGATAGAACCTAAAGGCAAACTTACTTGCCTATACGAACAAGTCAAGATATCTAAAATCTTTCATTGCGAGGGTTTATTGTTATGTAGCTTGAATTCCGAGGATTTTTCTACTACGTTTGTGGTTTGGAATCCGTATTGCGGGCAAACGAAGTGGTTCCAACCCATACATTTTTATGACCCTATGAAGGAACGATGGGAAAAGCACGATTACGCTCTAGGATATGTGGAGAAGAAGAACAAATCCTGTCTTCGAAACTACAAAATTTTGAGTTTTAAAGTAGATAACTTGTATTATTCGGAAGGAGACTATAAAATCTACGATTTTGACTCTGATTTATGGAGGACTTTTGATGTCACTCCACCACACTGTCGTTTAAAGTGTTATCAACTTGGTGTTTCTCTCAAGGGAAACACTTACTGGTATGCTACAAAAATGAGCTGGGAAGACATTTACATTGTATGTTTTGATTTTACGAGAGAGAGATTTGGACACTCTTCTGCTTCTGCCTTTTAGGGCTAAGGACTATTATGCCAATGTGAATTTATCTTGTGTTAGAGAAGAGAATCTTGCGGTTTTATTTAACCACCAAGAACCAAATAAACATGAGCTTAGTAAGATATGGATTACGACTAGTATTGAGACCGGAAAGGTTTATTGGAGCAAGTTCTTGAAAGTTAATATGGGACCCCAAGTTTCACCTAAACTCGATCGTTTCATCATTGACGAGGAGAAGAAAATCACCATGTGTTGTTTTTTCTGAATGGGATGACCTCAGAGTTAACATCATCGGAGAGGATGGATACTTTAGACAACTGGATGTCGAAGGCTCACAGTGGTGCGCTTATTATGTTCCAAGTTTAAATAGTGCAAATCAAGCAGCATTTCAAGATGCAATATTAGGAAAAAGATTAAGCAATTCAGAAAAGCTTAATTTTCCAATAAATCTTGTGATTATTTTCCTCTGCCTCTCTTTGTGAAACTTTCAATCACTTTGTGTTGGTTCACAAGTCTTTCGATATTTGCACATTTGTTACCTTGATTACTGTAACAAATCTGGTTTGACAATTGTAATTTAATTATTTTCCAAGTTAGTTAACTAATCCATTGAACGCGTATGAACTATTCATTAATTAATTTGAGAATTAAACACTATCAATAAGATGACATAAATCCATTTTTAGAATAACATCCACACATTCTTGGAAATTCTATATATTTGATTTTTCTTTTAATGAAAAAAGATTTACTTGTTTTCTATATAAAACAAATCAAGCTAAATTGTAAAACGCGTACATAGGATAACTTCAAATCCTATATAATGGCGCATTGTTTCGCATTTCACATATGCTTCAGAAAAAGAATGAAGAATCGAGAAAATTAAGAGTGACATATTAATATGACTAGTAATAATCTGTCGATAAATGATATCTTCGAGAGGTTTGACAAGAACAAAGACGGTAAGATCTCATGGGAAGAGTTTCGTGACGCGATTCATGCTCTATCTCCAGCTATTTCTTCAGATAAACTCGTTGAGATGTTCATCCAGCTTGACACGAACGGAGATGGTCAGGTTGATGCGGCCGAGTTCGCTTCGTGCATGGATCAAACCGCTCAGTCTAGTGGTGGTGACGTGGAGAAAGAGTTGAAGGATGTATTTAAACTATATGATATTGATTGTGATGGAAAAATATCAGCCAATGAGTTATATGTGGTGATGACTCAGCTCGGAGAGAAGTGTACGCTTGAGAGCTGCGTGGGGATGGTTCAAGCCGTCGACGCAGATGGTGATGGTTATATTAGCTTCGAGGAATTTAAGACAATGATGGGTTCTAAGTAGTGTTAAGTATGCTTGTTGACAAAAAAATAAAAGTAGTGTTAAGTATGCTTCCCTTCAAGAACTTAAGCCTAGAAATTGGTCGCTGTAATAATGTTTTTATTTACGGAGGCATGTCATATTTTGATATTTCTCTTTTCATCAATTTAATTTTTCGATTTTGAGCTTTCTCAAAATTTCAACACAAAACTAAAAATAATAGAAAGTTACAAGAAAATAACACAAACCAAAACATAAGAAAATCTTGAATTGGTCCTTTTTGTAAATAACCCTACTTAGATTTTTCTGTAAATAGTAGTGATAGCTTTCAGTATAATGATATAATGAAGATTTTGAGTAGAATAATGATAGAAATACAACAAAGTTGGAGCATCAGAGAGATGTAAGAACTTTTTCAGAGAATTTACCTAAAGGCTTTTACTTCAAGGCTTTCAATATGTTTCTCCGCCACAGAGCAGTCTCTGGGTCGAACCTCAGCTCCCAAGTTGGCCAGTAATGGAGATCTTGTTTCAGAGTCAAGACTCGTGGCTTGCCGTTAAGATGAACAGTCCTTATACGCACAAACTGCCCGTGCTCTAGCTCCTGTAGCAACCGAACCGAAAAGAAACAATCTAAGATCAAACTTCAAATCAGAGTAAAAGACCAATATTGTAATGACTAGGATCACTTTTATTCAGGGAAAAAGTAAATGGAAGTGAGTTCTGTAAGAACCTTGGTAGCATCTGCAAATGCGTTTAGGTCAGGAGTCTTCTTCCCGTTAACTTCCACGATCCATTGAAGTGCGTAGAGGCCATAGCGGTGTGCGGGACTCCCGTGACACCATCTGAGAACATAATTTATCAGAGAGAAATCCAAGCAACAGATGAATTCTAGTTGGCCGAGACCAACAATTTGGTTGGTACCAGGTTTCTTGTTGATACATTTGAACCAAATTGAGATTTTCATAAGCAGGTCTTATATTTAACTAAGTACCTTGTCACATAGACACCATGGCCTTCCTCAGGAAGAAATCCAAGAGCGCGAACCGCAGGATGAGGATCCTGAACAACACATCCGCACCAGTTTATCACTCTTGTAGTTCCATTCCCATCTCTTTTATCAGTTCCAACTACGAGCTCCATTTCCCGGCCCTGACAAACCAACAAGAGACTAAATAAACACGTGTGCCAATTTTCAAAATATAAATTATTTGTGTCAAGATACAGAAGAAAAGGACAGGAGCTATTGTCACAGTTAGTGATCATTCACATAAAAGGTGATACCAGAGAAACAAATAAATGATAAGATGTCTCAAGAAAGAAGAGTTAATGGTGTCACCTGTCGAAGGATTGTTAGATTGAGATTTTCATCGCTGTGGCCACCCTTATCCAATGCTTGGCAAACGGCTTCTATGTCACTGAAGCATGTAACTGGCATCTTGTTGACTGCCAGAACCATGTCGCCTTGTTCCAGAAGATTTTCAGCTTTTGATCCTGCCAGGCAACCTTTCACACGAAGAACTTGTCGTCTAACAGGATCTTTCTTGACTAGAATCTGTGAGAACAATCAATAGAATAATTAGTTTTGAGATTGTCTACATTGTTAAAAAATGGTATTAACTCACTATTGCACTTGAAGAAAACAATTAAATGCGAAAAGATCATATATAAACAGCAAAAGGCTTACCTGGATCCATTCATCAGTCAGACCAAAACTCCGAGCCTTTGAGAGCAAAGTAGGATACAACTCAACTTCCAAAATCCGAACAAGTGGCATTGGCCTTTTGACACCATTTATGAGAAGAGCTGGCCCATTTCCACCAGATATGATTTTCTCAAGGACTTGGCTAATCGCATATACTGGGATACCTCTGACAAACTGATGGTCTTCTGACGAAGTGGAGCTGTATTTAACCTGTGATCAATTCACAAGAAAGCAGTGTGTTAGAAAAAAAGAAACACAAAATTAGGTGAACTGCAAAGTGGGAAGATGAACCTGAGTCGAAAAGCTTCCCCATATGGCCCGAATCCTCCCCTGCTCATCAGTCAGCGCCCCTGAAAATGAGCTACCAAAATCTGCAAAGAAACAAGAAAAGAACGAAGTGAGATTTGAACAAGTCTAAGATAACTAAATGAAATTTCAAAAGCTCTGAATTTCTTACCTGTATCAAGCTCGATGACTTCCATATTAGTAGCTCTGTACCGGGGAGAATCAGCAGACCCAATGTTTAATGCCGCACATGGATTGGTTACAATAGATTTTCTTGATGTGGCTTGAAGGTTCCTACTCAATCCGACAAGATAAACTGAATCTCCACGTTGCAGTGCAGGTTCTGCTCAGATAAGACATTGCAACATGAACTCATCCGTTGACATGGCTAGTAAAAGGAAATTTTAAATGACAGGAAACTGAAAGCCGTACAACATATACATGATCTAATAAGACATAATCATCTGTAAAATGGTAATATACAAATGGAGCAGTGGTGGAACTTTCAAATAGTTAACAAAATCGAGGCAAAATCAAAATGCACCAAAAGTGTTTTGGTACAGAGTTGTACCAACGTACCAGGAAGTAGCTCAGCTGCACGAATGACTGAAGCACTAGCAGGATCCATTGCTGACGGATTATAGGCAATAAGAGCATAGTTGTGAACAGGATGAAGAAATACCACCTGCGGTTCAGTTAAGAAAGATCAGTTCTAAAGCTTCCTTCCATGAACTAAAAGATCCTCAGGCAATCTAACCTCTCCAGGAATCTCGACTGGAAAAGCAGCAAAGGACAACATAACATCAGATGCAGAAATTGCAACAGTGTTTTTGTCCACCACAGCAAGTCCCATGCTTGAAGAATGATATATAATGATCCCAGTCCCAAAGAAATGTTGCGAGTGTACACCATCAAGACTGCATGATGGTGGCACATGAACCTGTATAAGAGAACTTAGTTTCAACAGATGCAAGTTGCCTTGAATCACAATAAGAACTATATTTACAATTGCATATACCAGAAACATATTTAACCAAGACACAAATTCAATTAACCAGGTCATACTTTCTTATAAGCATCCGTAGATTATTATTTATCAGACTTGTAGAAGTAATTTACCAATCTAACATTTAAGTAACTACTTTGTGTAGTCAATTTTGTACTCTAGCAACTCTGGATCTTGAATTCAATTTTGTACACTATTTTAAACAGGTTCGGTAACAAACCAATCTTCTGTGCAAATGAATAGAATCCATTGCTACACCCACATATACTAACCCAATATATTAAGTGTTAGCAAACGTTGAAAATAGCACACCACATGAAGTATTAAATTTCAATATATGTGACTGATAACTAGAGAATTTTAAGTCTTTACCTCAAACATGACAAGAGCAGGCTCAATAGCACGCTCAGCCAATGAAGCATTGGCAGACAGTGCTGTTGCACCTTCGAAGTCTCTTAAAACTGTATTATCTGTTGCCATTGCAACATCAGATTTAAATTCACTGCCAAATAAGGAACCATTTGCGGCAATTCCATCTAAAGAATCTTCTTCAACTCTTTGTTTCTTTGCTTCTGAACCAAAATCATTCAGAGAACCATCCCCACTAGACGCTTCCATAATAGCTGCAGTATCAGTAACCCCACGAACATTCACTTCATGCATGGGTTCTGTATCGTGATGGCAGAGAGAAATATGTTGGCTTATAGGCAAGCCGTTATTACCAATAGATGGTGAAACAGCAGCAGGTTCAATTGCAGGTTTCACATCCCATAAACCGGAACTGTCATTACGTGTATACAACTGTGGAGGAGCGTACCATTCATGACGATCAATTGTGACTAACACAGACTGCAAGAAATGGAAACCAACAATAAGTACTTCTCATTTGAGTAATATCATAAAGTTCAAAACGTAACATGGATAGCAAGTATGTTAGTGACAGGAAACGTTGTTAACACAACAAAATTCACTGTGAAAATCTTAGTTTTAAAGATAGTATTTTGTTTCAATAGACAGTGATCAGAGATCTATCAGCACTGCAGTAGCAAAAAGAATCACATACTTGGAACACCAAGAAGAGAGGTAATATCATCACAGAATCAACAAATTGTATGCAAGAATGAAGATGCTGATAGCCTAACAAAATATCATATAATAATACTGGCATCAAGTTTTGACGAGTATATTGTTACAGTGAGTTAGGAAATCTAACAAAAAGATTTTTAACAAGGAACATCACCTTCTTACGATGACGATCGGTGTGAGACATATATTCCAAGGGAACACGAGCACCCCTAGAAAGCTTTGAAAGAACAGTTACTAAATCCCCAAGACCAGAAATGTCCTCATTAGCAACCTTCTTTATGATAGCATGTCGAGGAACCCCAGCTCTAAATAGCATATATCTGAATAGAAAAGATATCATCCAAGTAAATCCAGAAATACAGAGACACATAATCATTTACATTCACAATAAGCTCAATGTAAGAATATGACACATCAGTAAAGAAAGTTAGGAGCCTGATGTGAAAAGATTGAAGGCAGAAGTAGAGCGGCTTACCCAGGGTCCGCAACATAAGCCAGGCCACAGGGAAAACGAAAATTACGAGCCTGTTAAAACAATAACTTTTAAGATCAGTTAATGCCCATAGGAAAGTTCCCGTGAAACGCGAGGAAGCTTCTTTATCAGCAGAAGGTAGGGTAGTCACATCACTAGATCACTTAGTTATACTTCCACAGTCAAATATAGCAAGCCAGTGTGCGGGACAAAGTCAATCCAAAGCATTTATTATGAATAAAATATCTAGCATATTCATATGATTCTCCAACTGATAGTACACTAAAGAGTTCCAAAATCATACAGTTAGGATTACTACATTCACAAAGAGCATGCCAACCAATTAACATGTCAGCTAAATTATTTGAAAATAAGAAAAGTGCAAAGTAATCAATTGGCAAGATCAGCAAGAAAATTCAATGACAGATAAACCCTAAACATTATACCCTGACTGTAAACACTAAGCCATAAAGACAACAGTTCCACTTGTAGGACACAAGAATGTCATGCAAGCAGCCACAGAGAAGCAGAAATTTTCAGAAAATATATTTGCAAGTCATAGTTAAGTTACCTGCTGATAAGACAACGGATGAATTACAGCACCGCTTACTTCCAGGAAGTGGTCTGGAGTGATTGAGTGTAAATCCTGTACCTGTGGCAGGAAATACACAAACACATAAGGCTCTTGATCTTTATGGAAGATAGGAAGCATGGATTACATTTAAGCAAATTTTGAAATTCTACACGAATTATATGTAAGGTATTGAGGAACTCTTTCATCTATCCGGTACAAGGAGAAGAGCCACAAGAACAAATTTAATGACCAACAAAAAAGGCAAGAGAGCTACACTTATCTTACTTCTAGTCTTTGCATTGTCTCCTATTTTTCGAGTCAGTATGTAACTGGGCAGAAACTAAACACAAACTCCTAGAAGACTACGCGCATAAAACCAAAGTTAGAAATAGAAGAATGGAACTCACTGATACACCAACAGATAGTGGCTGTCCACCCCTTTCAATCTCCAATTCAAGTATCTGGCCAACACCGTCATCAAGCAGATTCTCCAGGTTAAGAAATTGCGTGAGCACCTGTGATAACAATCAAATGCATAAAGGGAAATTTAGCAAAACGAGGAAAAAGGAAACTGGACAATGAAGTGCACTGATTAATAGGTAATCTCTAAATCATGCATTTCTTTTTTGCAGCAAAAATATATCACAAATCTCAATTGGTCAAGGCAGACGGAAAAAGCAATCCGGACTAAAAAGATGTAATCGAGATAAACTTACTGTGTCGTTCACACGAACAAGAACATCTCCCGGCTCCAAATGTTTATCAGCAGGGCCACTTGGCACCTACCACGTGTCAGGAAATAATTTTAACTGTAGCCGACGCTTAAACAGTATCCATTTCTTTGAAAGTAATTATTGTATTGTATGTTAATAATGAAGTAATGCTTTTACCACAGAGTCGACAACAAGCATTCCCGTTTCCCCAGTTGGAGATGCATGTCGAACCACCTACACAGCCAAGAAATAGCATATTTTAATGTGTAACTGCGTAACACAAGGAAGACTGATGCCCTACATAATGGTTGGAAGGAAAATTATGTACCTGCTCAGTTTCGCTCCTGAGACCAAGTCGCCGTATCTCATCAAATCCTTTATGAAGAAATGTCATCTGAGTACACAAGAAAACCGATAAAACCGTGCATAAGCAACCCCCAGAATTTATAATCAAATAATAGATATAGAACTTCCTCTGAATCTCTACAAATCTGACAATCGTTGGAAAGTGAACAGAAATAAAACCATGAACTCATTCAGATCCCAAGGATAACCTTTCTATCACCAGCCACAGTAGCCATATCAAAGTTCTATAGTCATTCAGATAGCAAGTATTAAAAGAAATCTGCACGATATTTACAAGGTACACATTTTGCCGATACGATTTGAACACAACATCAGTTGAAATGATGACAAGCAAATTATAAAGATCAGATCATAACTACAATTGTAGCCAAAACGTTCTCCATGCACAACAATCAGCACCTTGGAATCAGATAAACGTTTAATTGACAGACAAGGAATTGAACCCAGCTATTTAAAGAAAAGTCAAAAGTTGATATTCGTGGAAATTTTCTTAACTGCACTATGAAGAGTCTCAAAATTCGACAGGTGGAAAACAAACCTGAAGCGTACCGCGAGGAATATGAACTGCTTTTGGCTTATCTGTGCTCGAGTCAATGCTTTTTTGGAGAAAACTCAACGCCCTAACAACCTTCAAACAAGAGAACCATACTTGATCAAAGGTCCGAAGCAAAATTCTAACTATATTTCAAATAATTTAGGGGATACGGAATGATTTGCAAGAAACACTAAAACTGAGATCAGGAACCATATCTGACTTTATCAGTGTTTCCTATATTCACCACACATGAAAAGAAGAGATCTCAAATATAAGTGTAGTTTATTTGTAACATTGTGCGCACTTCCAACATGAACCATTGCACATTGAATAACCCTCACATGAAGGCTATGCTCTGTTCACTTTATCAATTCTTAGCTTTGACATAAGCAGAAGCTATTTTTACACAAATGATATATTGTTCTGCTGAGTTGTTTCAGTGAATAAATATGTTACACCATCTAGTCTTAACTGAACAATCAGTACAAGTAAATGAAAAAGAGAGATAGCTCACTCGTTGAAGTGGTAGGAAGAAGGCTGATGCACTTGAGGACTTGCTGCCAGCATTCAATGCTACCGCCCTGCCCTGCCAATCAATGACGGGAGAACCACTTGAGCCACCTTTAGTACCTGATGCTGCCTATAAACACAAAATCAAACTATTAGCAAACAGTAGCATGTCTAAGGGTTACACTTCGAATAACAGTAGCATAATAGACGAGTCTTTCACAATAAGTTACAAACAGCAAGTTTTGATGGCCTCGTGATAGTTTAAAGTAAGTACGAGTGGGACACACATTAGTAGTGGAAACAGGAAAACCATAAGCATAACACGACTAAAAAGATGAAAACCCAAAGTTTTGACTCGGGAGAGATAGCATGCAATTTAGTTCAAATAAGCTAGTGAGTAAAATAAAAGTAATAAACAAAAGAAGAATTAGTTACTTACTTGCATATAAAACGTATTGAAGTCGTTATAACCATCTCTGCACCAAAACCAATATATTTTTACAAAGTGAGTAACCTTAAAAAAAACTTAACAAATTTTAAAGGTATCTATGATATCTTACTACTTCAACAACAACTACCTCTATGAATTTAAGAACATTACATGCAAGTATCAAGTAACACCAAAGAACTTTTCATGTTGAGAAATAAACAGAACTATAAGAAAATGATCAGTGAAGCATAAATACTTTTTATAATGTGGAGCATCCCTATCCAACCGCGCAAGAGTACCGGCCAGAATGGAAACCTGCAAATCCACACTCCAGTTATCAGAAGCATTACTTATCCATTAATGTGTCTTAATGCACCAAAACATCATTTCTTTTGCAGCCTAAGTTTGACATTGACAGGTAACTTAGCTAACTTGACAAATAGAGAGACAGACCAGACCTCATCCAAAATTTAAATTGAGATAAAACTAACTTGAGTATGTAGACGGCTTTCATAACATCAAAACTGAAAATTACGGTTTAGACTACAAAGGAATCTGCCATAATATATATGTTACCTTTTCTCCACTATCATTGCCAACAACCCTAATTTCGAGTCCAACAGAAGCTGCCTCTGGGGCAAGAGGAATTTCTTCATAACTCAGAAACTGCACCGCACTGGGATCATAAGAAAAGAAGCCAAAGTCATGGACCTGAAAAGGATATCAAAGAATGTCAGCCTGATAAAGAAGGGAGCAAAGTAAAAATAATATAATGAAACACAAATAAGCTTCTTCAGATGCATGCTTATTTCAACTTAACGTGAACCATAGGTACGATATGGCAACATAACAATTAACAATGCACAAGTAAATCCACATTATTTTGGACTATGATGCCAATTCGCTCATGCTCATAAAAGATGCAGGAATAAGAGGGAATTAGAATGAGAGACTTACCGGATCCCTGTAAACAGGATAGATCGGGACTTCTTCGCGGTTCACAAACATTGCCTCAGCAACTACTGGGCCTACAGAAGAAGAAGATAAGAATATACAAATGAATCAACTAACAGTAAAGAATCACTGAAAACTAAAGAGATTCTCTGAAGAAATGACCAAATTATCTCTAAATCGACCTAGAAATTAAAATCAGAACATTGGCTTTTCCAAGCCGAGCTAAGCCGTTATAGATAGAACATGGATCTTTGTTCTGGACCACCTAATTAAACAGGTAATAGCTACGGAATCGCATAATCCTAAAGTAATAGTATCCTATGAATAACAATTATCACTTCTAAAGTTCCATAGTAAGAATACCGCAAATGATTTCTAAAGTTCAATTCATGATTCTTCCAAGCGAAATTCCATCAGTAAAATCGCACCTGGCTTAACCACATGGCGATTGGTGAGGATGATCCCACGTCGCTTATCAACGATAAACCCAGTAGCATAGCTAGCACCGGCGGACTCAGTATCAAAGGCACGACAGGCGGTTGTGCGGAGTACGACGACGGCGGGAACAACCTTGCTGAGAGAACGACGCCAATCTTCGGCGGTGGCAACGGATTCAGTTAACGGAGGATCGATCTCTACGCACAAGTCCTCCTTCATGCCAGACTCGGTTGCCATTGATGCCTGTGATCCCAACCTCTCCAAAGGATCTCCCATTTGGTCTCCGACTCAGCTCCCTTTCACACCAAAGAGCGAAAGGGAAGAAAATCCTCGGGAAAGGGGTTTAGGGTTTTGGATCGGATTCTACTCTCTCGAGGATATGAAGATTGGGGAAAATGAAAGAAAGAAAGAAATGTGATGATAGTAGTTTTTGCTTTTCAAAGCGATTTTATATTATTGCTCCGATTAGAGTTGGTAAGTTAAGTCCAGTACATACAATTTAGTTGAACATGTCGTTAAGGAAAACAAATTAATTATGCCAGGAGATTATATTACACAGTATGGTTTTATTTATTTAACCGATAAACTGTGTATTCTGACTGGGCTTCTAGCGCAATTACTTTAAAGATATGTAATTTTGTTTTGTAGCGTAAATTTTCTTAATTTGCAGAGAAAAACATTTGAGAAAGCAAAGACTTATTATGTCTTTAGTCTTTACCTATAATAAATAAATTTTTAAATAAAAGAGCTAAGAAAACAATAATAGTATACTTGAAAGCTGTTAAGAAATAATAATATTATTATACTTAGACTTAGTTTATATGATTAATTTGATAGTGGAGTTCTTGCATGTCTAATGTCAATTATCCAAACGGACCAAAAGTCAACACAAAAGTATTTTTATTTAATTTTCTAAACATCCAACACGAAATATTTAAGATGTAGAAAACAGGTATCCCAAACGTTTATCGTGACTATTTTCCCGATTTAATAATTTCAAAGTTACTTTTTGAGAAAACTATTTTATAAAGTGTGAAAACATTTAACTTCCTATTATTTCTTGTTTAACAAATTTTAGAGAGGGGGAATTTTTTTTTTTACGGTCGATAAGTTTATGATTTCATAATTGGCGGATTTAATATTATACATCAATGACTAATCTGCAATTTGTTTTTTTAAAACAACTAAATGATTACACAACACATTATACGTTTGTTAAGACAATAGTATTCAACTATTCATAATAAATAATTCGAACATACATATTAGAGCTACCCATAAAATTGCTAACAAACCTGATAGTTAACTCACAAATTTATGACAACCCTAACCCCGACAATTACAATAACCAAGAGAGGCTTAACCCAATTCCGGTTTGCTCTAGAATAATATCCCAACTGATCATCCGGTTCCGTCCGGTAGAGTTCGCCAGGCACACCAGTCACGTACATGTATTTCGGCGGTGGCGGAGATGAAAACGACCTACTGCAGTAAACCGACTTCGGTGGTGGCAGCGGCGGCGACTGATCACAAGAGTTAACGCAAGAGTCTTGAACCGGTGGCGGAGTTGTAATTTTGGTATGGTCCATGGTTGAAACGGAAATGACTAGATTAGTGAGGGAGTGTAACACGAAGAACATGGAGAAGAAGACTAGAATTAGAGATTTGGGTTTCATCATGATCATGGTGATAATTAATGGGAAATGCCTTTTAATTTTTCAAGACTTAAAAGCATATATATAACAACATGCATGTGCATGTACAGTATATATAGCGTCATATCTATACATCAGCTATATGCATTTGGTGAAGACCAAATCATACAAATTAGAATGCAAAAGGTAAAGTTCTTCAGTTTTGAATAAGTCTTCAATCTTGGTTAGGATTGTTGTGATGGACTGGTCCGGTTGATTTTGACTCCGGCCTGTTTTAGGCCCATTTCGTTTTGGTCTTCAGACTTGACCCAATGTGCAGTGCATTGGTTGAAGAACCCCCAAAAAATAGTATTACCGACGAACAACAACTTTGTCCACCAATGCTCTTTTGATATAAAGAGAAGAAAACACGTATCCACCTTAAACCACATGTACCGCTCTAAAACACAACACGTGTCAAAAGTGAAAAATAATAACTAAGGACCGACCCTACGTCAATATAGTATTAAGATAAAACAAGAACAACAATTTAGAAAGAGACTGAAATGATTCGCTGGAGTGTATATATAAACAGCACAATTCAACTCTCAATAATCTTCAACTTCTTGTTCAACTCATATAGCATACATCATTACTCTATAACATCCGCAAACATTTCATCTCTTTGATCTTATTTTTACAAAGATGATTCCGATATGCGTGCAGTGTGGAACAGGTGGAAATCCTTGTAGATGCAAAGTGGTAGGACCAACGTTAGGGCTTGTGGCGTTTGTAGCAGCCGGGATAGTGGAATGGCCGGTCGGAGCATTGGTTTATATCTTTAAACACGCAAAAGGTCGCCGCATTATGGGTCATCCGGCCACCCACGTTTATCCCAAAGTCTCTCGTTCCATTCCTATATGAATATGACTTTATCTCACTTAATGACTTCCGAGTTATTACTATACCATATGTTTCCAAGTCATATTGTATTTTATCTTCTCTTTTTTTTTTGTTTTTTTTGTTTGGTTCACTTTCTACGAACTTTAATGTTTTAACTCCTTAAAGTACTACGGATAAAGCTAATAAATCTCCGCTTTTAGTTTCAAGAAGTCGTTATCATTAGTCTTTGTTTTCTAGTGAGACAAGAAGATCAATTTGGACATCAAACATTTTCATCTTGTTTTTACTATCACGAATTTTAACTTAAAATTGCAGATAATTCCAAAATCAAATAATTTTCAGTTTAACGGGTCTATAACTTTGATTAGTATCGCATCAAGTGTCATCGAGGTGAAAAAGACAATTTCGAAATCAAAATGTTTGTGTGATTGTTTCTTTTGATAATAATGTAAAACACATTTCTCAGATGAGAACTAATTGGTCACATATAATCTTCTTTTTGCTTCTTTTGTTGGTACTAAGTTGAACACAAGGATTTGAAAAATTTCTGAAATCTCAGCTACCAAACTTTTAGCAACATACATGTCGAGAAAAAAAGTTTTGGGGATAGATCCTAAAACCATTTGTAACTTGTAAACCCACTAGACCGCAAAACAGATCTAGTAACGGTTGTGACGCCTGCAAATAATTTTTTTAACATAAACCATTTGTAAGAGAGATATATAACAGTTCTCAGTATTAAAAAACAACCATGACTCTGGTTTATACCTGTGGCGATCATAGTCCCTTGGTCTGTCTCTGGACCTGGACCGTGAGCGTGACCTGCGTCTGTTTCTTGAGTGTGACTGATCATAGTCTCTGTCTTGTTCACGGTCACGGTCATGGTGCCTATCTCGATCTCTACTCTTACGGTCATAATCTCTTCCACGTTCACGACTAGCTCCTCCGTCATAATCTCTTCCACGTTCACGACTAGCTCCTCCCTTTACCTCCTGGTCTTTACTCGATTCCCTTTCCTTGCTGTTCCCTTCCTTTGATCTAAGAATGGTTTACAACTTAACGTCAATTTCAAAGATCAAAAACCATTAAAAAAAAAAAAAAGTAAAAACAAAGAAAATGAAAGCTAAAACCAGCAAAACTTAACCTTTCCTTGCGCACATTGTACTTCTCGTCCTGAGAAAAAAATGATGAAAAGTATAAGAACACAATCTTCATCCATCATCACAAAAGAAAGAGATTATGTTATTAGTTACCAGAAGCTCTGCTAATTTGTCACGGACTAGCATGTAACCCAAATGAAGCTTCCCGCCAAAATGATCAGCTAAACGACGATCACTAAAGCAGCAAGAAATATCACTTTAACATTCACAAATACTGAATCATTTGACGATATTATATAAAAACAGCTTAGTGTTAAAAGCTCCATTAGTTAAATCTCTAACAGTATGATCCTTCAAGCACAATAAAATCAAGAAAAGAACGCACATTTATTATAGCTGCAAAAGTAATCCTGCCCAAAAAGCCTGCTGGTGAAAAAGGAGGTACAATAGCCGGAGTCAAAAGTTGAACCACTTGTCAACCCAAGAATCTATTTCTAGCTTTTCTTTTCCCTTTCAATCCAAAAGGGAAACAATAAAGCAGACAAATTTGAGTAAGGAAGGAACTTAACCTGTCATATACGCTCAAGAATGCTCCACATATGTCACATAGACGCAGCTTTTGGTCTGTCTGAGATGATATAAGAACAGTATGAAACAAATGTTTAGATGCATTAAACCGGGAATGCGAGGAAGTTATATTTATCTCCAAAGAATACTTTTACTAAAGAAATCAAACGGGTCTATTAACTTTGCTATTTTTACCTAGACGTTAAAACATGATTATTTTCATTCCAGAACTCAACAGTCATTTTGATAAAACAAAAGGATAAACAGACAAGTAATATGAATATTAAGGGTCTCATTGGGAGGAATGTTGTTAACTTACAATGCGCACATCAACAGCAGTG
This sequence comes from Cardamine flexuosa, assembly GCA_963555745.1. Lineage (NCBI taxonomy): Eukaryota > Viridiplantae > Streptophyta > Magnoliopsida > Brassicales > Brassicaceae > Cardamine > Cardamine flexuosa. Next base: position 794,950 of record OY743219.1, on the reverse strand, counting down.
TACTTCGTTGAATCTGCTGCAGGTTCTCGTCTAAGTGCAAGCTGAAATAAATATAGGCATAACAGCCATTAGTGCCTAATAAAAGTAGAGGGAAAAGAAAACGAGTTTAAGAAAGATAATACACCTTCTTAAGAGCTTCGGCCTCTTCCAGTGCTTTCTGTGCTTCATCAACCATTCCTTGTTCACCTGAGAAAAAAAATAACCATACACTAGCTATTTCAAACTCTGGAAAGTCCAGGTGATTCCTTAACATAGCAACTTAGAAAAACTATAAATTCAGATGACCATAAAGAAAATAACCACAAACAAATTAAGGTTTTCCCTTACCAAGATCTTCAGCCTTCTTCAATTTCTCATTTATCATTTCTTGAGTGCGAGGATCAGGTGGAGGTAATGCTGAAGCTGGAGGCTGAGCTGGAACAGGTTGTGGCAAGGATGCTCTATCTTTGTTGAAGGCTTCCAACAGCAGAACCGCCTATACGAAAAATAAGGCAAAGAACATTTCAATTGCCATAGGTAAAGTAAAAACGAACAATGCTCATCAAATCAATAGACAATAGGATAGAAAATTCACCTGTTGGTCAGCTCTCTTGGTCCTCATCTCTTCAACTAACTCAAGAGCCCTAATCTTAAGTTCTGTTTTGCCTTCAAGATCTGCAAAGTGACATCATAACTTTTTTTAGATACCAGCATCTGAAAGTTAGATAACCAGACAACAACCATTAACAAAAACCTTGATATACAATTCATAGATCATCGATTTGTATATAAGTAAACCAGTATACGCTCCTAATTAACTGTACAATAGGTCTTCGGAAAACAAAAGGAGATTCAAAAGCCAAAACAGTAAAGAAAATTTCTGGACAATATTCTTTTTATTTACCGTGCAGATCTGCCTCCTTCATCTTTTCTTTGATTTTCACCGATAACTCGAGAATTTCAGGTGTCTGCAATTAAACAATGAAATGATAATACACAGGCCTGAGTGTAGCAAATTTTAGATATACATAAACTACATTTGAAAATCAAGTGATCACCTGAGTGACTTGAGAGACTGAAATTGCAATGGCAGCTTTAGCATCCTCTTCCTGAAGACGCTTAAGGGCCCTAGCAATCTTCCTATCACACTCAACGATAAGCCTGTCTATGGCATCTTCCAATTCCCTGTCGTAGTTATCAACACCTTTTGCCTTTGCTTCTCGATATCTAATGGCGAGTTAGAGCAAAACAGGAATAGAACGAGAACATATGCCACCTTAGAACTAAATATAACAATTCCACTAACTTTTTTTGTAAGTTAACTGCCTGGAACACGAAATTGAAGGTGAAACCTAATCTCATATGCACTAGCCATTTAGTAAAAGTATCTAAAACAAAAAACGGGAAAAAGAAGAGACAGCTAACTAATAACCATGTTTAAATACCAGAGTCAACTAAGAATTACTTTACTATAATTACTTTTGAAAAAGGATACTCTTTTCTAAGCGGCAAAGAGTGCATCTTTGGGCAAGGTCCCATATCCATTTTCTGATAATAACAGAAATGTCAAAGGAGAATCAGTAATTATTCAACTATAGTAGCCAGACACTCATAAATATCAGTGAAGCAATACAAGTTTCAGACTGTGTGATGATACAAAATTTCACACTGTTAGTGTTATCTAATTATCTAAACAAGCAATGGATTTTGAAGATCACTAAAACACTATCGAGTAACAAATAGCAGTAATCAACTCGAGCTTACACAGGAAATACAAAGCAAGAACCAAAACATTAAGCTATACATTCGAAACTCGTCTCTTGTTCACCCATTCTAACTAAATATCAGCTCAAAATTGAAATTAGGGTTTTTTCAAAGACATGGAGATGGAAGATACCGTCAATTGGAAGAGATCATGAGGGCATAGACCCGATAAGTAAAGACGACACACATCGCGGTCGTAGTATTTGCGATTCACCTCCTGAACGTCGCCGTTTCGGTTAGCTCCCATGAGCACATCAAGCTGCTTCCTTATTGCGTCCATCTTCGTTTCTCTCTTTCTCTCTTCGCTTCACTCCCCAATCGATCCTCTCTGCGGACAGAGATTTTGGATTTTTGATCGATATCCAGAGCTTTTGTAAAAGGATTTTGGTATTTAGGAATTAACTGCAAATAGATCCCTAAATATCAATAATTTATTATTTGCCCCAAAAGTTATTTTGGTTAACAATTTGCTCCATTATATTGACTCTTCAAAAAAAAAAATGATTAATTTGAGATTTGCCCACCTTGTTCTTCGCCGTTGCTCAGACTGAGAAAAATGCTGACTCTACTCTTCTTATCTCTCGGACTCCTTCTTCTTCTCGGTCTCCTCTTCAAATTCGCACTCGCAGATGGTAGTAACTCCGAAGCATACTAATGCAATCTTAATTCCTTTTATTTTCTCTGGTTTGTGATCGAAATTAGTTATAGATTCTGTAAAAATGATTTATTTTTGCTTTCTGTAGGGGATTTCACACTGATTTCGAAGAAGCATGTGAAGCGCGAAGCCATAGAAGGCAAGGTACTGGGATTGACAGACAAAAAGTTACTTTTAGTTGGGATGATATAATTTTCGACTATTTCAATTTATGATCATTTTCGAGTAAATTATTCAGATTTCTGGTTGATTTGGTTTGCGCAGGTCGTCTGGATTACAGGAGCTAGCCGTGGAATTGGTAACTTCTGTTTTTTATAGGATGATATGTGAAGAAATTTCTCAAACTTTTATTGTGCTTGCTTAAAGTTAATGTGTATGATTGGATTTAGGGGAAATTCTTGCTAAACAGTTTGCAAGTTTAGATGCCAAGCTTATTCTCTCTGCAAGGAATAAAGATGAACTGGATCGAGTTAAGAGCGAGCTCAAAGGTACTTCTTCCAGGTCACTACTTTTGAATTGTGAACTCTTTTGTTTTGACACATGATGTTACTGACTCTGCACTCTTTTAGGTAAATATGCACCGGAAGATGTCAAGGTTTTACCTTTAGATTTAGCTAGCGGAGAAGAGTCGCTCAAACATGTTGTAGATCAAGCAGTGTTGCTTTTCCCTGGGGCTGGTGTTGATTATTTAGTTCACAACGCTGCCTATGAACGTCCGGTAAGTAATTTCCTTGCTATAGTTTTGTATCTACTCAATAGAGAGTCTTAGGCTAGAGAAGTGCTTAGTTGAAACTATTATTTCAGTTGTTCAAGGGCCTGTTATCATCATACTCTTTTTTCTTGCAGAAATCCAAGGCATCAGATGCTACTGAGGAAACTCTCAAGGTACTAAATTAGTTTCCTAAAATCCCTATGATTTTGCACCCAAAAAAAAATGGTTGACCTATGTTTTTTTCTGCAGACTACATTCGATGTTAATGTATTTGGGACTATATCTCTTACAAAGTTGGTAACTCCTCATATGCTAAAACAAGGAGGCGGTCATTTCGTTGTGGTACGTGGAAACTAATGGAGGATAGTTTTGTTAAGTGCCCTAATTTTGTGGGACTTTATTTAAGGACTGAGCTTCATATCATAGTTTCTGGGTATGGATATATATTGTTGTTCAAGGTTAAAATCACGCTATTGTATCTTGACTAAAAATATGTTAAATCTGAGGTTTTTGGGTATCTAAACAGTGTAAGGTTTCCTTCGGTAGTTTGGTTTATTATCGCCTGCTTGGTTAATTCCAAATTATTTTACCGTGTAGACATCTTGAGCTTGAATTTTTATGCAAGTCAACCAATGTTTAGCTATTCTTGTCATGTGTCAATTGTCCATTTCCTTGTGATAAATGTCATTATTATTAATTCACGTCAATCTACAGATAAGCAGTGCTGCAGGAAAGGTACCATCACCTGGACAGGCTATATATTCTGCTTCAAAACATGCTCTGCAGGGCTACTTCCACAGCTTGCGTTCTGAGGTATGTTAGAAGTAAAGAAACTGTGCTGCTTACTAAAAATTTGGCAGCAAATGACTTATTGAAAGTCATAATAATCTGAGATAGACTTACAGCTATCTCAGATTATTTATTCGCCTATTTGCTGATTTGCCTGTATTTTTTTCTTTCACATTCATTTTCACCAATTTCTGAAAATGGCACAATAAAGTTAAATTACTCACAGTTAATTCACAATCATCTCTGCATGGTTTCAGTTCTTTCAGAAGGGAATCAAGGTTACTGTCGTCTGTCCTGGTCCAATAGAAACCTCGAATGGTACAGGAACATCAACTTCGGAAGACAAGAATTCTCCTGAGGTTGGTTAACTCATTATGATTGTGATTTGTTGATTAAGTTGTCAGCAGTTTTAATAACTTCTGCCTTTCCTTTAATCACTAATTAATCTTGTAGACACATAGAATCCTCTTCTTTTTCAACATTTGGATCTCGTATCTTTGGTTCCTTTCTCTTTTTATTTCCTCCCACACAACTAATACGTGAATTTTATTTTGCCACACAGAAGCGTGTATCATCTGAACGATGTGCAGAACTGACTATAATCGCTGCGTCTCATAACTTGAAGGAAGCTTGGATTTCGTATCAGGTACTTCTTTGTGAAAATCACATATTTTTACACTTGGTTTAGATGCTGATACATACGCTTATATGGCTCTTTATCAGCCGGTACTGCTCGTGATGTATCTAGTGCAGTACATGCCTTGCCTTGGCTTCTGGCTCATGGACAAGGTACTTTGTTCATCTGTTTATCTTCTTCAAAAGTTACATTTTTTTAATGTCATTTTGTTTTCAAGAGAATTTCAAGATATTGTTTTAGAGCAGAGAAAATTATTATTCTGTTAGAGGCAATGTTTTTGATGAGATGAATGGCTTGCAGGTTGGAGGGAAGCGTGTCGAGGTCGCGGAAAAGAAAGGAAACACATACTCATGGAATTTGCTATTCGGGAAGAAGACTAAAACAAACTGAAAAGCTGTGTTCTCTAGAAAGTGTTCGAAAATTAGCTCTGTTTTTTTGTGTGTTCACGTCTGTTTCATTGTTAAATAACTAGCAAACCCTTGTGAATTGCTCAATAAGTAAGAAAGGGTCGTTCTTCTGTATTTTAGCAATACATAACATCCACATTGGTTCGAGTCTTTGACCCCATCCGAATTTAAAGATATCAAAACAATTGACCTTGGTACCATTACAATTAAGTAGTTTATCTGCTCTCCAAGGTTTTCAGATGCAGCTACAAGGTAACTCGAGATGTATAGTCATCCAACAAGCTTTTAATCCCAGTAGACTTTAGTTCCTACAGAAGAAGAACCGAAAACAAAGTCAATATGATGCGGATACTGAAGACGAATGAAGGCTGTTGGAGCAGAAACTCACAGACAATACTCGTGCCAAAACTGCATAAGGCTGATCAGCTGGTTTTGCAACACGAATGGCTACAACACCGTTCATTCTTTCCTTCTCTTCAGGGTAAAAGTTTCGGTAAACTCGAACACCTGCAGATAGAATAGCATTTCACGTTATAACAAAGTTCACATAGCAAAACAGATACTTTCTAAACGTTCTAAGTAACTTTGGTAAAGATCTTCAAACCTTCTTCTATACTCTTGATTCCGGGAAGAACTTTGGCAAGACCCTCCACTCTCAGCATGTCTGAGAATGAAGTATAATAGTGAACGTCCTGCCCTCGTCAAAATGGTTAGTAAGAAGATGAAAAGTGTTTGACCTCACAAGGAAGAATTGACAGAGATACAACGATTAATGACTACCTGAACTTCAAGCAGCAAGCATTTATTAAACAAAATAAAAGCTCCTGAACTGATCCTGAGAGGACAAAGACACACAAAGCCAACTAATAAGAATAAACTAAACCAATTTTGAAGTCAAGAGTATTGTATGACTCTAGGACAATACATTTTCCCAAATGTGTATTCTAGATATTTCATATGACATTAGCTCATCGAATAAGCTTCCCTTTTGCAATAAACAGAGAGATAAATGATTCATCACCATTTGTAATTTCATCAACAAAGATTAAAACACCGAACCTCATGTAGTCTCCTAATGCACATCTTCCTTCAACAGTTTTTAGACCATCTGGCGAATGAGAGGCACCGGAAACAAAAAAGAGATTGAGCATATGAAATCATCTACTAGACTACAATCCAGTAAACAGAAAATGTACCTTTCAACTGTGTGAAGTAAGGCTCCTGGACATGAAGCTCAAAGTTTACCTTCTTCAACATCTGAAAGAATGAAACTTTTCTTTTCAAAATTCTAACTTTTGCCACTTGAGAACCAAGTTTTCATACTTACATACATTTACTAAGTCGTGTCCCAAGCCATGAAACAGTTTGCTGTATTTTCCCAAATTTACAGCCTCGGAAGTAAGACATTCAGACAAAGCCCTTGCTAGAAGCTTGTAAACCGCAGGTTTTTCTGTTAATCGAGCATTTCTGAGAAATTTCAGTTAAGTCTGTTCTATAAAGACGAAGCAGAATCTGGTAACGTACCTGTTGAATCTGTATCTTCCTCAAGGAGATGGAGGCAACACTCTCTGGCCAGGTCAAGATCGAAACTTGAAACGGTTTCGTCTAAATGAGAACGCAGAGTAAACCGTAGCAGTGATTCCATGCATTCTCTGAGATCCACCGACTTTGTTCCCGGCGACGATGGTTGCTCCATTTTCCTAAACGCCAAAAAAAAGAAAGAAAAAACTCATGATGTTAAAAAAAGATAAAGATAATTCGCAAAAATACCCGAAAGTTTGTAAATATTACAAATGATCCAGCAACAATCGAGTCTTCTTCTTAATTCCTATATACAGTACTGAGAATAACAAAAGCAATTAAACGCTGCGTTTTTATAATGCAATAGTTTAGATGTTGCTATTTTGCCTTTTTTTGACTAGTATATCCTTCTAAAGTTAGTATAAACAAAAAAAAAAATCTTGACTTGCCTGGTTTTTTAGGCAGTTCGCTCAAAATACTAAAAGCTGTGACTATATGTTTTAGTTATTGGGGCGGTGGCGTTTACGCGCAACCGATGCGCTTGGGTATATGTTTTAGTTATTTTATTTCATTAGTACTAATTACTAAATACTTTTCCAAAACGCTGTCGTTTCAAAGTATGTGAGGTTACTAAAACTAAAAAGGGACTGACACGTGAGGAGCACGTGAAGCTTTCGTGTACAAAGTGACACAGTCACACATGGCATATTCTCAGAAATCCTCCATGACAGTAATACCTCTGATAAGCCCCACGCCCACCCACCATCATTTTCTCCTGACCTCTGTAGAAAGATCCGAATTGAATATTCCGGGTCTACACGTACACACAGTGAAAGACCCGAAACCCTGACCCGCTTTGATGAACTTGATTTCGTGTCCGTGCTGGGGAACCAACGACGATGAAAACGCCGGCGAAGTGGCGGATCGTGATCCCGTGCTTCTCGTTTCTGGCATCGGAGGCTCGATTCTACATTCTAAGAAAAAAGGTTCAAAGTCTGAAATCCGAGTTTGGGTTCGAATATTTCTCGCCAACCTTGCCTTTAGGCAGAGCCTCTGGTCTCTCTATAATCCCAAAACTGGTAAATCAACTCTCTTTTTACAAATTTTAGAAATCTTTACTTGAGCTTTGATTAGAGAGATGATTCCAACTTTACCTTTAAAGTCATGTACTTTAGCTTACCACTGAGTTCAAGAAAAAAGTGATTTTGAATGATTTTATTTTTGCAGGTTATACAGAGCCGTTGGATGATAATATTGAAATATTGGTCCCTGATGATGACCATGGACTCTATGCAATTGACATTCTAGATCCCTCCTGGGTAAGATCGATGCACTGATTGTTTGTTTATTCTTGATGTTTAACCTCAGTTTATGTTCTAGTATGTAGTTAATTAGCTTTACTTCTTTGTTGCTAAATAGGGAGTTAGCTCGTTTTCATGTTACATCTGATATCATCTACTTTGCTATTCCAGTTTGTAAAGCTTTGTCACTTGACGGAGGTTTATCATTTTCACGATATGATAGAAATGCTGGTTGGATGCGGTTATAACAAGGGGACTACATTATTCGGATATGGTTACGATTTCCGGCAAAGCAATAGGTGATTTCTCTCATGTTTGTAGTTCCTGAGGTTCTTTAGGCTTTGTTTACTCATTTCATTCTTGCAGGATCGATCTTCTTATACAAGGTCTGAAAAAGAAGCTGGAAACTGCATACAAACGTTCAGGGGAGCGAAAAGTCACCATCATCTCTCATTCTATGGGAGGAATTATGGTTTCATGTTTCATGTATCTCTATCCAGAGGTATTATTAGAATCACCAACTATTATGATCTTCGACAGATTCTAGCTGAGATTCCCATTTCCAAACAGGATAATGAGCGAGTCTATGTTTTTACTTGTTGGCAGGCTTTCTCCAAGTATGTGAATAAATGGATTACAATTGCAACACCTTTCCAAGGTAATACAAATTATCTCTTTGGAACAAGAAAAGTTAGCTAGTCTCATTGGAAATGACTTGGATTTTGGTTAACAGGAGCACCAGGGTGCATCAATGATTCACTCTTGACTGGAGTGCAATTTGTGGAAGGCTTAGAAAGTTTCTTTTTTGTGTCACGGTGGACGATGCACCAACTGGTAATAAATCCTCAACATAGATGTTTTTACGTTACACCAAAGTGTTTAGATTTTTGTGATGAAACAAACTCTTGTTTTAAACTGATGAATTTGTGTTTAAACTTTTTGGTTTTTAGTTGGTTGAATGCCCATCTATATATGAGATGATGGCAAATCCAGATTTTAAGTGGAAAAAGCAACCAGAGATTCGAGTTTGGCGTAAGAAATCTGAAAACAAGGACTCTTCTGTAGAAGTGGAATCATTTGGCGTAATCGAGAGTATTGATCTATTCAACGATGCATTGAAGAATAACGAGGTATCAAACTCAACACACTCAGCTTTTATTTCTTATGTGCGTTGGCTTGTAGATGTTATTGGGTCACTGGATGTATAATCAAACATCTCATTATGTATTGTAGCTAAGCTATGGTGGGGATAAAATAGCTTTACCGTTTAACTTTGCTATCCTCGACTGGGCGGTTAAGACAAGAGAAATTCTCAACAAAGCGCAACTTCCAGATGGAGTTTCCTTCTATAATATTTACGGAGTGTCACTTGATACACCCTTCGATGTTTGGTATGCATCCATACCACTCATAGTGTGCTATCAACGAAATGAGGCTATTGTAGTTGATTGGTTTATAAGTATCCTCTTGAATCATCCAAACTAAATTTCTCAGTTGATTCCAACTGTTTTACAAGCTAAGCACACTAAAAAACTGTTTTTTTTTTTCCTGTTGTAGTTATGGCACAGAGGCTTCTCCGATTGAGGATTTGTCTGAAATATGTCAAACTATGGCAAGTGAAAGATATTGCTAAGCATTCCTTCATTTACAATTATCTTTCATGTTTGATCTAAAAAGTCTGCAACTTTGTATCTTGTTTCAGCCTGAGTATACATATGTAGATGGAGATGGAACTGTACCAGCTGAATCAGCCGCTGTAAGCTACTCTCTTGTTCATCCCGAGTTCTTGAACCAAACCTGAGATTGTTACTTGTTCTCTAGACCTTGATAAAAACCTTACATTTCTACCTTTTTTTGCAGGCTGCTCAGTTTAAAGCAGTTGCGAGCGTAGGAGTTTCGGGTACCCATCGTGGGCTTCTCCGTGATAAAAAAGTGTTTGAACTCATCCAACAATGGTTAGGAGTTGAGCCTAAGAAGTCTAAACGGAGGCATTTAAAGACTCACAAGGTTGCTGATTCCTCTTGTGCCTAGACTTAAAGATCTTGTTTGAATAAGTTAAAATGAACAAATCCTTTTGAAAGTGATGAATGTGTGATTGTAACTATATTCTGTTATTTTAAAATTGAAATTTAAGGCTGATTGTAAAATATGCAATAAAGATTAGGAAGGCCATTAAGACGAGAATGCTCATGTACATAAAAATTGGAAAAACCACTAATAGATTCATCCTACTTTTGCCATTGTTTCACCAAGAAAATTAAAAAATTTACCAAAGTAAATTTAATGATCGTTATTTACCTTAATTAAACATCTTAACAAAGAAGATGAAAACAAAAAAACGAGCTAAGAAATAATTAAAAATGTAGACTTTTTGGGAGCATTGCATTTGCAGTTCGTTTAGCGTTTGACGAATTGCAAATACAATTTCGAGAAATTCATCTGCAAATGATACTGATTCGCAAGACAGAGAGGTGATGGAATCGATTAGAATGAAAACAGTTTCTCATCGGAGAAGAATCTCGTTTACGGATCTTCTTCTTCTAGTGTTAGTAATCTCATTGAGTACAAGTGTTTCTGGTTCGATTGACGAATCTGAAAACAGAGTGATTGAAGCGAGAACTGGGCAAGACTTGATTTGGGTGGTTCAACTATCCGATCTCCATTTCAGTGTTCATCATCCCGAAAGAGCCATTGATTTCAAAAACATAGTTGGTCCTGCTCTGTCTCTCATCAACCCTTCTCTCGTCTTTATCACCGGTGATCTCACAGGTTCTCACCTCTCTTTCTCATATATTCGAATTTGTAAAAATCTCTCCTTGGTTTGTTTAATGCTCAACTCCAATTTGTTAGATTTCTCTATTCAAACAATTTTTTAATCTTTAGCTTTGACAATCATTGTGTCTTTTGCTCTTGTCTTTGGTTAATCTTACTTGTAAAACTCTCATCTTTAGTAGCAGTTTGTGAAGATTGTTTGTTGATATTTTCCTTAATTTGGTTAATCAGATGAGAAAAGTAAAGACATGTTAACAATGAAGCAAAATGAAGATGAGTGGTTAGAATACGAGAGTGTGATGCAAGATGTTGTGAAGAGAAGTGGGCTAAATAAAACCTTATTCTATGATCTTAGAGGTAATCATGACAGCTTTGGTGTTCCAGCTTTTGGTTCATCTGTTGATTTCTTCTCAAAGTATAGCATCAACGGACAGATGGGAAGGAAAGAAAATGTTAACGCCGTGACTGTTGAGGTTAGTTACGTTTTCCCAGCTTTGTATATTGTTATTAACTTGTTGATTTGTTTGGTTGAGATCATTGACTGTTTAAGTTAGGTTTGGTGAATGACTGATCATTGCTCAGTAATATGTTTGCTGCTAATGGTTCTATGTTTTGTTATACAGACTAGTGAACGTAAACATCTGTTTGTTGGTGTTGACACTACTATGCGTATTGGATTACGTGGCCCAACAAATCTATTTGGGCACCCAACTGATGAACTTTTGAGCTCGCTTGACTCACACCTATCGCAATGGGACAACCAATCAACAAAACCTGTCACAAAAGTATCATTTGGGCATTTCCCGTTGTCATTCTCGGCACTGTCACATTCTCAGAAGAGCCTTAAACATGTTTTTCTGAAGCACTCCGTCTCTGCTTATCTGTGTGGTCATCTACACTCAAAGTTTGGCAAGAACCTTAAAAGACACCATCACTCTGGTGGTATCAGTTTATCAGATAATGACTTGTTTCAGCTGAATATGAGGCAGAGTAGTGCTGAAAGTACTGAGAACTGCTCATTTGGAGCATTGCCAGCTGCAGAATTCTGGGAATGGGAGATGGGTGACTGGAGGAAAAATAGGGCAATGCGGATCATGGCCATTGATAGGGGTCATGTTTCATATCTTGATCTTGACTTCAAGTCAAAATCCCAAAAGACTATCATATTACCTACCTTTCCATTAGACTCACGTTTCATGTCAACTTCCTTTGCACGCCACAGATACGAATGCCAACATATGATCTCATCATCCTATGACGCAATCAGAGCCATTGTGTTTTCTAGTTCCCTGATTTTGGAAGTTGTAGCTAGAGTTTATGACTCAAGCCCTGGATTTGACAATCTGGTCATGGAAGCTCCAATGAGAAAACATGGAGACGATTCTTCTCCTTCTTCTGGGGCAACGTTTTTTTCACTTCCATGGAACTATAGGGCTTTTGAAGATCCCTTACCTGATAGGTATTGGCTGCAAATAGAAGTCATTGACATCAAAGGCAGGTCAACTTTATCTGAAATGCGACCATTTTCCATCAATGGTCTAAGCTCTAAAGTCTCATGGACATGGAATGAGTTTCGGGTAATGGGCATCCAATGGGCGGTATTATATTACCCGGTTCTGTGGTCTGCTCTATATTGTTTGTTTTTCGTTTTTGTTATCCCCAAAGGCATTATCATTGTTTTCAAGAAGCAGTACACTCTCAAGAAGTTCATCGCCAACAAAGGACCAATCACACTTGTACTGTGGATTCTCCAAGACCTCTGCAGAATTCCTGTGGTTTGGTTCGGTTACATGGCGTACTTGCTGTATCTCATATTCTTTCCTTGGTTTTCCGGTGAAGTGTTTACTAAATCCGGAAACAGAACATACATGACTATTATGGGATGGGTGGTTCCGAGCTCAGGCACAGATAGGAAACATGAGTACATTGGACAACCTGATGTAATGGTTCTGGTGATCCCACATTTGGTCTTTGTAGTTATCCCTAGTGTCTTGGTTGTGTGTTGTCTGGTTGCTGAGAGAGAAATGTACAAAGATTACATTCGAACAGTCTCTGGTAAGAAAGAGGATGACCATGACTGGGGAAGGAAGAAGAGATCACAACGCCACTCGCTGTTATTCTCTAACAAAAGACTGATTCGGAAATCGCTATTGTTGGCTTCATTGGCTCTATATTGGAAGCACTTCAAGGTATCTTTCACTTCTATAAATAACTCATTCTTCATTCATTTTTGTTCGCCTTTTTAAACCTTTAATAGTTGCGATCGATCATGTTCATTTTTCGGCATCCAGTTCTGAAGTATTGTTTGTTGTTTTTTTCTTTTATGTTTTACAGAATTGCTGGGGTCTAGCTAGAGCTTATGAGATGAATGTGGTTCATTTTCCAGGTTACAGTCTTGTAGTTCCTTTGTTGCTACTTTATGTTATCTGGAAAACCCAAAAAGTTGCATGAGAATTCGATAGAAGGCTCTGTGGACGTTATGGTGTTTTATGATTATTAAGAAACACATATTTAGAGGGGTTTTTTGTTTGATAGACTATTTAGAGTTTTTCTTGCACTCTCTTTCGTATTTTTTCTGGTCACTCCCTTTTCTTACTATTTGATAGAGTTGAATATTTTAGAGAATAATTGGGAAAATTGAAGACTAATTAGAGAGAAAAACAAAAAAAAATGAATCTACCATTGAATTAAGATATCGTTGGCAAATATTATGAAATTTCCTAAATGTAAGTAAAGATTTTAAATGTCAAAATAATTTTATTTTTTGAAAGTATATTATTAAGCTTGTTGGAATAGCTACCTTCATGAAACAAAACCACTTCGGAACTCTGAAACTTATATAAAAAAATAAATATATTTGTACTTGAGCTCCTTTTGCAAGGAAATCGATACGGACATTATAGAACGAGGGATAAACTAATAGAACATTCATCAAAACGACTCGCAAAGTCGTTATATTTTCAATTAATTTTTTTAATATCTTAATCTGACATTTAAATTTTTTACTTACTCTGCATATTATGTACCAATATTCATAAATATTCAAAAAATTTATTTATAATTCATGTAACGGCTTTTAATAGAATAAAAAATCATGTAACGGTAGATTTTTAAAAAAATTAAATCTTGCATACGTTATACACAGGACGATATTATTATTAAATAAATATTATATATACATAATTTTTAAATAATTTTTTCATTAACCTTTCATTTTTAATGAGTTCCAAAGTTTAGTTATATTTTCAAGACATTATTATCATATTTTATGTATTTTAAGATCATTGTTAAAATATAAATCTAGCACTTTCTAAATTTTTTTTACAGATTTGTTACAATAAGTTTAGTAAAAAAAAATATATAATATATATGACGCCAGCGAAAGCGTCTGTCACTGTAAATCCCCAAATTTCCAGTCAAAAGTTCTTCTTCGACAAATTTCAAAGTTAGTATATTTATTTTCTTTTCGAAAACCGCTCAATATTTTCTATAATTAATGGAGTGATACTTACCTTGGCTTGATCGTCGTCCGTTTTGGCTTCATATTCTTCTTCGGTAAGCTTTCTCTCTAACGCCATAGTCTGTACTTGAATCTGTCTCTAATCGCTGGTTTGTCCTTTTTATCCCATTCTTTTGCTTTTCTTTTTTCCACTTTACCTCTGGGTTTTCGTCCCACCTTGTCAAAATCAACTCTACAATGTTCGCGATTTCTTCTATTTTCTCAGATTATTCTCAGTTTTCCACTTGAGATATTTCCTTTCTTCTCTGCCTTTTGCTCTCTATTTAGTGTGTCAGTCGAGTCCACTGTTGAAAAAGCTAGTGTGGTTGAAGTTTTCTTAACTTTGATAAGCGGAAACGTAATTTTGATGTTTGATTTTGCCTTAATGTTCTATCTGCTCTCAAGTTTTGTGGATGATTTTGATATGTGTAATAGACCAATTGGTTTTTTTTTCGTAATTCTGCTATTGTTTATGTTATAGATGAAGATGATCATGGAGGCCAATGAGATGAAAACTGAGACCACTGATCAAATCTCTGCCAGTCCTCTACAATTTGCAAGAAGGTTGGGTTATCTTCTCTTTTTTCTTGCAGTGTTTCTAGGCTATGTTTTGCTTTGCTCTAATGTGAGATAAGAATCCATGATCGTGTCATTTCAATGTACCTTCTAATAATATGTGTAATTTGGTCTTCTTTATAGTATCTCAAGTCTTACATCTTGTGATATATGATGATGATCCAGTTATCAGGTAGAGGCACTTGAGAAAGCTATCAAGCAGAACACAATTGTCTTCTTGGAGACTGGTTCTGGCAAGACCCTTATTGCCATTATGTTTCTTCGTAGCTACGCCTACCTTTTCCGCAAGCCTTCACCTTGCTTCAGTGTCTTCTTGGTTCCTCAAGTTGTTCTTGTCACTCAAGTATGATGCTTTCTTTCTATCTTCTTCTTTTCTTTTTTGTAACTCTTTTAGTGTCTTCTTGGAGAATGTGACCTTCTTTTTGTATGCAGCAAGCAGAAGCTCTGAAGAGGCATACTGATCTAAAAGTGGGTATGTATTGGGGAGACATGGGGGTTGACTTTTGGGATTTTTCTACATGGAAACAAGAAGTCGATAAATATGAGGTCTCCTTTCCTTATTTTGACCAATTACATTTACGTTATTTTTCTTCCTCTCAAGTGCTCTGAGGCACTCTGTTACTTTCACGACTGCAGGTTCTTGTGATGACCCCTGTCATTTTGCTTCATGCATTGAGGCATAGTTTTCTGAAACTGAGCATGATCAAGGTTCTAATAGTTGATGAGTGTCATCATGCTGGGGGAAAGCACCCATATGCTTGTATCATGAGGGTGAGCATCAAAGGATACTCCTAGTTGGGGATTTTATAATGTATCATTTGCACTTTTTGACAACATAGCCTTTTATCATGCAGGAGTTCTATCACAAGGAGTTAACTTCTGCAACTTCCAATGTTCCAAGGATATTTGGGATGACTGCATCCCTTGTGAAAACAAAGGGTAACATATGCATTTGACCTTCTTACTTGATTGGATTCTTACATTATATTTTCGGTGGTTATTTGTTTTTTAGAGTTTGGTTTTTATTCTTTGTCTTTCTTCTCTTTACTAAGGTGCGGATTTGAATAGCTATTGGAAAATGATTCATGAACTTGAAACACTAATGAATTCGAAGGTTGCTTCTTTTCTTTATCTTGAAGTTTTGGTATTGTCTCCTGATTTAAGTTTATTAAATATTTTTTGTTCTAATCTGAGAAAGGTGCCGTTGTAGTATGACCACTTCTGACTCAGTAACATCATGTTTTCTTAGTTACCATCTTGAACTGCAGAAAGACTGTTGAATTGCTTGAACTGTCACTAACAGATTCTTAGTTCCCATTTTAATGCTGGTTTTACCTTGAGTACTTAATCACAGTAATTAATTTGTTTGATTAATGAAGGTCTATACCTGTGAGAATGAATCTGTGCTCGCTGGGTATGTCCCCTTTTCTAAACCAAGCTTCAAGCACTACCAGCGCATGGAAATACCAAGTTCCAAACGAGCAAGATTGGTAGAGAAACTAGAAAAACTAACTGTAAAGGTATGACACTAAGGATTAAAGTCTCTTTGCGGGTGGTGATCATTTTTAACACAATGTGAAATTGTTAACTGATGGTAGACTTATTTTTCAGCATTGCTTGTCCCTTGCAACCTTGGATCTAAAATCCTCTACTGTTAATTCTATAGAGAAGAGGCTGTCGAAGATAAGTTCAACTCTTACATATTGTTTGGATGATCTCGGAATTTTGCTGGCGCAGAAGGTATTTTTGTTCTTGTTGCTGCTTTAAGGTTTTTAGATTACATAGGAAAGTAAGAAGTTTTTTGATTTTTTGTTTTCTTTCTGCAACAGGCTGCTCAGTCATTGTCGGCCAGTCAGAATGACTTTGTCTTGTTTGACCAACTAAATATTTTTAGCGAGACCTTTGTAAAAAGATTATGTTCTGATGCTTCAGAGGCGTTTTTGGCTGAGATACCTCATTGTAGATTTTTACTTGCTAACATTTTATGATTGAAGATTCATTCGTTTTCTTCTTTTCTTCTCCTCACCTCTTTGTTTCTTTGTTTCTTTTTGTGAAATAGGTTTTAAATGGAGTGATGCTAACATAAAAGAAAATATGGAGGCAGGTCTCCTAACGTCAAAAACACTCTGCCTCATTGAGTCTCTTCTTGGTTATAGGTTTGGATTGCATACAACTCTTTCTTTTCTGCTTATTATACGGGAGTTCGATATGACCATATGAAATGAAAAACCTTTAATGTTGTTTTGTATTGATCCAGTTCCTTGGAGAATATACGTTGCATCATTTTTGTGGATAGGGTGATAACAGCAATTGTTATGGAATCCTTTTTGGCTGAGATTCTTCCGAACTATAATAACTGGAAGACCAAGTACGTTGCAGGAAACAATTCTGGCCTGCAAAATCAAACTCGGAAGAAGCAAAATGAAATTGTGGAAGACTTCCGGAGAGGCTTGGTATGATCAAATTCATGTGAACTGTTGGATTTATCTGCCTACTGCTATCTTTAAAGTAACCTGTTGGTATTCGTAGGTAAACATTATCGTTGCAACATCTATTCTAGAGGAAGGTTTAGATGTTCAAAGTTGCAATCTGGTTATCAAATTTGACCCCGCACTCAACATCTGCAGTTTCATACAGTCTCGCGGACGTGCTAGAGTGCTAAATTCAGATTATTTGATGATGGTGGAAAAGTATGTTACATTTTTCTCTGGTCTTGATAATAGCTCCATGCTTTAGAAAATCTAATGTCTTTCTCACTCATTGCCACTGGCAGGGAGGATCGGTTAACACAAGCTCGGTTAACGACATATCTTTCTGGTGGGAAAAGAATGCGTGAAGAGTCTTTGGATCATTCTCTCGTTCCCTGTCCACCTCTTACAGATGATTTAAACGAGGATTTCTTCCGTGTCAACAGTACGGGCGCAATAGTGACTCTTAGCACTAGCGTCAGCTTATTATATCATTACTGCTCAAGGCTTCCTTCGGATGAGTTAGTCTAATACCAATTTATCAGTTAGTTTTTCTACAAATTTTGCTTCTTTCTGATTTTTACTTCTTTTTTTTTTGGAAAAGGTACTTCAAACCAGCTCCTAGATTTGATATAAACAAGGATCAGGGGATTTGCACCCTTTATCTTCCTAAGAGCTGCCCAGTAAAAAAAGTTACTGTTCAAGGAAATGGTAATGTGTTAAAAAAAGCTGTTTGTCTTGAAGCTTGCATTCAACTTTACAAAGTTGGAGCTCTAAGTGATCATCTTGTGCCTGACATGGTTGTGGCGGAATCTGTCGAACAAAAACTCGGTACTCTTCTGCATTTTTATATTTTAATTTGGGCTGTATAGTATAAATCACTCATCTAGGAGGTTTGAGTTTGCAGGGAAAATCCATTATAACTCAGAACAGCCATGTTACTTCCCCCCGGAGCTAGTCTCCCAATATTCAGCACAGTCGCAGACAACATACCACTTCTACTTAATAAGAATGAAGCCAAACTCTACAAGAGATATTCATCTTAACAATATTATTCTCGGCACCAGAAATGCGCTTGAAGATGACGTTGGGAACACAGGCTTCCATTTGGAAGATCATAAGGGTACAATAGATGTGACCTTGAGTTATGTGGGATCATTTTACCTTACACAAGAGGAGGTATTTTTGCTATATCTCATTTAAATCATTTCTCATATAAAGTTCAAATTTAATCAGTCTATGTATTTTCTTCTGTTCAGGTCCTTTTGTGTAGAAGATTTCAGATAACTCTTTTCCGAGTTCTTTTAGATCACAATGTAGAAAATTTGATGGAGGCATTAGATGGATTGCATCTCAGAGACGGGTTAGCGCTTGATTATCTACTAGTTCCATCAACTCAGTCACGTGGACCTTCTCTTATTGATTGGACTGTGATTAGATCGGTGAATCTAACTTGTCAAAAAACGTGGGAAAAACACGTGAATTGTTCTGCCAAGGATGCTTCTCGCATTCTACATACAACAGACGGCTTGCTTTGTTCTTGCGCCTTAGAAGATGCATTGGTTTACACCCCACATAATGGATATGTCTACTGCTCAAAAGGTCTTCTCAACAATCTAAACGCAAAGTCAGTATTGACGACGAGAAATTCTGTTGATCAGACTTACATGGAGTACTATGAGAAACGGTACATAGAAAACTTAGTTGAGTTGAATGTTCTCACTATTTTCAGATGCTGAATTCTATAATTTTGTTGCAGGCATGAGATTCAGTTAAATTTTGTGGATGAACCCCTTCTGAATGCGAGACACATTTTCACGCTGCATAATTATCTTCACATGCCCAAGAAGAAAAAGGAGAAAGGTTTAATCTTTAACCACATTCTCTGCATTATGATTTCCTGCTGAATTCCTTATTTTTAACTTAATTATTTTCCTTGCAGAGCATGACAGACAGTTTGTTGAACTACCTCCTGAACTCTGTTGTGTCATTTTATCCCCAATAACAGTTGATATGATCTATTCATATACTTTCATCCCATCTGTTATGAAACGCATTGAATCTTTGCTTCTAGCATACAACCTGAAGAAGAATATCCCAAAAGTCAATATTCCAACCATCAAGGTAGAAACTGGGACTTTCAAACTGATATTACATATGGTATGGACTTCCATATATTTTTTCACCAGATGATTTTGGTTCACTTGTGAGTACAGGTTCTGGAAGCTATTACGACAAAGAAATGCCAAGATCAGTTTCACTTGGAATCACTAGAAACTCTTGGTGACTCTTTTCTTAAATATGCTGTTTGTCAGCAACTATTCCAACAGTGTCATACTCTCCATGAGGGTCTTCTTAGCATGAAGAAAGATGGAATGGTTTCAAATGTCATGCTCTGCAAATTAGGATGCCAGCAGAAACTTCAGGTAAATATTCTTCAGTCTTAACATCTCCCAAGCCTCTGGATTGTAGTATCCAGTGCGTCGAGGTTTATAATGTAAATATTATCTTCTTTGGTTACAGGGATTTATCCGCGATGAGTGTTTTGAACCTACAATTTGGATGATTCCTGGTCAATCATCTGCAGTTTATTTTCTTGTAAATGATACCCTACCCGATTCTAGAAACATATATGTTACTAAGAGGAGGAATTTGAAACGCAAGTGTGTGGCTGATGTTGTAGAATCACTAATTGGAGCATATCTCAGCGAGGGAGGTGAACTTGCAGCTTTCATGTTCAAGAATTGGGTTGGTATAAAGGTTGATTTCACAACGACGAAGATCCAAAGAGAGGTCTCAATACAATCAGAGAAGCTTGTGAATGTTGATTATATAGAGTCGCTGTTGAACTACAAATTTGAGGATAAGTCTCTTCTAGTCGAAGCATTGACTCATGGTTCATACATGATTCCTGAAATTCCAAGATGCTATCAGGTCCGGTTCGCTTCTCCATAAAGTTATTCATCTCTTTATTCTTTTTGGCGTTTTAAATAAAACTAATATGACTCTACTGCAGCGGTTGGAGTTCCTTGGCGACTCAGTATTGGATTATGTTATAACTAAGCATCTGTACGACAAATATCCTCGTATGTCTCCTGGACTACTAACCGACATGAGATCAGCTTCTGTTAACAATGAATGTTATGCTCAAGTGGCTGTGAAAGCAAACCTGCACAAACATATTCTGCATGCCTCTCATGATCTCCACAGGCACATCTCTAGAACAGTCAATGAGTTTGAACAGTCTTCTTTGGAATCTACTTTTGGATGGGATTCCCATATTGCTTTTCCTAAGGTAAAACATATTTTTATCTAACCACACATGTTACGCTATTTTACGTTAATGTCTACCTTTGTTTGCCTCACTGTCTTTGTCATCTTCAGGTTCTTGGAGATGTTATCGAATCTTTAGGAGGCGCTATATTTGTTGACTCGGGTTACAACAAGGAAGTAGTGTTTGCGAGTATTAAACCACTCTTGGGTTGTATGATAACTCCAGAGACTGTCAAGTTGCATCCTGTGAGAGAGTTGACAGAATTATGCCAGAAAGCGCAGTTCGAGTTGAGTAAAGCTAAATGTTTCAAAAATGGTAAAGCTCATTTCACGGTTGAGGTGAAAGCTAAGGAAATGAGTTTTGCTCACACAGCAAAAGCCTTTGATAAGAAAATGGCCAAGAAATTGGCTTACAAAGAAGTCTTGAACTCGCTTAAGAAGAGCCTTGACTCCTAAGAAGAAGAGTCAAAGACTCTATTCGACCATCTTATTGAATTTTGCGGTGTTTTTGTTCTCTTCGTTATTTTATTAAATATTATTATGTTTTTTCGTCAACACCAAAAACAGAGCTCTCTACTCAAATAAGAACAAAACTGAACTTGAAAAGACAAAAGTAAACCTCTTAAAATGGTTTCAATTAAATTTCAAGCTAAGAGCCAAAAGTTCTTGTGGCGTTTTGTTGTGATCAAGTAACCACCAAGCTTACGGTTCTTTGGTTTAACAGCTATAGTCATACATGAAGCCTTCTCTAGGCAATACTTTAGAACTCCGGCTCGACCTCGCCGTTTCTTCCATCCCCATCTCTTCAACAATCTCCAAACCGGTGGTTTCTTCTCTTCTCCGACCACTAAGAGACTCACTTGTTGTTCTTTAGCTTCTTCCACTATTTTCTCTCCTTTCTCTTTCTCTTTTCCTTGTAGCCTTCTTATTTCCACCTCTATCTGTTATCATATAAACAAAATCAAATTTATCACATTCTAGCGTTTTGAAACGCTTTTGTTAGAATTTGGACTCACCCCGGGTCGCTTTGTTTGGCAGAGTTTCTTTAGAGTATGGACAAGCTCATCGGTCTTTACTTCACGTTTCCGATTCTTACTTTTGCCTAAAGCAAATCAAAATCCTTAGAATTCAAATCTCAAAAAGTCAAACCAAAGTTGGTAATAGAACACTTGTAAAGAAATAAATAACCTTTTCTAAAGGGTTTGGAGAAATATAAGAGAAAAAGATAATCTTGTGATTGTAATGTATGCTTCAAAGCCCATTCAAGAGCTCCCGTTGAAGCAATCACTTTATCAACCACCACCATCACCCTATTCCCGGCCTCTGTGATCTCTGCCTCTGCCACTTCCACCTTCTCTTCCGCCTCTTCGTGTTCACTTTTGCCACCACTCACAACGCTCTTTCCATCATCTTGTTCCTCTTCTTCAAACTCTTCATACTCGCTGCTGCTGTCTTCATCGTTTTCCTCTTCTCCAACGCCCTTTTCGTCTCCTCCAAGAAACTCGATTCTCTGATCTCTTTCTATGGAACTAGAGTCTGGTTTAAACCTGATCGTTGAAGAACGGACCCGGACATGTCTTAGGCTCAACTTGACTGATTTCTTGAGCGATCTCGCCATGTTCTCCTATGAATTTTAATTCTAACAACCATACGTTTGATCTCTTGGCCATCATTTATTGTGCGTATAGACATACGTGCAATAGAATTAAAGAAAAACAAATCAAAAAAGAATTCCTAGGACGTGCGTACCATGAAAATATATATTTGTCCGAAATTTAAGAACAGAAAAAACATAAGTTGAAACGCAACTTTTATTAAATTTTAAGGTCTTATTAATGCAACACACGTTAATTTGCATCATAGTTATTTAATCGAGTTTTTTCAACTATTGTGACCATCTCTACTTTGAGGAGGATTGCAACTTTTGTTTCCACAGTTTCTTCCAGAAATTCCCAACTAGCTTCATATCACGTTCTACGTTCTTCACACATCGAGCCAGAGCAATCCCATCTTTCTTCTTCCCATCCGCACTCACATGTGCAACCATAGCAAAACCATAAGTAGCAGGCATTAAAGTTTTCACATCAATCCATATGTTCTCTGATATCTCCATCTTCTTTTCACATCCATAAAAACGATATAAATCAGAATACCGTGGAGGAGCTTCTTTAATCGCAACCTCTTGAGTCTTCAAACGAGCAAGCTGACTACTAAACATTTTCAACACATCTTGACCCTCAGGAAGATTCTCCCACTCTCTAGCAGCACTAAGTATCACCATTATTCTCTGAACCGGAGGAGGAGTTGCGTAGTGAAACCGAGGAGCTACCAAAGGCATCATAAGCCTTACGTACAAGACACTCCTTACGCATCGTCATCATCATATTCTCCGTATCCGGAGTCTTTAATGTTTCCAAGTAAGAATTCGCAACCCGGTTCATGTTTTCATCACCTCTAACGTAAGTCTTATCCTTGCTCAAGTGAAGTAACCCGAAAATAGCCAATATATTGAGGCATAGGTTCATAAGAGTCTCTCTGTGGTTCTGTTCAAACCCTAGAACCGCGATTTCATCATACATAGAAGGTATCTTAGTTGTATAAACTGCTTCAACCTTAAACGAACTGCTTCGATCAGGATAAATCTCAATCCCTAACCCATAAGCACGAATCCAACCTCCAAAGGGATTGTTTCCAACAGAGCCAATGTTAAGAGCTGCAATCATACGAAGGGTGTATGGTTTCAGCTTGTTCTGTAGACGTGTTTGAGGAACATTCTCAATATTATCAAACCAAGCAGTATCAGTAACAGTAGCATTCTCAGTAAGAAGATAGCCAAAATCTCGAATATCACAGTTAAATTGAAGAGTGTTGCTCAAGTTACCAAACGTTACATCAGCATCTGCTTCACTCATCGAATCAGACCATGTAGGTTTGTCGGAAACAGGTGTCTTCATTTCAAGACCGTCGATTACTTCCCTGATCGCTGCCGGGACAGTAGTTGTCGTCTTGAGGAGAGCCTTGATTTCGGAGTAGGACAGTGATGCGACCTTCCAAAACCTAGAATAGAGAGTAGGATTTGTTTGGCAGAGATTCTTGTTATCCATCGTTGGGCTCCATGACATTCCCATTGCAGCTGGGATCTGCAATTTCTGATTCTCTGGTAGATACTCTACTGAAAACCATCCTGTCAGAGGAAATTTTTGTAATGCAATCGACATATCATAGATAGATTGACATGAGTCATATGAGAAATTACCATCACTCAGATCGTCCATTGTTTAACTTAAGAGAAGGTTTGTTGTGAAGAATAACAAAAAAAAATATACTAGTATTTATAGATTGACATCGAAACAGAGCATTTTTAGCCGTTGAAGAAGTTAAAAGGTCATACTGGGGATTCTTGAAATATTATGGACAAAGTCTGGTTTCAACTTTCAAGGCTAAAATTACATTCAATGAAAGTCTTTAAATCACTTCCATTTCCCAAGAGACGGGTTTGATTAAATTCCCTAAGATTTAATTTATTTACAACGGCTAGTTTGTAACTTGTAAGTTGTAACGATTAAGGAGCAAACATAATTATCCTCGAGAACACATTATTAATGATTTTTTTATTCATTTTGTTCATATGAAAATAAATTTAACATTCATTAATCTTTACCGATATAAAATCCACACACATTAGTGATTAACAGAAAATATATGCATTCACTAATTCTCGCCTAATGTCTCCTTTCGTATACTAATACCACAAAAGAGATTAATACCACAAAAGAGAGGGATTTTGGTGAAGAAACAACAAAAAAAGATATTTAAAAGAAAGAAAAAAAAATGGATCGTTTTGTTGTGTTATGACACGTGTTCTTCTACGATTGTCTCCAACAGTGGTTTCTTAGATTTCGAAACAGAGATCCGATGAATAAACTCTGCCGCCGAGAACTCTTCTATGTCTTCAAGATTCAGCTTCCGTCCCATCAACCTGACGCCATCATCATCTTCCTCCTCCGGCGACACTCTCCTATTGTCGCAGCTTTTCGTGCGTTTCGTACCGGCAAGGAAGAGCCGAGCCATGTCGGAGGCGTTGACTGCGGAAGCAATACGTGTCATCGGGAATGCGACGTAAACATAGCAGCTTCCGAGATCGAGGTCGTCGTCGGCGGCGAGTGGGATAAATGTCCGGCCGATTTTCATGGATTTGGCATCGACGAGGAAATGGTTTGGCATCTCCATCATGACTTCGGCTGCTTTCGTCGGCGCGTGTATGTCACGCACTCCACCGTCCGGTATAATCACTTTGGCTGCAGATGATGATGATGATGATAGTGACTGAGACGAGGTCGTTTTGCTTAGAACGCATGAAACGTAGTTGCCCATTCTTACTGTTTTTTGTTATAATGAAATATTTTACGAGTGAAGGTGAAACTGATTTTGCTAAGATCGAAGAAGACAAACACAAGCTTATACTATATAAATACGATTGGAAAATTGTATACATTATAGTAGCAAATTTATATATTTGTATAAAAATATTTGTGAAGAAGGACAGCGTAGCAAATGGAAGTTGACATTAGATCGTTGAATCCGCGTCTTTATTTTACTTTATTTATATTTTAAGTTATATTTTGCCGTATTTTCACAAGTCTATGAGCCATATTGTTTTCCATTCTACTCCGCGTGAAATGGTAATGATTAATAGGTAATGAAGTCCTAATTATCAGTTCGTACGGTTTTTTTTTTTTGTTTAACCAAAAATGAAATATTTTTTGGATTTTCTTATTAGTAGACGGTTTTTCCGATGGTTCGACCGAATACTAAACAAATTATAGATAAGCTTATGAAAATGGTGGAGACAGTTAAATTTATGAAAAAAATGTTAGTATGTTTTGTTCTTGTTGTACTATAAAGAGTGTATTAATTAGTCAAAATTATTTGGATGGTGATAACTGCAATTGCAATTTATAGTCAAAAACTCAAAATTATTAAAATTATAAGACAATTAATTTTAATGCGCTGAGTCAACGTAGCTACATTTTTATATTTTTATTCATGTGAAAAGTCGGTGACGATATAATAGTACTAATCTTTAAGTAAATGTATCAACAGAAAATTAGGGGCTCAATGTGTGGAAGGAAGGACGCAATATTATTTTAACCAAAATATAAAAAAATCTTATTATATTGATTTCTTCCAGAGTTCCAGATGTATTCTCGAATTTAAATCATGCGATATGATAATGTAACCCCAAAAAAAAACAAAAAAACTGTTTTATTTCTTGACAAAATAAAATAACTACGATAGCAAAACATATGCGTGGGGCCCACAATTTATTTAGAAACCTTTGGCTTCAATTATTCGACGGTTCTGCTATCCATGCGATTGCGTCAAGGCCTAACATTTTCTTCTAACGATTAAGCTTTTTTTTTAATTGATTACTAATTAAAACTTCAGTGTAAACGGAGAATTTGTGTTTCTCCTACTCTAAAGGTATCATATATAGACAAGACAATCGTAAAAATTAAATAAATTGGAAATTAAACTAATTAAGCTTAGTTCAGATTGATTAAACAGTACTAGAATAATCATAACTGAAAGATCTTTTTTTTCTCGTCTAAGCTTTTTGATTCCCTTTCTATCTTATATATATACAGAACCCTAAAACCCTTCACCAAGATCAACCATCAAACCTACTATCACTCGATCTCATTTTATTTTTTGATTAATAATAAGCATTTGTTTCTTCATCATCATGATGAAACCTACAATTTCTCTCATACTCGTTCTTCTCCTCTCATCATCTTTTGCGCCTCAAACCGCAACCGCATTCTCCTTATTCCCATTCCCATTCTCACTTCCATTTTCGCTGCCTTCAATCTTGGGTGGAATTCTAGGTAACGTTAATGCTGGTAACAATGATAGTGGTGACGACAGTGGTAACGATAGTAGTAATGACGAGTTAGCTAGGATGTGTTTTGCGGACATGGGAGATGGAGAAGCCTGCATTGCGGAGATCTTCGGGTCATTCTTTAACCGAGCAATCACCGTAGGACCAGAATGTTGCAAGGCCATTATTGAGATCGACGAAGACTGTAGACAAGCCGTTTTCAAACCGTTCAAGAATTCTTACTTTACTAGTTCCGTCAAGCAGTTTTGCAATTATATCAATAATTAGATCGAAATTTTGTTAAGGTGATTTACTTTAGCTGTGCTTCTTTTCTTTAATTCCTACTGTCTTTTGTTCTAGATTTGTTTTCCGGTCATTAAAGCTTAAAGTTTGAGTTTGATTCATATTTTGCGGAAGATGTCGTTATATTTATTTAAATTTCACAATGATTTGTTATCAGTTTGCTTTTTGGGGGCTTTGTTGCCATGTATTCTAGTTTATTTTTTTACACTGACTCACCGCGATACTGGGACATTTGATATCGACAAATTTGTAAAAAGTAATATAATTAATTTGGGAACAAATCTCTTTTGTATTTTATTCAAAAACAAGTCTTGAAGTTTGAATAAACTGGTGGCCGTAAAATCTGGATTTTGTTCAACGATAGTATCCAAGTAAAGTTTTACAATTTATTGTTTTGGAGTTTCTTATGTACTAACGATATATCATACTAGTAAACTAGTATTTATCCAAAAATAAATAAAAGAACTAACTAGTAACTTGTATCCCTGTACTGTGTGTGTGAATTCAATAATCTCATCTCAAAATTCTTGCATGGATTTTCTGTTATTTTACATCATCTTTAAGAGAATAAAGTTGGTTTTGATATGTTAAAAAAAAAAAAAAGATTTTATGTTGAATGCATAAGAAAGAAACAAATGAGGGTGCCTTTTGGCCCAATTGTTTGAGGGCCCAAATCATATAATTTGGGAACCTTTTTCGTAGCCCAGTTACAGAAGAAGTAGAGAAATAGTGAGAAGAAGCCCATTCTAGCAAAGGGAAAAGTTGAAGAATAAAATTCGCCTTTGCTTAAAGTTGACAGAGAATAATACTTTCTTAGAGAACAAGTAGGATAAAGGGAACTCACAATTAACATTTGACCATCGGTTTTAGCATGTTTTCTGTTAGTGTGTTATGCAAAGAGAAGAAATAAAAATTATTGAAAATTTGAAAATTATGTTTTCCATCACTATAACGTTACAATATTTTGAAAGAGTCACTAACATGGATAAGGAAGAAAGAAAAAACACCACTATTGTAAAGTAATTAACAAAGTTTTTTGTTGTGTGTTTTAATAAAAAG
The DNA here is from genome assembly GCA_963555745.1 of Cardamine flexuosa. Taxonomy (NCBI): domain Eukaryota; kingdom Viridiplantae; phylum Streptophyta; class Magnoliopsida; order Brassicales; family Brassicaceae; genus Cardamine; species Cardamine flexuosa. The sequence continues at coordinate 767,354 of OY743219.1, read as the reverse complement.
AAACAAGAGGGAGACCTAGTAGCTTCAAGAATCTCCCCATCGCAATCAAGAAAGTAGAAACAGTCAAAAGAAAAAGATAATCATTGAATATCTCGAATTCTGTGTTCGCCAATATTCTCCAAAGTCAAAACCATCAAACCGCTTATGCATACTATAAATTAGAATACCAACTTCCACTTAGAAATCATCAAGAGATAAAGAGAAATGGCAAAGACACGTACGGTGGGAGTGGGAATTGACTATTCTGCGACAAGCAAATCGGCGCTCCGGTGGACGGCGGAGAATCTTCTTGAAGACGGTGACACCATCATCTTAATTCACGTCCAACCACAAAACGCCGATCATACCCGCAAAATCCTCTTCGAGGAAACCGGTTCACGTATTTAAAATGACTACATCAAACTTTCCCTATTAAAATTACATTTTGTTTTTTTTTTTAGAATTTAAATTTATTAACTAATTATTGCAGCGTTAGTTCCTTTGGAGGAATTTAGAGAGGTTAATTTCTCTAAACAGTATGGGCTTGCTTACGATCCTGAAGTTCTTGACGTTCTTGATAATCTCTCCAGGGATAAAAAGGTAAATTCCATTTTACAAGTTGCAACTATTATTGGTTGTTCTTCTTCGAAGAATGGTTTTTAATTTCTCATTGTATTTTTTTTACCTTTTAAAAATTAAAGGTGAAAGTTGTGGCAAAGGTGTATTGGGGAGATCCAAGGGAGAAACTTTGTGATGCCGTTGAAAATCTGAAACTCGATTCTATTGTTCTTGGCAGTCGTGGTTTGGGTCCTCTCAAAAGGTAATTTCATTCATTCATTATTAACTTTCCTTTCGTTACATTTTGCTCTAATATTTTCGGATTTTCAGTACACTTTTTTATGTAGAAATATACCTAGAATTGAATATAGTTTTCTCATCTAGTATTTTTGATTCTGTAATTTGGTTCACCTTCCTTGGTAACCCGACTAAACCGTGTAACCTAACGTAATTAGCTTTTGGATTTGGGATTGAGTTCACTTTTTAACTTTCTTAATTTTTGGTTTATATTTCTAGTCTGTTTGATTTTACGTTTACAATAAAGGCCAGGGGATTTGGTATTAAATATCAGTTTTTTTTGTTTTGTAGGATGTTGCTGGGTAGTGTGAGCAATCATGTGGTAACAAATGCAACATGTCCAGTCACAGTTGTTAAGGGAAATTAAAGTCTCAATGATGAAGATTAATCTGATGGTCTAAAGATAGTCTCAATGAATCCAATTCAAGAATATATATATATTCTTTAGTACTATATTTGTGATCTTTGAATATAGCAATAGGCGTTGAAGTTGAATTGTGGTGGAAAAAATAAGTTTGGTCGTTGATGTGATTGGATTGTGGTTGAGCTTGGCTAATCCATGTTTGGAATATATATAGTTTTTGAGTGTGAACATGATTTAAAAAAGCAAGTTTTCACCTTTAAATACTTATTTATTCATAAAACTAGTGTTTGATGAGATGTTTATGAGTTTGCTTTAACCTGATTGACGTGTCTGATCAGAAATGGATTTATGATCATTAGCAATGTTTTCATACCTCAGACATCAAATTGGATAACTTTCCTATCACCCGAATCATTGGTTGAACCGAACTAACTACTAAATTAATAAAAGAATAATAAATATATAATAAATATAAATTATTAATACATAAACAAATATAACAATATTGATCATAAAATAATAACCATAAAATATTAAAAATATTTTATTATTATAAATTATAAAGTATTTATAAAAACTATAAATAAAAATAAAAAAATAGATAAAAGCATAAATAATTATTTTATTATGTTTTAATCGGAAAAAATATAAAAAATAAATTAAATGTATAAAAGTCAGAAAAAAAGAAAAAAAAATTATTTTATTCTAAAAGTCAAATATTTTATTTGTATCAAAAGTGTTATAAAAAAAACAATATAAAAATTAAAAATTTATCTTGATCCGTAACCCGGCGAACCGATCGAATGGTGGATTAATAGCAGATTTTTTTGGGATTTTTTCAGATATTAAATTACTAAATTTTAGCATGAAATCTGAACCGAAAAAGTATCCGGGTCCCGTTTTAACCGGTCAAACCAGTCGGATCGATCCGAATATGAAAACATTGATCATTAGGTTCGATTATTTAAACTTAAAAAAATAACCGTTGGAGAATAAAACAATTAAAAAAACAACCGTTGGAGCTCTTTTGATCCGAATTTGAATTTTGGCTGTTGGATCAAAGGTATAATCTTCATTCTTCATTTGGTGGCTAATTTGGAAAATTTGTTTATTCATCAGATTATATCATCAACTTAGTAAGTATATTTTTTTAACCGGTGATTATATCATTAAATTAATGAATATATTTTTGTGATTATATCATTAAATTAATGAATATATATTTTAAAACTGGTGATTCTAAGATAATATTCTTAATGATTATAATTTAGAAATATAGATGTTGGTGCATAAACTGCGATTTTTGAATATGGAATAGTCGATAGAATTTTGATAAAAATAATTCTTGCTATGTTGATATAATTAGTATATGGTTAATCGCATGACGCGTGGTTAATGTTGACTATTTGACTACTTAATTCAGATTTAGAATAAAGTTTTTGGAATAGAATATACAAAAATAGGTTTTTCTAAAGATAAGACCAACATTAATGAGATTATATATCATTATAAGTTTTCTTTAAGTTTACTGCAAACCGGATTCAAATAAGCTCATAATCATTGGAGCCGATCATAAACTAGTATGCCTTGATCAAAATAGGCTTATGAAAACTGAATCATTGAAATCGTTCTTATAATTTCAGAGATTTAAGAAAACAAAATGATTTATTTTGTAAAAACTATATATTTTAAATTATAAAAATAAAAATTGAAAATTAAGACCCAAATATAATATAAAATTATCTAAGAAAATGAAAATTTTCTTCTTCATGCCACATCTTTAAATCACTACTTTCAAAAGTTTTCTAGTTTCTCTTCCTATACTAGTTTTGGTTTTGCAAGTTGTTGAATCAGCTTTAATTAGTTTAAATGTGTTTTACAGTAAATTCTCATTTCTATTATATATTAAAATAATATACATATTCAAGTTAACTATTATTTAAAATACTAATGATGATTTTATTCATTTATACGCTATAATTCAACTTAATGATTATTAGCACACAGTTTTTGTGATATAATAAAGACAAATAGATGCTTCCTGTGCATAAAAAATAAAATACTAAATGTTAAAATCTAACAGTAAACAAAAATGAAAAAAGTTTAGTTGACACTTGACACTATAGAATCTCTTGACTAACAATTAAATTTTTAATTATTAATTAAATTTATGAATAGTAAAATAATGCGGTTATAATTAGGCGATATATCTGAACATAATTTTCAAAAAAATTAAAGATAATAATATATATAAATAATAAAATTATGATATAGAAGTTTATAGTTCAATAAAATAAAAATAATTGTTACCAGGAAAATATATTGATATTTAATGACTTTATATCTTTTATATTTTCTTTAAATAATTTTATATTAATAATTGTAAACAAGAAGATAAAAGTGTTTGTGTTTAATTGGTTTGAGTTAGTACTCAAAATACTAATCGACCAATAACACAACAAGTAGAAAAAAAATCTTATCCCACAAATTTAAATTTCGTTTAGATTTAAAACGTTAAATATTTTTGGTTCACCCCAATACATTGTACATAAGATAAACCTACTCATTTATATATATATATATATATATATATATATATATATTTAAATTTAATATTTCCTTTTGACATGTAATTACATTTAATATTTGCCTTTTAACATATAATTTTGCCCACTCCAATAGTAAGCATCCATATCTTCCCCTTATTTTCCTTTTATAAAATTATATATATATATATATATATTATCATCCTTATACTTACCCTTTACTATATAAATACTGATTAACTTGTGCATCAAAAACAACAACAAACACAAACAACAGTTTGCAAAAAAAAAAAACAATTTGTTTTCTTTTGTTGCGAACAACAAAATGGATACTGATGGTGGTGGGAGCTCAGGCAATGAACAGTACACTTCGGCAGACACCAGGAGGAACGGGCGTAATAAGATGTGTCATCGCCATACCCCTCAACAGATAGAAAAACTCGAAGCGTAAAATCTTTATTGGTTATTTATTAATTTCAAACAAAAGTAATGAATTTTTATACAATAATGAATTTCTATTTTTTGAAAATCTAGTTATTTCAATGATCATCCTCATCCAGACGAATCACAACGAAAAAAGTTATGTAGAGAGCTGAAACTTGAGGCGGACCAGATCAAGTTTTGGTTCCAAAACAAAAGGACTCAAAGCAAAGTATTCATCTTTAATCTTATTAGCAAATTCAGTCAATAATCTTATGATTTATTTCAACCAATTATATTTTTATAATAATTATTTTTTCACATGCTATAGGCTCAAGGTGACAGAAGTGTTAATATTTTCCTTCGTGAAGAAAACGAAAAGCTCCAAAATGAGAACGAGGCAATGCTAGAGGCATTACAGAATGTGATTTGTCCAGATTGTGGTGGTCCTCCTGTTGGCGAAGAAGAACGCGAATTCAATCTCCATAAACTGCGTTTGGAAAACACCTGCCTTAAGGAGGAGGTAATTATTTGATTAATTTTATTTGTTTAAAATCGACAAATATTCACTATTTATATGTTTTTTTTTGGATATTCATTTGACCCTTTATCATATTTTTCATTTACATTTTCGAACAAAATATATTAAATCTATTTGAAAAAGTTAATAAATGGTCTACAACAATTTATATATTTTTCAATAAGCATGTCAATTAATTAAACTCAATACGCCACTAAAGCATTTAATTCTGTGTGTTTTAACAAACAAAAAAAAAAGATTTAATTTTGTGTGAATTTAACTTTGATTTCAGCATGGAAAAATCTCCAATCTTGTATCCAAGCATACCCTCAAACAACCAACCATGGTGAACACAATAGCTTCTGTTCATGAACAACACAATTTGGAAACTCGCATCTCGTACGAAGCTAATCCTCCAACTTCTCAACCCATCGAGCCACAACCACATTTCCATATAGATATAATGGAGTTGTCTGCAACTGCGGCAAGTGCTGTTGAAGAGCTCAAACGGCTTTTCAATGAGGACACTTTTTGGGTTAAGTCGTCTATCACCGGGACAGATATGATCGATCAAGGGCGCTACGAGAAGTTCTCTCACGCCGTCAAACATCTCAGGACTGCGAGTGCTTGCATCGAGTCTTCCATAGATATGGCGGTGCTTCCTATAGAAGCATCCAACTTGATCGATATGCTCTTAGATTCGGTATGTATTATTATATGTCATCATCAGGACTATACGTTGTTTTATTTTATTTTTTGTAAATTAAAGATTGGATTTAATCATAAATAAATGTGAAAATGGTGTTGTAGGAGAAATGGAAAGAGGTCTTTCCAACGATTGTGAGTGAGGCCAAGACGATTCATGAGCTCGGATCGGACCTCCCTACAAAAGAGAACTGCAATGTTTTGCAAGTGGTAATAACTAAAATCTGATTTGACTCATGAGAAGAAAAAAAAGATTTTTTTTATGTATATACATTTTGGTGTGTTTTGAAATTGATAGATAAGGGAGCGACTACACATTCTGTCGCCGCTAGTGCCACCAAGGGAGTTCATGATCGTTAGGTGCTGCCAACAGACCGATGAAGGGGGCTGGATTATTGCTGACGTGTCACACAGCATCGTCGACAGTGAGCAAGTCGGTGCTTCTTGTTATAAACGTCCTTCTGGTTGTATCATCCAATCCTTGTCCCATGCTCAGTCTAAGGTCTCTCTCGATCGAGCTCATATATATGTGTTTATTCTTATAATTGAACAGTTATATTCATTAATGCTAACACAATATATTTGTATAGGTGATGTGGATGGAGCATGTGGAAGTAGATGACAGATCCAAGACTCATAAAATGTACAAAGAGGTTTTATGTGGCGGGTCAGGGTATGGAGCTAAGCGTTGGGTTGAGACGCTTAAGAGAATGTGTGAGAGGATGGCTCTCTCCTCCACCCTAACCATTCCTACAAGTGACTGGAGCGAAGGTACTTTTCATCTTTACGACTAGCCTTGCTAATTAATGGCTTAATTTGTGATTGTGGAAAATAAATTCCTTCTAGTTGATTGGTATAATTGTTTCATTTTGATTTTTGTTATAAAAGTTATGTTACACGTGTCGGGTTCTTCTTAGCTCTTTTATAGATACACGTGGGGGGGGGGGGGGGGGGGGTAGGATTTGCAAATCTAAAATCTGAATTGACATAATACGGAAATATTTTTCTTCCCAAAAAAGTGACAGAAAAAATAGGATAAAAATCTAAATATGTTTTCTGGCAATTGATTTTTCTAGTTTTAAAATTTAGAAACAATATTTTCTTATTACGATTGTTTTTTCGATTAAAAATAAATATTTGCATATATGATATTTTAACATATTTACATATATTATACATATGATCACATATGTTTAGAATCTGAATTGTGTGATTTTAGTTTCTGAAGTATATTAAGATATTAAAAGCCCTTTAAAAAAAGTAATAAGATATTAAAAATGTATTCTATGAAACTAGCTGCGACCAGCTAAAAAAATGTTAAACTGGTCGGATAATTTCTAACCATAAGACATGCAACTATATATGCTTACATGTGGAAGTTGCTCAGGACGTTGACTAACACAATAAACTGTTACGTTTAACTATTTGATTTTGGTTGTACCACGTAAATATATCTCTTTGAATGGATGTATGAGACATATATAACTAGATCAGTTGCGTCGTCTTTGATGAAAAACTCTGATGGTCTATATGTAAAATATATGCAGTATACGTAGTTTCAACAAAAGTGTGGCGTTTGATAAGTTATATATAATACATTTTGGCAGTTATAAATACTGTAGAAGGAAGGAGGAGTGTATTGAAAGTAGGGGAAAGAATGTTAAAGAGTTTCAACGAAAGGTTGACCATGTCCGGAAAAGTTGACTTTCCACAGCAGTCGAAATGTGGAGTGAGAGTGTCGATCCGGTTGAACTCGGAGGTCGGTCAACCGCAAGGTATAGTTATCAGTGCTGCGACTTCTTTCTCAATCCCTGTCACTCCTTTGCAAGTCTTCACCCTCCTCAGTAACATTGACGTTCGTCATCAGGTTCTAATCCTTTTTGTCTCATTTCATCATTAAAACATTTATGAATTTTGATATATACGTACGATGAAACTAAGAGTGTTAACAATAACAAAAAAAAAAAACGTTTTGCGTTTAACAGTGGGATGTTATTTCCTATGGACACGTAATCACTGAGCTCGCTCGCGTTGCCACCGGATCAAGTGAAACAAACTACCTTACCATTCTCCAGGTACATATATATTTGTTCATCAACGGTCTCTTAATTAATAATTTATAATCTTTGGTAAATCATTTACCGTACGTGCGTCTGTTTATTTATTATAGTATAATATACATTAATATTAGCCTACGCAGATGGAGAATCATGGCATGCTGATGATACCACAAGACTCAGACGACAAGCATGAGATGGTGATGCTACAAGAATGCTACATGGACAACTTGGGAGGCATGTTAGTGTACGCTCCTCTAGACCTGGATACTATGAAATGCGCCGTCTCCGGCAAATCCGACCCGTCCTTGGTTCCTGTCCTTCCTTCTGGTTTCATCATCTCTAGCGACGGCCGGGGATCCACAGCCGAGGACGGTGGAACCTTAGTCACGCTGGGGTTTCAGATCCTTGTCTCTAGCAAGAACAACAGGTCGAAAGAGGAGAATGAGAAGTCGGTGGACAATGTGAGTAGTTTGATAAGCTCTACTGTCCGATGCATCAAAGTTTTGCTCAATTGTCCTCAAGATTGAGTGAGAGGGAATATTCTATGGAAGATTCTCCTTTATCAGTTTCTTTTTCTCGTTTGAGATATTTATATTTATGTTGGTCGTTTTTATGACTTTGTTTGGTCTTGATGATTTCAAAGACATGGTTTTTAATATATTTCTGATCGGTGACATTGCAAGACCGATTTGATGCATGAATAAAAAATATCGTTTTTTGGGTTTTAATTTTTTATGGTTTTTGTTGCTTATAAATTTATAATTAGTTTCCAATAGCTTGAAGTATATTGATAGTACTAATCAATCGTGGAAACAAAAATTTAAACAATTTTTGGTAGATAAATTGATTAAACGTCATTTGATTGTTTGTACATATATAGTTCCAGCACATAGTTTAGCATAACGTGGACCTTTAAATTTATATTTTATTTTTCTGATTGTTTGTACCCACCTAATTGGTTATATTCTCTGTTGTATTCTGACTCTCATAAAATGATAAAATTATTATATGAAAACAAACGTTTAGCTATATACAAATGCGAAATGGAAATTTACAAAGTTAGTTTTATAATAAAATTATATTAGAAAATTTAATTACTCTGTCGACTCACGACCAAAAAAAAAAAAACTTAAAAAGAAAAAGAAGAAAAATTGACGGTATTAAGACGATACCGGACGGACAAGTATATATGCGGTAACGCTCATCGTCACTTCGTCACCACTACTCTTTTTTTTGGACATCATCATCACTCCTCCCTTCGCCTATAAATACAATTCTTCTTTAATTTCTACAATCCCTTCATTTACAATCCTCTCTTCCTTTTCTTTTTGGTTTGAATCTTCTGAATCTGTATTCGACAATGGCCGCTACGACTGAGAATCTCCCTCAACTCAAATCCGCCGCCGATGGCCTTACTGAGATGAGGTTCTCGTTTGTTTTCGCTTTCTCGCTTCTTTGATCTTCAGTTTCGTTTCTTCCATATTCTGTTGGATCCAGAATTCTAGATCTGAATATTCATCTGCTTGTTTTCTCTCTTGTTTCAGTGAGAACGAGAGGAGTGGATTCATCAGCCTCGTTTCACGCTACCTGAGGTTCGTCTTTCTCTTTATCGATTCCAGTTCTGTATATATTGTGGATGTATTGTTCCGTATACCGATCGATTTGTTGTTGATTCTCTGATTTGTGATGATCAAACAATATTACGTATTATCTCAGTTTTTCTCTGTGATTTCTGGTATTGCTTTTAATCTGCATGAGTAGATCTTAGGTTCGTTTATCTCAGCTATTAGGTTCGATCGGATCTGATTAATAGATCTGAATTTTCGTCTTCATTTACGTGACAGTAGATTAATTAGTTATACAACGTTCACTTATTTCATATGAATTTTTGATTTGAAGCGGTGAGGCACAGCACATTGAGTGGAGTAAGATCCAGACACCTACTGATGAAATCGTTGTTCCCTACGATAAAATGGTTGCCGTCTCCGAAGGTGTTTATTCGTCTTCACTGATACTAATTTCTTTTGTTTCAATATGCTTGCAGTTTCTCTGTGATGCTAAAACTATATACTTATTTGTAAAAATGATGTAGATGTTTCTGAGACCAAGAATCTATTGGATAAACTTGTTGTGTTAAAGCTTAATGGAGGTCTTGGGACAACAATGGGATGCACTGGCCCAAAGTAAGCCTGTTTTTTTTTTTCTCAGTGATATTCTCATTTTTGTAATCCAATTTCTCTTTGAGACTTCAAGTTAAATGTTGAATATGGAGTTTCTTTTGCCTTTCTTTTTCCTGGCTACTTTTTCTAGTCTGGAGACTTAATTGCCATGTCATCCTTGTCTTTGGACTTTCTGGTTGACTGTTCTACAGTATAAATTTGTTTTCATGCTAGTTGATGTCAAACTTCAAACTGAAGCTACTGAACAATTCCTTGTAATTTTTTGGCATAGTAGTCATGTATAGTACTTAATCCAAAAGTCAGGAAGTAAACAAACTTATATCTTGCTTTTTCCTTGACAGGTCCGTTATTGAAGTTCGTGATGGTTTGACATTTCTTGATCTGATTGTTATCCAGATTGAGGTTCGTCATTTTCTTTTATTACTCTGCCCTACTACCTCCTTACTGTTTCCTAATCTTAATACCTAACTATTGCTCACCCTCAGAATCTCAACAACAAGTTCGGCTGCAAGGTTCCGTTGGTTCTTATGAACTCGTTTAATACACATGATGACACACAAAAGGTACTTCTTTTGCCTGTGGATAACATTTCTTCACTTCTATATTTATGTAATTCTTTTCGGCTGACTGTTTTCGTCATATTCAGATTGTGGAAAAGTACACCAACTCAAATGTTGACATTCACACTTTTAACCAGGTTTGTGGTGTGGATGCATATCAAATTAGCAAATTAAATTATCATTTGTTTGGAAAACTGACATCAGACCTATAACTACTAACGTTTACTTGGATATTATAGAGCAAATATCCCCGTATTGTGGCAGATGAGTTTGTGCCATGGCCTAGCAAGGGAAAGACCGACAAGGAGGGCTGGTATGAATTCATTTGTTTACATGTCAGGAATACCTTCTGTTGTTTATCATATTGCTTACTATTAGTTTATCTTTTGAAGGTATCCTCCCGGTCATGGTGATGTATTCCCAGCCCTCTTGAACAGTGGAAAGCTCGATGCTTTCTTATCACAGGTTCTATCTTTAGTGCAGTCAACTACTGTTTTCCCCAGCATTTAAGATTGATGTATTAATTGAAAATTTTATTTTCTTGGTCTCTCAGGGTAAGGAATATGTGTTTGTTGCCAATTCAGACAACCTGGGTGCAATCGTGGACTTAAGTATGTCATCTCTGCAGTTTTCTCGGTCTTGTTTACACATTGTTTTATATAGTTGATTAGAAGATTTTACTTCAAAATCCCTTTAACTGTCTTGCTTGCCTCATCCTTCTTGCTGTAGAAATCTTGAAGCACTTGGTCCTGAACAAGAACGAGTACTGTATGGAGGTTACACCCAAAACCTTGGCAGATGTAAAGGGAGGAACTCTCATTTCTTATGAAGGCAAAGTCCAGGTAGGTTCTTAATTGAGTTATTTCTTGTTTAGATGTACCTTTTATTATGCATGGTTATTTTGGAAAACTGCTAATCAGATTTGGGTTTTCTCTACTATAGATTGTTTTTGGATTCTGTAAGGCAAAACAGTAGTATATATCTATTTATATGTCTATTAGGTTCCTAATATACAAAATGAAACTAAAATTTCTTAACCCTGTTTGCAACTCAGGATCTTCTCACTGCTACAATTTTCTTGTGCTACTGAAGAACAAAAGTCGTTTTCTTGACCTCTAACATGGACTTTTGTTTTTTGTTTATCCCAGCTTCTGGAGATTGCTCAGGTTCCTGATGAACATGTAAGTCTATACTTCTTTGCTTTCCTTCCTGTTACTGTTTGGATTACATTTTCTTAGATATTGTTTGAAACTCTTGTAACACATTCATTAGAGATTTAGGGAAAGTTGGTAAAAACGAGCTTAGTTTACAGAATCATTCCTTGGAAGCTCTGCAAAGCCCTTTCGCCCTCCTCTCTGCTTTAGATTGTTGTTATGAAGAGAAAATAGTAAATGCCAAATTTATTGAGGAAAATATAGATTGTGGAACTGTAGACTTTATTTGTGCCTTCTTTCTGCTTGCTTCCATTTGCATCACATGTTTAATGAGTTATTGTGCTCGTGTTTTGACGCTTCCGGTAGGTCAATGAGTTCAAATCAATTGAGAAGTTCAAGATCTTCAACACAAACAACCTGTGAGTAGATCATATCCCTATTGCATTTAAAACAATATAAACTTATTTGTACACTAACTGTGTGAGTTTACAGATGGGTTAACTTGAAGGCCATCAAAAAGCTTGTAGAAGCTGATGCTCTTAAAATGGAGATCATTCCAAACCCAAAGGTGCAAACATAGCCTATTGCACATTTTTAAATTTTTGCAATTTTCTTAAATTATCTAACCAAAGAAAGACTGAAAATTATGTTTCAGGAAGTTGATGGAGTCAAAGTGCTTCAACTGGAAACTGCAGCTGGTGCTGCAATTAGGGTAACATGCTTGTCCTTGTGGCACATTTCGAAATTAGAATGCAAACTGTAATCTTCCTTTACTCTTTTTTTTCCCCTTGCGATTCTGTCTCAAAACAGTTCTTCGACAACGCCATTGGTGTTAATGTTCCTCGCTCACGGTTCTTGCCAGTGAAGGCAAGTTCAGACTTGCTGCTCGTCCAGGTAAACTCTCTATTCACCACAGTTAACAGTGAAATAGAGTAACACAGACATCTTTTGAAACATTTGGCTAATAGTTTTAATTTTCATTCTTCTACAGTCTGATCTCTACACCCTAGTAGATGGCTTTGTCACCCGAAACAAAGCTAGATCTAACCCCTCAAACCCATCAATTGAATTGGGACCCGAGTTCAAGAAGGTAAAAGAAGAAAAGCTCTTGACAAGTCCTGTTTAATTTTCTAAACTTTCTCTAATAAATCTTAAGCCTCGCTTATTGTATATTTTTAACAGGTAGCTAGTTTCTTGAGCCGGTTTAAGTCCATCCCTAGTATAGTTGAGCTCGACAGCCTTAAGGTTTCTGGTGATGTTTGGTTTGGCTCTTCCGTTGTTCTCAAGGTATGTCCACATATATGTTAATCTGTCTATAATCCATAACACATTAGTTCATGAGGGACACACACTTAATATGGTTCATTTTGGATTTTGAAGGGAAAGGTGACTGTGACGGCAAAATCGGGTGTGAAGCTCGAAATTCCTGATGGGGCCGTGGTCGAGAACAAGGTAACATAACGAATCATAGTTATATTCTAGGACTGTTTAAAACTGTCTAATTTATTTTGAATATCAAAGACTAAAAGTTTAAAACTGTCTTGTTTTTTTTATTACAGAACATCAATGGTCCCGAGGATCTCTGAAGCAGACAAATTCACAATCTTCTTCCCTCTCTCATGGAAGACACATCTTAATACTACTCTTTGGCATGAAAAGATCTGAGTGTCACAGCAAGTTTATGAAGAAAGAATAAATAATGTTTCGTTTTTGCAGCTTTTAGCAAAGTATTTTCCACTATGAACTTTAATTGATTTTGCTCTTTGATTTCTCTAAAAATAAAACTATTAAGTTCGAGAATATGCTTGTTCTTTCCACAATCTATTTTTTTCTGAGAGAATTAACTAGTTCTTTCTACAATCATGTTCTTGACCGAAAACTATTGTTAGTTATTATGTGTACAAATTAAATAATGAACCCGTTAAGGTTCTAACAGCATAATTTTGAACAATCACAAATTCAAGTTACTAGTTCAGAAATTGTTCATCACCAAAATCTATGATGATTTGTTCTAGTGTTGTCATTGCGCCATATCATATTATTTATAAGATTCTTCAATTCTGTAAAATGAATACTGAGGTATGTAATATCGTAGTATTTTTGCTTTTGGGATTTATAAACAAAAAGTCATAGCTTGCAATAAATACAAGATCTTGTTGACATAAAGGCATCAAAAGTACATCCATATTTAAATCTTAACTGATATTTTACTTAATGGTATTCTAGAAAATCTTAATGATAATTTACTTAGTTTTTAACTTTTTATTCTCTTCTATTTTGCTTAATACGTGTCGCGATCTGACTGCATAGATAAATGTTGGCATGTTGCTTACGTGTCCAAGTTTAGATTATAATCCATATGTTTTAAACAGACTGAGATCTTCTTCATTTATCAAAAAAAAAGACTCAGATCTTCTTAAATTTGCTTCCATCTTTGTTCAAAGCTAAACGCGTAAATGCCCTACTTTTAATTTGTTTAATTAGTTTTAGCCTTTGTCTTGTGATCAGTATAAGTATTGGTAGATTGCTTTGGCCACAGATATCATCACCAAAAAGATTTGTTCACGTTACCTATCCATCTCTCAGATTCATCAGGTCTGTTTTGTCTCTGTGCAAACTAATAGTCAATTTATAATACTGTGTTTAAGCATCTTAGTGTACTCTTTGCTCTCATATGTTAATCTACAGGTCAAACCATGTTGCTTCTAGTTGTGGTTGTCGGTTTAATAGCGTATTGTGTTTACAAGTCCATAAAACCACCGTCACCAATTCCAATGCCAGAGAATGTTTCAGAGATAGCTCCAAGAATCAAGCTCAATGATGGAAGATATTTAGCCTACAGAGAATTAGGATATCCAAAAGACAAAGCCAAAAATAAAATAATCATTCTCCACGGTTATGCAAGTTCCAAGTTAGTGGATTTAAAAATCACACAGGTATCAAAATTCATTAGGACTAAATTAATGAGTATAGTCCATGATTAATTCGTATCATATTAATTAGAACTACAATTGCTGTTTTTTTTTTTAGGAAATGATTGAGAAGTTCAAGATATACTTCTTGCTCTTCGATAGAGCTGGTTATGGAGAAAGCGATCCTCTTCCATCACGAACACTAAAAACTGATACATACGATATTGAAGAACTCGCTGACAAATTGCAAATCGGTCCAAAGTTCCATGTCTTAGGAATGTCACTCGGGGCTTACCCAATTTACGGCTGTCTCAAGTACATTCCTCATAGGTATATATATATCATCATACATATCAATCTCGTAAAAGTAACATTTCTGGCTATGCATGGATATGCATATATAACATAATTAGCCTAATTATATAATTTGTACCTTGACTTGAATATATTTAAGTTCATATAATATATAACGCCTCTAACAATATATATATAGACTAAGTGGAGCAACGTTGGTGGTTCCGGTCCTGAATTTTTGGTGGAGAGGTTTACCTCGAAATTTGTTGACGTCAGCGTTCAAGAAATTGCCAATACAAAACCAATGGACACTTCGAGTCGCTCACTACTTTCCATGGTTGTTATATTGGTGGATGACTCAAAAATGGTTCTCACCATTTAGTCCGATTGACAAAGAAACTATGACCGAGCGCGATATAGAACTCGCGAATAAGCATACAAAACACGCATATATCAAGGTACATGAACGTTTTATTTTTTATTTTACATTGATTAGTTTATTTTTAGACTGATTGTTACGTGTACAATTGATGTTTGATGATACGGTCCAGGAATCCGCTCTACGACAAGGCGAATATGTGAGCATGCAACGAGATATGATTGCTGCTTTCCAGAATTGGGAGTTTGATCCAACCGAATTGAAGAATCCATTTTCAGATGAAAACAAAGGGTCAGTTCACATTTGGTGTGCACTCGAAGACAAGCAAATTTCGCGAGAGGTTTTACTCTATTTATGTGATAAGCTTCCATGGATAAAGCTTCATCAAGTCCCTGAAGCTGGACATCTTATTATCCATGAGAAGAAGCATTTCGAAGACATTATTAAAGCCGCTTGTACTTGAATCATTTGAAGACATTGTTTAAACATACATTATGGCATTACAGATTTAAGACATTTGAATAATTATACTTTGAAGTTTATTTAATTCAAAGTAAATAAAATTAGAAAACACAAGTAATATAGTATCATACAAACTTTTATTCATTTTAGAGAAAAGTTTTAAATAGTTGAATGGAATTTCTCCATGGTATACACTTGACGACACCTAGCTTCATAAAATAATTGAGGGGGTTACATGCACAATTGATCATAAACGCAAAAGAACAACCAAATTTAATAATAGTAAGGCAAAAGAAGTTATACCAGACATGTGTAACAAAGAGATCAGAAATAAAGACATGTGTAACAAAGAGACAAATACTACTACTACTATATATGTTACTATCATATTATGTTTTAAGCATCTCATTCTCACAAGATAAACTAAAGTTTCCTTTGCACAATCTTACCTAATGCGTTGTCTGTAGGCCATATATATAATGTGGTTTCTACTTGTGGTTGTGGGATTAATAAGCTATTATGCCTACAAGTCCATAACACCGCCGCCGCCGGTTCCATTGCCGGAAAACGTTTCCGAGATATCTCCAAGAATCAAGCTCAATGATGGTAGACATTTAGCCTACAAAGAAGTAGGAGTTCCAAAGGACAAAGCCAAAAACAAAATAATAATCCTCCACGGAAATGGAAATTCCAAAGACGTCGATTTATACATCACACAGGTAACAAAACGTAAGGATTGAAGTAATGGTTTGTATAATAAGATTAACAATTGCAACAAGAATAATCATGTGGCTTACAGGAAATGATCGAGGAATTCAAGATATACTTCTTGTTTTTCGATAGAGCTGGTTATGGAGAAAGCGATCCTCATCCATCAAGAACGTTGAAAACCGATACATATGATATCGAAGAAATTGCTGACAAATTGCAAATAGGTCCAAAGTTTCACGTTGTAGGGATGTCACTTGGAGCTTACCCTGTTTACGGTTGCCTCAAATACATTCCTCATAGGTAAATGTATTTACTAGATCTCTTTAAAAGAATTTGTAAAAAAAAACTAATTTTTTTCTAATAATACTTTTTAGACTAAGTGGAGCTTCGTTGGTGGTTCCGTTAGTAAATTTTTGGTGGAGTCGTGTGCCTCGAAACTTGTTGAATGCAGCGATGAAGAAATTGCCAATTGGATTTCAAATGACACTTGGAGTCGCACATTACTTTCCATGGTTATTATATTGGTGGATGACTCAGAAATGGTTCCCTAATAGTAGGAATCCCAAAGATACTATGACCGAGCGTGACATAGAACTCGCAGAAAAGCATACACAACACTTATATATCAAGGTATGTTTTATATAGACTCATGGCATTTTTTTTCCTAACGTACGTTATGATCCACCTTGTTCTGAAAGAACAATATTGTATCTAATGAAATGAAAGCTATTCATAAATATAATTATAGGAGTCTGCTTTACGACAAGGTGACTATGTTAGCACGCATCGAGACATCATCGCTGGTTATGGGAGTTGGGGATTTGATCCAACCGAACTGAGCAATCCATTTTCGGACAGTAGTAACAAAGGTTCGGTTCATATGTGGTGCGCTCTCCAAGATAAACAAATTTCACGCGATGTTTTACTCTATATATGTGACAAGCTTCCATGGATTAAGCTCCATGAGGTCCCTGATGGTGGACACTATATCATCCATGAGAAGCGTCATTTTGAAGCCATTATCAAAGCAGCTTGTAGTTGAAAAACCCTTAAAAACATACTATCCATCTATATTAATCATGTTTATAAAATATGTAGACGTTTAAAACACATTTTATACATATGGATTTGAATTGGGCTTAGAGCCGCTTTAATATTTGAGGATGAGGGTGTGTTAGACATTTCACATCTATACCGACAAACCGGTGAAAGCTAATTTTCCCACTAAAGAGTAAAAAGACTCAAAAACACTAAACAGAAAGAGAACAAAAATTAATCATCAAATCTCTAAAATCACAAGTCGCCGGAGATGCAACGGTTTCTACCTTTGCTCTTACTCCTTCTCCTCACACTATCGCCGCCGGCGATTTCTCATTACTCTTCCTCAACCTCTTCTCCTTCTTCTTCCTCCGTCTCTTCCGACGCCTCTGAATGGCGTCCCGCTCGAGCCACATACTACGCCGCTACGAATCCTCGAGACGCGGTGGGCGGTGCGTGTGGATACGGAGATCTCGGTAAATCTGGGTACGGTATGGCTACGGTTGGTCTAAGCGAGGCTCTGTTTGAGCGTGGTCAGATCTGTGGTGCTTGTTTCGAGCTTAGATGTGTTGATGATCTCCGTTGGTGTATTCCTGGAACTTCAATCATTGTTACCGCTACTAATTTCTGCGCTCCTAATTACGGATTTGATCCTGACGGTGGTGGTCACTGTAATCCACCCAACAAACATTTCGTGCTTCCGATCGAAGCGTTTGAGAAGATCGCTATTTGGAAAGCTGGGAACATGCCTGTGCAGTATCGAAGGTGCGTTTTCTCCTCGAAATTGCGTTTGCGGTGGTGGGAACGCGGTTCTGCTTTTTTACGATTTTAAATTTTATAAAATTCAAGCGCTGCTTTTATTTACTTTTGTGTGTTTTCCGTCTTCTTCGATATCCGTGTGCTTTATGTTACCCTAAATGCCGTTTTAGCAATTTACGTTAATGCCCCTGATCGTTTTAGTCAAGTACTTGTATCAGTCGGTGTTTGAAAGGTTCAGAGAAACGGTGATATTTGGATAGGTCTTAAATTAATGGCAGTTTACACTAAATCTGAGTAGCTTTGCTCATTTTAAATGTTAGTCTGTGTTATATACAATGTATGTAAGTATTATACACATTTTCATCTAAGCCATGAGAGAAAAAGAATAGAAAAATCAATGATAGGACTGAAACTCATTTTTTTTTGTAAAGTTGCATAGTTGTACAAAACATTTACATGTAACCATTGTTGATGGTTTTACCTAAACAGGATCAACTGTAGAAGGGAAGGGAGCATGAGGTTTACAGTTGATGGTGGAGGCATTTTCATTTCGGTTCTGATCACCAATGTTGCGGGATCCGGTGATATAGCTGCTGTGAAGATCAAAGGGTCGAGAACTGGGTGGTTACCGATGGGTCGTAATTGGGGACAGAATTGGCATATCAATGCTGATCTCAAGAACCAAGCTCTCTCATTTGAAGTAACTTCCAGTGACAGATCAACCGTGACAGCTTACAACGTCTCCCCAAAAAACTGGAACTATGGACAGACCTTCGAAGGAAAACAATTCGAGACTCCGTGACATATATCATACATGCACGAGTACATCGAGATATCTCGTGATTTTTTTCCGGTTGAGAAATTTTTTGATGTCAGGTATATCGATCTTGCTCTAAGGATGTCTTTAGAGTTGAAAAGAAAAAAAAGTATGTTTCCTTTGCATTTAGTAGTCTACTCTCTCCCACTCATAGGTAAAAAATCACCAATGTACTAAGAACAGTTCACACAAACATCACTATTGTATCTATTTGTTTACGTTACTATGAAGTAAAAGCTTCTTCTTAGGTTTTGGTTTACGGTATTCCGGTTATGTAACAGAGGCCGAGAATCAGAGACAGTAAACTGTGAAAAGAGTGCAAAAGGGTACTGTAATCAGAATAACTAACGGTTGAAATTTCAAAGTCAAAAGATATTAAAACCTATATGTAGCCAAGAAGCTAAGTTCACTTACTTCAAATGTGAAGATTTTCAAGGCCAAAATGATCACCGTGTGTTGTAAAAATTCCTATGAACATCTCACTTCTCTTAAAAACTCTACAAGAAAACCCCCAAACAAAAAAAAAAGGAAAGCAAAACAAACAAACAAAAACTGCCTCAAGAACTCATAAAGTTTGATGAGATTCGATAAGCAACGCGTTGAGCATGACATGAACAGCCGCATCATAAACCGCAGAGTCATAATGCATTCCATCGAGTGTACATTGCGGTCCACAGTTCCATGTAAAGGACTGTATATCAAGCAAGATAAGCGGACCTCCCATTTGACGCAAGATCTTACTGTCCCCGAGTGATCTATCATACTCATGCCACACTGAATCACTCATCTTCTCTTTCTTCTCATCCGTATTCAACATCCCATTGATCAAGACCGGCATCCCTATCCAGAACAGATGCACAGATCTAGCGGAAACCGAACCACCTCCTTCTTGCTCCTTTGGGAAAAATGGCACTAGAGACTCCACATGACTACTCAATTGCTTCAACCTAAAACCAAAATCCGAAGCATTATTCACATGAAGCATATGCCATAACCCAGTTCCCATTATCAAAACATCTGGATACTTGTTCATCTTCTTATAAGATACAACAAGATCATCCAAATCTTTCTCATAAGGAGCCCACACAAAATCAAGCTTCATCCCAATCTCCTTAACCACAATGTTGTAATCACTATGTCTCTTAAACAGATCACTTTTAACCGAATCCATAGCTTTCGAATCAGAACCCAAAACAAGATTCAACAAAGACAAAGCCACGAATCTAGCCTGAGAATCACCAGCAACAACAACCCAAGATCCATTCAACAAATCTGAAACATCGAATTTATCCAATTTCTGAAACTCACAGCTCAAAACTTTCCTCGATTTCATCCAATCCCAATTCTTGTCGAAATAATCAAGCTTGGAGCCATTGTTCCTACGAACAGATTCAGGATTCGGTTTAGGTTTAACATCCCAGACAATCTGATTCACCTCGTTAATACAAGAGATACGATGATCGTAGACAACAACAGACGAAACAGAAGCTACAATGTCGGAGACGGAAGGGAAATAAGGCGTGAGATGAACACAAACCGCGAGAGAAATGAACAAAGCTCCACTAAAGAAAAGCATCTTGTTCCTGCTTAGATGCCAACCCGCCATTGCCATGGGAACGAAGAGAACGAAGCAAGCTGCTAATACTCCGAAATGAATGGCTCCTAGCATCTCTCGAGAATCTCAGATTTCGGATTTAGATACATCTAGACAAAAACCAAAATTTCATCCAGATTTCGAATTAAACTATGTATATTTCTACAATTAGGAAGCTAGGGTTACGAATTTGGTTTGGTGAAGAGATTCAATCAGATTGAAATCAAAATTGAAGGCGAAGATGAAAATTTGGTGAGATTGAAAGGAACAGGACAACCGTAGGCTTCTTCTTCTTTCGATTTTTGTTTTTAACTTTCCATTTTTGTAAGATCTCCATGTTTTATGATCTCAGACATCGTTCGGCTCATTTTAGCCTCAAATGGAAACCTGGAGAGTTCTCTAACGTGCGCTCAACGCTGGATATCACGTGACCCCCCCCGTTGAACGTGACATTAATTATAGTCCCTGAGCTAAGCTATAAAATAATCAGATCTTATGAGAAGCCCACGGGGATTATTGGCCCATATTGGGAAATTCGCTGTCCCGAGCAAGCCCACTTAGCTTCCAACCCCGCTAGGTAGTAAACCTCACCGATCCCGCCATTTTCCTATAAATATCATCAAAATTCATTGATTTGTATTTTGGGATATAAAAACGAAGATTCAAAGACACAATCCAATATTTTACGAGCTAGTTTCTGCATTACTGCATATATACATACATTATAATCGCTTGTCTTATTCCCGAATAATCATTTTGTTTAACCTGTCAATCATATGATTCTATAGAATGACATTAACTTTTGTAGATCCGTGCATGTTTTCATAATTATACGAAATAAAACTAAAAAAATATTGTAATCTATTAGACTTCCTTCTATTCAGCTTAAATTACATATATGCAAAAATTAACCTCATTTCGTGAATTTTAAAAATCATTTCTCGTATAAGTCTTGGACGTCTCAACTCTCCAAAATCTCATAATAATTTCAACTGATTTACTTTTATTTTATGAATTTCTCATTCTAGAGGTGTAACCAAATCTATATATTGTTTTCCTTAATTACTATATACATATATTACACATTATCTCAAGGAAGGACTAATCTATGCTATTAATTAGTTTATAGAGAGATGTGTGTGAACGCCATGAAGAAATAAGTAAAGAACCAAAAGATGGATTCAAGTGAGGGAAATGTGTCAAGAGGGGTATGTACACATACATAATACATTCTATATATTTAATATATGTACATAAATAAATGATGATACATATATAGAAAGAGAGAATATGGAATTGGAATAATGAGAGAAAAAGGTTATGACGATGATGAGAAAGGTTGAGAAGTGATGCTCCCGGGGTTGGCCCATCAATAGCTTCCAAGGATTTGTTCACATGTTCACAACTGCTGGATCCCACATGATGCTATTTCCATCTTAATTCAATCTCATATGCTTTATATATACTGATTATAGTTTCGACCAAAATGATAAAATACTCAAACAATAGTTTCTTGTACCCCCATTAAGTCTTGAACTTTCGGTTAATAAACTTTTCTATATTTTCTATATTGTTTTGTAAATTATTTGGCGGAGCTAAAAATGGGGAGAAAAAGATTTCAGCCACTCAAAATTTCGGTTTTGGATTCAAAATCTTGGAAATATGAATATTGATGGAACCACCAATAAAATGGAGTTTTTCTTTTTAGTCGAGACAAATGAATAACGATGCAATATGCATCTGAAAAATACATATAAATGAAATGTACTAGCTAGTAGCTACCATAAATTACAACATTATGATATATTTCAAACATAAGATATATGTAGGTAGATCGGATGGCGGCAATGAGAACATTCGCAAGTGGGGATGCGAAAGAGACAGTTATTTCAGTTAGAAGTGCCGCCAAAGAACAAAAAGAACTAAACAAAAAAAAGAAAAGATTGCAACAGTTTTGAGTTAACCCAAGATTCGATCTCCCATGCAACCAATAGAAGTCTGACACGTTTGCTTATATTCCAGACCGATCACACTTGAAGAAGCATGGGATAATTGGAGAGGCCACTTGATGAAGAAACACGGTTTGCATTTAGATTTAGGGCGGCAATTTTTGATTAATTTATTCCGGTTAGCACATCATGCGTCGTCAGACAAAAAAATTTTTGATTAATATTTTTTAAAAATATTCTTTGTTATTTTGGGATGGGGACCTTCTCTTTATTAACTTTTGCATCTCCTTTTTCATTTCTTCTGTTTTTTCTTCTTTATATATAACCTTGATCACCAAACCCTCAACGAATACAAAACACAACTATTCTCTGCTATCTTCTTCTTCCTCTCGAGTCTCTCTTCTCTCTCTATCTGTCTTGAAATTGATTGAAACAAAATAATTTCAAGAATTAATTGAGAGATTATATGGCTCCTGTCTCGCTACCTCCAGGTTTCAGATTCCATCCAACGGACGAGGAGCTAATTACTTACTATCTCAAAAGAAAGATCAACGGTCTAGAAATCGAACTTGAGGTTATCGCTGAAGTTGATCTTTACAAGTGTGAGCCATGGGATTTACCAGGTAATGTGTGAGATCTTGGTCGCGTTTATATTATGATTTCAATCTTCTAAAAGATGTCAATTAGTAGGATAAACACTAATTACTTAATTCTAAAAATATTATTTGGATTAAAATCACAACACAGATAATTATTATTGTTTTTTTTCTGAAACGAGATTGAAGAAAAGAATAAGAATATAGCATAGACGAAGAAACCCTAAATATACTTTAATTGATCTACCGGGAAAATACCACATGTACACTCTAGTACTTTAAACTATTATTTTATTAGTTTGGCATCGTTTCCAGCAAAATTTTTAAAATTTAAATGGTGAATTTAAAAAAATAAAAATTGCAACTGTAAACATGAATGCTACGAACTTATAGTTGAGAGATATTTTAAAATTTTCTATCATCTAAAATATTTGGATCATAAATTATGTTGGTTCAACAAAGACTTACTAATCAGTAATCACTAATCAATTTCGATGGCAGGGAAGTCCTTGCTTCCGAGCAAAGATCAAGAATGGTACTTCTTCAGCCCACGGGACCGTAAGTATCCCAACGGTTCAAGGACAAACCGGGCAACCAAAGGCGGTTATTGGAAGGCGACGGGTAAAGACCGCCGAGTGAGTTGGAGAGACCGAGCCATTGGAACCAAGAAGACCTTGGTTTACTACCGTGGACGCGCACCACACGGTATAAGAACCGGTTGGGTCATGCACGAATATCGACTTGATGAATCCGAATGTGACCCATCTGCGTACGGCATGCAGGTTCCGTGGGCTAACTAATAGATTCCGACTTATCAATTTTTTTATATCATAAATATATTAGAAAAGATCGCCTAATTAAATTTTATATTTTCAGGACGCATATGCACTTTGTCGTGTATTCAAAAAGATTGTTATTGAAGCTAAGCCAAGAGATCAGCATCGGCCTTACGTCCACGCTATGTCGAATGTGAGTGGTAATTGCTCATCGAGTTTTGACGCTTGTTCTGATCTCGAGATCAGTTCATCTACTCATCAAGTTCGAAACACATTCCAACCACGTTTTGGAAACGAGCGTTTTAACTCCAACGAGGACTGGTCATCACAATACTACGGTTCTTCTTATGGACCGTTCCCTACTCCATATACGGTACGTAACTAATAGTTCAAAGTTTTATACAGTCATCAATTATGTAGCAGATTTTTAATGATGGGTATATAATAGATTTTTTAAATGTTCATATAGGTTAATAGAGAGATCGAATGTTCGATGTTACAACACAATATATCTCTACCACCGTTGCGTGTAGAGAATTCTGCAGTTAGTGACTGCGATTTCTTCACGAGGATGAGTCACAACAACGATAATGGCGTTTTGGAGGACTATACTTTCGTTGCAAGTAACTCCAACCACTATAATAGCGTTGACGACCAAGTGATCCACATTGGCAATTATGACGAACAATTAATGACGTCAAATCATCATATGAACCAGGTATATAATAAATCAGACAACATTAAGATACGTTTATGTTATATATACATTTTTATATTTTAAATTAATATATATTATTAATTTATGAATTCGAAAAGACCGGCTATGATATAGAAGATCAGAAGATCATATCGAGCTTTGATGATACAGACCAAGATCTTGGCTTTCATGGTGAGTATGATATAGAAGTTGGATAAAATACAAGATTGTGTTGGTTTCTTTTATTATCTAACGATAATCCCATTTATTTTTTTAATTTACAGGAAACAATACCAATACCAACATAGATATCGATGATTTTTTCTCGTTTGATATATATAACGAGGAAAACGTGAATCGAACAGAAGACAATGAAGAGGTGAATGTAAATGAAACCCTTGATTCATCTGGATTCGAGGTGGTTGAAGAAGAAACTAGATTTAACAACCAAATGCTTATTTCGACATATCAAACAACGAAGATTCTGTATCACCAAGTCGCACCTTCTCACACTTTAAAAGTTCACGTCAATCCTATTAATCAGAATGTGGAAGAGAGAACATTGTTCATTGAAGAGGATAAAGATTCTTGGTTACAAAGAGCTGAGAAGATCACGAAGACAAAACTAACTCGTTTTAGTTTAATGGCTCAACAATACTATAAATGTCTTGCCATTTTTTTCTAATTCTTTTCCTTCTTTCTTTCTTTCTTAACTGTTGATTTATTTACCCCTTTTGGATAAAAGGGCATTTACATATATATATACATAGATATATGTATACTAATATTTACATTTAATTGTTGTTATTTTATTATTGAAAAAAATATTCGTATACATATATAATAACAAATTGGAATAATTCACTGAAGAGTGCATTGCTAATATTTACATTTATCAAAGGTTGATCGAAAATATTTTGTTTGATTTTTATTCAGACTAAAAATGAGGTAAAACATTGTTTTACTTTTATAATCCTTTGATTACTCAACAAAAAAAAACGAGACGGTATATTGCCATAGTTATACTATTAAATAAATAAAAACCTCATATCGGCTTGTTATTTTATGGGTATCATGGAAAAAAACGAGAGCCAAATAAACGTCGACGCTAATGACCAACCCAACCCACGCGCTACTTGCTCTCTTAATTTCCATTTATGCGAAAAACGCCCAAACGCCCAAACGAAAAACGCCCAAACGTCGACGCTAATGACGCTAATGTTTGTCCAGAGATTTTAACATCACGCGCTCAACGCGCTTTTGGTGCACGTGGGTTTGTTTTTCAGTTTTTCACATGCGTGTATTTTCTTATTTTTTTCTATACGACACAATTCCCCTATTTAATCGAATTTACTTGTTTAACAAAATAACGATGCCACCATCTCATATAACATGCGATTAGACTTTATTTGTGAAAACAAACAGAAAAATGTTATACTTAATTTGGTCTAATACCACATTATTATCATCATCAGCATCACCATAGATGTAACTAAACTCGAAATCATTTAATAGGCAGCCAATTCCATGAGCTTCTTCCAAGCCGATCTAGCCGAAATTTCATTCCACCACCGGTTAACATTCTCTCGAGATGTAATCATACCGCTCAAACTGGCTTCATTCATCATATATCTTATAGCGGGCATATTAGTCAAATCAGCCAATGTGAATTCATCACCGGCCAAGTACCGGTTCGTAGTTAACCGATTCTCATACACATCCAGGATATTCTCTAACTCGACCTTTAGTTTCTCGACCAAAGCGACGTCGCATGGCTCACCAAACTTGGGCTTAAAGACGATGTTCATAACTAAGGGAAGAATCACAACGTAGAAATAGTTAGTCTCAACTTCCATCCACTGGTCTACGATGGCTCGTTTCTCCAAAGTTTTGCCCAATAGATCCGTTCCTTGGTCCGCATACTTGGTTGCGTAGTACCTCGCTATGGCTCGCGACTCTTCAAGCCAAAAATCGAAAGTACAAGTAAATAGCCTTTTACCATTTGGGAATAAGAAAGTATATATTTGACAGAAATTATTTAAGAAGATTTTGGACATATTTAAGAAGAAGTTATATATACATAAAACATGTAGTCATTATTTTTTTTAATACGTAATTATGGAGAATTTATCTCACCAAAAAGCTTCAGATCTCCATCTTCAATAGCTGGAACTTTACCAAATGGCTAATAAAAGAGTACAACATAAGAATTACGAAATGAATAATACGTTTTATGTGATAATAATTAAATTAGATTGTAATCAAGTGTCATTAGCTCAACTGGTACAGACTTTGTGTGAAGCTTAGAGGTCGCTGGTTCGAGTGATGTTTGGGATACAACTAATATTATATGTTGTGGTTTCGAGTCTGGGGGATTACGGGCTTTGGCCCAGAACCTCCTAGTATTAAAAAAAAAAAAAAAAAAAACTAGTGTGCTATTATAACATTTACCTGACGAAGAAGATGTTCTGGCTCTTTCTGCTCAAGTTTGTCGAGATCTACATGAATTACTTCAAACTCGATGCCTTTTTCCAGAAAACAGAGCAATACTCTTTGTGGATTAGCTGCTTTTATCTGCCCATACACTTTGACCACCATTTTCTGATTATATAAAACAATAGATATGAACTGTAAATACGGATAGAGAATCAGAGATTATGGATTGTGTGCATTTCGTAGGCCACAATTTATCTTCACCCTCTATAGAATCAGTGGCTTTGCTAGTGGATGTAATCACTGGTCCCTTTTTTCGAAATCCACTGGACCGGTGAGTAGGTGAGGAAATGAAACGTGCTTTTATCTTAGAATTCTTGATTTTAAATGTTTTTTTCATTGACATCGTTTTTTTGTTTGTTTTGGAAACTACAATTGTGAATATAAATTTGACTAGGGCTTAGAAGATGGAAACGATAGACGAAATCAATTTTTATTAGCATCAACGTATCATAGGTGTCGACTTTTCTTTGCGATAAAAACTTTGAAAGTTACGTTTGCATTAGAGTGTTTGCTTTAACTTGCTATTAAATCAGGTTCCTAATTAGTAATTAGGAACACACACACACACATATATGTACAAATGTCTACAAATTTGTTATTTGAGTATAATTATGACAAAATATCATAAAAGAGAGTTAACAAATGGCCATGTTAAACTTCCATAGTTGGATAGTAGTCTCTACATGACGGAAGACACCATTTAAGATGTTTCAGATACAAAAATCATGAACATGTCTATACAAATAACTAAAGTCCATAAACAAATGAGAGACTTTCAATAAATGGTGGATTGATAGATGACCACAGAATCGAAAAAGAGAGAAAAAGCCACAAGACTTCATTTGATATTATTCACAAATCCAGTTCCAAGAACCATTTACAAGCGCCTTAACGATGAGAACAAGAGTGTTCTATATACATATGTACCTGTGTATTGAAACTCGTTTATGGCAATATGTATTTCTGTGCAAAGAGGGTTTAGACAGGAACACGCCTTCCACGGTAGCGATCCAGCAACTGATTCAATGACAAAAAGTCGGTAAAAAGTTTGATTGGAGAAGGCAAAAATGTCAAGAAAGTAGTGAAATATACCGATCTGATGTATGGTTGCTGCAAAATCCAGCCCAATAGAGGAATCCTTTGAAGGAAGACGGCAAGTGTAGGCCAGAAACCACTTAACATGACAGAAGAATGAAGAAAAGACAATTCAGTACACAAATCAAAACTGCCTATGAATATTGATAAGAAAAACCCACCTGAAGAGCACAAGGAACCCATATGATTCAACAATCAAACCGAGAAGAGGCCATCCAAACACAACCAACAAGAAACCGAATCCAAATGATATAGTTCCCTGTATATCCACAAGTAGACAACCAATAAGATCTACTAAACTCTTCAAAACACAAAGATACAAAACTCGTGAGAGTTTTTCTCGCTTAGTCATAGTTTGATATTTTGCCTTGGGATGATCTCAGGAATCAAATGAAAAATCAAAAGGGATACTGAAAGAACCTTAAAGTTTCGACGTTTTGTAAAGAATTGGATAGCTGGGTTGATCCCAATGGTTAGAGTCACACCGGCTAAGAAGAGGATCTGTTCATATAGATCATAGAGACTTCAATATAACATAAAGCTTGCTAGATTCGTAAGAGTACAAAGATGGTATATACCTACATTCCCCATGGCTATGAGTCCCTTGTCAAACACAAATATCACTCCCAGGAATGTAAAGAAGACACCAAATCCAGTCAAACCTAGCCCTATCTCTGCAAAACATAATCATCAACACATCAGCAAAATTCAACGAGATGAGTCGAAAATTGAAGTTTTGCACGACTCAGTTATGATAAATCTACTAACACACGACGAATTCATAGCCAAGAAACAGAAGCAAACCAAGTAGACGAAACCCGATAAATTCATCATCGATAACAAACAAAATTCGAAATCGAGAAGGCAAATAACTCGATCGAAACCTATCTACACATCGCATGAAATCAATAGGTACTGCTACTTCACGATTACATCCTCGATTCAAAGAGTTTTTATCGGAACTTACTTTTTAGGTCATTCATCTCCAAGGAAGCCATTTTTACTGACGAACTGGACATTCAAGATCAGATCTGATAAAGTGTATTTTGATCTACGAAATCAATCCAAGAGTTTGAATCTTCTTCTTCGAGGCTTTCAAACTGCAAATATCGATGAAGATGGAAATCGTGGTGTCAACTTCCAGTAGAAGGAACCTTGGCGAGTCAAAGCTTCGTCAGCCTTTGGTTGCCACGTCATCTTGACCACATACAACAAAAAATAGCTAGCTTGTAAATACTATTGGGTTTCTAATGGGCCTTAAAAATTAGGTTTTGTGGCCCAATTTTAAATAAACTTCATAGATCAAAACTGAGGAAGAAGAGTATTTTTGTCCCACATCGGATACACTACACATTTTACGTTTGTTTATATATCAGGAAAAATCAGATATTGATCGTCGAGCTATGTAACGAGAGCTTGTGACCCGAGTGGGGACATTAAGATGGTGGAACTCTGGTTCGGGTTCACGGGTCGGATCTGTTGCGGCATGATTCCGAACTGCCCAGTCCAAGCTGTGAGTAATCCGTGTAAGTTGAGCGAAAGCTTAGCTCAGGCGGTTTCTAAAGTCGGAGGGTAATGCGTGAGGCTGGTTTCACAGAGCAGCGACTACTTCCCGCTTATAGCAGTGGGCGGATAACGGTTCGGCGCTACTCAAATCCACTATGGCCCGCTGGTTCGATCTCAGTTGAACCACCATTTTTTTAATATTTCACTTAACAATTTTAAATGTAATTGCAATAACCATCGTAGGCCCATTTTTGGTTATCTACATATCTCAAATTTTTGTTTTTGTTATCTACTTATCAAATTTCACAAATCCTTTTTTCATCAATCAGGATCACAAGTCACAACTAAACTCAGAACATTCCGTCACCAACAAAAAATATGATGAATACGAAAATTGTTAAGTTGCGTTATATATATGTACGGTGAAGTGTAGATTAGAGCTAATTCTAATTGAAACTGAATATTACAAAAGTATCAAAAGAGTCCAACACTTGTAAGCAACTTGTACAGTTCAGAAGACGAAAACTCGAAAAACATCGCCCCAAACGAAACCCGGTTCAGGAAAACACCCAAATACTTCCCGGTTTAGGTTCGCGTGAGCAGAGCCGATATATGAGCGGCCGAGAGCGTTTGGGCCCTAAGAGGCGGTCTGTTACCGGAAAGTCGAGGCGGCCTGCCGTTTCCGTCGAGATAAACGTCGTGAGCGCTCAGATTTCGCTCTGATGCGCCGCCGCATCCGGATAATCTTCGACAGTGAGGGCTCTCTCGTCGCTGCTTCAGCTTTGCGTTAAATGGATTCTCCGGTTTCGCGAGGTCTTCCACGGTTAGCGCTTCCGACAAAGATGTGAATGACTGTGATTTTCCTTTGTAATGTTTCGACAATCCTCTCCTGTTATGGAAAAACATAAATTTTGGGGAAAGATTTACAAAATATGAACAAACTTCGGATCAAAACGAAAATATAAGTTTACAAGTTGTTTTCGTCTGAAGTCCCCGAAAATGAAAGATTTCAGTATTATACACCTAAACTATAAGATTGTTACGAAAACACCCTACTGATTGGGGTTTCTTCTATCAAGATCTAAAATCAGGGGTTAAAAACGGAACTTTCAAATTCTCATCCTTACCTTGAAGAAGAAGAACTGCGACGGTCTGAATCATCAGGAGAGTTTGGAAAAGAAGACGGAGAGTTAACACCTTCATCTGCTTCCTGGTCTGCATCTCTGACGAAATTTCCGCGTCTGCGTTCTTCACATAGAGTAAGAGACTCCATCTGTTCTTGATAGTGCATTTTTTCTTCAAAGCCGCTTCTAATTTATTAAGAGTTGGGACTTGGGAACAGAAACAGTGGCATTTATACTAATATACTTTTAATGAAATGAATGTGTTTATATAGTCGGCCCGCAATTAAAATTAATTTATGCATGTAAGCCTACTTTATTTTGAATATTTTGTCTGAAACTAATTTACAATTCTTTATGTAATGAAATATTGGAATTTAAAACATTATCTAATGAGTTCTGTTTCTCATATAACATGTCACGCCCATGAACATGGGTTCTGGTTTTGTGGTCTTTCTTTTTATAAATAAGGTAATTTTATGTCAGAGATAAGATATTTTGGGAAGGATTGAGCCCGATGTTTGACACGTGGAAAGAGCGAAGTAATGGACGGAGATTAGATACTTGTTACGTGGTGGGCAGAAACAGATGGCACGAAGAACGAGGTCATCGAGAATCTCTGTGTAACGAATCTAACGATACGTGTCGAAGTATGTTGAACAGATTCAAAGACTTTTGGGCCATGATTGATAAATGAACTTTATTTTAAGTATTTATGGACCGATTTTAAGGGCCCGCACATGGTCGTTTTTATAATACCAAGAAAATAGTAAAAACTCTGAAAAATGTGCTCGTAAAACTCTAAAAGAATGCAAGTAATGGAGATACGACAGGTTACAATACTATTACTAAGAGATGGCGTTACTAAAATTTTCCAAAGAGGAATGAACTACGGATACAATGAAACAATGAGCCCATCACTCCTTTGGTGAAACATGTTCGCCTATTGGTTTTGATAATGGGTTTGAGTCCTTATGATTTCATTTTAATTTTTATGTCCAAATTGGATCAATGGAATTTTAGACCCCAAATGTTAATTCTAGATTCGCCTTCACTCAGTATTACGATATTTCATGCTTAGAAAATTTTAACTAATTAAGAATTTAAATGGTGTTAGCTAAGCCTAACAAATGTTAATGATAGTAGTGGTAGTGATAGGCTACAACAACTGGAACAATCACAATGATTTGAATGCTACATTATACAAATTCTAGTGGTTAAAATAGCTAAGTGTTGAGTTCCCATGACTACTAAGTTCCTATTTATTTCTGGGACTCGTAAGGAAATAGACATGATCTTTGGTATTCTTCTAGAGTCAAGACATGGCCAAACTTTAAAGTAACTAACAGAATTAGAAGAATTCTTTCACAAGAAGGTTCTCAGAGAAACAAATACATGATTATCAGCTTTACATTCCTACAATTTCTCTATCAAAACCACCAATGATTACTCTACTCTAAATCTAAGGTTTATGATCGATTCTTGTATCGAACAAGCATATCAACAGCACATTCCACTACTAATTACAGATGCATCATGATATTTGTATAACGTGAATTTATTAACCTAGAGAAATCAATCAATGCTGAGAGGTTCCCAAATTACCAAACGCTATAACAATCAAAGAAATCAATCAATGCTGAGTTCAAGAAATCCATCAAATCCTGAATCAATCAAAACTCAACAAGAATATAATCTCAATCTGGTAACCAAGCATAGAAAAAGTACGATAGATCATTCAGTCTCCAGACATCATCATAAAACGTTGAAACAGGGAAAAAACAGTAAAACCTAAAGAAATAGGAAAGATACAAGCAAACCAAAAATCGATCAATCCTTGTTCTTGAGCCTCTCGATCCTCTGGTTAAGCTGCTCAATCCTAACAACCAAATTGGTGACAGAGTAAAGGATCCAGTAGAACACAAGTGCGGCCGCAATCAGAAGCGCGTTTCGCTGGGATTTCATCATGGATTTCTGATGACGGAGATGCTCCGACGGTGTGCAGGAATCGCCGTCGCACGAAGGCATGGTTTCGTATTTCCAATAGATGTCCATTAAAAGGAAGAGACAGAAAGGAACAATGGAGAGAAACGGTTTCAGGAGATTTCGCGTGACGGCGACCAATCCCTTGCGGAGTCCGTCAAGCCCTGGCATCGTCAAAAGCACGACCATGATCGCTTCAGCCGCCGCCGCGTAACCTAAAACAACCCATTCGAGAGCCATTATCACCGGATCAAGCTAGATCTGAAGTCTCTTCTCCGCAGCTTGAATTTTCAGTTTTCCTGATTTTTTTGTTTTCTCTTTGGGAAGAAAAAGGAAGATGTAAGGAACGTGAAACACGTGGCGGCGTAAGCGTGTCGCACGTCGTTTAAGAGGGAGGATACTTTAAATGGGTTTAAGTGGGCCGACTTTACTAATAACTGGGCCAAATAATTATAAAAGTGAAGATGTAACTTTAATGGGTAGGCCGTTTCTTTAAAGCCGGAAAAGGTAAAATTCACTCACACCGTCCCTTTGTCAAGTAACGGCGTCAGAAAAAAAAAACGAAACGGCAACGTTTGGTAGGTGAGACACGTGGATCAGATTGTGCTTTGTCTCCTAATCCTAAAAGCATTAATGCATATATATACGCACACGTTCAACGGAGTTAAATCCATAGTGTTCTTCAGTAGAAAAAAAAGAAAGAAAATCTCTTCTTCTGATCTTCGACAAGAAAACAAAGTTCTATGGCAAACAGATCGAAGAGCTTTCAGTTGATCACCGGCTTAAGGAAGCACCTCGTAAACGACGTCTATTCACGCGCTTCCCCACGCGCCACCGCTTCCATCTCTGTTCCCTTAGCTACACGGTATCCAACTATTTCTCTTTCTATTTGTCTTCTTCCAAATTATTTGATGTTTCTTTGAACCTAAGTAAAAAACTAGAAATATTGATCACGAAAATGAGGAAAAGGGCTAAATATTTTCTTTGGAAATATGTATTTCTGCAATATAGCACATCGGCTTGATTGATTATAATGAAGCTGATATAAAAATATCAGAGATTTTTTTTAAACGTCAAACAAAACTTTAGAGGTTTGGTGTTTGAATGTTTACTCTCTGTATTATCATTGTCTCGTTCGTCCAACTAGTTTTTATTTCCCACTTCGTTAAATTCAAGATACCAGATCTAGAAAGTTCAGATATCAGGGTACTTTTAGGGTCTATGGATTCAGATCGATTAAATTATAACATTTGTGTACTTAATATTTATAATGTCAAATGTTTGCCTCTTTTTTTTTTCTTTTCCAAATTGCACATATTTGCTTAATTTAAACGCAATTAATCTGTAAAGATCCTGTGATTTTTGCTCAAATGTATAAGTATTTAAAGTCGTTTTCGAAAAAAAAAAAACTTTTACCATTGTTTACAGATATTATTAGATTTTCTTAAAATAAATATATTCGCACAGAAAGCACAGGCAATGTACACTGTCCAGTGCACGGAAAATGGCATATGCTATTTGACGTAAACGGATAATACCAAAATAATTCCGTCTCACTTTTTGACACGTGGTATTACCTGAATTTACATTCATACCCTCTAAATATTAGTTGTTCACTTACTTGTTAGACTCAAAAGTCAAAACTGTAACGAAATAAACGGTGTTCAACCTCGAATTTCAATCTTCTTTTTAAAAACACCCTATTATGATCGTATTTATATAATATGAGATGAGTAGGTATGACGTGGCTGGTTTTTCAGATATCGTAAAATTAGGATAAGAATTGGACCGACAGATTTGAAGATGTAAAGTTGATAGAGCTATTGATGCTGACGACATATTTGACGTTACTTGATTTATACTTATTAAAATGCTTTTTCGGGTTATCTTGTTAATAAAATTAAAACTTTCCATCTTTAATAATATACAAAGACCGAAGATAAAACAATTTCGTTATATTTTGGTTGTTGTGGGTATTTTTTCCATCTTAAAAAATATATAAAGACCGACGATACATAAATTCACTATATTTTGGTTGTTGTGGTGGCAATGTCTCTCACCTACCACGCTGCAATCTCCCACCCAACAGGAAAACTGTATTTATTTTTCCTTTATATTTTTAATCCAATTGCTTTTCAAATGAATTGATAACAATCTTTAAAAAAGTTATTTTCCTTGCAACAGTAGGAGTTGTCAATCCTCGGCGTATGACAAGAACATGGAGGATGAATTGCAGGCAAGTGCAGTACCTGATGAAGTCATAAGGCCAGATTCCGATAAATATTGGTCTCCTCATCCTCAAACTGGAGTTTTTGGTCCCTCCGGCACTGAGCACAGTCCC
The DNA here is from genome assembly GCA_963555745.1 of Cardamine flexuosa. Classification (NCBI taxonomy): domain Eukaryota; kingdom Viridiplantae; phylum Streptophyta; class Magnoliopsida; order Brassicales; family Brassicaceae; genus Cardamine; species Cardamine flexuosa. The sequence goes on along the minus strand of OY743219.1, from coordinate 732,485 downwards.
GCCTCAGAGGCTGCACGCCAGGACTCGGCGGTGCTGGAGGAGACTGCTTGGTTTCGCCCAACGAGTCTCGAGGACTCGGACAAGACTCACCATGTTTAAGTCTCTCGCTCTCTCCCTTTACTGGTGTTATGTCGTAATAAAATTCTAAGTAGACAAACTGTGCGTCAAATAGTGTCCAAAAAAACTTTAAAGTTCTGCTATGTTTGAACGTTTATGTTTTAAGTGATACTGTCGGTGGGTAAATGTAAAAGAATCAAACCAATCAAAATGAAGTTTGAATTTACTTAGGGTCTTCTCAAACCAAACCCAATAATGAAAAATCATTCAAACAGAGCTGATGTTAACCAAATACGATTCCTAGATTCTACTAGTCTTTAATGAGCTTAAACGAAACCTGGTTTAGAAAAAATACAAATACTGTAAATAAGATTCTAAACCTGTTAATCAAGCTAATAGCATCTCCGAAGAACAAAATCGATAATATGTGTAAGTAATTAGCCAGCGAAGATTCACAAATCAAATAAACGAAAAAGCTCTCTAAGACTATAAAAACTAAAGGTGGGACTAAATCAAAGATACATAAAAAGCTTTCTGAAGAGAGAAAAATAAGAAAAATATACAAAGGAACGAGTGGTATATTGTTCTACTTCTTCACCGATCTGTACCAATAAGTAAACCAGAGTCTCTCTAAGTAAATTGTTCTCCCTACGACTAATTTTCCCTCAGAATCATCACATAATAAAAGCCTGATGGTTGCTCAAAAAGACCCATCACCCCATAAGTTGTAATTCCCTAAACCGTGATTCTCTCTTAATCTATGAAAACCAGAGACAAGAAATGGTTCTATGCTTTAGTACCTGTAGATCTCGTTTGGACTTGAGCAGAGCTCTTGTTATTGATCTCTTCTTCTCTCCTTAAAGGCTTTTGTGGTTGGTTTTGATGGCGGTCTATTTATCTTCTCGAGTAGTCTGCTAAAAACTAGTTTAACCGGTATGCAGGCCACAGTTGGTGGCCCTGGTAATACACGTCTGTTAGAGAGCTCGTGTGTCTGGTCCCGTAACGCCTTCATCCCGTTGTGTCCTTGTTCGCTACTGAATGATGATAATGCCCTTGTCTTTTGGCTAGCAGTTGTGTTTGTGTTCTTCAGAAACTTCTTTTGCTGCTGCTGCTGCTGCTGTTTTCTCTCTCCAGGTGGTCTTGGAATTCGCAGTGAACTGTTTCTCCTCACCGAGTTATCATCATTACTAAGATTTCCCAAACCGAGTTTCTTAACATACGGTTTTCTTCCATGATCTGCCGGAGAATGATCATAGTTTGCTTCATCATCCGCTTCGTGGGACGATGAGAAAGGATGCAGCCGTGGAACCCGTGAATTACTTCTTCTTGCAGTCTTCCAAGCAGGGGGCAGAACAAAGGGTTTGTCATGGTGAGTTGTTTCATTACCAAAGTAATCAAGAGTCTGAACATATGACTCGGAGGAACCATCTGCTAAGACTTCGATTTCGACTGGATGTCCAATTATTGCTCTGCCATTTAACTTACTCATAAGGGAGACAATTGGGACAGGCCCTTTCTGATAGCTTCCTCGCACTTCTAAATCCACATCAACCAATGGAGAATATGTTTTTCTGCCAGAATGCCGATGAGAAGCATCAAACTCATTACCTAAACCTTCAAGTTTTTCCTCCCATCGCTTCTTCATACCAACCTGGCCTTCCCACGGATCATCATCCCAGTCCAGCATGTCATGGCTGTAGATGTTCTTATATCCAGATGCAACCATAGATGACAGCTGATAATCATCACCTGGTCCAATCATTCTGTCCCCGAACTGCCTTTCGTTGGGATCACTATCATCAGTTCCATCGCTAATATCATCCGCCCCATTAAAATCTAACCCATAACCCATAGGCTTTTGGCCAAATGCCCTTCTCCTATATTCACAATACCTTCCATCTTCTAGACGATTACGGTGCATTTCTCTCTTGCGTGCAGACCTTCTTGGAAGATTGCGCAAGTTTCTTTTTCCCTTGAGCTGCCACTTGGATACCGTACCAGATTCACTATCAGGATTATGGGAAGAAAGGTAAGAAGAGTCGCCAGACATGGATGACTCATAATGATCTTCCTCACTGCTGGTGCTTTCATCTTCTCCTGACATATGTCTACTAAAGTTATTGTGTTGCTCTGAACGACGCCCAGTTCCTGGAGGGAGAAGATTTCAAACTCTAGTTAGGGAATAATTAGACTCCACTGCACATAGATAACTGTTGTTTAAGCATTCAAAAGGTTTACTGGTTTCGTAAAACTAGAAAACATTTATGTGATAAGAAACTAGCTTTTAGCCGTCCACAAAAGCTTCACCTGAGGGCAAGGGAATGTCATCATCAGTATCTTCCTCCATATCAGAAGAATCAGTTTCAGATTCAGAAGAATCAGATTCAATATCTTCCAAAAATTCAGGAGGGTCATAGTCTGAAAGCGAATAACGAGAATCACCACCAGCAAAGGAGGAATGCATTGCCTCCCTGTGGCTTAGCAAACTGTCATGCAAGTCTAAAACATCATTAGATTCATTTGGCGCAAACATATATTTAGTCCTTTTAGCTTCCATCGCACTCCTACTATTCTGCTTTCCTGAAACGGAACCAGAATTACATAAGAACTTCATGTCAAAAGAGCCTCAAGTGCCCAAACATCTTGGGATTACAAGTTTCCAAAATAAACTTACCGAGGGTATAAATGGGCCTCTCCATGCTATGATCTCCACTAGAAGAAGCTGAAGAGTTGCTTCTGGCAAGATACTTTAAAGAAGTATCAGGGCCATTGGAACATGAAGCCTTGCGCTTTGAAGAGGCGGTTCTAAGCCCAAAGTCCTGCAAGCCTCTCATTCGAGGCACAACCTCGTCCTCACAACTTGGCTGATCTTCCTCTTTATCTTTCAGCAAATGGATAACATCACTACCATGGGTAGCCCGTCGAAAATCAGTGGATTCTCGTGTCCCATTAGAGATGCCCTGAACCATTCTCTCCTTAATTGCATCAGGAGAGTTATCTCTAGGTTTGTAAAGGACAAGTTTCCCTTCTTTTTTAACCATTTCCTTTTCAAGTTCAAGAGCATGGAGAATCGCATCTTCTCTACGAGCATACTTCTCTCTCTTTCTTATTGTCAATGCTTGCGAAGACTCTACTCTCTCAATGCAATCATCAAAATCGCCACACCGAAATGGCTTAACTCGCTTGGACTTCTCTAAATTGTACCAATCCCTTAGCACATTTAAAAGATGAACCAAAAACTGCTTTCAGTATCAATCCAAAAAGAAAAGAAAAAGTCGATACAGATAAAAAGAAGAGACTTACACACTTGCATCTTCTCTCCCAAGTAGCTTCACCGGAGTTCCAGATCGTGGCGAAGTAATATGAGTAGAGTCAAGATCTTCTTGTCCGAGTATCCTCCCCGGCCACCACGAACCATTCCTCCTCCTAACCCACACAATAGACCCCACCGTCCAATCCACCGCACCTGATCCTGGACTTCCCATTCTTCTCTATCTCTCTATCTCTACACTCAAGATCACACTTTCTCTACGGTTTCTTCTATGTCACTACCGCAAACGGAGCCTTAATAGTCTACCATTCTTCAGTTAAATAAAAAATAAAACAGTTTCTTCTACGGTCACGTGTTGATCTACCAGAAACCCAGCTCAGCCGCCGGTAATACAGACGAATCCCGGCGGATCCAATACCAACTGAAACAAATGAAAGGGAACAAAGTGAATTCAGCGACCACTAAGGTTTCCATTCAGATTTGGAAAATTCTCATTTACCCTACGCTTTACGCAGGTTATTAGGTTAGGTTAACCTTTTCTCTCTCTCTGCTGTTTCCACCGTCCGACTAAGGTTAGCTTTTTTTACTTCTCCGACTATTCTCTTTCTCTCTGAAACCTCCGCGTGCTCGACTCTTTCTCTCCTCCGTGACTCCGTTTCTCTTTCGCCTCTCTCTCTTTCTTTCCTCCGGATGGTGATTGCGAGCTTGCGCAGTTTTACACGCGCTCCCGAAAAGCGCGTGCTTTCTACGTTACCGATTCATAGGCCCATTGACTTATCGAAACTATGGGCTTATTTTTTTTAGGCCCACCATAATCTGTTATTTTAAGGAAAGCGATCGTTTGTATCCTTTTAATGTAGGTTTATCGCTAAAACGATCCAGTTTTGGAAGATAAATTTTTAAAATTCAAAATTTGAGGCTGCAACGGTCACATTAGCTTAAGGGGAGTTAGGGTTTCGTCTTCGGCTAATGTATAAATATCCTTCATCTTCGGATCTTTAGACTCACTGCAGAAACGTCTTGTTTTTCTACTGTCATTTTCTCACTCAATCAAAAGTTTTCTTTCTCTACATCATCGCCATGGATTTCGACTGCCTTTCCAGAAGAGATCTTCAGTTTTTCTGTAAGAGGAACAAAATCCCAGCCAATATGACCAATATCGCCATGGCCGATGCTCTCAAAGCTCTTGAGATTGTAAGTTTTGCTTCTCTTTTCTTCCGACTTTATTGTAAATCGAACAAATGTTTCTTCAATGGGATCTTAGAACTATCTAGAATGTGTCGTTGTTTTTGGATCCATCTATTTCCACAAGAATAAGTACTGAAATTTCTTGGAAGATTGAGATATTTGGGACTAGTTGATTGTGACGAATATGATTCATAGTTGAATATGATTCATAGGGGATCGTATCTTATATCTGGTAAAGCAAACAAGATTGAATTATCTTAGATCTGGTAATGCAAACAAGATTGAATGAGGATTTATGTTTTATATGTTTGATCTTAACATTTGATGGCTGATGGTATTGCTTTATTCACATATATTTGCTTGTGAGTTTACAATTTGTAATTACTTCAGAGATATTTAGTTTTCTGACCATTATGATTTGATAGGTTGAAGGTATTGAGGATTTCATGAATCAATCTCCAACCAGTGTAGCAAAGAATCTGCCAAGTGCTGCTCGTACTGCAGCAAGAACAACTCGAAGAAAGACCACGAAAGATGATACTCAGTCATCAGAATTGGTGACCCGTTCTTGTCTTGTGACGAGTAAGTCCTTAGCTGGAGAAATGGATCAAGAAAACAAGAACATCAATATGCTCCAAGATCCATCAAGAAGAGCAGCAGCTACCTCAGTTGCTGTGAAGTTAGATGTCACTGATACCAAGCCTGAAGCCAATGTGAGCAAAACTCCAGCTGCTGCTCGAAGCACAAGAAGAGCTCAGGCAGTTGCATCTTCCAAGAAGGATGAGACGGTCCAGAGGGTGTACAGCACTAGAAGGTCTGTCAGATTGTTGGAAGAATCCATGGCTGACCTGAGTTTGAAAACCAAGGAATCCCTAAATGCAACTTCAAAGAAGAATGAAGATGCTGAAAGAGAAGTTTCTCCAGCTGGTAATGCATTGCCATCTCTCTCGCTCGCTGTATTCTTGTTTTCAAAACAGTTGATTGACAAGTTCAGGTGTAATATGCAGGTTCCAAATTCCAGGCAAAATCAAATGAGAACTCAGGAATAACCGAGGAGGCTGAAACTGTGTCGGTGAAAGATCTAACTGATTCGTTGGAGATGGAATGGGATGGTTCAAAGAATGATCCAGATCTTGATACCTTATATGGTGATCTTGGCGATATCACTTTCTCTGATGCAAACACCACTAAGCCACAGATGAATGGTATAGGTATACATACACACAAGCATACCTATCAATGTTGTTTGCTTCATTGTTATCTTGTTTGCCTTTCTTAATTTCCATGGGGGCTTTCTTTGCAGAGTCCAACACCGTTACAGCTTCCGGCAGTTTTGTTATAGTCGAAGAAGAACAAGCAACATCGCAGGATGATGACTTCGTAGTGGTAGACCATGCTGCTTCTACTACCGTCACGAACATTGTCGCAGCCTGCAACAAAGGATCAGAGTCTGAACAAACGAAAATGGATTCTGAATCTGATTCTGAGAAAACGGAATATGAAACTGATCCATCGGAGGGTGATGATTTTGGTGTTGCTGTTAACACAAACCAAGAGGCATTTGAGTCTAAAATCTCTTCTGGTGATTCTGAGTCAGAAGAGGCTCTAGTTTCAGACAAGAAGAAGACTCAAGCTTCTCAACCTCTTACTGAGAAGGAACTCGAAGTAGAGACCGATGAATCTGAAGTCGAAAGCGATGAAGAATGGTCAGATTTTGATACAAGCGAGGTTAAGTTGGAGGAAAACAGTTGCGAGTCTGAAGAATCGGTTAATATTGAATCAGAAGAGACTCCTCCTGTTCCAGATGAGAAGACCCCAGCTTCTTCTTCTTCAACTCTTGCTGGTAAAGAGACAAAAACTCCATTGTCTCCGTCTGAAGCAGAATCAGTCTTAGAGAGCGACAAGAACAAGGAGAATGATGTGGAGATGGTTGTTGACAACAATGGAGAGGGAATTGCAGAGGCTGAGGCTAAGAAGACAAAGAAGAAGAACAAGACGGTTGATGAAGAGAGCTTCAAAGATGTGAGCATGAGGAAACTAACGAAGATTTTTAAAGAACTTGCCGTTAAGAGCAAGCAACAACACAAATGCGCTGAGTAAAGAATAAACTCTTTTATCCTTTTTCTACTTCTTTCTTCGCTCTGGAAACAACTTTTTTGTTGCTCTTGATTCCCTTAGGTTCTGTTTCTCTTTAAGAACCCAAACAGAGTTCTTAATCAAATCTTTTTTTTTCCCTTACAGTTTCTTCGCTATTAACGTCTCTATCATATGACATAAAAACTTCAAAGCATTCAATTGATAGTACTCAACTTAACTTATGGAATAAAACAGTTAGATTTGTAACAATCTACAGCCCGTTTGAGTCTTCAAGATTAACGTTATACATATAATTAAACTGTGAAAAAGGATATATAACATCATAGCTTAAAGGGACGCTGATTATGAGAATTTTTCAGATTATACATTTTTTCAATCAGAATTTAGTAATTTACAATGAAGCTCCAAAGTCATATCATGCAAAAAGGAGCCTAATTGAAACTAACATTAGCTTTGAGAAGCAGAGCCATGTGAAGACCAAAAATAAAAAAAGCACGTCCATTACAAAAGTCTTAAGAGATTTTCATTTTCTGATATTACAATATCAGAGGCCACGAAGAAGACTTTGGCCACCGGTCAAAGGTATAGAATGGTGGAGAGACTGAGACACCATGAGCTTGATTAGGTACTTTTTCGTATGTCCATTTAGCTAGTCGGATTTTTTTTTCGCAAATAGAGTGAGCTAAAACGAGAGACCAACCGATGAGTAACCAGCGGCTTTAACCTCTTTGAGCGTAGAGGATAACCAGTCTAATCCTTCATAGAGCCCATCTCCTTGAAGAGCACATGTGCCTTGTATATGCCACTTCCTGTTCTTGAGATCAAGTAAGCCAAGCCCTTCACATACTTCACGAGGAGACATGGCTCCTCTCTGAGATTTAGACATAGTTTAAATGAATATTCATCAATGAGAAAGAAAACAAAAGTTCAAATAAGGAAAGCTCTGAAGTTTAAAACTTTTACCATGTCTTGTTTGTTTGCAAACACTAGAATGATACTGTTGAGCATGAATGGGTCTCTTATGATCTCCTGAAGAAATCAATTAGCAGATGTTAGTTACTAATTTTACCAAAAGTTTTGTGCAATTTCACTAAGGTACCATATAACCTGGAATTCTTGCTTAGCTTTACCGATCCTCTCTCGGTCCAAGGAGTCAACCACGTATATCTGCAAGTACATCACCAACCAATATAATCAGGAGAAGAGAATATGAATTAACTATCTGACTACAGGCAGAGGCAAAAAAAAGTATAGACTTACAAGTCCATCGGTATTATTGAAGTAATGTCTCCACAAGGGCCTCAGCTTTTCTTGGCCACCAACATCCCAAACTGTGAACATCACATTCTTGTACTGAACTTTCTCAACATTGAAACCTGTGTAAAAAAGTTCAAAATCCTCAACAAAGAATCTGGAATATTACTGCTGTACATGCAAGATCATAGATAATGCCAAGTTGTAATAAAATTCAGAAAACACATTGAGGCTAAAAGCTTGAGAAATCAGACATACCGATTGTGGGAACAGTTGATAGAACTTCTCCTATGTGGAGCTTGTACAGTATCGTTGTTTTGCCAGCCGCATCCAGCCCTAGCATAACAACCTGGCATCTCCAAATAAAAACACAGCAAGAAAATCACCAAATCTGAACAATCTATCCATCATATTATGCACAGTGAGAAACCACAACACATAAGATTAGTCATATATCAAGAAGAACTATATAAACAGATTCACTAGTTTAATCCTATATCCATAGATTCCTTACAGTTCATTAGAGTCCATTAAGGGTAAAGGAACCACTAAAACCAATACATCCCAGGATCCATCAGTGGTTAGCACAAAACGATATAAAAGCCAATTCAACTCAGCTAGCACCAAACCACGAATGATCCTTTCATAATTTTCAAAACATTGAAATCCGATCGATATAGCTAAGTTGTGACCGATTAACAAATAGTAACACACGATTCCGTCAAAAAGGGGAAGAACACAGATGGGAAAGCAAAATAAAAGAAAAGATGGAGAGAAGAAGAGTAGTACCCTCATCTCCTGGTTGCCGAAGAAAGTATCGAAAAGCTTGCGAAAAGTTTGACCCATCTTACCCTAATTTCTCTTGTCGTCACCAAACACAGAGAGAATCAAAGCTAAAGATGATCGATTTCCAGGAATTGAAGAATTTCTCGAGAAAGCTCTTAAGGTAGCGTTTTCGGTACAATGGATTCCAGATTCCGGCTTCCTATTCTCTAATGGAATAATTCGGTTTACAAAAAAGTCAGATCAATTAAGACCGGTTAACTTAAAATAAGAAGCTGGATAGATTTGTTTTTGCAAATTGCTCGACCAGCCTCGCTTTTCTAATTTATAAAATAAAATATTTTTAAAGCTAAATGAATTTAATTAACAATAAACATAAATACATACACATTCCCTTTTTAATTATTCTTTAAACAGGAGAATCAAAATCATATTTCACACGATATTTGACAAATCATTAGAGAAAATCAAACCATGTGAGGTTTTCTGCTATTTCTATTCTCTTTGGGTTGTTTTGCTTCGTTGTACTCTGGGTATTTAGATCCCTCTCTTTTACTTAAGACGAGAAGAAGAAAAAAACAAAAAAATCATCCTTTGTTATGTTGTTTTCTTGAAAGTTTACTACTCTATTAGGAACAAGTGACAAAAACAAAATAAAGGTTATCCCTTTGTCGTGTGTTTTCTTCTAACACAAAACAACAAAACTTAAGAATCAGCCATGTCGTCTTGAATTTCGTTGGGAGCTATAAGTCCAGGAATCGAAAGCATTCTTTGTCTCTCTCTCTCCATTTGAGCAGCAGCTTCCTCAGCATATAAATCTTTGTTATCCTGAAGAAATTGTCCATTCATTAGAGTTTTAATCATCTGTGGTCCACTGAATATGTAACTATAACAAACTAATTTGTGGCTTTTATTTTATACCTGAGCAGAAAATTCCTTGGACTGGACGAGGAAGTCACGTATGTTATTCTTAAATCTGCCAATGTCGCTTCTCGACTCGTAAAGTCCATTCACAAATTGTGTCACCTGTTTTGTTTAGTTGTGTTCAGTTTTTGTATTTTCCAAGATAATTGGCAACCAAATATCAAACTGAAGAAACAAGCAAATCCTCTGGTTTAGTTTAGTTACCTCTGTTGTAGTCATGTTGGGGAAGGATGAGCTTAGAAGCTTGATGGTGTATTCAAGAACAAAGGCGGCATTGTTTGGATATGGATGAGCCACCGTTGCAGTATCCCACAATGGTTCCGTCAAAGAATTGCTCTCAACCTGAAATTTATAATCGACCCCTTAATTCCACAGAAACTAGCAAGTGGTAGATTTTTATATAAGTTGATGTATTGTTTACCAAGAGAAATAGATGCTGCAGCACCAACACATGCAACTTGAACCCAGGCTTATGGAAGGTATCGGTCAAGACGGCAAATATTTCTTGCTCAATTTGCATAAAGTATGCCCGGTAGAATTGATTACAGAAGTCAGATTTCTGTTACAGTTTCAAAGGAACATGTTAAATCAAGCACATATTACATCACAAACAAATGGGGCTATAAGTGAAACAACCAACAAAACGAGAGAGAAATTCCAAAACCTGAAAGTTTTTCAGCATCTCGAGCAAGAGAATGAGCCCAGTTTCAGCGATATTTCTTTCGGTATGCCTAAATGCCCAGATAACTGAATCCATCACTAGCTTCAATTGCTGATGATTCATAATAAAGAGGCACCAAACAAACAAGAAAAGCTCAGGGATTACTAGAAAACTAATAATATGGAAAGTGTTAATAGCTTTGTAAGATCACGCAAAAAAAACTAATGCAAGAACATAATCACTAACCTCACTTGACAACGCTATCAAGGCACGGAAACAATTTGTAGCAATGGCACGAAGTAAAGAGAAAAACTTGAGCCGGTGCTCTGGATAATCTTCAAAATTCTTAGTAATCATCTGCAGAAAAAGATGAAAAACAAATGGACCTTCACTAGTCACTTCCATGTATGCATAACTACGTTTGAGAATCACAGAACATTTTTTACAATATTTCCAAAGTGTGGACCGACAGCTTGAAAATGCAAATGTGTGAAGTATTTTCAATGACCATAGAATCAGTTACCTCCAATGTGCACTGGAAAACAGCTTCAAATATGTGGGGAACTTCATCTCGCATTACAGCCTTGTACCTACAGGAACACATCAAGAAGTTACCAGCTTAGAAGAAAGTAGATTTCCATGTTATAACTTCTTTTGAGATTTTACACTTTATGCAGTAACTAGTTCAAACAATCCATGATGATTATTAAAAAAAAGTATTCTTAATAGAGCAGACTGTAAACATCCTGGACTAATAAGGCAGGCTGATACAGAGAAGAGACATACTTGTTTATTATCGTTCCAAAGAGTGATAAGACTTCTGATTCCCTTGCATCGGGAACATTTCTTGCATAGTCACCAAGTACTTGATCCATCATTGGTGGAACAAACTGTTTTCCAATGTGTGGCTGGCTTTCAGCTTTGTCTAAAAACGTTTCTATCAGCTTAAGGATTTCCCTCTTAACAGACCTGTTCCGTGAAGCATAAAGATTCAATATAGTTCCAGTTTGTAATATAGCGGTATCAAAATCTGTGATATTATTTGATATATATATTGCCCTCCTACCTTAAAAGTTTAACAAGAGACGTTCTAGAAGCGTATGGGCCACCATTAGCAATGTTGCTTGACACGAGTTCACTATACATTCTGGTGGAGAAGAGGAAGAATTAAGTCAATTATTAATAAATTATGACAAAATAAACATAAAGAGTTGTATAAAGTGTCTACCTACCTGTAAACATTCAGCATATCCAAGAAGATCAACGAGATTTGTGATAAGAAGTATGTTCCTAGTGAAGTTGCAACACGCGTATTTGTCTGCACACAAATATAAGTTATACTATGCAGTGAAACCAAAGTCTACTGATGCACCAGCTAAACCATAATGAATGCCATTTTTATGTATTCAAAAAAGGAAAATAAATTCCAATTAAACTCCATAAGATATCAGACCTGGAGGATATTAAGCACAGTACGTATCACATCTGGGTCCTTGAGGATATCTGCACTCTGACGTGCTTGTCCTATAATTTCTGCCCATTTCTACATTGCAGAAAAAAAACCAAAAACCTTTAGCCAGCTATGGCGAAAGGAAAAGCTGAACAGTATCTTTTTACTTAATAATAACAAACCTCATTCGGGAGAGCCATCAACCTCTGGAGATATTCACCCCTCTTCTGAGGATCTGATTCTCCCTGGATCATACTACCAACCTGGAGACATTGAGATAGAGACAAAGAATGAGATCACGAAAAGAAATAGCTAGCTTCTCATAAATCCCATCTCCATAAAAGAGACATGACTAGAAATACGTACAGATTCATAAAATGAGTGAATCTGATGAGGCTCAAGATCTCCAACGATTGTAGCAAGGCCTGATAGAAGTTCAGATACAAATGGCTCACTTTCTCCAACCTGAAAAGCACAGAAGACCTCTTTTTAGATGATAGAGTCAGAATTAAAAAGGTGTATTAAACGGACTAATCCATACCTGAACAATAACGAACTTTCGTCTACACTTCTGAACAATTTTTAAGAATGTGTCGCAAGCCATGTCCTGAAAGGAAAACGTAGTGAGCAATAACTTTCTATGTTGGTACAACGGATATAAATGGATAGTAATGAAATATAATTTCCCAACCGGTTCTTCTTCATATAAAAGAATCAACCAAGAAACTGCAACTCCTGACAGGAATTCTAAATCCAACGTGAACAAGGGAAGAATTACCTGAACACCAGGATGTGTCTCATGCATAAATTCAAACAACTTATGGACAACTGTCTTCAGAAACTTCCAATGGGCTCTTAAGAATCTTGAGTATTGTCCAACAACGTACCTGAAACGAATGTACAAGAACACAAAGGTCAAATAATCGTTCCAGTGAAAATCTCAAGCCAAAATCAACAGTGAAATGTATAGGTTTCAATAATATATCCATGGTATAGAAACAAACTCACATGATGTTGCTTGCAATAACAGCTTTATTGTCTTTTCCCTTGACGGCTTCGCATAAGCTTAACAAATCACGAATAACCATCACTAGAAATCTGTTTTCCTGAAAAAGAAAAAGAGAGAGTTCAGACTATTTAGTAAAGGACTCGAATTTTGCAAAGCACTGGTGGTGAAACCAATCTAACATAAATCGATAAATCAATGAGAGACAACTAAAGAGCACTAATAACATTAGAAAGGTGCTACCAGATACCTAGAGCCAAGAAGTTATTTGCTACTGCAATACAAACAATAATCTTGTTCGTTGAAAATACAAGTAGACACTGAGAGCAGAGATCTTACCTGTTCTACTACCATGGAACCAGAAATAGACCCAATAGCCCAGCATAAAGTGTTCAGATTGTTCCACGACCATTCCTCTCCGCTCAACTGTTTGCTTAGCTTACTCAACATCTTAGAAGAAGCAAGAAAAAGTTGGCATCAATACAACAACAATTTTGGCATCAATAATCCTTATTAACATCTTCTACGTATAAATTGTCGAAATTTAAGGACATTTTACTTGTATTCTTCTCTAAACAAAGGGAAATCTTTCGTAGGCACTATCCTTTATCATAAATTCATAATCATCCAAATGCTAATACTCAATATTGACAGCATATACAACCATATTAGCAAGCTACCGTAAAGAACAATATAGTAAATTTTGAAAACTAAATCATTCCAGAGAATAAGGACAATCTGACTTCCCTCAAAATATGTACCTGTTTTTCGGTATCTTCATGATCAAGGTGTGAGAGGTAGATTAATGTCTCCCGCATTATCTGCAACGGTGTAAAATATGAGATGCGAATACCATATAAATAAATAGTTTACTAAATATTAACAATTATATTTCATAATAATAGTAAAAGTAGCTAAATACTTTTCTACCACAAATTTATAAGAACACTTTGTTAATAACTATGTAAAAATCCATGCTGTATATACTCAAGATAGGCCATGTGTACAGTTGGTACCTTATACTGGACAAGAACATCATTATCCTTCAAAGTTTCCCGGACAATGTTCCCATTTTCGTCCTCAACAATTAACACTTCTTCAGGCTTAGCCATGCGACTAATCATGAGTCCCCTTAATTTTGACATTGGATCTGAATAAAGTTTATGCCGATCTGTGACTTCAGATTTAACATCATCAACCGTACAAGGAAGGAAATTCATCTGACAATAGGCAAATTAAGACCCAAGGTGAGTAAACACATCAAAGCAAAGTTCAACCAATACAATATATAAACCTGATTTCCATTTTATAAAAGAACATATAAAGAAGTCATCATACTTGCAATCCAAACAGACTTGGAGTTAGCGCAGGGTGACCGGTATGATGATGCAACCCAAACAACTCCAAGACTAATGAATTCCAATAGTCCAAACAAACCTGTTCACTCGTAAGAAAGCAAAGGCTGTCAATTCCCAAACCATTGACAAATAACAAGAGACCATTCTAGTAATTAATAAAAATAAAAAACCTAAAACTCATCAACAGAAACAAATATTAACAATTGTAATACACATACCTTGAATACTTCAGTGTCATCAACATACGATATGCTAATGAGATATCCCAGACCCGCAAGTAGTAAAGAAATATTTTCGGGTCCAGATTCTAGGATTTTTATATGTAACTGCAAAACGAAAGAGGACACTATGATGTTTAAAATGCATAAATATATGAAAGAAAGAAAGACTAGCAAAACAAATGCAAACCATCATCCCTCGGTTACACATCTGAAGCCAAGAATTCCAGGACAAACAACCTGACATATCTTACTCAAAAAAGAAAGAAAATTACCTTGAAAAACGAAGTGAAAAACAGTGCCAAATTCTGGATAAAAGCCTAGAGGTAAAGAAGATATACAATCATTATCTCAAAATGTAACAGTAAAAAATGGTATGGCCAGAACATACTGCACAGAAAAAAACTTACCTCTTCTTCACTACTTCCATTTGAATATGCCTGAGGGATATTTAAATTTAAAGGGAGCATAGCCTGCAGATATAAGAGAAAGTACGGGCATCAATCAAGAAGCCAAAGTAACATGAAAGTAAATCAAGATATAGTACAGAACCGGTAAACGACCATAAAAAGTACTAAAAGTGAGACTATAGTAGTAACAATGATGAACAAAGCCATGAAAACAAATAGAAGCAACAAAACAAAGATACCAGCACTACCTGTAACCGATTCATGAAAATACTGTACATCTTGACATATTGCACATTGTAGAAGTCCCCAAAATTAAGAGCTGCAACCTGCCAGAAAAACACAAGTCATAAGATAATGAAAGTAAAATTTTGACAGCAGGAAAAACCAAACTATAAACAGGCATACCTCTGATAGACATTGAAGCGTGAGATTCCTATATGCTGGAACAGGGAAGAATTTAAGTAGGGTCTCCAGCTGCGAATAACCAGATCAGTAATGAGGATTTTGTAACTGTGACACTTGTTAACCTCTTTCTTTCAACTTATTCCAAATAATTACCAGAGGGGACTCAAATATATAGCCCAACGGAATCCAAGAAAGATAGGCATGCAATGCAGAGAGTGTTGCACGTATAAGCTCTGGTCTTTGGGAAGCTGAGAGGACATACAGGCATAACTCGTGAATGAGTTGAAACTCGCTGCAGATAAGAAAGCAGAATAAATCAGTAAAGTATGCAAAAAAAAATCAGTTACAAATTAGGGACAGATATTTGAAGTTTGAACATAGTTCGTTCTTGATTCTACTTTATAAACTTCCTGAAAAATCTAACTTGCCTGTTTAGAGACTCTTTCAGCTCTTTTATCTTTTGCTGAGTCATCTCTCCTCTTGAGAAATCAAAGACCTCTTCACTTAGGAGCTAAAAGAAAAGAAGAAATGTTAGTTAAGTACACCATGAACTTAATTAATGTAGAGACGCTTAGACAGTACTTACTTTCAAAATAGCCATGCAATTCTCACAGATAGTTTCACTAGCTTTCGCAGCTTTAACTAGATCAGGAATAAAGCTTCTCCACTTTGCCGGCCACTCATGTTTCACGATCTGTACACGCATCACATCATATGTTATTCACCAAAGACTAAACAAACTTGTTCAATGAATTGACAGGAAAAAAAATTCAAGCGAAGTTGGCTTCAGCAAAGCCTAACCAGATAAAAACATCACAAGTAAATAGATAGTGAACATACAAGCAGGACACAATGCAAATAAGTAGAAATCTCCGTTGTTAACATGAAACCCGAAGATACCTGAACCAGGATGATATTTAACTTGTTGACATAAAGCCTTTCCGATCTGAAAGATGTTTCATCCTTTGAGAGCTACACAGGAAATTCATTATCAAAACAGTTCACTTAACTTATCATTAACCAAAAAAAACCATAATGCCTCTCAAACATATACCTGCACAATGACTTCAGAGATGTAATTTTTCATTCCATCACGTTGTTCAACGGGTAATGCATTCCACCTATATTTTATAACACCTTCTAGCACCTGAAATTAACTCTTTCTTTAATCATGGTGCAGGACATTAAAAAATAGAATACAAGTAAGTCGAATGCAAATGATGTCTGCCTTACATCTCTTCTTTGAAATGGATGTAGGACATGATATATAACAGTGGAAATAGATATACGCAGCTAAATAAAGAGAATACAAGAGCGTATTTAAGAGAAACCTACCTGAAGAGCAAAATATTTCGTATGCGTACTCCTAGTGTTCTGTAGAATGTGAACCACTTGAAGCCAAGTATCAGGATTAGCTTTCAAATCCCGCAATATATTATCCGCAGAAGCTCGCTGCAAGGGAAAGCACACATATGCCAAAAAAAATTGGATTACAAACGAAAATTACATAATACATCGCTATTAGAGGCTTAGATGAACATCAAAGGCTTAGACGAACATCGTTATTAAACACAAATGACATAATACGGTTTAGTGCTTTTCCAGGGTACAAGAATAATCACAAACAACAGAAGCTACGCCCAAATCGTATCGGAAAAACTAAACCCTAGCATCCAATTGGTATCGGAAATACTAAACCCTCGCATCCCTCAAGAGGAAGACGCTAACGCCCAAATCGAATAAAAGCGACGAAACGTCGCATTAACAGTGATAAAAAACAACATAATGTGGTTTTACTCGTTCATCGTTGAAATTATCGGAGAAACTTACTTCTTCCTTAGATCCGGTAGCGTAAAAGGCATCAACAGTGGCATCGAGTAAAACGACGTCAATCGGCTGACTAAAGTCCCTTAACTTCTCAGCAGCCATGGCGGAGAAGTTGCGCAAATTCCAGAAGAATAAAAGAATAAGAGAATGAATCAATGGAGGGAAGCAGATTTCGAGAGAGTTTTGTAGAGCGGTAGGGAAGAGAGGCAGTTTAAATATACGGGCAAAGGATTTTGAAAGACCAGCTTAAGATTGACGCAGGGACGGAGAGAAAAAAGAGTGCCTGCTGTGAATTGACCGCTTAGGCCTTTATTTTTTATTTTTTTCCGTTGACCGCCTAGGCCTTGAATTGTATACAGTACGCAAGTCAAACATTTACTTTGAATTATGAGGAACTGTTATAATCATATGAAATTAAATAATATAATTAAGTTTACTTTTTATGTCAAAAAATAAATCTGAAAAGAAACAAAAATTAAAATGTATAAATTATATTTATAAGATTTTTCTATAATAGTCGTCAGTAGATTTTATATGAAATCATTCTATCATATTATCACTGTCATTATTTATCGGTATTCTAAAATTTGCGTCAATAGCATTTTTCCTGAAATATGAAATAGCATTATGAGGGACATGATAAATTATTTCTAATCATCTTGTATTTTAATTTTAATCTAAAAAATCATAGTAACCAATATTTCAGCTTCACATTAAAAAAAAAAATGTTTCAGCTTTATATTCTTTTTACCAAAGATGAGAGGCCATAGGCCCATGTCTAGTAAGTGGCCCATTAAATGTCGATCTAGGCGAATCATGTAAACACAAAGGCCGAAGCGTCATAAATATAAAACGGTACGTTTTGGGAAGTGTCTGTTAAATCAAATGTTGTCTGAACCTTGGTTATTTCGACATCGAAATCGAATCCTGATTGGGAGAGAGAGATAGCTGAAGACGATGGCTTTGACGGTGGCTAAGAGTGCGTTGGCGACGATTCGGGAGAAAGGTCTCGGCGGTTTCGTCAGGATGATCCGAGAAGAAGGATTCCTGTTAGTTCTTTCTCTCTCGTCATCTTCCCTGTTTAATTTCTTCTGGGATCTCCCTGGATTTGATTTGTTCGATCCCGTTAAACCTATAATTTTAAAATTGCTGTAATCTCTAATTTTTGTTTTTTGTTCTCTCATTACAGGAGATGCCTACCAGATGGGAACCTCTTGTAAGTATTTATCTTTGATATTTAAAAGCTTAGTGTCTCATTTCTCTAGGGATTACATATATGATTTAAATGGTTGTGGCCGTTTCTGTGTGAGCCAATATCATTCCGTTAGATTCAGTCTACTGCCAAAGTTTGAAATTGGTTACTACTCTTCAACTCGAACTGCTGATTTTGGCAAAATTCTGTCAACTCCCTCATAGATGTAATGCAAGTTTGACTCGGAGCACAGCAAGAAAAAGTGACAGTAAAAGATGTTTGATAAGAGATGGTCTAGTTACATGTTTGAAGGAGTTGACAGAGTTATGCCAGATGGCATTTCGAGTTGAAGAGCTCAAAACAATGGTGAGGTCTGTTTCACGATAGAGGTTGAAGCTAAAGTAATATTGTTCACTCTCATAGAAAATGGTATAGATAAAGATAATGGCGACAAAGTAGTCTTGAAACAGTGATGTATATGTATATTGTATGTGTATATACATATATATTATAAATGTGAGATTTTAGCAAGATATTCCATTGATGAAATATTACAAATTTTTAAGCATTTCACCAATGGAATATCTTGTTCTGCCATTATGGAGAATTATGAATATATACAAATTTTGTTTCCGCTTTTCATCAGGATATCCATGTTATGTCTGGCTGCTGATTCTGAATGTTAGTGGATCATATAGTATGATTGAATATTGTGTCTTATTTATTGTTTTCCCATTCTTTGTATTGTAGCTTGCTGTTGAGTCATAGTTTCTGATCACCTATTGTTTTATGTCTTTCTTTGATTAAGGCAAACTAAAATACACAACATAGGAGCAACTCTTATTGGTGTCGACAAGTTCGGTAACAAATACTACCAGAAGCTGGGTGATACTCAATATGGTACGTGGTTCAACTTCAAGTGTTACTTATTTACAGTCATGCTTTTGCCAGAATTAAAATTCATGGTATCAGTTAATTTGTATTTTGGGAATACTGCTTAGAGAATTCACATCAAATGTTTGTCTATTCCGAGTTCTAGTATTTGGTGTAGTCATGGAAATTGCAACCTTTCAGCATTTGTTATGTGTCAGCTCACAGCATGATTAGATGACTCAATCAAGTCAGAGTAAGAGAAAAAATGAGCCTTTAACGTACTTCACCAGAGATCTGTATAGCCTTGTTCAGTAAATTCCCAAGTATAATTGAATAAAAACTAAATCCAATCTATGTGATAGTTTTTTTAGAATTATGTGCTCTACTTCTTGCTTAAAGGATTTTTTATGTGGTAAAGATATAGTGGTGAAACTATACATGTATCTCTATGGAATGTTAGTCTATAGGATTTTACATTGAATCATGCAATCACTTTTGTTAACAGGTAGGCACAGATGGGTAGAGTATGCGTCAAAGGATCGTTACAACGCATCTCAAGTACCAGCAGAATGGCATGGGTGGCTTCATTTCATCACCGATCACACTGGAGATGAGGTAAAACCAAAAAACCCATGTCTAATTCGCTATCTCGTTTAAAGTGGTATTTATATAAATTGCTTCAGAACTTGAAAATAAATATGAATGTCTTTTTGTTTGAAGCTCTTGAGTTTGAAACCGAAAAGGTATGGGATTGAGCATAAAGAGAACTTCTCTGGAGAAGGTGATGCATACATTTACCATTCGAAGGGACATACTTTGAACCCGGGGCAAAAGAACTGGACTCGGTACCAATCATGGGTACCCGCCAAGACTCAGTAAGAAGATGTATTTGGTTTGTGCTCGGTGAGAATTTCTCTGAGTGATTTGTTGTTTTTGTTTCTGAGTCTTTCTTTAATAAAAGCTGGTTTGGATCTAATGCTGAACAAATTGGGTTTTGGGAAATTTTTTATAATTTTCTCATCAGTACTTCAACTTTCTTGTGTTTTCCTTAAGGGGGTTCTTTTGTGTAATAAATCTCAAATATAATAAAACCAATAAAAATATCTTCCATGAAAATATGTGAGATATTTTCCCCAAGATGGATGGATATCTACCAATCAGATAAATGGTACGCATTGCTGGCTTTATTAAAAATAGGATTATTGCCAGCCAAAAAGAACATGTTTAATTGGGAATGGGATTAAGCAAATCTGAACCATCTAGCTAAGGTGAATTGTTACTTTCGTTTTTATTATTTCTGTCCTTTTCTGGGTCAACTTTTTCGCCAAATTTGTCTCTAATAAACAAGTAAAAGAAATCGAAATTGCGATTTGATTAAGCAGAAAAAGATCCAATAATTACCATGCTAAGCACGACTAAAAGACTAACCGGGTAAAATAGATTCGTTTCCAAATTGAAAATAGTATCCTAATTTGAAATTAAGGTGGACTATTTAAAGCTTCTTTCACTGTTCCGTTAACTGTTATAATCATCAACCCTGACAAAATTGCCGTTTCTCTTCCTCACATTTTCTTCTCTCATCTGCGAATTCAAGCTCGTTGAGCTCAAATCAGAGAAGTAATTTTTACAAGGCCAGAAGGAGATCTTTATCTGGGAAAAAACCACACTAACGAGCGTCGGGATCCATATAAAGCTTCCGTCGCCATGGATGTTGATCCTGAGAAGCAAACGATCTATTCCGTTGAACAGGTTTCGCATTTTGTTACATCGTCTTTTGATGATTTCCTTATTTCTTCCTTAGGTTTAGGTCTCCGAGAACAAATTGTACTGAGTTTTGTTTGTTTGATTCTTCTCCCGGTTAATTTAAAGAGCTTTAAAAGAGTTTTGAATGTAATGTATAGGTTAGGGTTTGACTTGATTTTGGATTTTTTTTAATGGGGAAATTAAATTGATCTCTCTGTAATGTGGAGCTTGTGAAATTGGGATTTCAATTTTAAGCATGAGATTCTGGGTTTGAAATACAATTATGTATCCGAACTCGCTCTAATTGATGATAACAAGTCACTAACTTACCTGATAAATGATTTTCTGTTGCAAAATTTGTAGGTAGGTGATTCTTCTTCAGATGAGATTAGTGCTCAAAAGGAACCTCTGATTAAGGAGAACCACAGCCCAGAAAACTACTCTGTTCTTGCAGCCATTCCCCCGTGAGATTTCCTTCTTCTTTTTTTTTCTTTTGTATGTTAGTTACCACACGTATTAATAACACTGTGGTCCCAGATTATTTTATTATTTCTATTCGTAGTTTGTTGCCAATTTTTCTTTTGCTAAAAAGCAAGTGGGAATCTGTTGACTCTGCACATTATACAGGTTTTCCTAAAAGCATCCTAAGAAGTCATTTATTGCAGGTTTCTATTTCCAGCTCTTGGAGCGCTGCTTTTTGGTTATGACATTGGTGCTACCTCTTGTGCTACCATTTCTATTAGGGTAACGGTTTAACCTTTTCTAAAAACTGTGCTTAGGTACTCAAGTTCGACTCTTCTAGCTTTATCATATCATAAAGCTGTGTACCTCGGACTAAGATATCCCTTGTTAAATAATGTTGTTTCATAGTTGACACCTGCATCTGTAGTGTCATTGTGTTCTCTTGAATTTCTCTTGTAATTGTTGTTCATGCATATTTGTTCGATTGTCTAAGCCGTTTGAGATTCTGTTAACAACTCTGTTTTTGCCTCCTGTACAGTCGCCTACGCTAAGTGGAGTTTCATGGTACAACTTGTCATCTGTGGATGTTGGTATAGTTGTGAGTATATTCCACATTTCTTGGTTCTTTTACATGTTCATTATTTTTTTGTTTTTGTTTCCTTCTAGTGGCTGTGAGGTCTTTCTTGTGGAAGAGAAGGAAATTTGTTTGAAATATTTTTAAAATTTTTGTGCAGACTAGTGGCTCACTGTATGGTGCTTTACTTGGCTCCATTGTTGCATTTAGTGTTGCCGACACTATAGGTTGGCTTTTCTTAACTTCCTTCATTTGGGTATGTAGCAGTGTCTCCATTTGAAAGAAATTGAATTGTTGGATTGAAATTTTCAAGGAAGAAGAAAGGAGCTGATTCTGGCTGCATTCTTATATCTTGTTGGAGCCATTGTGACTGCACTAGCACCTGTCTTTTCCGTACTGATAATTGGACGGGTTACGTATGGCATCGGGATAGGATTGGTAAGATAGATCATGCATCTTTAGTGTTTGCCTGCTAAAACTTGTAATGCCTGTGTGATCTTCTAGTGTTGAGCATGGATTGGACTAAGTAATCAATCAAAGTCAACCTTTCCACAAAATAGCTGTTCGTAGAAATTTGCTTACCTCTATTACTGAGCATGTGTTACCTAATGCATTCACATACAACCACACATAGACCAACTAGCAGTTTATGCATTCTTTCGATATACATATATTGGCTCACTTCTTCAATTCATTCGATTTGTGGAATTTCGGACAGACATATATAGAGACAGTCTGAGATATAATTTCTTCCTATTTTTCTTGTCCTGTCTCATTCTGTTTCACAAGGTGGAGATCCATTGTTTATAATTCTAGTTTACCACACTAAGATGTTTGTTTTACTGAGTGTGAATCCTTGCAGCTATGGAGTACAGTTTTTAGCATTCTTTTTAACTAAAAGTTGATATGTTCTCTGATATTTAGACAATGCACGCGGCTCCAATGTACATTGCGGAGACTGCACCAAGTCAGATACGTGGGCGGATGATATCACTTAAGGAATTTTCCACTGTCCTTGGGATGGTTGTAAGTTCTTGAAGCTCTGAGGATTTTTGAAATTCACTGCTTTGCTCTGTTTTGTAACCTTTTTGTCCTCCCAGTTAAACTGACTCATATAATTTTATGAAGGGAGGTTATGGAATCGGTAGCCTTTGGGTTACGGTTATTTCTGGTTGGCGTTTCATGTACGCAACAATTATCCCTGTGCCAGTTATTATGGGAATTGGAATGTGTTGGCTACCGGCATCTCCTAGGTGGCTTTTATTACGCGCTCTCCAGGAAAAAGGAAATGTGGAGAATCTTCAACAGGCTGCAATTAGGTCTCTTCGCCGCCTTAGAGGGCCTGTCGCAGTTGACTCAGCAGCTGAACAAATAAACGATATCTTGGCTGAACTTACCTTTGTGGGTGAGGATAAAGAAGCTACATTTGGAGAAATATTTCAAGGCAAGTGCTTAAAAGCTCTCACTATTGCAGGAGGTTTAGTCTTGTTACAACAGGTTGGTGCAGTCAATTCATCAAATGTTCCTTGTGAAAAAGATCAGTTACTAAATAAACTTTTATTTTTTTTCAAATCGCAGATAACTGGGCAACCAAGTGTACTTTATTATGCTCCATCAATACTACAGGTTTTCCTTTCATCTCTAGTTAAGTTGGATTTTGTTGCACTAGGAGGAAACTCGTGACAAAATTTTAACTTATTTCTTTTTACCACAAACACTACCTGTTAGACTGCCGGCTTTTCTGCTGCAGCTGATGCAACTCGGATCTCAATTCTGCTCGGTCTATTGAAGGTAATCATTTTCTTCCATCTGGTTTGTTATGTCAGATTTGTTTCCTATGAAATATTGGAGGATTGATTCGGTTTGTAGTATCTCTAATACCAATGTTAGAAGTAGTAAGTTTGACTGCTTATCACATTTCGAACCATTTTATCCTTCTGAACAAATCTCATCTGCCGCAAAGTTATTTTGTATTTTTCCTTTCGAAGACTTGACTTAGTCCTTTACTGTTGCAGTTGGTTATGACAGGAGTTGCTGTTATCGTTATTGACAGACTTGGAAGGAGACCTTTACTTCTTGGTGGTGTTAGTGGCATGGTCTGTCCTCTGACTTCTTCAATCTTTTCTGTTTTTCTTTTTGTTTTCATTAAGTTCTGTTATATTCACTGTCTTTTTCGGTTATACGATTTGGAAATTTAGTCTCATGTTATTTCAAATTCTGTAACAGGTGATCTCATTGTTCCTCCTAGGGTCCTACTACATCTTTTATAATAATGTACCAGCTGTTGCTGTAGCTGCATTGCTACTGTATGTGGGCTGTTACCAGGTTAAATTTTCTTATAGATTTTTCTGATCAAATTAATATTTCTTAAATTTTGTTTATATGATCTTATAAGATTTACCACCAATCTTGCAGATATCTTTTGGCCCTATTGGTTGGCTGATGATTTCAGAGATATTTCCCTTAAAATTAAGAGGTCGAGGAATCAGTATAGCAGTGCTTGTGAATTTCGGCTCAAACGCCCTTGTGACTTTCGCTTTCTCACCTCTAAAGGTAAGATTCCAGAAGCAAGAGATTCCCCATTACCTCACTCAGCTAACTAACTAAAAGATCTAAGCTACAAACTCCTATTCACACCCCTAGGCTAATTACAATTATCATGCACTAGGAGACTAACACAAGAGAGCCTTTTCTTTTTAGTTCTTCTTCTTCTTGTTATTTCTGAGATTATGGGATTGTGATTTGATATAGCTGACCTGATTTATGTTGCAGGAGATGCTAGGAGCTGGAGTACTGTTCTGTGGATTTGGAGTGATATGTGTACTGTCTCTCTTCTTCATATACTTCATTGTGCCAGAGACAAAGGGTCTCACTCTTGAAGAAATCGAAGCTAAATGTCTCTAAAAAGGTTTTTCATCTTAACTCCATTTATCTCTGCTACTTCTTCATTGCTTTGAGGCCCTGAATGGCAAATTGTGCAACAACGCTGGTGGCAGGCATCGGTCATATACCACATAGTTTCACTGTTTGAACTAAATGTGCAGCTTGCGGTAAAGATTTTGTGCGTTTGTCATCTTTTAAAATTCGAATTTTTTCTTACTTTGTTGTAAGAAAAACTCATTCATTCAAATTCGAGAGTTTATATTGCGCGTTCATTGTAAGATATAGCCTAGTGATTTGTATCATTGTCAAATCCAATAAAATGAATATTGTTGACAAAACACAAATTTGTACTTAAGTTACCAAATCATTAAGTAGAATGAAATGATGAACTTTGTGGTTAGAGTAATTTGACCTAAATGGTCGAGGAAATGAAATTAGAGTCAAAACGGACAAGTCTTAAAAAATTGGTACGAAATGTAAGAAGAACTCAGCCATTCATAGTTTTGTTCGTTCTGTATGTTCCTCAACATTGTGCCCAAGTATGCAGTATAAACTATGAAGCATTATGACGTCACTGATTATCACACAACAAATAATCTAACGTCATAACATGAAATAATACGAGAATCTTATTATTTTAGCGTTTGTGGATATAAACACACTATTCACAAAGCCTATAAATACACACGCGTCCTCATGTAGGAAGAACACAAAATCATCTTTAGTGATAAGAAAAATGGCAACCTCAAGCGACGACGCAACGGCGAACAACAAGCAGGTCATACTCCGAGATTACGTCACCGGTTTCCCCAAGGAATCAGACCTCATCTTCAAAGATACCACAACCGATTTAAAGATTCCGGCGGGATCTAACTCGGTTCTGGTGAAGAATCTCTATTTGTCTTGCGATCCTTACATGCGCATTCGCATGGGTAAGCCCGATCCCGCCACTGCTGCGCTCGCTCAACCTTACAAACCCGGCGAGGTACACTACAATCGACGTTTATAGTTTTACGCATTTCGTAGATATGGGAATCTTCGATTCGGATTTTGTTACGTTTCGAGCTTGTTGTCCCAAGCGAAGCAGCGTTGGATTTGAATAATTATTTTAAAATCCAGAAACCTTATTCTGTTCTACGACTAGTACGATGTCTCTTATGAATCCATTATAATTGTAATTTGAATCGGGTAAAATGTTCTGGTCTGGTTGTGTGCATGTTAGAGCATTTCTGTTACTTAAAAGTCTTATTCATTTTTGTGTCCATTGCAATGCTTCTTATGAATATAGTAAGAAATTTGACTTCTAGTAGAAGTGATTGTTCTTTTGGGATTATTTGTTTTAGTCTCTCTGTCTCTGGTGCTAAAGCTTTCATTGTGTTGTTTTGCAGCCAATATATGGGTATGCAGTGTCTAAAGTGATAGATTCTGGGAACCCAGATTACTCAAAGGGAGACTTACTTTGGGGAGTTCTTGGATGGGAGGAGTACAGTGTAATAGATCCAACGGTTTCACATTTCAAGATCCAACACACCGATGTTCCGTTATCCTACTACACTGGACTTCTTGGTATGTTATCTCGGCTTCTCCTTTGGTCACTTGTTAAATGTTTGATGTGTTTCTCTCTATGATTACTGGTATGATACATTGAGTTATAGTGCATGCTTCATATACATAAGCTAAGCTCCCAATCATGAAGAATAGTTGTTTCTGTCGTCTTAGAAACAATAGTTTACTTGTGGTCTTAGAAGAAATTCCTCTGTTTCTAACAGGTATGCCTGGTATGACTGCCTATGCTGGATTTTATGAAATCTGTGCTCCTAAGAAAGGAGAAACTGTCTTCGTGTCAGCTGCATCTGGTGCAGTTGGTCAGCTCGTGGGACAATTAGCAAAGATCATGGGCTGTTATGTGGTTGGAAGTGCTGGCAGTAAGGAAAAGGTAACTAGACTTTACTTGAATTTTTTGGTTTCTGTTTTGTCTTTTCTATCAAGAGAGTGACTTGTTTCTTTGTTGAGCTTTACTAGGTCGATCTTCTCAAGAACAAGTTCGGGTTCGATGAAGCTTTCAATTACAAAGAAGAGCAAGACCTTAATGCAGCCCTGAAGAGGTAACCAAATACTTCAGTTCTAATGGATATTTCATGAAACAGAGATTAGACTCAAATCTTTGAGACATTTTTTCTCACCAGGTGTTTCCCGGAAGGAATAGACATATACTTTGAGAACGTAGGAGGCAAAATGCTAGACGAAGTGCTCCTAAACATGAAGCTACACGGCCGTATTGCAGTATGTGGAATGATCTCACAGTACAATCTAGAGGACCAAGAAGGTGTGCACAACCTTGCGACCGTCATCTACAAGCGGATTCGGATTCAAGGGTTTGTGGTCACTGATTTCTTCGACAAATACTACAAGTTTTTGGATTTTTTGCTTCCGTATATAAGAGAAGGGAAGATAACTTATGTTGAGGATGTAGTCGAAGGAATCGAGAAGGGACCTTCTGCTTTGATTGGACTCTTCCATGGTAAGAACGTGGGAAAGCAACTGATTGCGGTTGCTCGTGAATGAATAAGAGACGTTGAGGTTTGTTTTTAGTTGGACAGGAGTTGAGAGTTATTACAATTTGTTTAGTTGTGTCGGAAGTTTAATTTCTTACACTTCACATCCTTGAAAATAAAGCCTTTGTTCGTATCATGCGTAGTTTGTTTTGTTCTTTGATTGGTAATTAGCCAAATAATTATTTCGCTATTTTACAAATTTGTATCTATTGCACAAACTATACAAACGCGTGATTTATGTCTGGATATTCTATTGTTTTTAGTGAAAACAATTCATAGTATTCTATAGTAGTAGAATATTCGATCAGTGTCAAAATCTAATTAACAAATGTTCGTTTTTCGTTTGTAAATTTCCTAGAAACATTTATCAGCATTTAGCTAATCTCATCTCTCAAAAGTCAAACCCAAAGAATCCAAGAAGATAAGATAATGGGTCTTGGGGGTAAATGGGCCATTATATGCTTAAAACAAGTGGGCCTTTATGTTATAACTAAAGCCCAAATAAATGCATCGTTGCTGCTTCTCTTTCTCTCTCGCTAGAAGTCCCTGTACCTCTGATTCTTTCGGTAGAGGAGCAATGGCGTCAAATCTCCTGAAAGCCCTAATCCGATCGCAGATTCTTCCATCTTCGAGGAGGAATTTTAGTGTAGCCAGCACCCAACTCGGCATTCCAACAGACGATTTTGTGGGAAATCACACCGCCAAATGGATGCAGGTACTTGGCGGTCCGATTTAATCTAATCTATCTGAGATTTACATATTTTCCTTTCGTGAACGGTCTGGATTAGTCGGGGGAATTTACTATGTGTGATCTCCTCTAGGGTTAGATCATGTGATTTGGAATGTTTACGATTTGCTAATCCGATATAATTGTCGATTTCCTTCTGCTGAAACTATCTGTATCCATGGCATGAGCTGGCTAGTGAATAAAGTTGTTTGAATTTCTGAGGTTTATTTTTCTCAAGTATTTCTGCTTTTTCTTCTATTACCTGAAGAATTGTTGTTGATGGGATGAAAACTATCTGCGCTAAAATCTTCGAGAAATTCATCGAAATCAATCTTTTAACCATAATCCAATGCTAAAACTGTAAATAAGCCAAAGGGCTTGGGAGCAGAAAATTTTCTTAATCTTCCCTGTGTTATCTATGATTGCTTATTCTAAGGGTATTAGGTTGAAATCAGGTGCATTTTGTTTTTTACTTATGTGGTAGCTCTGCATAACATTGGTTAAGGAACTAATCTCTACAGGATAGAAGCAAGAAGTCACCAATGGAACTGATCAATGAGGTTCCACCTATCAAGGTTGATGGAAGGATTGCTGCTTGCGAAGGAGGTTTGTTTCCGCTTCTCATTGTATTTGGTTTTGTAGATATCTGATTGATATGTAAACTGAATTTTATATATAACTTGCAGACACCAATCCGGCCCTTGGTCATCCAATTGAGTTCATTTGCCTCGACCTAAACGAGCCTGCTATTTGCAAGTACTGTGGCCTTCGTTACGTTCAAGATCATCATCACTGAAAGTGAAACCTCCTCTGGCCTCTTTCCTTTTTATTGCATTTTCAAGTTTGTGTATCGCTTTTTAATGCTCCATCGTCATCTATCATATCTAATAAAAGTATTCTATCAAACTCGGGTAAGTGTGGTTTTGTTTGATCGCACTTCCTCACTCGTCAGGTTGTAACATCCAATTATTTGATATCACTTTCTTTTCCATGCCACCGAGCTCAAGAAAAGGCTTGGGGTTTGATATAACCCGTGTCGAGTAAACAAGTTTCCAAGCCTCAGTAATGGCCTTTTATGATTCAAAAATCGTATGAAAATTTTCTACTAGTTTGGAATCTAGATGATTCATCCTGTCTTTTTCTTTTCTTCTTTTTACTAGATTTCAATACTTTTCTGTTGGCTTATGCAAGATTACAATTGATGGCCATAGAGTTTATCAACCATGAATGATCTTCAATAGCAAATCGGTGAAAACCGAACCAGGTTCATACCATTCTGGTCATTACCTCTAGAAGAAAAAACTTTGTATCTTTGTTAAAGGCAAATAATTTAAAGCCTCTCCTTATAACCAAAAGAGGAGAAAAAAATAGGAATCAAATCTCTTCCTAAACCTCCGAAAATACATCAGAAATTTGCAAAAGTGTGCAGATGACACCATCACTTTCGTTAACATGTGCTATCTCATTTTGAATCGGCCAATTTTCTTCTTTGTTGATGCTCTGCAGCTTTGTATTCAACAACCTCTCTGAAAAGCGTAGAGTCCAACACACAGTCTTCACTTCCATAAACCGCTGCTTGAACACTCGCCATCAGTTTCGCTATCTCTCTACCTGAAAACCCTTCCGTTTTCGCAGCCGCTTCCTTTAAGAGCTCTTCACTGACACCCTTTATCTCGATCTTCTGCTGTTCTTTCTTGAAGAGGCGGTGGAACAAACCTGGTTTTCTAGGACCAGCCTCAGCTATGTATTTCTCTAGGTAAAGGTTCAGAAGCTTGAACCGCTCTTCTTCTCCGGGTAAGGGGAATTCGAGAACCTCGTCGACACGGTCAGCCACAGCTGAGTCTAGGTCACCAGGTCGGTTTGTGGCAAGTGCTAAGACTATGTCTTTGGACTGATCACCCGTGCGGAAGAGAAGAGCATTAAGTGCACTCCTTTGGGCTTCACTCATATATGTTTTGTTTCTCCTATTAAATTCCAATGAACACAAAACCATAAACTAAGTGCTGAAATAACCAGCCTGTAATATGATATTAGTTAATAACACTTACTCGCACAAAAATGCATCGGCTTCGTCAATAAAGAGCAATAAGCCTCTCTTAGACTTTTTGCCCCAATCAAACAGTTGGTGAATCTTTGTAACAGCCTGAGATCCAAGGGGAGCAACATCTCCACCAGTCATCAGTGCATAATCCAAACCCTATACGAATTACAAAACGTTAGTAAAATAAGAATAGATCAAGGAACAAAACCCAAATCCATGACCAACCTAGAACTAAGAGCTCAACTTCAACTTTCAGATACAATCATGAAACTCTATATGCTAGAGACTCCATCGTCCATTTGGATGGGTGTTATATGTAACTATTTTTGCAGTATCTTAAACATTTATGGAAAGAATACATACAGATTTACGAGCCATCTCTCTGGCAGCCATTGTTTTCCCTGTTCCTGGAGGACCATAGAAAAGCATATTTCGGAAAGGAGCCCCGTGAGATTTTGTGTTGGCGGTTGCATTAGCAAGCTGTTCAATTCTCTTTTGTAGGGAAGGATGCAAAATAACATCACCAAACCCTTCTCCATTTTTGGAAGGTGCCTCCTTACCACGCAATGTGGACATTGCACGAGAAAGCGAACCAGACCAAGGGTACTTGCCTCTTGATGATTCTCGGATTAAGGATGGTTGTCCTAATATTCTGTCCACATAGCTCCAGATAACCTTTGCACCTTCTCTGTAACAAGAAATTTAGTGACCAGCTTAGTTTACATTTCAGTATTGTAGAACAGGTAACATAATCAAGTAATATAAAACGAGAAAATTGTTAATCAACAGCATAAACACTTCCTCAACCTTTCAACAACAACAACTCCCGATTATGAAAAATAATTTCTCAACATTCAGACAACATAATAGTATTTACCTCGTTGTGTAGATTCCAGCTGCAAGAGCAGTGACACCCCCAACAGCAACAAGAAGTTTATTCTGATCCGTCAGAATTGCACGCAAACCACCTAGGAAAACAAGAGTTAAGTGTCAAACCCCTGCTAAAACCCATTTATTGGTGCAATCTACAATGTATAGTTTATGAGGCCACAAATCTATTCTAAATACTACTTCATGGTACCCGAGCATTAAGACTTTGATTCAGAATGGTTCTGTTCATGTTAATTCTGCCAAAAAGGATGACTGAAGACTACAAAAAAGACGAATAAAGATCACAAGGCATAAAGATGGAATTAAATCTCATACCTCCAATATGGTCGAATGTAGTGTTTATGGCAGCAACCCATTTTTCCTTTTCTGCATTTGCACGATCAACAAGCATTCTCCTGTTCACATCTTCAGCAAGTCTTGCTTCATGGGCTCTTCCTTCTGCTTCTGCTATAGCTTTGACCCTGATGGTCTCACGCTCAATCTCAGCCTTCTCCCTCTCAGTTTGTCGTCTCTGAGCCTGGATCTGTTCCTCAGTAGCTCGTCGAGCTTGTTCTTGTCTAATTGCTGATTCTTCCTGCATTTTCACAAGTTCTTGATTCCTTCCTCTATGGAACTCATTCTCAGCCTGTGAAATGATATACACAACCAAATTTGTTAGAAAGAAGAAAAGAAACTTCCCACTGTTGTAAAAGTCATCTTTGATAATTACATGCCTGCATCCTCTTTCTTGCCAAGTCATCTTCATAACGAGCCATCTGCGATTTTGTCTGTGCTTGGTGCTGAGAAAGTTTTTTCTGTTCATCATATATTACCTTTTGCCTCTCCTGTAAAATGGAAAATGTCAGGCACACAACTTCACTACCAAGAAGCAGCTAAGCCGAATAATGAAATGATGCATAGAATTTGTCTCATAGTGATCACTGATGGTAGTGGTGGAAGCAGGTTTTGTCACAAGACACTAATTTCGACTTTACTAAGATAAAAGTAGGATCTTTGAACCGCAGTTGCTAACTCATTTCTATAGGGTACTCCAAGAATATCAAAGTATCGGATAATGAACATAAAGTTAGTTGATCTCACAGTTTCAGCTTGAGCTTGCATAGCTTTAAACTCTTGTGCTTTCGCTGCAAACTCAGTTTGCTTTGTCTCTTCTTGCTGCTTAATACTTTCAAAAACCTACCATAACGAAACAAAAACTGTGAGCCAAACCACAACTGATAAACACACATAAAGAGAGAGGACTCTGAGATCCAATCCAACACATATTGCAAACCATTTAAAGCTCAAACTTGCCTCTTTTTAACTTCATCATACAAATCATAATCTAAAAGAATCCATTTCTCAGCTTATCTAGTAGAGACCTTCCTATGTAGCCTTTTTCCTAAACCGAAGCATGGTTCAATTGTTTCAGTGAAGATCAAACCACTAAAATTCCTAACTAAACAAAGAGAAACAAAAAAGAGGTTCAAGACCTTTTTGGCGTAAGAGGAGTTGCTAATCTCCTTCAAAGCCATAGCTCCTCGCTCCAGTGCCTCTGGATCGAAACCACCGGAACTAGTTCTCGGGTTATCATTACGAGCTCGCGGAGCAGCAGAAGAATCTTCACCAGCCGTTGATGGTGGCTTCTGAGTTTGCGACGGCGGAGGAGAAGCCTGATGCGGAGAAGTAGATAATCCAGAGAAATTGAAAGGACCATCTGCAGCAGCGACTTTCGATTGCGCTATAGAAGCTGAAGCTGCTAGGGCTGATATTATACCAATCGCACATTTTTGAGCCATTGTTCCTGGGAACGAAGCTTAGGATTCTTCCGGAAGAAATAATAATTGATTTATGTAGAAGAAATTGGCTTGGAGAAGAAGAAATTCGAAGCCGATATATTTGTTGCCATTAGAGAAACCTCATAGAGAAGATTCTCAAGGTTTTGGTAGGGTTTCGGCGGGACAAGTGGTTTGGGCTAATTTACCGGTTTAGCTAATGGATCGGTTAGTTATAGATATTTAACCCAATAACCCGACCCGTTTGACACACTTTTTTGTTTCTCTTAAGCAATCAACCAGTGGAAATGGATACTGTAAATTTAAAACTCTGGCACTTGAACTGAATTGAATAATTATAGATTAACAGTAGCAGCATACATAATTCCATCAACAGATCAAAGATTACAAAATTTAACAAGACAAACAAAAGAAATGTCCTTTTACAACAAACAAACAAAAAAAGACAATGGGAGAAGTTCTTTGACTTGCTCTGTGTTTATACCTCAACGATACTTTGTGTTTCTTCTCCAATCAATCTCTGTCTCCAGGTTTTAAACCTAGCCGTTCATCTTTGGACAGAAGAAATAATCTTTGTAAAGGACCAAAGAAAGAGAACTTATAAAGAAACCAAACCTATAAAATCAAGGGAAAGTGAAAGATCCTCCGATTTCAGTAGAACCAGCAGGTGGATTAATGGCAACCCAAAGCAGAGAAATGGTGATGGCAACAAGTCCAGACCAAACATAAACAATGGTCGGAGTCCTTCCTCTTCTTCCCATAAGCCCTTTAGCAAAAGGATAAAGATGAGCCAACACCCAGAAACTGAAGAACACTCCTCCAATCAACTTACTCCACTGCGGAATCACACTGTATATCGTCCTGCTAAACCCAACTGCGATCGCTATTAGATTCACCATCATGATTGTGATCGGTGGGATCATGAGAGAGGTCCATTTCACAACGTAGAGGTCAGCAAATTCATCATCTACATCGTCTCCTCCGGATTTAGATGTCAACGTGAATGAGATTTCGATTCCAGCAACCACTTTAAGCAATCCTTGGATAACCGCAGCTAAATGAGCACTTGTTCCTCCAATGAGCCAAAACTGTTCGTTTCGCCACCATTCCTCGAGTGAGATTCCTGACCATTTGATCTCAAGGAGAGCTAGTAAGCAAAGTGTAATGGAGATGATTAAGAGGTAGCAGAGGAATGTAACATTGAGTGTTTGGACTATGAATTGGCCTGAGAAGAGGGAGAGCGCAGGGAGGAAGCAGTAGACAATAAGGAAGATTGATGTGAACGGGTAGATTCCAACGTTCAGATAAGCGATTCTCTGGAGGATTTTCATTCTCGGGCTGGCGAGGAAAGCGTTGTTTCTTGAGAAGAAGATCTCCACCGAGCCAGTGGCCCATCGGAGAACCTGGTGAAGCCTATCTGTCAAGTTGATTGGAGCAGTACCACGGAAAGCATCTCTTTTTGTCACGCAGTAAACAGATTTCCACCCTCGGTTGTGCATTCTATAACCTGTGACCACATCTTCCGTGACTGATCCATAAATCCAACCGATCCGAGATCCCCACTCAGTTTTATCTTCGTACCAACAAGATATGACGGCTATGGCTTCTGCCACGGTAGATGCATCGAGAAGCTCGCGAGGAATGGTGAGAGCGCCGGGAGGTCTTCCGTTTTGCACAGCTGGGTGATCCGCAAGAGGACGACCTTGGAACTCGGCGACTGGAATTGAATCGATAAGGAACGTTGAGTTTCCGAATTTCTTAGGAACCAAAGAAAGATTCATCTCTTCATCATCATCAGAGTCACCACCCATTCTCAAAGATCTGTTTTCTTCTGGGATACGGCTCTTCTTCTTCTTGCGAGGGAAGCAGCAACTACAGAATCCAGGATGGTGTTCTTTAGCCCGAGGCGGATCGAATCCGTACAATGCAATTCTTCTAAAGAGACAACCCGTTCCAACATAAACAGGACCCATCAACCCATCAAGAGCTCTCATGTTCACATCAAAGAAGACAGTGTTGTGATTCGCATACCGATCGGATGGGTCAATGCCTTCAAACCGTTGTGGGAACTGAACATAGCAAAGCCTGTCACCGCCTCGATCCATCATGAAACACATTCCTTCTCTTAAAGCTTGAGAGTTGTATATGTAATGATCACAGTCGAGATTGAGTATGAATGGACCGTTGGACATAATTGCAGAAGCTCGGACCAGCGCATTCATGGCTCCTGCTTTCTTGTTATGGTCATAACCGGGTCGCTTTTCACGTGAAACATAGACAAGAAGCGGAAGACGAATGTCAACATCTGTAAGATCTAAGAACCCTTCAGAAACTCCATGTAATGGCTCATCACTCGGCGGCTTCAACATCACCTGCATTTATCAGAATTTTGAAACACATTAATCTTAGAGAGATAGCATAGAAACTGAACTAAACCATATATCTTAAACATATCGTAACCAAAATTTTGGCAAACTAAATCCAATTGAACCAAACACCGGTTCCTATTCAGTTATGAATGAACTAGATTGCTCCAAACAAAACAAACATGAACAAAAACTGAACAGGACCGAAATTTACCTGAATGATACCGGCATGGTCACTACGGGAATGATCAGAAGAAGAAGTTATCCAAGTTCCAGGCCAATGAGTACCATCAGCCATCCATGTAGCTTTAGGAATCTTGACTGGCTCAACTATTTCATCGTCTGTGGTCTGTCTCTGCAGCTTCATGGCCTTAATCTCTTCCCTTGCGTGATAAGCATCAGAACGTCGCCTGATTGAGTCAGGCAAGCTGTTGATTCTAACCTTAAACTCATCATACTCACGCTTCACCCGTCTTCGATCCTTAACAAAATCAGACTTCACCTTGTTCTTGTAAGGATCTCTTTTCAGACTAAAGTATGAATCTGGATTCCTCGGCTCGATAGTGTGTTTACGACAGAAAGGAACCCATATGTTTGCAAAACTTGCTGCCTCAGCCATGGCTTCAAATGTCAAAAGCGCTGCTCCATCGTCTGAAACATAGCAAGCAAGCTTTTCCACAGGGTAGTCAGCAGCGAGAATAGACAAAATGGTGTTTGAAGTGACAAGAGGAGGTTCTTTCTCCGGATCTGCTGTAGACACAAACATATCGAGTCCCGGGAGATCAGACTTCCCAGTCGGGTTGCTTGGTGTAGGCGTTTCAAATTTTTCTTTAAGAACATTGAGATCCGTAGCTCGGTTGATCGGGCACAGCTTTGGAAGCTGATCAAGAAGCCAAGAGAATGCGAACCAAAGCTCACAAACCACAGACATTCCCCACAGCCATATCGCATCTTGGTTCTGGTGCTTAATCCTCCACATCAAGAACAGCGCAAGAACAACAATTCGGATAAATATCAAAAGCCTGCATGAGAAAATCAAATGTGTCAGTGAAAGTTTGAACAAAATGTTGGAAAAACTCCAAACGTTTTTCACCTGTAAGGACTAATAACAGCTGCAGGAATCGGAAGTTTCCGAGTAAGAGGTCTCCAAGGTCTGCTCATCAGATCCTGTGGCCCCATACCGTTGCCATTCCCATCCTTGTCACTCCCGAAATTCCCATCTTTAGTCCAGAAAGCATTTCCGTAACCGTAAGTCCCACTAGTCTCAAACAACCACCTATTGTGATCAAAATCCCCAGTTTGACTCCTCATCAAACCGGACTTAGTGGACTTCATCAATGACAATCTTCTCTCCATCTTGGAGCCACCTGATGGTGGAGGGAGCATAGGCCGCTG
This sequence comes from Cardamine flexuosa, assembly GCA_963555745.1. Lineage (NCBI taxonomy): Eukaryota > Viridiplantae > Streptophyta > Magnoliopsida > Brassicales > Brassicaceae > Cardamine > Cardamine flexuosa. Next base: position 696,099 of record OY743219.1, on the reverse strand, counting down.
CTGCCCTTTGTTGTTATCAGCAAAATCAGCCAAATCCGTGTTCCTGTAAGGCTCCTTACACCCAGGACAAATCCCACCGCCAGTTTTCACAGCATCCACAAAGCAATCCCTACAGATTTTGAAATCACACTCACAAGGGAGAAGATCTTGTCCTCTCTCATCAGTCATCACCTTAACATCACAACCAGGAATGGCACAAGACGATCCTTTAGCACCAGCCATCTGCGGATGGTTGGTCTCTGACTCAATCACCTTGTCCATAAGATGAGCCCGAGTCACGCTGTTGAAACCACCTGTGAACAACGAACTCGACACATACTGCTCCTCAACCTTCTGAGAAATGGACGGATCCATGGGTTGGTTATCCGGAGTAGGCGGAATGTGAACCGTATAGTTAGTGAAATCGACACTCCCGAGTTCGCTATCGAGATCATCTCTGGAGTAGTTGACATAGCGTCCAGAGGAAGTCCTCCTAGCAAATGTGACAGTGTTTGGCGCAGGAGGCATGTGCCTACCAGCTTCAGCTGCATCAGAGTTTGTTGATAGATTTGATCGACTGTTTGTGAAATGATTATTAGACGCCATTGTCTAATATCCACCGGACTTTATAGCCGGCAGATCCCTGAAAAGCAAACAAAAAGTAAATTAATGCTCAAATCTTCAAGTCAACAATTTTCAAAAAATTTTAAAGAGATAAAACATATCATCAATAGATCTCAGCTTAAAGAACAACAAATCTCATCATAATTTTGCATAAAACATTAAAAAAATGGCAATGATCATTAATTCATAACCCCACCAAAACAGGAGAAGCATAATTGCATAAATCTGCAGCTAAAGAGGGAAAATCTAAATAAGTAAGCTCAATTTCAAACTTTTCAAATCCAAAATCTCTCTAAACAAAAATATTTCAAACTTTCAAATCCAAATCCAAAATCAAAATCTCAAAAAATCGAACTCGATCCTTCCACATTCAAGCTCAAGAAGATATCAAACATGTTACAGTACCTGAGGAGCCTGTAACAGAGGAAGGCTAAGCTTCAGATCTTCAACCGATAGGTATTATGAGAGAAGAAGAAAACGCTTTCTTAATTTAAGAGATATTTTCTAAAGAAACTAATGAGGTCGTGTTGCCCAAACTTGATAATGGACATTTGAGAGAGAGAAGAAGGAGAAGAAGAAGAAGAGACGAAGAAGGGACTTAGTCGTGACCAAATACATCAGCACTACTACTGCTTTACTAATACACGTTATGATGGCAACGATAACCCCATTTTTTTATTCTCGAGATCTTTCAGAAATTATAATAAATTATTAAAATAAAATTGGAGAAGAAAGACGAGAGGATAACGAAGATCCAAAGACAACTGAAAAGGTAAAGTTTGGAGGCGGTAACAGTGACGATGACTGTGAAAACGCCGGCGAGAGAAGAAACCGGCGGAGATGTCTTTTTTTTTTACCTTTTGGTCCTCTTTTTTTTTTTTGAGTTGAGGTTTTTGGACAACGTAAAGAGAATTAAGACTTAAGAGATCCCATTTGTATTTTCTTTTTTTCTCATATAAAATTACGCGGTCGATGTTTTTTATGTTATAAAATAAAATAAAATAAGGAAAAAGTGGAAAAGAGAGTTAATCAACGCGGAACTTAGGGGTATTTTGGACATTTCAACAAGAAAATGATATATATTATTTTGTTGTCCGCAGTATTTGGTTGATATAACGTGTGCTTGTATCCACCGTCCGTCAAAAACGTCAATCACGCATGTGTTATGGGAAGCAAGTAAACACTAAAACATCAAACATTCTTGATTTTATTTTTTTTCACTCAAATTATGCATTAACTTAAATAGTAGCGTTTAGATAGAAAGTCATTAAAGACTCCTTAGCTAACTTATCAGCAATCGAATTAAATGCTCTTGGGATAAACTTAAAAACAACATTTTCAAACACAGAAATAGAAATCAAAGATTTCAGAGATGTTCTCCCTTGAATTGATTACCTTGATTAACTGATGGGAGTCTGATTCTATCACCAAATTCTTGAATCCTAGTGTCGAAACTGTCTCTATAGCATGGCTAAACCTTCTGCCATTAGAGGCAAGCTTACAAAGCGGTGGATTTGGGAATGCTTTCAGATCGGATCATCTTGGTTATGAAAGAAACCCCATCCCAGGCCTGCTGTTTGGGTATCACTTCGCCAGGCTGCATCAGATCTACAAATTATATGTTCCTCGGATAGGTTAGATCTACTTCTTGGTAATGGCTTCCCTTTAGATTCTCTTTTTATTTGTGATGTGGACCATTCCTTACAGTCAATTATGACTTTTAGTAGGGTTTCTGTACACTGGTACATCTTATTGTTGAAGATCATGTTGTTTCTTGTCTTCCACAGATTCCAGCAGATCCATGGGGCCAATTTATCTCCATCTATACCAATCGGAGGGACGCATGTGGCTTGTTTCACTCTTAGCCAGCCTCGATGGAAGTTACTCAGGTCCTGTGAGGAGATCGGTGATGCCACCGGGGCTTCCTTCCACACTTGTTGGGCGAATTCGCATTGCAATAGGACGTGAGGTATTGTCTCCTCCTCCCCGCATCTCTTGCATTGGGTATCTACGGTGATTTGCCTTGCTGCCAAACTTGGTCACGTATGTCATTATGTGGCTGTATCTTTATTATTTCATCTGTTTTTTCTTTTTCTCTTAGGTTGTTTAATTATCTTAATTAAACATGTTTGTACAAATAAGATTATAAAAAGTTAAGAATGATTTAATCTAGTATAAAAAGAATAGTTTAATCTAATGTAAAAGAATAATTTAATCTAGTGTAAAAAATACAAATAAGATTATGAAAAATTTGGAAAACAATTCCTCCAATCATGTGCTTACACATCATCGGTGAGAAGGGTTTCTAAAAACTCCAACTTTAGAATCGGTTGTATTTAATTTGTTGTTTCAGATTAATTTTAATCAATTTTATCTAATTTTTAGATAAAACTTCTCATTAAACCCCCCCCCCCAATTGGAGCTGTTCTCAGATTATTCACTTAACGTGTGTTACTGTTTTGTATATGAGGAGCAAGTAAAACATAAATTAAATACATAGTGTGACATGGCTAATTTAAGATTAGATTACTTACATATATTGCCAAAGACCAATCACCAATCCACTAGAGTTGTCTCACTAAAATGTAAATAAAATTAAACTAAAAACATCTCAGAAGAATGAGATCATCGTTTTTAGAAGATTGTTGTTTCTTCAGGTCATTTCCATAAGCATTAGTAGCAGCATCAGATGAAGAATTACCAAAACCTTTTTTACCAAATATCATCTCATCAAATCATCCATCATCATGTCATCATCACTGCTGCTTCCGCGAGCACCGTTAGAGGATTTCCTGACCAACGATTCATCTTCTTCTTCTTTTCCATGAATGGGAGAGTCATCAACAGGAATCATAGCTGCTTCAGCTGCAACTAACGGTGCAGAAGGTTTCTTCAACTCTTCGTACTTAGAAAGCGTTTTCACTAGCTCATCATTTACATTCAAGGCTTCGAATAGAAGGGCTTCGTTTTCTCCACATGTCTCGACGATTCTCTGAACTGTGGTTTGGGATCGATGACATTGTTGTACCAGTGTACTTGTCAAATCATCCTGCAAATAAAAAATCAGCACTCATGAGTCATCATGACTTTGGGAGAAGACTTGAAAAATATCTGATGTTTTAGAGTTGAGTTTACATGTAAAGCTTCCTGATGAGGTGAAGAGGACAAAACCGTTGATAAAAGTTCAATGATGTTCCTTGCAACATCAAAAGCTTCCCTTGCCTCTTCCTCAGTAAAGCTTAGTACCGGAGGAGGAGCATTATACTGCACATTCACATGCTGAGGAAGACCAGTGGTGTCCACTTCTGGTATTGAGGAAGACCGATCAGGTGTGAAAATAGGCGCCAAGCTCTCGTTGTCTCGTCCAGGGAAGCGAATCCCTCTTGATTTTAGACTCTATAATATTGAAACAAAGGCATCACAAACATATATATCATTCAAAGTATATAACCAAATTGGTTTAAGAAGACCAAAAACTGGTAAGTAGCGAAGTTCACTAGTTGATTCTCCCCAAGCTTCAATCAGTATCAAAGCTTTATTCCGATTATTCACAACGGTTAGGGGATCATCAATGAGCTTAACCATTTCATCAAGAACTCTTTCAGCAGCAATCTCAGAAAAGGCTTTCTCACAGTTCTTAACACAAGTCTCAAGCAAAACCAAGGCAAGGTACTGAATCCTAGGCTGCTTCATCATTATCCTCTTCTTTACCCCGCGGATCAAATCAACGCTATTAATCTTCTCCTGATTGATCATATCACATATTTCCAAGTTCATAGCCCAATCAGGTTCCTCTAGAGTCTCTGAAGTCGCATCTTCGACTAGTTTATTGGTTGGGTTAGGACCTTGGAAAAGTTCCTTGACTCTGAAACTCATAGAGCTAACACCAGAACTCACTTTCTTGCTCACCTCAGAGCCTCCAATCTTGAGACGCTCACTGAATAAGCTAACTTTGTCCATCAGATTGTCACTCATTCTTCTTCGGGACTTGAGGTAATAAAAAAGACCTGGAAACACAAAGCATAAATCCCAAATTTTCAATTGAAATTTTTCATCAAACTAGTATAGTAAAAGTACATCAACGAAGGCATTAAGGCTTCGGATTTGAAGAAACCAACTTTGAATTGAGGAATCAGATTAGGGATTTTTCCCCAGGAAACCAAAATTCAATGACAACTTTTATTGATATCGAAATTTAGAAGAATACAGGACATAAATACTTATGATGATCAACAAGAACAACAAAAAATTACACTAAAATACATCAGAGAAATCCAGAATTTTGAAAGAATATGGGAATCGACATGTAATCAAAACTAAAACGAAGAAAATTGCATGAAGAGATCAACGAAGTTACCTTTAGTACGTAGCAGCGAGAAGTGAAGATTTGAAGAACAAAGCTGAAACAGGTTAATCTGGTAAAAAAAAAGATAGTGAAGAAAATCTACAACAAGGTCAAAGAGCTGTTGTTGACGTAGGAAATAAATAAAATAAACAAAAGTAAGAAAACGCGTTTAATTTTTTTGGTATGTTTGGTTGTGAGAATAACTGTACTTCGACCAACTCTTCTAGATTTTATTAAAAAGTTCAATTTTATTTTAAGAAAACAGAAAAAGGTAGTTATGTTTGAAAATTGAAACTTTGAATGACAACTTTCAACTTTGTGTCAGATTTTGGAGGATTTTATTAAATTTTTAGATTTTTAATGTAGGAAATTAGGATCTAAGATTTTTACTATTTCCAAACAACAATAGAAATAATAATTTTCTAATTTTGGAAAAACAATTGTCATCAATAACTAAAAGACCTAATAATAATAGCCAATACGCAGCCGTTTTCTTTAAATTGCAAAAACTATAGAATGCAAATCGATAACTTTATAGTACATGTTATAGACATACATATTCGTGTTCCCAAACACCAGTCTATCGCCTAAATCGTTGAAACGTGAACGAAGACTGCTCCGCCGCCGAAAGAATAAGGTAACAACGTACTTTGATTAATCGTCCCTCGTATATTCGTTCCAACAATCTAGAATGCTTATTAGATTGTCGTTGTCTGAAAATCCCCATTGGTGAATCGAAAACCTTGCTCGGTCTCATGTTTCATTCAATTTCTTCTTGACCAATTCTTCTGTCTTTGATGAAAGGAAGTAGCTTATCATTCAAAGATTTTGTGTCGGTGCAATTAAAACCAGCATATGTCATAGAGGCTAGTTTTTTTTTTTTTTTTTTTGGTTCACTTGTTGAATTACTTGAGAAAACTTTCTCATTTACTTTAGATTCCCAAATTTGGTAGTGTGTTTCTCTCTGAATCATTAATTATTTTCTTTTTTTCTTTTTCACATTGATTCAACTTTGTTTGAGTTAATGGAAGTTTGTTTTTCTTAAGTCTTGAAGGACGATGGATTTGATGTGGTTAATAAGTGCCTTACTTCTTGGAGCTGCACTTGGATATTGCATCAGCACTTTACTAAAATCCCGCGGAATCTTTGTATCCTCCAAATCTGTCTCCGTAGATGCAGGATCCACCGGAAATAAGAAGACTAAGTTCAAGGAACCCCTCGAGATAGAGAAACTTGCTGATTTTCGCAAAAAATTCAAAATGGTTTCTAGACTTACCCTGCCTCTTCATCTTTGCATTATACCAAGACACTAGAAGCTGATATAAATGTATGTTGTTGTTGTTGTCTGTGTAGGTTTTGGTTGTGAGGAATGATCTCAAAATGGGTAAAGGGAAGATTGCAGCTCAATGCAGGTGATTATCAACTCTCTTGTTGTTTTCAATAACATTTCTTAATAACTAATTGCATTATATGTATATTTATAGTCATGCAACTTTAGGTTTATACAAGAAACTCCTTCAACGTGCGCCAAAAGCATTGAACAGGTACATCACTCTATGTCATAGGCAACGGATAGAATCAACATATTTTGGAAAATTCTCTTTATACCAATAACAGATTGCTATTGCAGATGGGAATATTGTGCTCAGCCAAAAGTTGTTGTCAAAATCGAGAGTGAGAAAGAGATGCTAGTTTTGCAAGTTAGTTTCCTAAACATGTGTTAGATTGTTTGTTTTTGAACTTGTGTTTTTGGTTACAAAATAGAAGAAAGATTCCTAAGATCTTATGTTGAGTGTTTATATGATTCCAACTTTAGAGTCTAACAATGTTGTTAATACAGGAAAGAGCAAAGTCCCTTAAACTACCAACCCATATCACCGTTGATGCCGGAAAAACACAGATTGCTCCAGGTAAGTTTCATAGTTACTGTCATTTGGAATTCAAGCCGCTCTCAAATTTCAAATCCTACTTAGCCATAGTCTGGCAAAGATAAGAGTCTAATGTATTTGTTATGTTCTTTTACCAGATTCAAGGACAGTAATGGCTATTCTTGGTAAGTTATTAGATACAAGTGGATAAGAAGAGATGAGTTATACATAGTACCTTATGTTTTAGATACAAGTGCATTAGTTTAATAAAACTGTTTACTTGTGCAGGACCGGTTGATAATGTTGATAATGTAACAGGTGGACTAAAGCTTATGTAATAACGAATCCACATTAGCAGCAGAGAGGAGAGAGCTCGTTAATTCACGTTTACACATTGCCTGGTGACTCTTCTTCTTAACCATTCTTAGGAAATTGTTTACAAGTTAGTTACTCCATTTTACATGGATTTTGTACAATTGTCTTACTAAGAATATAAGAAGTCAATTTTGAGAAGCTTTCATTTGTTTTGCCTATTGAGACCTTTGTCTGCAAACTAAGTTGTTCTAAACGACGTATAAATAGTTTTGCCCTAATTATGGAGACCAACAATGATAGCTTTCTCTTCAAGCTTTCAAATTTTCATCAAAGAAAATACCAAAAACAGTAAATAACTCGCAATATTTTCCATGGAATCACACCTACGCACACATATACTTCCAAATATATTTTGATTGGAGGAATTTTCTAGAAGAAACAAAGAAATCTCGAGATGAATCAAAAAAATTCAAACTATATTTACCCTTTTTTTTCCTTCAGCCCCAAGCATTATCAAATGCAGCTGAAGTAATCGCTTGAACAAACTCTTGGAAATCGATACAACCGTCACCGTCACGATCTGCTTCCTTGATCATCCCCGTTAACTCTTCCGCCGTTAACGCGTGACCTAGCTTCGCCATCGAATGCGCCAACTCCGCCGCCGTTATGTAACCGTTTCCATCGCGATCGAACATTTTGAAGATCGCTTTAAGCTGATCATCCGTGTAAGGACACTTGACTAGATCTGGCTCGACGAGAGCGACGAACTCGGAGAACTCTACCATTCCGTTATTATTCCGATCTGCTTTTTGGATCAGAGTATCGAGTTGGTCTTGACTTGGCTTTAGACCTAGAGATCTTAGAAGTGAGCCTAACTCGAGCTCTGTTAAACTTCCATCTTTGTTCTGGTCAAATGATCGGAATATCTCCCGAAGCTCCGCTAATTGTTCGTCGCCTAGTTTAGTCGGCGCCGGTGCCGGTTTGTCTTCGTTGGCGGCGCTCATGTTTCTCTCGGATCTGATATTGAATAGTGAATACGGTCAAGCTTCGATTTCGATGAACAACATATTTTTTTCTTCTCGTAATGAAGAAAAGATTTTAGATTGATTTGTTTCTTCTTGACAAGTCAGCGACAGGTATGAATTTAGGAATTCGAACGAGTAACATTGATTTCTTATTAATGACCAAGGGAACAATTTTAATTTATTAAATTCAAATAAATGATTGCAGCTGAAATAAAATTAACTATTTATTCAACTTAATATTGAAATGGTCAACCATTGTTCGGTGGAGAGAAAACAGTCGTGCTAAGCGTTAATTTCCCCGGAATTTGGGAATTGTGAAGTGATGCCAAAAGATATTTTATTGTCCTTTTTGTGATATCGGTCGATATACCATAATTTTCATACACTATTGATATCCTAAACCATTTGGCCGAATCAAACCTTTTTCAAAATTTAAAATTTCTGGTAACATTAAGTGCTTACAAATCTCTCCTATTGTTTTGTCTATAATTAAAGAGAAAATTTATCAAAACATATCCAATCAAAATAAATAAAGATATGATTTCTTTTACCATAAAAAAAAATATTTTCTATATTAAAATCCAAAAAATAAAGGAAGAGGTAATTAATACATAAATCACTATTATATATTAATGATTTAAAATAAAATATCTATATATAGTAAAAAAGTAGTAAAAATCTTGACACATTAATACATAATTTTTAAAAAGTTATGTCCATCCAATATTGCACAAACAACTGTTATTCAATATTTTGTATTGAATTGAAATGGGTATAAATCTCAACAGTCAAAACTTCATACACACCCTTATAAATATCCTAAAACATTAGGCTGAGGCAAACACTCATCCAAATTTTAGATTTCTGGTATATACACAAGTGCTTGGAAATCTCTCCAACTCAAATAATCTAATACTAATTCCATTGGAATTAATGGGGAGTCAAGAGGAGTCAGGAAATGTTCCGAGGTGGGAAAATATGGATAAAGACATACTTTCCAACATTTTTAAGAAGCTCGATTATCATGGGAGCATCAAGAGTGTGCAGAACTTGGTTCCTTGCCTCTCACAACAGAACTATATGGAACACCATCAAACTCAACGATCTTGATTCAATCTTCTTGGACAACCCATATGGGAAAACTATGCAGGATAATGATAGAGTAAAACGTCGATACCTGACCTTAGGAATATCTTGATTGAGATCAACAAATTCGGCCGTACTTCCCCGATCAACATTTTCTTCAACGTATATTGCAATATAGTCGAAGAGGATCTCGCGATTCTTTCCAAGGGGTAAAATTTTGATTTCACAACTGGATTGATTCGTGGAATAATAAGTCACGACTTCTTTTCTTTTTTTCTTTTTTTCTTTTTTGAAGGATGCCAAACATGAGCTCCAGTTTCGCTACATTCTCGAGGACAAGTGGAAAACTGATGAGATTAAGGAATTAGAGTTTTGAACCTAATTAAAAAATGTTTTTTTTGTGTTCTTATTCTGAGTAGAGTGTTGGACTATTGAGTATTGATTACCAACAATATTTTTCTTATTGTAAAACTACAATCATTATGCAATATCTTTTTCTTTCAAAAGATTTCCGTTGGTAACTACCATATCAATCTACTTATTGTGTTGTCATGACCACCATATCAATCTACAAACATTTTTTTTTTCTGAATAGATGGTCTTGTTGGACTATTGATTGTGTGTGGGGGACAGTTCAAGCCAACTAAAAGTTGTATTCCTTTAATTGGTTAATGATACATCTTAGTTTGATTGTTTAACAGCACTAAAGCAGGTACGAACAGAAGTGCCAATCAAAAACAAGTATCTCTAACAGAAGCATAGTAATACTCAATCATCATAGAAACAAACACAAGAACAGAATAATATATCACTTTGAGTATCTCCTTTTCATTCTGAAGCAGATATTATTTCTCTTACTTTTATTACACATTGACAAGAATGATAAGTGTTACAAAGCAGAGTGTAACAAGCAGTTTGATACATACAGACATACATACCTCCTTTGGTCATAATATCCTTTTTGTTGTTGCGACTCTATAAAATCATAACCCATCTGCGAGAATAAGAAGACAAGTTTTGCACAAAGATTCTGGTAAAGGGTGTGGATAGGATATAACAACTCATCAATAAAGAAAGACTGATTACCTCGCAGAGGAAGATTATGACTTTGTGGCGATTTCATTTTTTGAGAGCGTCTGATGTGAGAAGTCCCATCTGTTCAGTAAGATGGTTCATTTGTTGATTCTTGCTCCACATATTACTCAGGCTTGATTGTAAATCCAGTTGCTCCATTATCAGTTCATTTTCCACTGATCCTGAGATTAGCTCATCTGTGTCACCAATCACTGGGTTCCCATCAAGGAACTGTTCCCAAAAATTATCTTGCACTCCAGGAAGCAACTCATTTAAAGCATCAGCTTCTAGTCCTATTGAGCCATCCAAAACAGCCATTATTGGATCCAAACACTCTCCATTATCTGTATCGCATCCAACTAGATCCGAATCTGGGCTCCCAGAAGCTGCTGCTCCTTGCGTTGGAGCCAACAGATCAGCTTGAGAGAAAGGCAAATTGGTCTCCAGGACTTGATTTGTTTCACATGGGTACTTCATTGCAGGAAATAAGCCTGCAGGCATGGATGAAACATCTGCCAATGAAACTCCAGGTGATCCATTTGAGGAGCTCCCATTGTCTGAAAGGTTAGAATTTGGAACATCACCCAAAAGAAAGCTGCCATGATTGTTGAGGGATTCATGGCTAGGTGAGTCACTCATCTGTTGTATTTGGTGGAGCATATTGTTTGTTGCATCATTCATCGATGACTGATATCTCACAATCTGGCGGCTAAGACCACTAACCCCGTGACTGCCAGAATTCTTCGGGTCATCAACAGGTAGCCTCCTTTTTTTGTTGCTTTCAGTTCGGTTTGCATCATTATTCTGCTGCGAAAACTGGTTTAAGAAACCTGGACTTTGGACAGCCTTTGCTAGAAACGACATCATTTGTTGCTGCCTCTGCTCCATCACATGAACTTTCTGACCCACGTTTTGCAGATGATGTTCGGTGACTTGTTGTTGCTGCCTTAACCTCACAAGTTCTTGCATAAGGACGTTCTTATCCCGCTGGAGTCTTTCCACTTCTTCTTCGAGTCCAAACTTCCCGACTTCAACGCACGCACCAACAGATGAGTGCTGAACTTGAGGTTGTTGCTGAGGCTGCACTTGAGTAGGTTTTCGCCGGACAATACTCTTCAGCATCTGTTTTTGGCCTCTTAAAAAGCCCTCATTTGCAAATTCCCAGCGATCTGGATCAACTTTTCTGAAACCCTGAAAAAACGACACATGAAGAATGGGAAAAATCATCAACCATAAGAAGTTACTTGAATTCCGTTGAAATAGGAAGCCAGCATAGAAGATTTATACATAGAGGTATACACATAAATAAAGACCATAAAATGCTTCACTGAGTCTAACTGCAGCACTAAACTAGCATGGTTCAAGGAAACTAACAACTAGTTCTTAGTGTGTCAGCATGTACCTGGACGGACAAATACAAACGAATGGAAAGCTAACATGGGACAAGTGATAGAAATATTGTTTTGTGACTTAGAGCTACTGGCCAGAAAAGGAACTGCTGAGTCAACCAATCTTCAGACACATATGAGCACATGTCCAAATAAGCCTGCAAAGTTCGTGGAACCTTTTGGTAAGTAAGAAAAGAAAAGAACACAAGGAAGAAAACAAAGGCTATGTGAGAGTATCTTCTTCTTGGTTGTGTTTGGCCTAAGAAATTCATTTGGAAAATGGGATGAGATATTTCATTCCAGTCTCGTAGATACATATGCAGCTGAGAAACTAATATATATATATATATGGTTGTACACAATACTAGCGAAGAATATCTGCAAAACAAGGACAATCTGAAATTATCTTGCACGAGTTTGTCAAACCCCACAAAGACATGGATCCACTCTTAAACAAGGACACAATATTGTGCAACTAAAAGAAACATAAAACGAACAAACATCCATAATTCTTTTACCAGTGTGTATCAACAGCTCTTTAGAACATCATTCAAAACACTCATAGGAGTTGACTTATCTCAAAGACTCTTCTTTTCACTCTCTCATCCCAAATCATTCGTAAGTTGTGTAACCCTCAATAACTAATGCTAACAAGTTTCTGCTTCCAAAAACGCTATAAATAGCACCCCTTACACAGTGTAAGTTACACTTGCTAATTCTTGAAAAAGTAACTTAATTTTTTGAAACCCTAAATGATTGAAGTCATATTAAGTCGTTCATACACAAATCATTCAGCAAGTTGATTCAACCAAAACGAAGACACAAACAAAGTAAGATTCCCCCAAAATCAAACTAGGAATAAAAGAGAATGGATGAATTGGTATCACTCACATAAGTATTGAGCTGTCTGACAAAGCTGGAGAAATTGTTGTGCTTGAAATACTTTGGTAGAAACTGCTTGGCGAACTCAGGCACGTTCCACACGACGAAGCTGTTGTTCCCACTGCTCCAAGAAACGACGTCGTTGGTCAATGGATCGTCAACCATATCATACGTTTTGCTCAGAAACGGCGGAATAGAGCTCAGCGCAGCCGTAGACGACGCCGTCTGTACAGATTCGCAAATCGATTCCATTCTATCCTCAAAATAAATTCAAAATCAAGTAATTGATTTGACTGGTTCAGATACAGAGCTTCACAACGCCACTGGAGATTAAAAACAAGTACAGATCTTCAGGAAGAGAAGAAAGAAGATGAACACTTCATTTTACTCTGCAGAAAAAGCTTTACCTCTATCTCTTTTATTTATACACTCATTTTTTAATTCCAGAAAGCGGTGGAATTTCGCAGAGTGATGTAACGTGTCTTATTTTTCAACCGTCGATCTGCTTTTCTCTGCGACGTCCGATTTTTGGTTATTTTATACTATTAGATATTTTATAGAGATAAAATGCCTCGTGGGCCACTGACAAACGTATCTGGCCTTTTTTATTTACTAAACGTACCTGGTCTTTTTTTCCTTATTACGTATCTGGCCCTAAGCCTTTTCTTACGTGGCACTGGCTCCCGTTGAATAGTTGGAATCCGGTCACTACGTTTTTTTGGCTCAATTAGAAATAAGCTTCTTTTTTTTTAATCGAAGAAAATAAAACACACAACAATATTGTATTGGCCTTAATTAAGTAGGTAGGAATAAAAATTAAACATATGAAGAAACCTAATATCTTTACGTTGACAAAACCATTATGAAAGATGCCAAAAACTTTTTCTTTTAATTCTGAATCTGTGTTCTCTAGCTAGTCTTTTTTTTTTTTTGGGAGGGGAATATATTAAAGTTTTTTATATAATAAGAAATTGGTAACGAATAATCACGAAATTAAAGCGATTATGAGTGGAAAAGTACGATTAGTTTTTTCCCTAGTTGGAAATATTAAATGGTATAAATTTTCATTTAACAAATCGAATGTTCCAACCATAGTACACATTTATGTAGTACTCCTTACATAAGAAGCACGTGATTGTTTGTTGCACAGCACGTGAGCCAAGATGCTTCGCTTCAAACGAGGAGGTCCCAAGAAGTAGAGGAGAGGGCAAAGTCTTTTTACCCTTCGTTCGAGCCTAAAGTTCCGATTTTAACCAATCAAATTCAAACGCACGCACGCAGACCCACGTTCACAATATATACCCGGATCTGATTAGGTTTTACGCGTCGGATCCAGTGATCTGGCACTTCGTGGCATCTAAAGACACGGATTGCGTCTTCTCCACGCTAACCAAACCTAACCTCGGATCATCGCCTGGGCACGAATTCATTTAATTTAAACTACTTTCTTCGTTCCAAAATATAATTATTTTAGTCAAATTTGTTTGTTTTATTTTAAAAATATTTTTGCAAATATCAATATATTTTTACAGAAAAATAAATAATTTAATATAAATTATAAAAAAATCTAATAATATTGGTAGAAATAGAAAGAAAAAAATAACTAATAATTATTTTAATTTTAAAATATTTATTTTTAATAAAGTGAGATTTTAACTAAAAGTCTTTATATTTTGGAATATAGGGAGTATACATTATTTTCAATTCATGTGGTTTCTCATTCTGCTCTCCGTAATAAAAGGTGTACCATCCTAAAAAATGTAAATAATCACCGTTTTTGAATTAATGAATTTATGTCGGCTCGGTTTCATAAGCTCATCATCATTCCGTGTTAATAGAGTCTTGGAATTTGTTAAGGAGTTTTTCACCACCCTTGATAAAAAATAGTTACCTTTGTTTAAAATTAGCTCTTTTGCTTCATTGGTAACTATCCAAAAACAAAACTAACCAGCTTTCGATGTCAAAAAATAGCTTAAACAATAAATTTATTTACTTCATCCCCAATAAAAAAGCCTAAAAACCTCAATCAAAGGCCGAAAGAAAATAAAAAAACTTGCTCGCGCGGTGGCAATGGCGCCTTCTTCTTCTTCCTCTTCCTCTTTATCCATCATTACTCTCCTTCTCCTTGCGCCTCTTTGTTTATCACGCGAGTCACCTGTGCAGATCCCAAATGGAGCCCTAGATCTCTCTTTACTATGGTACGGCAATTTCACGCCGGTCCAAAAAGAGAGGGTTGAAGATTTCATAGAATCGCTTAACTTCGACGCCAAGGAAGGTCTTGACCCGAAGGTATCGGCGTGGTGGAAAATTGTGGAGAGTTATCTAGAGAGGTTTGAGGTGAAGGAGATTTACCGACAGAAGAAGAATAACAAAACCGTAGCTCAGAGTATTAAGGTGAAGATTGTCCGAAGTTTCGTGGATGATAAGATGAAGTTTGGAAAGGAATTGACAACCGATAATGCTGAGACACTTGTCGAGACGGCCATGGGAAATATGTCCAAAGTGCTGCCCGTTGTATTACTTGATGCTCAAGTTAATGCTCTAGGGTTAGGGTTTTGTAACGGAACCTGCCAACGTCACGCCCTCCATGCTATTAAAGGTTTTGATTTTTTTTACCTTGCTGAATTATGATTTATCTACATGTAATTTTTGTAGTTGTAAAACAGATAGAATTACGTAAATGCCACGCAGGTAAAAAAGAAGCACAACCGTACATAATGGTGAGCAACCCGGAGGTGCAATGTCCCGGAGTGTGCGCATGGCCTTTCCACACGGCCGATAAGGGTCCGCGTGGCATGACTTATCAACCGCCAAGTGGAGAAATTGGAGCCGACGCATTGGTTATTCAGCTAGCCACCGGTTTAGCGGACTTCGCCAGCAATCCAGCTCAAACCGAACACTTGTTCAAATCGGAGATGACACCGTACAACGTCGACGGAATTGCAAAACACGACACTTCGATGTATCTTTTGGACCCTGCATCCAAGTGCAAGCGGGTTTTCGGAACCGGAGCTTTCCCGGGGTTTACCGGTAGGATTCGGGTTGATCCGAGAACCGGTGGAGCCTTTAATTCACACGGAATCAACCACTTGAAATTCTTGACTCCTGCTGTTTGGGACCCTAAGACCCAATCTTGCTGGACTCCTATGTAACTGTAGAAAATAAACAGTATATCGTCTAACAGTAACTGTTATTATTACATGTTACATGGGACACAGTGTTTACTATTATGACAAAAATTGACCTTTGAAAGGATATCTATTTTCATAAGGATATCTATTTGTTATTCGAAATATTCAACACCGTTTGACCCAAAAGACAATTGGAGTTGGACCGATCCTCTCAAAAAATAATTAATTCCATCGGAAAATACGAAATTCCTTGATTTAGTAAGGATATACTGTAATTGGTACTGTATTTTTGACAACAAATAAGGAAATGAAGCTCGAAGGTTTGTAACTATATTGATGATTGTAGAAAATCCAGATAATGAATAAAGAAGTTACAAATGTCCCCATGGAAAATAAATTTAATAAGGATCGTTACAAATTTAGTTCTCACTTTGTCATGCTATAATTAAACAAATCCTACTGGTAATTGTAAGCAAATAGGATCATCCAAATCGAGAAATTAATAATTTTTGTATGTTACTAAAGAAATGAATCGTAAGACTTCTCTGACCTTATATATAGAGTCTCACTGTTCAACTTCTTCATTGCACTTCGAGTAAACATTGATTTTGTTAAAGAGGAGTAAACATTGATAATGGGAAAGGTATGTGCATTTTTAATTTTGGTGATTACTGCAGTAATTTGCTACGTAAATTCGGTGAACTTATCATTTTTGTTTTGTTTTGTACTAAAGAACAAGCAAAATGGAGAATCAGCCAACAAATCTGTAAAGAAGAACCAGAAAAATGGAGTCTCAGTCGAAAAGCCTGATAAGAATAATCAATATACAGAAATTGTTCTGAAGGTTTACATGCACTGTGAAGGATGTGCATCACAAGTTTCTCATTGCTTGAAGGGCTATGATGGTAATATTCAATTAAAATAAACATTATTAGAGTATGTTTTTTCCCTCTTTAATGGAATTATATTGTCTCAATCAAAAGATATCAATATTTACATTTCGGTTTGAATCGCATTTATAATTAATGTGTTTTTTGGATTGAATAAAATTATAATGTGTTGTCTCCAATCTCTGTCGTAATTTGATCATACTCAGGAATGATTATAAGTCTTAATTTAACCCCAAAAATTATTATTCTAAATGTCGATCTTATTGTTTTCAGGGGTTGAACAAATTAAGACATGGATTGGAGACAATAAAGTTGTTGTGTCCGGAAAATTTGATGATCCGATGAAGATATTAAGAAGAGTGCAGAAGAAATTTAGTAAAAATGCTGAGTTAATCTCCCCAATACCTAATCCTAAACAAGATCAGAAGAAGGAGCCACAACAAAAGACAGACGTAAGTTTTATATTTATTTAACAATTTTATATATCACAAATATTTTGATAAATACCAACTATCATTAATAATTATTTTCTTTTGTGCCTGGTTTCAGAGCACTCCACAGATCACAACTGCAATTTTTAAAATGAACATGCACTGTGAAGGATGTGTTCATGAAATCAAAAGGGGTATTGAGAAAATAAAAGGTAATACAAATTGTATTCATGTTTTATATACAAACCAAGCTATACAATTTGATTTCTTTAATTCCTATTACTCACAATTAAGTTTATCCATGTGTTAATTTTAAACGTAGACAAATCAAATATATATCAAACTAAAAAAACAACTTATGATGATGTGTTTGTTATATAAAGGTGTTCAAACGGCAGAACCAGACCGGTCAAAGTCAATGGTGGTGGTACGAGGAGTCATGGATCCTCCAAAACTTGTGGAGAAAATTAAGAAAAAACTTGGGAAACATGCAGAACTTCTAAGTCAAAACACAGAGAGAGAGAAAGATAATAAAGACAAAAACAGTAATAGCAAGAACAATAGTAATAAGAATGAAGACAGTGATGGAAACAAAGTCTTTAGTTACCCTCCTCAATATTCAGTCCAATATGTTTATCCCTCTCAGATTTTTAGCGACGAAAATGTCCATTCGTGTTCGATTATGTGATTCTTGACCCGTTAAACCGGAGTCTCAAGTTATATTATATGGTTTTAGTTTGTTACACATTTGACATTGCTATACCTCAATAAATTTTAGTTCAGTTCAATTTTGAATGGTTATTTATGAACGTAAATCTAGTCTCTCCATAACTCAATTAGACATGTGTAATGCTCACTACAATCGGATTACTCAACTTAGTCAATTTATATAGTTTTGGACCTATTTGTCAAAATAATTAACGGGGCGTCAGAGTGTCAAAACAAGAAAAATGCAGGTTTGTTAGTATATTTTTAAAAGAAAAGGGTTATTTTGTAATATAGTAAAAGTTGAAGAGTCATTGTTGCATTTATTTCAAAAGAAGAAACAGAGAAGGGAGAAAGAAGATGAATATCAATTTAGGGTTCCAACAAAAAATTGAAGTATTGTTTGCCATCGAAAAGGGCTCTGTTTTGATCGAGTGTTGATTGCAGAAGACGAATCTGGATCTTGGGCTCACTTCAAGTAAGTAAAGATATAATCTTTTGCTGTTTTTGTTCATCCGGGTAAAATCAATCTCACCGGAAAGTTCAATTCAGTTCATCCAATGGTCCGATAGAGAAATTTCTTACGATTATATGAAATAAATAGATAAGGTTTGTTGATAAATATGTCCATGGAAATCCATTTATAGTAGATTGAGAAATGGAAGATTTGAAATCGAGAGAATTTATAGCGTAAATTGCAATACTTTATGTTTCGGTTCTGTTATTTTGATTTGAGCTTCATTGCTGATCAACTAACCAATTTAGCGAGTTGGTTTTTGTTTGGTTGATAAATGCTCTTTGGTTCGTCTCTTTTACAGGGTTTATAAATTAAGAGTTTTTTAAAGTAAGTTGAGATGTCAGTTAAAGCAAGGAGGATTTCTGGTAGATTAGAGACTATAGTACCTAAGGTTAATTATGCATTTGATCCGGTGGATGATGACAAAATCATAAAAAGCCGGCTTCTGACCCGAACCACGACCACTAGAGGCGAACCTCCATTGAAGAAGCTACAGAAGAAGTTCACTTCTTTCGTACTCGAAGTTGACAAGGAAGAAGATAACTTTAACGAGTGCGGTAGGCTTGCGAAAGCTTTCTTACAGGAACTGTCTACTTTCGAAATCCCTCTTCTGAAGAGCCAAGCGGTTGTAGAAGCAAATCTTAGGGAGAAAGAGAGTTTTAACGAGTCGAAAGATGAGACGGAAAGGCAGATAATGCAGGCCAAAGCTGAGATAGAAGATCTAAAGAAGCAGCTTGAGGAGAGTAAAATAGAGAGACAACATAAAGAAGAATGTGAGACGATAAGGAAACTGATTTCTGCGCAACCTCCGAGGTCAGAGACAGAGAAGGTTATATATGAATTGAACAAGGAGATTGCTGAGCTTGAAGCAGAGAACACTGCAAGTTGGAGATTGCATGAGCTAAGGAAGAAGCAGTTTGCTCTGATGATGCATATGGTAATGTTAAAAACCTAACCTTTTTAGTTCAAAACGTGATCTATTGTTTGAAGTCTGAGTTTGTGATTGTGAACATTGTTTTGGGAATATAGGTTGATGAGTTGCAGAACACAATAGAAGATGAGCAGAAGAGTTTGATGGACGAGATTCGGACAGCGTCGGAAGATCAAAGGAACATAACCGAGGCCATGTCTGTTGATTAACTCCAAATCTTGATACTTTGTAAGAAGAAACCTACATCGTGTTTTCAAGTGTTTGCTTTGTAACAAACGTCATTGTGAGTCACTAGGTTGGGAACCGGTTAAACAATTCCGATTGTTGGTAGTATATTGTTGATTCGATTAAACCGGGGTTGTTTCTTTGAAAACAAACAACAAACTGCTCCAAAAATTAAACCGGGGTTTGCTTTTGAACCTGCGGTTTTCAAAATTAGGATAATTCGGTTTATAAGTTAATAGAGAGCCAAATTAAAATCGTGTCATTTTTGTATAAACTCGGTTAATACAAGATTTTGATAATTATGAATGGAATAATTCAATAAGAAACTACTGGATATTTCATCTTCAGCATGTTTTTTTTTTTTTTTTTGGGGACAATTATGAAGGGAAAGGATTTACTAAAATCATAATATGAAGGGAAATTAAACCATTTTCATCATTTGACTTGGTTCGAAAGGTTCCGTTGCCCGATCTTTTCTATGGTTTGGATTTTAGGTTTTTGTGTGTTTCTGATGTAGTCAAATTTTGTTTGGTGCGATTTCTATCTTTGTTGTCGAGAATTTTTTTAATTATATAAGTCTGATTGCAAAATAATGTTTCCTGCAAATCGATATCCACAAGCAACGCTTAGTGTTAATTTTTGGAAATAACTAATTATTAATAAAAAAAATTAATGTGACCAACTAGCCAAGTAGGCTTTGTAGTCCAAATATAGGTTTCTATTTTCATGAGAAATATTTGTAGCATTAGTGTTCGTATATTAACACACGTTTCTCCATTATTTACTTAAGTCTTTCCTGTCACACTCTTAACACTAGAAATTAACTTTGAGTGTTTAGTTTGAACTAGGAATTCTAACGTTATCTTTTTTGCTTTGACTGTAAAGTTATACTTTGGATTAAAGAGGAAACAAAGTTTATATTTCTAACTGAATCAAACTGAAAATTATATATTTAGTTATATATTTTTTCTTGTCAAAGAGACAACAGATATACAATGTGAATTTCAATTCGAATGATGACACAACAATAACATGATAAAACGCACAAAACTATGTCTTGGTTAAAATAACATACAAAGTTACCCGTGGTTAAAATATAAAATAGTCAGGTATCTGTTTTCTTAAAATATTAAAATTATAACCTATATGCTGAGACTATATAATCTTGCTTTTTGATATAGAAGGTGGCCAGGAGTTTAACTGTTTAAGATGTGCAAAGATGTTTTAAATGCTACCATCCCTTTATTATTCATCTCTTTTGCCTCCTCTTAAAGTCAAACAAAAAAGATTATGTCACTTTCGAGACTCTAGTAGTCCACTTCTTCTTAACCATCCCCAACTAAATTTGAATCCAGCAAATAAATTTTGAATACCTATTTAGTCATGAATTCATTTCTGTAATAAAATTTGGATTTAAAAGCTCTAATACGTGGAGAACTACTACTAAAATGACAGATTAATATATATGATAATCAGTTTTTTACAGTATCAATGTTTTTTTGCATACATGGTCGAAAAAGATTAAGAAAACAAATTAAGACACAAACTGTATGAAAAGTTAATTAACATTACGTACATATGTGTATATCTAATGTCCACAGAAAAAAAAAATGCTAATGTGTTTCTTTCGTCTCTATTCGTGAAATGGCCAAGACTCCGAACAATTTTGCCTGCAAATAGAAAAAAAAAAGTACTATCAAGAACTCGTCGAAATTCAACAATCAAAATATATGAGTGTACGTAAAAATGTTTAGTTTCTCTAACTTACTCTATGATTTCTTTCCAATAAGAATCACTTGCTTCGTCATCAATTATGTCACACCATGGCTGATGATGATCTTGTGTGAACGTTGAGGTCGATGAAGGGTTTGAAGTATGATCAATATGCTTAAAAATCTCCTTGCTTTTGATCATCATTTGAGTTTGCTTAGACTCACCAGGAGATGCCGAAATCAACGGTGGGATCTCATTCTGATCAACTATTCGAATCGGGCTAGAGAAAGACTCCACATGCTGATTATCAATGTGAGAGAGGCTTTGGTTTTGATCATAAAAACCCTCACTACTATTTGGTAGGTTCTCTAAGAAAGAAGATTGGCCAAAGAGATTATTATTGTTGGTGTGATGAATGTCAAAGGAAGTAGAAGAAGAAGAGGTATTGTTGTTGCTAAGGACCTGGATCATATTATGTAACAATTGGGCTTTTGCAACATTTGTTGCGTCCAATTGTATATTCTGATTTAGAGTCAAGAGGTTGTTGAAATTTGCGACAGCTAGTAGTTGTGGGAGAGCTGCTAAAACGTTTAGATGGTCGGTTCTTGGCCTATGGGTCACCGGATCGATTCCCATCTGAATAAGTTTCTTTCTAATATGTGTGTTCCAATAGTTTTTTATTTCGTTATCCGTTCTTCCTGGGAGATGACCAGCTATAGAAGACCACCTTTGAAAAAAACATGAAAATATATAATTAAATAGATATAGGATTTTTGGTGGGTTAGTTAAGCCTTATACGTATCATATATATATATATATATATATATATATAATTGCCAAGCTATAACAAGAATTATTTATAGACTTGAAAATGTTGAACATTGACGAGTAAGTATGCATGCACCAAGAAAAATCCAGTGTAGCAGGTTTTTCATATATATAGTCTTTTACACCTCAACTAACCAAAAACTAGTAGCATATATGAAAAATATATACACTTTTAGGCTCCCATAAATGCTAAATATTAATAAGACTGATGAAATAGAGATTACAATTAACTTTTGTGACATTAATTAACGTTTAGTTTGTATACTTTATGTATAATAAAAGAAATGTTAACTTAATACTATATAATTAAAACATTAACATGATTTAATATATAGTTTTAGAATCTTTTATATCAAAATCACTCATAATTAAAAAACACTAAGAACTAAAAAAAAAAAACCAATATTAATGATTTGATCTTCTAAAACTCGTATAGTATAAATTTGATCTGCTAGCTTTCTGATTTTTGCTCTTGATGATCCAATACAATATTCATTAAGGTAATTAAGAAAATAAAAAAATTGGTAAATGAATTACTTGTTTCCAAGAAGAGAATGAAGGTTGATGATGGTTTGCTCTTCCTCAGCTGTGAAATTCCCTCTTTTGATGTCTGGTCTCAAGTAATTAGTCCATCTTAGTCTGCAACTCTTCCCACAACGGTTTAAACCGGCTTGCTTAGGAAGAGCTCTCCAGCTTCCATGGCCGTGTTTTCGTATATGATTTATCAGTTTCTGATCTTCTTCTGGCGTCCATGGCCCTTTCTTTAGTCCGCTCTCATCGCAACACGGTGATCTCCCCATTTTATTGTAAGATCTAGATATTAAATGTAACTGTACATAATTAAGATAGGTTTATATAACAAAAGAAAACAAAAGGAAGGGTTTTAATATAATGAATTAACTAAATTGCTTCAAAATAAAAGTATCCTATATCCTTTATGTTTGAACAAGTATATTTTACACTTGTGCTAAGAAATTGGAGATTGTTAAGTGAATATGCAAATACATATAATATACCTGTGAGAAAGAGAGAGGGTTGAGAAGAGAGATCGATGAATGGCCAAAGCAAAGATCTTAGTTAATGAGCTAAGTGTTGTGTTATTTGCTTTATATATATAAACATAGAAGAGGCTTTCGTCTTTGTCTTGTGTCTTGTCGGAACAAGATCTTAGTTAGCTCTTGTGACGTGTCCTTTTGACTTTCATCCATTCAGATAAGTGAATGACGATCATGCCCTTCATGAAACTAGAAGAAAACTGAGGATGAGGAAAAGAAGATGTTCAAGTTTGTGAAGCAATGTGTGGAATAAAAGTTGCTGCAACTAATTCATGTTGACAATGTAAGTTTCTCAAACTTTTCTGTAAAATTTAGAAGAAAAAAAGTTAGTTATTTACCAGCTCTAAATACTCAAACTGTGATACTATTATAACTCTCGTAGTCATATTAGCTTTAACTTATAATTTATGTTGATTAACACATTATGCACGATATTCTAAAAATTTGAGCTGGGATCGTATATGTTTATACTTTATGCAGTTATATAACTATTGGAATAATTAATCATTTAGGATAATTTATGATGTTTCGTTGACACAACTATTCATGAAAACGTATTTCATATATAAGAGTAGACAGTGCCTATAATAATAGTATGGATTACTGCTCATTGGTCAACTAATGACACATCTCAAATCAAGTTAATATAAAGTCAAAATGTAGAACTATTTAACCGTGTTCGAATCAATCAATAAATTAAAATTTTAGTTTTTCAAAGACAGTAATAATAAAATTGCCTCTTCAGAATTTTTTACTCGAATTAACAAATTATGTTATTTCACACACATTAAAAAAAGAAAGTAAATGCTCTAATCTATTTGTCTTTAGCAAAAAAATCATTTATCATTTTTCCAACCAAAACTCAGAAACATGTATGTCTAATTCACAGCTAAATTAAATGATTAAAGTAGAGATTTTTTAAAAAATGTAAAAATATATATAATCATATATAGATATCCATATATAATATTTAAAGAAAATTTCCATGCAATATGTTTGTACTGGAATTTGTATATTCTGTTTTTTTTCCTGAAAATTTCAATTCGTTTCTAGTATTTTAAAGATTACAATGTCTTATATTATAGATACAATACACATTGTATACCCTTTTCAAAAAGTTACATAAGTTATATAGTATTTTGTTCATCTACGACATATTGATCAAGGTCTCGATATGGTTGTTCATTGTTGGTATACATGTAGTTTTAAGCACATTAAGACACGCAAACTATTTTGAATGAGATCATAGACCGATGGGACCCCCAAAACCCTAATTAATAATACTTTAAAGTTTTAACTAATAATATTTGTTTTTCTTGCTCGTTGTACGTAAATCTTTTTTATCTTTTGCTATGAACAAACGATAGACATCCAGTGCGTGGTTTAGTTTATCAAAAAGAAAAGTATTTCGTGTTTTTTTGCTAACTGTTAAACCGGACATATATAAACGACTGACTTTTATAATTGCTGTATTTTTTTTACATTTACTAAACATAAATATAACTAACATACTTATAAGAAAGCTGAAAAAGAGAACCATTTAGACGTGGTTTATCAACGTTTCCGCAACATCTTAAAAGGTGAAATATTCGCAGGGCCGAAGTTTCCAACTAATAATAGAACGCGCGCGACAGATTCTTACGCCCCAAAATTTTGCATTTTTGAAAATTTAGCCGATTTGATGGATTATAGGCCACGTAAATTGACTGTATTTGAGCAAGTTATTAGTACGCACTATTTATGCGAGTTGGGAATGTTCTGACGCGCTCTACTTCAGGGATCTGAATCCGTTGAGGTTAAGTGTGTGCTTGTTGAATTCCTTGAGCCTATTTTCTTTATTATTTTGCTCTAGCCCGTATAATTCTTATTCAACACTCCATTTTAATTCTCAAATATTATTTTTGCAGAATAAATAATGCTAATACTAAAATCTCCTCAAATTAATAAGAGGACAAAACTTAATTATCCAAATAATCCATAGACTCATTTTCTCCATAATGCACAACCCAACGCCATTGGAGTATAAATACGGACGTTAGTCCTTTTTACGTGCTTTAAAAATGCGTACATGTACACGGCACGTATAATAGAATCAAGTATAATTCGTGTATTATTATATACGTACACATATATAATTAAACCATCAATATTTGCTAAAAGACAAAAGGATCTATATAATGCACTCACGCAAGCTAAAACCTGACTGTATTTTGCTATAATACTCGTACCCAAGGCACAACTCAGTATAACTTAAATAGTAACTAATTAACTTAATTATGGCAAAATGCTTGATTATCTCTACGAGCCATGCAATGTAACGTTACGTTAGGGTTTAGAGAACAATTTTTTTTTGTTTAACATGCACTGTCACTAGGTGGAACCTGATTTAATCTTGCAATGCTTAAAAGTTGGTCTCTTACTGAAATATAATTCATAATCATTCGGGTCAAGTTTCCGTCTAGATGGTTTATCCGTAGTAATCTTGCAAGAAATTTTTAACTAAAAGCTATGTTTATCTTTTTTTAAAGTAGTCGAATCTTAAGGATCATAGTAATACTATTCAAATCATAGCACAACGTAACAAAGATCGATCAGATAATTAAACACTTTTTAATAAAGATTATATTACACACTATATCTTCATTTGTAGTGAGAAATTAGTATTCCTTGACGTATAAGATTTGATCCGGCCGCTCATTTTCTAAAGTAGTTCGATAGATTATAACAAACATAAGAAAAGTTAAAAATACATGATAAAGTAATTTTTTAAAATCCACTTTTGGAATATAATACCTTTCTACTCTTTCGTTCAATTACTTATCTCTATATATATATAACACAAAAGTTGATATATAATTCTATTACATTATGTGGAACCATTCACCTTGGTCCTTGACTCAACATATATATAACTCTATTGCCAAGTTTTTTTTTTTTTTTTCATTTGAAATATTTATTTTTGCTCAACATGTTTGAACTCAAATCATGAAAAATTTGAAACATTCTTTCTAATCTGTGGGACATACAATACATACAATTATTATTATTATTTTTTGCTGAGCTCAAAATGTTATAGATAGCTCTAAAATAACATAAAATACGTATATACTTTGAAACAATGCATCTGTAGCTGGTTTAATTACACAACATCAAGAATAAGCCGTTCCAAAATTATTTGTTATGGAAAACAACTCCAAAATTGTGTAAATAAAACGTGCAGCTAGATTGAAAATGAATGGAACAGACAAACAATCATATTTTTTTTACCTTCTACGTATACTATAGTTAGTAAACAAAAGGTTTCGTTAAACTAGAGACTTGCTTGTTTTTTAAGCAACAATTTTACCTTTCTCGACTTTTGTTATCCGTTTGAAAGTCAACAGAATATGAAAATCGTGCAATATCCAAAGGTTAGGATAGGACCATAAAAAGTTTTTTTTTTTAAACCGTGAGACACTTATAACCGGTAAAAAATTAACTTAACGTGAGATACTTTCATAGTAAGAAACCTACCAGTTTTTGAAGAACCAAAAAAAGGGTAATACTAAAATCTCTTCGTAATCATTTAGATGAATATGCCATCTGTTTATTGTGTAACTAAACATTTCGCAATAATATTAAAAACCAACTAACGAAATTTATTGGCCTGGGCTTGATTATCTTATAAGGTTTGGGTGTTTATGAAAATGGCCCAATATCCTTCAGACGTACATCCAATTTTGATTTCCACCCGTTGTTTTCTTTTTTTAATGAATCTTAAAACAAGGGGAAAATGTAAATAGACAAAAATTTCATGAATCATAAGATCGTACAAAAATTTATGCTAAAAATCATAAAATCCAGAAAATATTTGATACACTCAAGAGAAATATATGTGGATGATAATAGAAGGTTTACATGCAATCCTAAATGGATCTACATTCCTAAATCTCTTAAGTAAATAGAGTTTTTGTTTCTGGTTTGTTAATAAAGAAGAAAATAATAGTAAGCCAAACAAAAAAAATCAAAAGAAGAAAAAATCATAAACCAACAACTTAATACAAACCTATCTCAAAAGCCATAACAAAAAAATAAGAACACTATAATGAAGAACTCAAAACGGTGCAAAGAGATGTGTGTGTATATATAAAAACTAGATTGTACAATACCTCAAAAGTGTAGTAACCAATCCAACGATGCTTTCATTTATTTCTGATTCAGGGGTCCTTTCTTCTTGAGAAGATTTCCAACTTTACCAAACAATGTCTTCTTCTTCTTCTTCTCCTTTTCCTTCTCCTTCACCAGCTCATCTTCTCCGGTTAATCCAATCCCAGGTTCTTCCATGTTTCCAGGTGAAATTTTCTTGCTTTGGTCTATCATGTTCAAGTCTTCCTCTTCTTTTTTTGCACACTCTTGTTCTGGATTTCCCTTGTGCAAACCTTCTTTCTTCTCAGCCTGATAACTTTCCCACATTTTCAGTTCAACTTCAACTGTATCATCATCTGGAGAATCTTCTTTCGTTTCTTTCTTCTCTGTGTCCTCGGGTTTCATGTTCATGCCGTCGAAGGTTTCTACTTTAGAAGACTTCTGTTCTGCACTTCTGTGACCATTCTCCTCAGAAAACTCAACCACCTTTGGAAGCAGATCATAGTCTTTTTCACTCTCACTGAGCTCACCGTTCTCTTCTCTATCTTTCTTGGCCAATGCTTCCTCGAGTAACTTCGATAACTTCTCAATCTTCTTCCGAGAATCATCCTGTTTCACTCTGAGCTCATCGTTCTCTTGAACAACGCTTTGAAACTCGGTTTCTTTGTCCAACATTTTCTCCTTTTGTTTTAAGGTTTCAGCTTTAGCTTCCCTGAGAGTTTCCTGAAGATAAATCACCTCATCTTCCACTTCTTTAAGACTATCTCTCATTTCGGATTCTTTTTCCCATGCTGCATCAGCTTCTTCCTTCTTCCTTTTCAGCAAATTACCCAACCTATTCATTTCTTTCTCCATTGTAGAAACTTCTTCATCAAATTTCTTAACGTGATTCACCAATCCGGTTTCTCTCATTTCCCAATCTACCATTGAGCTTTCAAACTGTTTCTTGGTTTGTTCCACATCACTGACAAGAACATCAATCGCATGTCTCGCCTCGTCAAGCATATTCTCATACTTCTCGTTCGTTGATTTAATGACCAATTTCAAATCTTTTACTTTTGTTTCATAGTCCTGATCACCTCGCCTCGACAATTTTTCTTTCAGCTGGCGTGCTTCACTGGACACTTCGTGCAATGCCGAAGCTAAACTCTCGATTACTTTCTTACTCTTCTCCTCTTCCTCCTTTGAGCTGTCCAGTTCTGACAAGATCTTGTTTTTATCTTCCCAGAGCCTTTGAACACTTGCATCTTGCTCCTTCTTTAAAGTCTGATTCTTCTCATCATTCACAGTTTCAAGCTCATCCTTCAGTTTTGCTGCCTCTTTCTCAATCTTAGACAATTCTCCTTCTGCAATACTTAGCCGCTGTTCAGATTTCTCAAGATCAATCTTTTGTCTAGCTAGGTTCATCTCCAATATCTCAATTGTCTCCTTAAGATCTCTAGTTTCATATTCCATATCGTGCAATCTACTATTGCTTCCTTCCAGCTGCTTTGTCACAGATACTAGAGATACCGAGGCCGATCTCTCCAGCTTGATAGCTTCTTCCAACCGTTTCTCCAACTCTTTAGCTTTGTTCTGCCACTCGACAGCAGAGCCGCGCGCATAAGATTCTGCCACCAAGTCAGCATCAAGCTGCTCAATGATCATCTCTTGTTCCTTAACCTTTGCTTCCAAACTTCTAGCTTTCTCAAGATCTCTTTTTAGAACCACTATCTCTGCTCTTAGTTTTGAAGCCATCTCGTTCTTTGAGATGGTTTCCTTTTCTCGGGTTGAATCAAGCAAAGCCTTCAACCGTATTAACTCAGACGACAGAATCTCCACTTTCTCAGCATGTATTGCAGCCATCTTACTAGCATCATCTGCTTGACTCAAAACCTTACTCTTGGCAACATTAGCTTGAGCCAATTCTTGATTGGCTTTCTCCAGGTCCAAAGTTACAGAAAGAAGAGCAGCTGAATCCGAAGCATGTCGGTTCTTGACATTCTCAAGCTCTTTCTTTAACTCTTCTTCTTTTCTCTGAACCGCTTCTATCCCCGCCTCAACAACCTCGAATCTCTCAATTTCAAAATTCTCTTGAGCCTTTATCTGAGCTTTTAAAGCCTCATCCAGTTTCCCTGAAGTCTCTTCAGCCTCTTTCCTCGCTTTTATAAGTTCATCAACTGCTTTAGCTTTTTCGTTCTCGAGCGATGCTATTAGCTCATTAGCTTTCCTCAAATCTTCCTTGATTTGTATCAACCGAGGTTGAGATTCTGATCCTTTCACAGCCCGTGTTTGAGTTTTCTACATTAGAAAACAACAATAGATATCAACAGTTGGAGCATTGTGTGACAACACAAACCAGTTCAAGAAATCAAGAAACCGAAAAAGATACTAATAAGGGCAGACTTACTTGTGGTGGAGTTGGAACTTCTGGTGACCTCTTCTCAGTGGAAGAAGACTTTGAGTTAGAAGAAGAGCGGTCAAACGAAAGCCGTGAATGTGGAGTTGGTGAAGGAGAATTAGGTTCAGGTTTAGTCACTATCCGAGTCAGTTTAGGCGCTCTTAGAGATGCTGGAGATGATTTCCCCAATGTAGTTTCAGGTAAACCAGTTCTGCTTCAGAAAACAAACAACAAAGTCTCAAAACACTTTCTATAAATACATATCGCACTAACTATACAAGCATCATGAACTTGTTATCAATGTTGGTAGCTAAAGATAGAATCTTTTCTCCTTTTGACTCAAAATCAATCAAACTTAAAACACTTTCTATATATTTAGCGAAAACAAAAATCCCAATTTTTTTTTACGAAGTAGAACAGAAGAGTAAGAAAAGAAAAAAAACTTGATAAGATTTAAAAATTAGAGAAACGGAGACAAATCAGACGAATAAATAAATAACGATCATGTGATACAAAGAGATTCAGATTCCTTAAAAAGATTATTAAAGAGATTAAACCCTAAACCCAGAGCTAATAGATCTACACTATTCATATACAATCCATAACATAGATAAATCCATATCGAATTTGAATCGACATTTCCAACGACATAATGAGACAAACGGATCTAAGGAAGATCATCGGTTACTTAATCTTAGAAGCCATAGCCCACAATCTCCGTTACGCTGCTGCTGCTGCTGCGGATAAGTGACAAGTAAATTATACGTTAGATGATGAAAAATTGAAAATTGATAAAAGATGTTTGTGTATAATTTCTGAATCTCGAACCTGGGAAACTCAAATTAGCTAAAACTGAAACTGGGATTCCATTGAAACGTAGAGATCAAGGGAGAAAGATAATGATTTGGATCATGGGATTAAGGAAACGATTGATGAACTAACGTATAATGAATGATGATATAAGTTGGTGTGGTTTGTCTCATGAGTGGCCACACTCCCAACAAAAAGCGAAAACCATATATATAAATTAATGGAATAATGAACGAAAACATCCGATTCGTTTTCCGATCCTAACGTGATAAACGCAAAGAATAACGACCAAGATACCGTATTTAGTTTACAATAATAATCCATTTCTCATCAAACAAATTAATCTTCTTCATATAGTTTTCTTATTTTTCGGAATTATTTTAGAAAAATATTCCTAAACTTTAACAAGGCCTCCCTGGGCCATGGTTATATTGTCCTCGTACTGTTAAAGTTTAAGGACTCATTCTCACGCTCCGAAATTTAGCATTTTTGGAAATTGAGTCGATTTGGTGGGTTATAGACTATAGAAATTAAGGCAATTTAAGCGAGTTATAAGTACGCGCTTTTAGTGCGATTCGATAATGTTTTAACGCGCTGTACTTCAGGAATCTGGGTCCCACTGACGTCAAGTTTAAGCTTGGGCTTTGGGCCTAATTTTTTTATTATTTTGCTCTGGCCCATAGAGTTTTTATTCATCAGTCCATTTTATTTTTCCAGAATAAATAATGGTAAAACTAAAATCTCCTCAAATTAATAAGAGGACAAAACTAAACTATCCTAATCCACAATGCACATAAAAAAAATATATTGATACATGGCTTTATCTTAAAGGCATTATACATACGGAAGTTAATCCTTTTTATGTGGTTTCAAAATGCGTACAAGTCCACGGCACATACTAGAATCAAGTATAATTTGTGTATAATTATATACGTACACATATAATCAAACCATCAATATTTGCTAAAAGAAAATAAAAATAAATATACACTCACGCAAGCTAAAACCTGACTGTATTCTGCTATAATACTCGTAGTTCCCAAAGCATAACTCAACATAACTTAAATAGTAATAATTAATTAAATTAATTATCACAAAATGCTCAGTTATCTCTTAGGAGCAATGCAATATTGTAACGTTACGTTACGTTAGTATTTTGAGAACGATGTTTCTTCATGCATTGTCATGTCACTAGGCGAAACCTGATTTAATCTTGTGATGCTTAAATTTTGGTCTCTTATTGAAGTTCATAAGCAAATAGATTATTTAAATTATATTATTATGTGAATTTACTTATGACTTTGTGAGTTATGCAATATACGACTGGCAAATAGAAATTTGAACAAACCATAAGATTTTATTTGTCTTCATAATCATAAAGTGCAATACCTTGGAAGACATGAATGCACTACAGTTACATGATGTATCATAAGATTTTATTTTAGTCTTCATAATTAATCATAAAGAGCATTACCTTGTAGATAGATATGACCACAATCTAACCATAACCGTATTTTGGATCATGATTATATTGTTTTCAACCATAACTGTATAAAATAGTTAAAATCATAACCGTAACCGTAAAAGTATATTAATTAAGGTTAACCATAAATTATTAACCGTAACCATTAATTAACTGTAACCGTATAAAAATCGTAAGTTAACCGTATGATATAGTTGTAAAATTTTAACCGTAATCGTTTTTTAAATAAAATAATATATTTTATCATAAATTTTACCTTTCCATTTCTTTAGTAACTATAGATTTTTTTTCTTTTCAAAATAACTATATTTTCTATAAATAGTTTTTATTCATAATTTTAATTTATTTGTTTATATAATATATATAACCGTAATAACTATAACCGTATATAACCATAACCGTTTTAGTCGTATATTAAATAGTTAAGATTAAGATTAAAGAAAATTGTAATCATAACAGATAATTAATTAACCATAATCATGTTAATAGTAATCGTGATAGTGCTTGTAGACATGAAAATGCACTACAGTTACATGACGTATATCTAAATATAGTTTTTGTTTGACTCAATCTAGTCAGGGCCCAAAAATCATTCAGGTCAACCGCATGGTAGCATTTTTCTATGGGCCCAATGGGTCATTTTTTAACCTGACTTAGCCACTCAGCCGAGGCGCTCCTGGCATAAAGACAGTTGGGTAAATCGAATGATATTTCAGATTATCTAGCAACAAATATATGCTTTTGAAAATAAAAACTCACTTGGAAAACTTAAATTTATCGCGGGAAAATTTGTGAGAGTTTCGGCGGGAACTGTATATCCATTTTATCAATAACTTTATAGTATACGAAAAGTTAAGTTTTGTAATTTGCAGATATTAGAAGATACTATGCGAATTTACTAAATATTATGTAAATGGTATTAATTGATAATTATTTAAAGACTCTTCAGCATCTTCCTAATTCCAGAGAATTTTCAGAAATTTCAAAAGCGGGATCGAATTAGCTTCCGTTGAAGAGACGAGCGTTCCATTAGGGTTCCGATCGACAGCAGCAAAGGAGAGCGAACTAAAATCATGTACGGAGGCGAGTTCGACGGCAACGCCGCTTTCGCCGGCGGCGGTTTCATGCCTTCTCAGGCAACTACGCAAGCGCCTGACTCCTCATCGGCCTTCAAGGTTTGCCTTCTCTAATTTTCTTCGCCATCGAGCAATTTAATTAATCATTTCCGCGTTATGTGCAATCGAAATCGGTCTTAAGATTCTGCCGAAGTTTTCTGCTATCATGTAGTTTTACTAGCCTGCTCTATACTTGTTTTATGTATCCGATTCTATCTTTTTCTAGTCGTTTCTCGGGAAAATCATGCTAGATTAACTCGAGTTTTCTAGAAATTTTGTTGTTTACATGGATGAAAAGTATCGAAAAACAAATTTCTGCCCAGAGCGATCTGGAAATGTAGATGTGTCTGTGATTTTTGCAGCTTATCAGAAATCTATACATGTCAATATAATTACTGTATGTTTGTGGAGTTGTGAATCTGGATATAAACATCAGATACTTTTGCAGCATTTTAGTTGAGCAGTTCAGTAATGTATGTGTGTTCACCACTGTTGTGCAGAACCGGGATGTACGTACCTTGCTTCCCCTGACATTGAAGCAGTTGAATAGCGCATCAACCAATGGTGAATCCAATTTCTCCGTAGACGGTGCTGATATTAACACTGTAAGCTCCTTTTTTTTGTTTTTGCTGCAGTTAAACTTGTTAGCTGATATCTTATGCCTTGATCTCTATTGAGTTAAGCGATTGAGCTTTTGGTGTTATATGTTTTTAGGTTTCAGTCGTTGGACGAATCTGTAGAATGGAGAACAGAATCAGTCAGGTCGATTTTGTTGTAGATGATGGTACAGGCTGTGTTGATTGTGTTAGATGGTAGGTTCTTCAATTCTGATTCTAATAGAACCTCAAGACGAAAATGATGTCATTAGAGCTCAACCTTATCTTTCTAATTCACTGTGGACAATTATCTGTAGGTGTCATGAACGTCAAGAAACTGAAGAAATGGAAGCAGTCAAGTATGTTTCTGTACTACATTTGAGATTCTTTGATTTGGTATAGTTACTGTAGTATTAATATTTGATAGTCTACATCTCTTACAGGCTGGGAATGTATGTTCGCCTGTATGGACATCTGAAAAGTTTCCAAGGGAAGCGATCTGTGAATGTTTTCTCAATAAGGTACCATTGTTTCCTTGACGTAGTTTCTCGATCAGTATGATATAATTGGTCAGCCAACCATTTCTTATTTGATTTTTTAGACATGAAATTTCCATTTGATCTAGATATTTCTCTTGGCTCAAAATGTTGCATATTCTAGTTTGCTTTGTCCAAGTAAATGAACTTGCTTCATCTGAAAGATATATGCTTTGACTAGTTGACTATTAATATGCTTCCAGGCCTGTCATTGACTTCAACGAGATTGTAAACCATTTTACCGAGTGTATGTTTGTCCACATGTACAACACCATGCCACGGGTACTTCACCCCTATTTCAAGCTTTGTTCGACAGCTTAAAACTTTATTCATGTTTAATACTAACCTCAATTACTTCAGGGTGGTTCTATTCCTCAGGCCACTGCTACTCCTAGGCCCCAAATGCCATATTCAACAAATCCAACCCCTGCGAAGCCATACCAAGCCGGTCCATCTAATCAGGTAATACACAGATCCAATCTAGAATTCAGATTTTTTCTATAGGCTCTTTTATGTCCCTCTTAAGTTGTCGAAGAATCTTTTTCAGTTCCCAAACCAATTCAATGATCAAATGCATGGTGTAAGGAAGACAGTCTTGAATTACTTGAATCAACCTATGCACCTGTAAGTGCATCTATTATCCCCAAAAGATTCTCTTTAGCTTGTCATGACATAATATCATTCATACATTCTCAATAACTCATGATCAAACTTCAGTACATAAAATTAGCAAATCAACCAATAAAATATCTATTAGCCAACCTTAGTTAAGTTTAACTAAAATTCATTCAACTAGCATAAGTTTCCTTATCGCTTTTGTTCGAAATCAAGTTATTGCAGAAGATAAATACTCTCTCTCACTCATTCAAAAGCATAACTTGAGTTTGATATTTGGTTGTATATATGTTGAATCTACGTCAGGGCATCTGAAGCTGGAGTTCACTGTGATGTGATTGCGCGCGACCTCAGGATTCCGCCACTTCAAGTCAAGTATATCTCTTTCCCTCCTCTCACTTTCTCTCCTTAACAAATATAGCAATATAAAATGAAAATTTTGTTGACAAGAACTGCTTGGTCTATGTGGCAGGGATGCGTTAGAACAGCTCTCAAACGATGGCTGCGTTTACTCGACAATGGACGAGACATGCTTCAAATCAACAGCAAATGCATGATCTAAAATCGATAATATGAAATCACATATCAATCCTCCTATCAGGTTCAAAAGACTTTTGTATAGATCTTAAGGTACGACAAAATATGTAGCTTTATCTTTTGGATTCCGTAAAACCAACTCAAAAGTTTGATCGAAGTTTCAGTTATTTCCCATCATTCGATTTTATTTGCAGTACTTGATAGTTGCTACAAACCACTTTCATAGGGGTAGTGATTGGGTCGGGCTAGATTTTCAGTCCTACTGGACCTGAATTTTGTGCTGGGCCGTTAATGTTAGTAGTCATTAGTCACACTCAGCCAGAATATAAGCAGTAAGCACCATACCTAGTACAATTTTTATTGGGAAAAAAAACTTAAAAATACGAAAAACATATATTATATCAAGCATCATTCGAGGATAGTATTATAGTTGAACTAGTCTCTAACTTGCCACTTGCCCGCTTGATTTAGTCAGCTAAAATTCACTGTTTTAAATAGAATAAAGTCGAACAAAAGTTTGTTTTTTCTTTTCTTCAGATTTTAGTGACATGACCTGATGTGAAATCTTTGGATTATGTAATGTGTTAATTAGTATAAAAATGCAAATAATAGTCTCCGAAATAACTAATAATAAAAATAGTACTCCCTGACATTGCTTACTTAATGATGACAACAATGGGTACTATAACTCGCCTAATATCAGAGATTAATTTGTATACCGATCTTTAATCTTCATATTTTCGAATATCTCCAATCTGTGATCATTTGATAATTTCATTTGGATGTAATTACAGGACAAAGTGCGTTTTATAAAGCTGAGATTGATAATATCATACACACACAATAGATATTGGATAGGGGATTTCAGAATTTCAAGAACTAGACGTATTTATTCTGGTGGAAATTATAACTAAAGCAACCTAAACTTATTTAAGATGGGGATTATATGTCTTACATCCAACAATCACAGAGCCTAATCAAATCGATAATTTTAACAAACCGTAGTACGGAACTACGGATAGACGGACAAGTGGGACCCTTCCAAGTAGTAAACAAACAAAACCAAAAGAAAAAAAGCGATGAGAGAGGGAAAAATCAAAATCAATCACATGGAGAAGATACGAATATACGGATATGATCCAAGAAGCTAAGATGTTGTGGCCGATCATTACGCTTTACATAACCACGCGCTTCGTTTTCCGTGTACGCGCCGAACGATCTCCCTCGATTTCTCTTCCATAGCTCTTCCTCGTAGCTCTTGTGTGCGTAATACGCCTCCACCTCTGTTTCCAGATCTTCTCCTTCTTCATCCGCCGCTGCGGCGAGACGGATCTTCTGCCGGACATAATGACCGCGACTGATCCCTTCGAGCTCGTCGAGACGGGAGAGACCGCGAGGAGAAACCGCGTAAAGCTCTCCGGTGACACGTTGACCCGATCCAGGCTTGTTGAGGAGGAAAGGAACACGGTATGGTCCACAGACGAGAGGATAGTTTTCTAGGGTTTGATAAACTCCTTTGAATGAGGCGTCACCGGATCGGATCAGATCTTGCATCAGGACGTGATTTGAGAATCCTCTCTTCAGAGTTCCGTACGTGAACACGAGCGTCTTCGTCGTCGTGGTCATTGTTTCGTGGCCCATGATGGAGAAAAAGAGAAAATTAGATAGCCGGAGAGAATAAATCAACGGAGAATTTTGTGAGGTTGGTGAGAACAAAATAGAATCAGAATCGTAGGGAAAGAGAGAGATTAGAAAAAAAAATGGAATCTCTGATTTTTTTGGGAGTGAAATTTGGGTTAAGCCCATGACGCGTTTATATAGTAGTGGATTTCACCTGCTCAGCTTATTATTTTATTCTTTCTTATTCTTCTGTAATTTTTTGTTTTCTTTTCACAAAAATAATCAAAATTGTTCCAATTATTTAGAATATTGATCAGTTTAGATGGTTAAATAAGAAATGACTGTTTTCAGTACTTTTGAATATTGATCATTATATGATAGAAATTATTATCATAGTTTATAAATACATATAAAAATAAAAATAAACTATTTTCATACATTTTATTAGCAATTAGTTACCTGCTAATTAAAAAAAAAACCAGTTACCTGCAATAGCTTTGATTAATTGTAGGACAAGATCAAATTTAGTAGTTTATAAATCAAAATATAAAATGAGAACACAATTACTATTCAAATGGTAAACTGTGAGTGTCATTCAAAAATGATCAAAGCTAAATATTTACAGTTGTAATTCTAGTTTATAACAATTAAATATGTTTGCCGCTTTTTCAATATTAACAGAAAATATGAATTAGAAAAAATCGAAGGAGGTCCACTCGGCTCACTAAATAGACAAGTATCGTAAACGTCGTATCATAATACCTCATACAACATATAATATCATAATGTTGACAAAAAGAGGTTATTTCGTAAATAAAAGTTTAATTTTACATATTTATATGTTTTAATCTATTAATTTGTTGGGCATACAAAACAAAAATATAACACTAATTGGCGTGAGAGGTTGAGGTTGGTTACGTGTAGGTTTAGACAGTAGCAGAACCACACATTACAGCCAAGTTGCCATTCTTTATTTTAACCTCTATTTGGTATTTAAAATAAATATCAAAAGGCTTTAGAAAAATAAAAAAAATCAATTTCCATATATATAAATTTAAAAGAAACCAAAAGTATATGTATAATTAATAATTTATGAATGGGATGCCATAAAATATATATTAACCCGTTTATTGGGGTTCCTTTTCATTTTCGACGTTTAGACTATTAATGAATTCTTTAAAATGTGTGATAAATAGTATAAAACCTTAAAAACGTATTGACATAAATGAAAGGAGAAGGCACGTGAATACTTGGTTGACAAAGCGAAGACGAAGAAGATGAACGATGGAGATGATTAAACGATGACAAACACACAGAAAAACAGCTAAAGTATAATTTGTTGTTTTCCCTTTTAGATTTTTGTTCCGTGGCTGTAGTACAATTGCACCGTACACTTTAAAAGCCTGGAAAATTCTATTTAACTTTAACATTCTTTTTTAAAAGTAAAATAAATAAAGAAA
The DNA here is from genome assembly GCA_963555745.1 of Cardamine flexuosa. NCBI lineage: Eukaryota > Viridiplantae > Streptophyta > Magnoliopsida > Brassicales > Brassicaceae > Cardamine > Cardamine flexuosa. The sequence goes on along the minus strand of OY743219.1, from coordinate 657,810 downwards.
TACTTTGTATAAAGTAAATACAAAGGTACTTTTCTTACAACTTTTTAACACGGCGCAGCCTAGTTGAATAGAGTAATTCGACCGTAATCTGATTCATCTGCGATATTTTTTGGTTTCCTGGTGTTATCTTTACTTTTAAATATTTTGTAGTGAAATAAATAAAGAACACATTAGTGGGTGTGTTGATATGGTTGGACATTCGATTTTAGTTTTTGGCATTTATATGACTATGATTTACAAATTTGCCGAATCTAAACTGATTTTAGGAGAAATTTTTAAGTGTATTATTTATTATATATTTTTCAAGTAAAATCACAATGGAAACAAAAAGTGTGAACTGTGAAGCACATTCAATGGTGGTCGTGGACAAAGGCAAAAAGGCATGACATATCCAGACTTTTGAGCACATTCAATGGACGAAGTGACAAATTAACACAAACGTTGCTTTAGGAACCTTTACATGTTGGTTTACATTTTCATTAACTTATTATCAATAAATTTTAAAATCATATAGAATAAATTATACAGTATAATTTTGTTTTTCTTGGTACAAAAAACAAAAAATAATCCACACACAGATGTAAAATATCCATTTTACTTTTTATAATAACCAGAGATACAAAGCCCACAACACATAGACGTATCAAAGGTTGAAGCTTTTATTGTTGAGCTTTTATTGTTGTTTCACTTTGATGTCTACTGTAAGTGTGACCCATGAATGATAACAATACAGTAAAGACTTAACTCATAATCTGTGAAGCTAAGCATTAACCATAGAATAATGTTTCTTCTTATTGTACCATCAAATTTCTAAACATACAAAGATCCTGCAAACACTGTTATATCGTCGAATGGGGCGGGTAAAGGGGCGTACCACTATGTTCTTCCGCCAGTTAAAAATCTGGTGTGGGGGAATAATAATGCCTTTAGAGTTTCGGATCAAAGATTACTCATCTGTCGTGTTATTGCCTTCTGCCAATTGGTGTGTCCTGCAATTTTCAAGGCTTTGTGGGTTAGAGAGGACGGGTGGCATTTCGATTATTCGGTTTGATTTGATAACAGTAAATCCAGGTTTAAGTTATAAGCAAATACAGGATTGGTTTGAATGAAGATGGGCTAATTAAGCACACAGAACAAAAATGTTAAGTTTAAGAGAGGTACCATGGTGATGAAGAGTGACTGATACCAAGTCCATTGCAAGTGAGAATCATTCCCTTAAACCTAGCCAGATATTCCTGCGTTACATTCAAGAATCAAAATACTGATAATGTTAAACTGAATTCGAAAGCTCAAGCTAAAATTTCATACCCGCAAAGTATATTTGTGAATCTCGTAAATACCAGTTAAATCATACTCAAAACGCAAAGCAGGGTCCATTAGTACTGCAAGAATAAGAGATAAGGTTACAGAAATTTTGGTAACTGAGCCGAAGAAACATAGACAAATCCAGTTCAATATATCTAATCAGAACTGAGCCTAGAGTTATGCAAAGACATTACCATTATAGGCTTCGTTTATCTCTTGAAATTTTGAAGTAGCCACAGTATCACCGTTGTGCTTATCAGGATGCCACTTCTACATATATATATGGTCACTAATCAAACTTCAATCTAAAACAACTTATCAAATTTGAGTTCTTTTACTACTAACCAAAGCAAGTTTCCGATAACTGAGTTTGATCATCTCCTCATTTGCATCATAATCAACTTCAAGGATCTTATAGTAATCCTTCAAAACAGAGTAAATCAGAATCATAATTAATGGATCACTTGGAACATAATCAAATCCTTCCTTTAAAAGAGTGCAAGTCAATTCCAAATCTAACTCAAAGAAGATAAAAACACAAGTTTGCAAAAATCACCAAGATTAAACAAAACCAAAACCCTTCAACAATCTAAATAAATCACTCAAATAGAATAGTAAGAATGATACAATTCCATAAAATTAACGAATTTTACACAAAACAAGATTGAATCACAGAAACAACAATAGCGAATCAAACCCAGTAGTCATCAGTGATTAAAAAACCACAATTTTTTACTTGGTACCTTGGGAGGATTTTTATCGTCCATATGATGCAGAGACGAACACAGGAAGAATTTCTTCACACATCATCTAACTGAGCAATAAAAACCCTAAAAAGGGAAAAAAGAGGACTTCAGATTTTTCTTTTTCCCTAGTCAAAAATCAAACTAATGGTAGAGGATTTACTGAAATCCTCTTTTTTCTTCTCCAGGGAAAAATATTGGAATTCGACAACAAAAAAATCAATCGAATCTGTGGTATTGCTTTGATTTTTAGTTTTTAGTTATTTTTTTCTTTATCATTGTAATAGGGAAGAAATTTATTTAGGCAGAGAAGAAGAGACTTGGCTCTTTAGTTATGGGGTAACGTTGAAGATAGGTAGCCGATAGCATCAAGAGACACCCGGCTAACTACGTTTGACCAACCCGGTTTACCGTTCATATATCTTTGATTTCATTTTGAAACTCAATTTCTAGAGTAAACCTAGAGAGATTAGAAATAGTCAAAACACATTATAGGTTAAAAGCAGATCAGTCAAGTCAACCAAACAAAGATGTGATTTTGCCCATCGCCTTTATATGTACAAAGCTTTGAGTTCTTAGTTTGGTTTGGGTCCCCTTCAAAACCAAGAAAACAAGGTTTTTTTTTTTAAATGAAGAGATTATCCAAAGCTGCAGATTATCTCCCCATGTCGATCAAATTATTTATTTATTCCTAAGGAAGTAAGAACCTATGAGGAGTATTCACATTCTGCTTCTTGTGTTCCCATCCAGACACTGATCTCTGACTCTCCTGTTGTTGTTGTTGTTGTTGTTCCTTCTCCAAAGATGAGAAGGTCAAGGATAACGAGAGAGAAGCTGCATCATCTTGTGGCTTATGACTACTGCTACTTCTATGCTCTTCAATGGAGGTTGTGGTTCCAGCCATGAAAGGGCCCAGTGTAGTTTTATCCTCTCCTAGACCCAGCTCAAGATTTGGGAACATACCGAGTGATCTCCGTTTGTTCTTGTCATTGCCTAGTGGTCTGGTATTATTGTCTACCATTTCATTATCGTCTTTCTTTCCATCATTCAAATCTAAAGGGAACACAATCCTTTCGGTGGCATCGGGATTCCTCTTGATGATCTCCTGCTCACAGGAACCAGCGCCAGATTTTCTTGAAGCAGATTCATTGCCAGATGTATCCCTCCTGAAAATGCTAATTTCAGTTTTAACTCCTGCGACTGTCTTCAGCTTTTTGTTCACTGGACCTTCACACAACTCTTCTTTATGCAGATCATCCAAGTCCATTTTCAGGTTCATGTCGGAGGAATTCACTGTCCTAGGCCCTGTCAATACCAAAAACAAACGATTCATGAACACAGCTAAGATGTTGTTGCCATTAAGTTTTCCTGGCCAGGGAACTGAACTTCAGAGTTCGTTTCAGCTGAAAGCAAACCCTTTTTGTACCTGACGTCTTCTCATCCTTGGAGTGTGAGCTAACACCTATCTCTCCTTCCTCGGTTTCTTCAACCGCTCCACTATCTCCATATGAAACAGAGAATGCCTTCTCCTGTTCAAATTCACGAATCCATCAATATGTGGACGATGTTAAGATAAACCTAGCAACTGTCTATAATACTCTGAACTAAAACAGACCTGAGAGTAAGATAAATTTACAACTAGAGCAGATAATTAAATGGCCAATGTATCAGATAAGAAATGTATAACTAGCAGAGGACTAGAACAACCCACCTTCATGCATGATTGCATTCTGGTCGATGTGCGATCAGTCAAACACTCTCTGTTGCTTGGATTCTCAAGGCAAGAGGCCGCATGAGTAGATAACGCTTTCCCCATATTTGGCAAAACACAAGATGCCGGAAGAGGTGTATTCTTGAGTAGATTAGGGCAACTCTCTTTTTTTCCTCGGAACACACCCCAAAGGAAAAATAACATGTTCCAGCCTGTAAATGCAATGGATATAGAACTAAGCAATAGAATTTCGACAAACTAAATTAGGCCTTACATTTGAAAAGAACCAGGAAAACATCCGTAAAACATTTTTGAAACTTATCAGAGAGTGTTCTAGCATGACTGAAGAGCCATACCTCCTCATTGGAAGAAAATATATTATTTTTTTGTAAACCAGCATTGTAAATTTGTAATCCAACAGAAGTTTAATTCTTTTGAGAAAGGAGAAACTTGCAAACTTATGTTCACGAAGTGAAAGAGTTAACATTCTTACGCTGGCAATTCTGAGGAAGCTGGTTGGACGCGAAAATCAAAAGCTCAACACCCTTGAAGTTTCCCTTTAAGGCTAAATCTTTCTGGATCATGTTATCTACCAGGGGCTTATAATTTTTCTCATAACTGTGTCACAAGCAACAATTAATATATCATCAGTGGATTAGACATAAAACATTGAAGCCACCAAAACATGAATAACCATGTGAAACAAAACACAATTATCTACAGTTACCTCTCGATGTCCTTGGCAAAGAAGAAAAGAGCCACATGGTGTTCCTTAGCACCTATATCTCGAAACTGTTCAGGCCATGTACTTAGCCTAGGTACTTCATTCAAGGTGACTTTTACTGGAAATTGGTTCACCACTTCAACAACATTAGATGATGTTAAGGTTGAAAGATATGCTTGCATTCCACTATGAATTGCTGATAGATTTCTGTTTTTTTGCACCTCCAAGTCCCCTCTGGCCAAAGGAAATAAAAGGTTTACCTACAAGCAGCTAAACCAGAAAAGAGAATTTCATAAAAAGGAACGAAAACCATACTGCCAAATGTACTCATGCTCTGGGATGGCTGACTTTGTCGACAGTACAGCTGGGGCAGCCACATGCAAATCTCTAGTGACAGGTTTTACAGAAGGAAAATGAACTTCGGGATCAACAGATTGGGAAGCAGCCATTGCATCAGCACCAGCGAGTGTAAACTGCTTTCCATTTACTGCAATTGTCTGCTTGTCTGTCCGTAGATTTGGATGCCCTCCTGGCAATCCTTGAAATCCAACAGGCCAATCTCTTTTGACTGGTACCTTCGAGTGCATGTTTTTTAAAGCCTTACCACAGCCAGAATCCACATTAGACACTGAAGGCAAATCAGATTGCTCCAATCCTCTGTTTTTGCTAAAGCTGGGCTTTTTACGCAGAGCAGCATCAACCGCTGCTCTCAACCTATTGCCCTTATTAACATCCTCCCTATTATTTCGTATTTGGGAGTTACCAACAGCGTCTTTGCTTTTCTCCCCCGCATCTCCAAATTCTCTCGACCGAGGTAAACCATCTACATTGGCCAGTTTATCCTTACATTTGGCTTCACTTGATATTTGCTCACTTGAACTACACTTTTCATTCGTAGATCTATCCCCCACTGCATAGGTAAGAAATAAATCCCTAGGTGTCAGTCATGATATATTTAAAACGCAGAGAATCACTTATTAACAGAACAAAAGACCTATAATCGTAACAGTGAAATCATACCAGAAGCAACTATATCTTCAAGGTGGTTTCGACTTAGACGTCTGGCTTGCTTTGTCAAGCTACCTTGTTTACCATCAGACTGCAAACCCTTCAAATCACGGGCACTGTTTGCATAAGAAATGGACGAATTGCCACGTGAAGTTAGCTTCTGATCGCCTGTGGATGCTGAAGTGTTAGCTTCTGTACTCCGATCTTTCAGTTGCTTTGAACCTATTACTTTCGAGTCATTACAGCTAGAGCTCCCTACGTCTATACATTTACTTGACATTGATTTGCCTAAATTTCTAGAAAATCCCTCCTTAACATCAAGGGAAGCATTTTCTTTCCCAGTCTTCTGTGGTGGAAGCATAACATCATCCACTGGTCTCATTTTTGGTCTAGAGCTCGAAGAATTAAACGAATTGGACTTGAGAAAGGAACCTGTACAAACAGAAAGCAATGTAGCATTATACAACCTTCAAAATGACCAGTTGACGACAAACTAAACAAGGAAGAACTGCGCTTGAGAGAAATTGTATCATATATACTACCTTTAGGGGATTGGAGCGGTGAGTCAGTAGATCTTGTGCTTTCTGTGTCATCACTGGAGTGGGTATTGAAAGATGAGTGATGAGCTAGCTTTCTTGTTGGCTTCTCTAAGCCCTTAAACGATGTTTCTCGGGACAAAGGGAACAATCTGGGGAGACTAGATCTCTTGGGTGTTCCTGTTGAAGCCTCAACTGCCTGTCTTTTAGAATCTGGAGCTGCCTCGAATTTCTCTATGTGCCCTTTGCCGGAGCTCTGTGTATTCACATTTACCTCACTTTCTCTTTTTCCCTTAGTTTCTGTATGTTTCAACTCAAATTCGTTAGACAAAAAAAAAACGTTCATAACCAAGTTCCACTAATGTTATGCCAAACTATTCAGCTTTTTACCTAGCTTCCGCTTTTCTGCATCCTCAGCAAACTTGCATAGTTCACAAAGCCAATCACCCTCAGGAACTTTTTTAAGCATTACTCGCATGCAATAGCTAAGAAAAACAAAACAAAACTATATCATTAGAAACAACTAAAATGGTGTTGCATTATTAGTAATAGGATTCTAAATAACTTTTAACATCACTAATATTAACGCCAAGGATATATCTTGAATGGCAATTGACGTTAGTTCAGAATGGCTTACGTGTGTTCTGCACCATCACTGCATCTGCTGCAGATAGCGAGTAAATCCTCCCGACCCGCATCTCCGCAAATATCACATACTTTAACCTACTCAACAACATAAAGAACAGAAAGATAGAGAAGCAGTTCAGCCAAAAATAGATGTCCTCTAATTTTTTTTCTAATATGTGACAAAACAACATTACTCACATCAAGTTCCAGCATTTCAGAATCAGCACTCTCACTTTCAGACATGGCTAATGTGTTTGATTCCTCTGCCTTATCTAAGAGAATATTTTCTCCCGACTTCCCAGGCATCCCACTTTGGCTTGAATGCACAGAACTTTCAACTAAAGTATTTTTCTTGTCTTCGTTATTCTCTGGACCAGACTTTTCCTTGACTTTTCCCTGCCCTCGAGTGTTTCTGGCTTGATGGTCAGATAACAAACTATGTGAAGATTTCGACTTCACGGAGCTCTCAGCATTCTCAGAGGAAGTATCATGATTGGAATTAAGCAGATTGCTTGCTTCACTAGCAGTTTTATGTGAACTTCCAAGAGCACTAAACCCAGAAGAATGCAAAAGATCGTCCCTGCTGAAAGAACACTGACTCGCCACTACACCATGGGAGTTTTCTTCTGATGACTCATCTGACTTGGAAGCAGTGAAGCTCGTATTACGATGCATGCAAGATGAACAAGGAGCAGAGCAGACATTACAAGTTCCAGACTCCCTTTTAGGACGACCTCTACGGCCCATAGAGCGACTTCCAGCTCTTATATCAGCCTTCAGGCATAACATAGAGTGAATGTTAGTAAAACAAAAGAAGCAGATTGACAGAAAAAAATTACTTCAAAACTTTTTCTTCACAATATCAGTGAATAAGACAAGCATAAAAGGGAAAATTTACCAAAATATAATTTCAAGAGACTCCAGATAATCTTACCATAAACAACAAAATTGATGAGCACTACTCGTTAATCGATTTCTAATCCGCTAGTCCAGCTGTAAACAAAAGAACAGAGAGCATAATTAAGAACTGTAATCACAAACCCAGATGACTCAATCATGCAGTTTAATTCCTAAATTAGAACCCCCCAAGGACACTACTCACTACATAATCTCATCAATTACAATTCAACATATTTAGTATTTTTTTAAAATAGATGATAAACCCAGAAAACAAGGAATCTAACGATAATCAAGCGAGTTAGTCTCTTAAAATCAGAAAATAAGATTACATTGTTGAGGTCTCATAATCATCTTCCTCGACATTTTCATCTCCGCAACCATCTTGACCTTAATCACCATCACCATGTGCTAATCGAGAAAAAACAAAACCCTAACATCATATCCTCTCGATTTTTGCTCTTCCCAAACTCTTACAAACCCTAGTCCTTCTAAATTCCAGATTCGATTCCTATAAACTCTCTCTAGATACAAAGAGAATCTGCTAGTTCGATTATCGATTATCGAATTTCCTCGTGATATACAGAGAAGACGAGCCCAGATAATGAAAGCTGCTCTTAAATAGCCACCCTAAGGAATCTATACCTACACGTAGATACGTACGGACATACATACGTATATATACAGACGCCAATTTTATTTATAAATTAATTTGAAAGAATTAAGAGATTTCTAAAACGTGTTGGACAAGATTTTTACAGTGATTAATATTTTTACCTTCACCACCATGAAAGCAGTTCTCCAGTCTACAAGTTCAGACCTCTCTACTCTGGCAAACATATATATACACACACAAATACAACGTTTTATTATTGCGTCAAATGTTTGAAATTAATTAATTCTAGTTCTTTCTTTTTTTGTCATCAATTCTAGTTTTATTTGAAATTGCTTAATTTTAAATTCTTTTCCACTATCTCTTTAAGTTGGCAAAACGTTTAAGCCATGTGTTAACGTTAAAATATTAGACTAAGGAAGAACGAAATTACGAAAATGCCATTTCGTCATCCATTCCTCAGCTACCTATAACTTTATTTACGGCCGTTCAGCCCAAATACTTGGGCCAGCCTATTTTTTGGGCCTTTTCAGGAAATTCGTGGTCACCGATTTTCGTTTTTTTTGTTTTTTTCCTAGTGCCATTTAAAAAAAAAAAAAAACAAAGAATATGAAAAATATAATAGTCTTGGCAAACAAAAATGAAAAAAATCAAAGAAATGGCCCACAAAGATCACATGCTCAAAAATCAAATATAATTCATCATCATCGCCTCAACTTCGCCGCATTTTTCGCTTTCTATTACACTGTTTTTTTCCTCCAAAGTCCTTTTAAAATGCAAATTTTGTTTGAAATTGTTTGATAACTTTCTGAACTCGTTGATCTTTTCCCCTTCTATTTAGATATTTTCATGAGAAACAAAATATATCTTTATGGTTTTCTGATGATCTTTTATTTTTCAGACCGATATAAGAGTATTATCTTTATTGAACAAATACTAATTCATAAACAGAGCGTTTAGAAACTACACCGTGGACTTTTTCAATTTTCAATAAGAGAAGATCTTTAATGATTTTCCAAGGCTATGACTTTTGTTTCAATAAGAGTACTAATCACTCTCTTTCCTTAATAGTAGATACTACTTTGTTTGTGCGATTTTGAGACTTAATTTGGTATTTTCTAAGGGACAACAAAGACAAGTGTTCTATTGTAAATTATAGTGACCTATTTCCCAAGAATCACGGCATGGACATTGGCAATACCAAATTTCTCGAATACGAAAGAAACAATTCCACTAATTATTTTCTCTATAAATATATTTAAACCCATTTAATTGTTTGCTAAGAACCATTCATCCGAAATCAAGAACTAAAAAATGGGAAATTGTCTCAGAAATGCTCTTTTCTTCTTGACTCTGCTCTTTCTACTGTCAGTCTCCAACCTCGTTCAGGTAAACCACCAAATCGAATTCTATTTTATTGAAATTAGTTGTGTAAAACTGACTAAAGGTTATGGAAAACCTTAAGATTGTTAGTTTTCTGAGATTGATTTTTAAAAATTTTACAGGCTTCTCGCGGAGGTGGCAAACTCCATCCTCAAGGTACAAACACAAACTTTTATACTTTAATATCATATATAAAAGTATGAAGTTGAAGATCTCAATGTATTTGTGTATGTCGTGCTTTTGGATGAACTTTTAAAATGTAGAATGCAAGTCAAAGTGTAGCTACCGTTGTTCAGCAACATCACACAAGAAGCCATGCATGTTCTTTTGCCTCAAGTGTTGCAACAAATGTCTTTGTGTTCCTTCGGGCACTTACGGCAACAAACAAACTTGTCCATGTTACAACAATTGGAAGACTAAAGAAGGCGGTCCAAAATGTCCTTAAAACTTCTTTTTTAAATACTATTATTATTTCAGAATAATTTATCTTGTTTTGCTTTCATCTGTTTCTACAAGTTGGTAGAATCTATAATCTGTCTTTACACTCTTGATTTGTTATTTCATTTGCTCTTCTGTTGTCGTGTTTTGGTTACATATACTAAGAAATGGGGCTTCATTATCAATTGACTTAGAAACATGTAGCCAGAAAGCCTAGAACTAAGCCTTATGCTACAGAGCCCATCAAGTTGTGGTGTATAAATTTTCTTAAAAACAAAATTAATAATTGTTCACCTATTAGTCATTATCAAAATAATGATATGTCATTCGGAAATGATTTTTCTAAATTTGATAGTTTATTTCACTAGTTGTGATAATTAGCCAAAACTTGTATGTGTGGAAGCCATGTTTTATGCTGGCCCTTTCTTATTGTTTTCTTCCAAAATTAAACCATCAGTTTATGGATTAGGAGTAGAAATATTGATATTAACTACTAGATGGCAAATGTTGTGTTGGCAGTGATAAAGATTTGTGCTAACAAACTTACTAAGCATTTATACCATTTATTACAAAAAATTTAAATAAAACTGAATGATGATTTATCGTTTCAGAATATGAATTTAACTATAATCCGCCAGATCTTTTGGAACTTTAAGGTCATACAAAAACTTTACATTCCTATATTTTGTTTAATTTATTGAGTATTTAAAAGTTAAAACCATTAACAAATTTGGAAAAATACCCATGTGCAATGTGTCCCACATGGATACTGATATGAGTTGGAACAAGAGAAAAAGTTGTGTCAACTGTCCATGACTCGATGTAAAATGGTATATCACATGAAAAGAATGGAGAATTTTAGCATTTAATTCGAAGTCCAGATCACGATATTTGTTTACTCAAGTAACTCGAAATACACTTTCCCATTAAGATTTAAATAAAATAATTTGTCAACACTAGTAAATTATAATCTGTTCATATACTATAATTCTAACCAAATATTTTGTGTTCATTACTTTTTCAGTTTTCAAGATCATATGTACATATATTTCATTCTAAAATGTTTTTTTTCCCTAGTGGAGTACGGTTACTGGTTAGTGGTTACCAACTTCACAATATAAAACTTAAAATTTAATGAAAACGTGAAATATTTGTCAGTCATTCGCGAGCATGAATGTATTCATGCCTCAGCCTACTTTTGTCGTTGACTTTTTTTATGTGAGGTCGGTCTTGAACGTTTTTGGACTGAGCTAAAAATTTTGGACGGCGATACAAAAAATATAAAATCCTTTGACTTTATTTTGGCTGAACAGTTGACCAGGAGTCTAGGATTGCAGGATAAGATGTGAAACGAAGAAAACAAAAACCAATTTATTCACACACACAATCAATTATATATTTATTTATACAAAAATTAGTAGAAACAATAGTTTTATAGACATTTTTGGAACTTTTAAAATTGGGAAAAATAGGGAAACAAAACAAAAAACATAAAGGTCTCATCTCAATTTGAGGCTCAAGAATTAACGAACAAACTAGAACCAGAACAAAAAAAACCAAAAAAAGGGCGGGAGGGTAGAAACTATGCAAGAAATTGCAATTTAACCCCAAACAATTTTCAAATCCATCAATTTAGACCCCAAAACAATCAGTCGGATACCGGATTTGAAGAGCCGGATGAATGAGACACCTCCTCAATGAGTCTGGTAACATCGGCCATCGAAGGACGGCTATCTGGATATTGAGCCGTGCAACTCATACCGATCTTCAATAAACGAATAATGCTCTCACTGCTCTGAGGTTGGTACCTTGTCAGCTCAGGATCAAGCACATCAGATGGTGATTGTTGTTCGGTAATAGATTGAACCCATCTCGGCAAATCTACGCCTTCTTCATTCAATTGTTGATGTGTTGGAGACTTACCTGCAACACATGTTACATTTTAAAACCTTAAAGACCACAACAATTGAAAAACAGTAGCTAAAGATCTGTGCTTTACTGTTTTGTTACCTGTGAGTAATTCAAGGATTAACACACCAAAGCTATAGACATCAGCTTTTTGGGAGATTTTGCGAGCATCGGTGACTTCAGGTGCACGGTAGCCATCGATACGGTTGGGCGCAGATGTAGAACTAATAATAGGTGCTAGACCATAATCAGAGACCTTAGCTTCATAGGACTCAGACAAGAGTATGTTCGAGGACTTAATGTTTCCATGAGAAGTTGTCGGATCACGTGAATGTAAGTAGCTAATCGCTCTTGCAGCTCCTAAGGCTATTCCGGCTCTGGTTTCCCAATTCAACGAAGTCCTCCCGTTTCCTTTGTTCCCTGCAAAACCATTCAAATAGCCTAAGAACCAAAGCTCGAAGCATAAAAGACTTAACAAAAGCCTATCAAGATCATAAACTAACATCTCAACTAACTAAGAAGAACCATAAATCTAAAATGCAGTAGTAGTGAATTCGATATTTATACCGTGCAATAGCGCAGATAAGCTTCCTCTAGACATGTACTCAAAGACAAGAAGCTTTTCGTCGCGGCTGAAATAGTAAGCAATGAGAGTAACGAGATTGGCGTGACTCATTGATCCCAAAACTTGCAATCTATCTCTGAACTCTTTCTCAGGCACTATAACGTCTCTTAAACGTTTCACAGCTACCACTAACCCATGATCAAAGCTTGCTTTATACGAAGATCCAACTGTTCCTTTCCCAAGAACCTCAGCTGAAGCCTTTAACAATCCATCCAAATCGAATTCCCCGTAAGATTTAACGAAAAAGATCAAGTCTTTACTCACCACACCACTCTCCGTCGCCGTAGACTTCGCCGGAGGAACATCAACCACCGTTTCCCTGTGTACAGCAGCGGCAGAAGTCGGAGCAGCGAGAGGAGCTTCAGCGTTTCTCTCTTCTTTCTTTCTCTTTCTACAGAGACAGAACAGAATCAAGAGAAGCAACAATAAACCAACAACACATCCAATTACAATTCCGACAATAGCTCCGGTGGATAACTTGTCGCTATCTTTCTTCCCCGGTGGTGAATTAGGTGATGAATTAGGGCTTTCAGCTGCATCACAAGGGTTTAAGGGTTTCCCACAAACAGAGTTCCCTTCAAAAGCGGTTCGAGGCCAATTCGACAACGAATTCGGAATCGAACCGTTTAATTGATTCGAAGAAACATTGAATTGCTGAAGAGGAAGAGTGATCTCAGGGATCGGACCGGAGAGTTGATTCCTCTCTAAATAGAGTGTAATCAACCGGGTCGCGGAGTTGACATTATCCGGGATCCGACCCGATAATCGATTCTCCCCTAGATTGATTCTGACTATGTTGGGAAGGGTGAAGAGAAAAGAAGGAATCTCGCCGGAAAAGGCATTACCTTGGAGATACAAGTTACGGAGAAGAACTAGGTTTGAGAAATCCGAAGGGATTGGACCAGAGAGTGAATTGAAACGGAGAGATAGAGTTTGAAGCTCGGTTAGGTTACCAATTCCACCGATTGGTAAAGAACCGAATAAACCGGCTCCGGGTAATCGGAGCGTTGTAACACGACCTCGAGTACAGAGAACTCCGTGCCAATTACACGGAGAAGAAGCAGTCATGTTCCATAGCAACGGACGGCCACGAACACTGTTACGGACGTTGACTAAAGCTCTCCGGTCAGACTCTAGATCTGAAGTCACCGCTGCGAGATAGAAAAAGAAGAAGAAGACGACGGAGAGACTAAGCTTTGGCCTGTTCTTCATATTTTTCAATTTTCGTAATTCTCCGAAATTACGAAATCGATTTTCCGAAACTACGAAATCGATTCTCCGAAATTTATGAATGTCACTTATTTCGGCTACGCGTTTCCGAGTGGTTTGAACAAAGAGAAGAAGAAGAAAGACAAAAGTCTTATTTACATGAGTTTCAGCTTCTATCTATCTCAAGCCGGCTAAGAAAGAGAAAAACATAATTGCAGAGAAAGGGAAGAAAAGTTACTACTCGTTGGAATTTTTCCTTTTTCTTTGACAAAAAAGTAAAAGAATCTTTATGTATATTTAATATGACAGCTAATTACAGAATACAATATAATTAAATAATAATGTTGACGAGAATTGTAACAATTACTAGCAGTCAACTGGGTCATTGCGTTACAATAATGAATTGAATGATAACTACTGTTACTAAAATCACTGCACTAATGTTTTGTTAACGGAACGATCAAATCCTTAATTTATTTTTCATTAGATCTAAGAAAAATCAATGGCAGTTATCGTCTTTTTCTTTTGTTTCTTTGTGTGACGAAAAAACAACAACCCAGATTTCTGATGTGCCTGAGCTACCGTTGACTAAGCAATATTACTGTCGGGTACACCGTTTTTTAATTTTTTTTTGATACAAAGTGTAAAAGTTTCTCTAAGTTCCCATCTACTTAAATAAATGTATATTATATTCGTACCAGCCGAAAATAAATTCATACCATTTGAAATTCTTTTAAAAATTTATATATTTGTATCATTGTATCAATTTGATTGGAAACAGAAATGGTCAATATAGAACTAAGTTGTTGAACTTGTAAATATGTTTGAGATTGACAAGATTTCAATTGTTCAAACTTGTGATTTTGTCCTATCCATTTAATTTTTAAATTTGATTACCTAATATTTTTTTCCAACCATATTTACTGTACCGGCATCTAGTTCAGGTTTACCAACCTTGAATAGTCACATTGTTATAATGTTATCCCCATATGTTTGATACTTTGATACAAAATAGAATTGAATTTTGTTTTTACAACTATAATCTCAATTGTTTAATATAATTGAGTTGCGTCGTCGTGGCTCAGATGAATTAGAATTCTCACACAAAAGTCACTTTGATATGCATGTTTGTTCAATTTGAGGTTTTAACTTTCCTAACCAAACCGAATAAAATTACATCATTTCAGTTTAAATTAGGTAACATGCTTCCCAATCATGCTTTTACCAGAGATAAATAAAAATTGAATGAAACTGTTGTGCTCTCTTGATGAGCACCTCAGTATCTGTTAATAACTATCTCCGATTCGGATTCAGGATTGATTTAATCGTTAAACACCTCTAGATATCTCAGAAAGCCTTTCTAAAATAAACCGATCCGGTACAAAATTGCAACCAAAATAACCGATGTAAGAATTTAACCAAAACTGCGCAAAATAGTTCTGTGAGCATAAAAATAAAATCCTACTCGCACCATCGCGAGTTAACACCACGCAGCCAAAAACTATGAGTCATACACAGCTTTTGTTACTTTCCCTGTACTGACTAAAAAACCATGCGGATAGAAATTGTTTTTTTTGTTAACACTGATGTTACAAGGGTATATTAATCAATAAGAAGCAAAATAGTAACATCACAACTATTGCATTATAAAAACGCAACGTTTAATGAGTAAGGTAAAAAAAATGAAAAATGCGAAAATGATTATGTTCTTGGTTAATCGGGCACCATGACGATGGCGACGCCTTTAACATGCTTCCCAAATAACACAAAGATTAACATTCTATAACTCAGTCTTAACCTCATGGTTATGACCATGTTTATCCAAATAAGAGACGGCCATGGCTGCGTGAAGAGCAGCTCCAACAGGAAGAGCTTCTTCATCAACAAAGAAGTAAGGCGAATGAAGTGGCTTACCAGCGCCTATCGTCTCATTCTTTATCCCGAGCACGAAAATTGCAGCCTTTGTCTTTTGAGTGAAGAAACTAAAGTCCTCTCCTCCCATTGTCACCGGAAAATCATGGAAGTTACTCTTTCCTATCATTGCTTCTGCTACTTTTTTACCGTGCTCGTATAAGCCCTCGTCGTTCTTCATTACCGGGTGAAGCGATGGCTCTTTCTCATCGAAATTTACTTCTGCTTTGCAACGATACACCGATGCTTGTGCCTCTGAAATCTGCATCATCATCATCATCAAGAAACATTTTAAACAGGATACTAAGGACCAATATGGTGTAAAAATCGATTCTTTTACCTCTTTGATCCGTTTTTTAATAAAAAGAAGTCCATCGTTGCTTAAGCTTCTGAAAGTACCTCCAAATTTTGCACTCTGTGGTATTACGTTTTGAGCATGACCTCCTTCAATGTATCCAACAGTAACCACCTGAGAAACATTAAATAAAGAGAGTCAAGATTCTGGTTCATCATCAAACACCAATCAATGCTTTAAAAAGTTGGAAACAAGCTTACACCAGCTTCGAGTGGATCCATTTCCCGTGAGACAATCTGTTGCAAGGCAACAACAGCGGAAGAAGCAGCAAGAACAGGGTCTTTAGACAAGTGTGGTGTAGCTGCGTGGCTACCTTGACCATGCACCGTGACTGTAAACGATCCTGCACCTGCAAGAACGGTCCCAGGCCTAGAGCCGATACCACCTGATGGGATGGATGGAAAGAGATGGACGCTGAGAATACCATCTAAGTCGTGTAGAATCTCGTCTTTTAGCATTTGATAAGCACCTGCATAACCTTCCTCGCCTGGTTGAAACACAAGCTTCACTGTTCCCTTTTGCCCGAAAACAAATAAATGAAGACATTGTGTTTCAGTTAAAAACACCCCCAAAGTTTCACCAAATCATAATCTAGCCATTTAGAAATTTCACACTGAATCAATCAAACACATCGTCTATTATGTATTTAAGTAGAAAAAGAGAGACCTTGATAAGGTGTTTACTGGATTGAAGAAGCTTAGCTGCTCCAAGGAGCATAGCAACATGAGTATCATGACCACAAGCATGCATCTTCCCATCTACTTTACTCTTCCATTCCCATTCCACTAATTCCTTTTTTTTGTTATCCCAAATTTTCAAATTCATTAGTCAAAGTGATCTGGAATCGAGTAAAAATCGGATTTTTAATTAGATTAATTTAAAAAAACAAGAACCTGTAACGGAAGTGCGTCCATGTCGGCTCTGAGTCCAAAAACGGGTTTAGAACCGGATCCGATCCAAGCGACGACGCCAGTCTTAGCCACAGGCCATTTATACTTCACTCCGAGTGAGTCAAGCTCGTCACGAACGAGTTGACTCGTTTTGAACTCTTGAAAGCCAGTCTCAGGGTTCTGGTGAATCCTCCTCCTAATTCCTCTCATCCATTCGAAGAACTCAGGATCCTTGGCTGATTCGAGCATCCCACGAGCGAGTGACTCCAGACCCGATCCGGAATCATAGCTCCCAGCTGAAGACAGTAGAGGAAGAATGAAGAAGGTGACGAAGAACACAACAAGGCTCCCTGAGAGACTCATTTTTTAATATTTTTTTATATTAACATCAAAATGATAGTACTGTTGTCGTAATATCAAAGAAGATGGTATGTATGATTCATTTGAAATACAATACAATATTAACGGTATAAAATGAATTATTTCAGTTGAACACGATTTTTCCATTTATGTTGTGAAAATTAACACTTTTGGAAATTTTTTTTTTTTGACAATCAACACTTCTGGAATAAACATCGCATTTAGACAGTAGAATTGTGGCAGCTACTAGATGGTGGTTACTCATTTTGATCCGTAATCCACATTTTAGTACAAAGGAAAAAAATAAAAAAAAAGAAGCCCAATCCACATTTTAGTACAAAGGAAAAAAATAAAATAAAAGAAGCCCGGACCATACTGTATCAGAACTAGCCCAATATTTTCAAGTCCAAATCCGACTAAGATCAACCCGACCCGAAAAAGAGATAACTTCGTTCCCATATCGGATTCTGATTATTGGGTAATTAAAGATTAGGTGCCTCAAATATTCGCTCTATGCCCAACCACAAAAAAAAACCGTAACTTTTTGTTCTTCTGAAAAAACACCCACAAGTAAAAGCATCACTCTTTTTCGTCGTCTCTCTTCCTCCTTTCATCGGAAATGGCGGACAATGGTAAATTCACGTTCTATCTCTGTTATCTACATTTTGTTTCTCTTTGATTTCTCATTTTACTTTGGGCGACATTTGATGAAGGTTCTCTAGATCAGTTCTTGGCTGCCGCCATTGATGCCGCTAAAAAAGCTGGACAGGTCTTTCTCTTGATCTCCTTGAATTTTGATCGATCTTTATGTCTAATCATGATTTAAATTTGGCTCCTTTGGTTCCTTTCTGCAGATCATTCGTAAAGGGTTTTATGAGACCAAACATGTAGAACACAAAGGCCAGGTTTTTGTTTGATTCCTCTTCTCTATTAACTTCGTTGCAAGATTGCTTATTTATTTCATCTCACTCACAGAATCACAAAAAATGGGAATGGCTACTTTGATTGTTTACTTTGACTCATCCAAGAGTGTTACAATTTTGTTTTTGAATCATGTTCTTTGGCCTCTGAAATCGTTGTTCTTTAGGTTGATTTGGTGACAGAGACTGATAAAGGATGTGAAGAACTCGTGTTTAATCATCTCAAGCAGCTTTTTCCCAATCACAAGGTCATTACTCCATTTTGAATTCCTCTTTTGTTGGATCTTTGTTAGCTCCTCCTTCCTTGCACTGATCATGAGTGTGTTGCTATGAATTAGTTCATAGGAGAAGAAACTACTGCTGCATTTGGCGTGATAGAATTAACAGACGAACCAACTTGGATCGTTGATCCTCTTGATGGAACAACAAATTTCGTTCACGGGTATATATATATTTGTTTTTTTTTTGGCTCAATTTCCATTTGAATTTTGAACATTTCATTAAAGAACAAAACCAAATTCTGATTTATTTCAGGTTCCCTTTTGTGTGTGTGTCTATTGGGCTTACGATTGGAAAAGTCCCTGTGGTTGGTGTTGTTTTTAATCCGATTATGGATGAGGTAAAAGACTGTGTGTAGTAGACCTTTATAGATAGCATCCTTGATGATGCTCTGGACATGAATCTATATGTTTCTCAGTTTTAACATAATATCTAATAATCAAACAGCTTTTCACTGGTGTCCAAGGGAAAGGTGCTTTCTTGAATGGAAAACAAATTAAAGGTTAGCATTCTAGAGACTTAAAGACTTTGTTGATCTATGTCTATAACATCAAGAAAATAGCTAACAGTGGTTTAGAGACTTGAGTTCTTCTTTCTTTTTTTCAACTCAAACAATGTTCTTGTTGCAGTATCAACTCAGAGCGAACTTGTAACCGCTTTGCTCCTAACAGAGGTAAAATCTGGCTCCTTTGTGTTACACTACTAAACTAGATTTTGCTTTGAAACCTCCTCTGATTACTTATATGACTAATTGAATACAGGCGGGTACTAAAAGAGATCAAGCTACATTAGATGATACAACCAACAGAATCAACAGTTTGCTAACCAAGGTGAAAGTTTATTGAGAGATATTTGGAACTCCACCAGTGTGGTTCTAACCTCTGCCAAAACTCATGATTGTTGTGTCTTCATTCATCAGGTTAGGTCCCTTAGGATGAGTGGCTCTTGTGCACTGGACCTCTGTGGCGTTGCATGTGGAAGGGTTGATATCTTCTATGAAATCGGTTTCGGTGGTCCATGGTAAATGTTCTTCTTTGCTTTGCTTGGATTAAAAAGTTCAGTTTTTTCACAGAGAAGATTAGATATTGATGGCATAATATCAATTCCCACAGGGACATTGCAGCCGGAATTGTGATCGTTAAAGAAGCTGGCGGACTCATTTTTGATCCGTAAGAGTTTGAGATTAAACCAAACACACACTCATGACTCAACGTTCCAACTGATTTAACTGTTTTTGTTTGTGTTGATCAGATCGGGTAAAGATTTGGACATCACATCGCAGAGAATCGCTGCTTCAAATGCTTCTTTGAAAGAGTTGTTCGTGGATGCATTGCGGCTTACAGGAGCATGAAGTCTCATCTATTATTTTTACAGTATGGTCTCGACCATATGATGAACTCAAATTCAAAAACTTTACTATTTGTTAGTTCGGTAACAAATGAAGTAATTTCTTTCCAGTAGAAAGAAAAGAAACTCAATTCAAAAACTTGATATGTTTGGTATTGAATGTTATATAATTCGATTTTTAATGGGTTTTGATTCAAATTTGTAATTGAGTTTGAAGTTCTACAGTTTTTGATTAAATGGACAAGTTTATGGTATTTTTTAATAATCCATATATAATTACCGAGGAAAATAGAGACAACGAGTCTGGCCCAAAATCAGCCTGAAACCGAAAGTCCCAAGCCCAAACCTGACGTAGATTGACCCGACCCGTAAAAGAGATGATTTACGGAGAAGAAGAAGAACTGAGGGGGAGGAAGTTTGATTCTCCCGGTGTCCGTCCTCTAGGCTGTGGTGAAATCTTCAAAGGATTTTAGGGTTTGATTGTGTAGAAGAATTTTTCAGATCTTCGTATTGATTTCTGGGTTCTGACTTCTGATTAATTGGAAGTTGCGTTAAATATCGTGGGTTGGTTCGTGATGGATGCTGAAGCGAAGAAGAAGGCGTTGTATCGCTCTAAACTCAACGCGAAGAAGAAATACACTCGCATAGATTCTCGTCTCGTGAGGTAAACGAGTCTAGCTTCTTCTCTAGTTGTTATCTGATTAGAAGTTGTGATGAAGTTTATCTTGTATTGAAATTATAGGTACAATGATTCAGATCAGCCTGTGTGTCAAGTTTGCAATGTTGTGTTGAAATCTGAATCACTCTGGGGTGTACACCAAGCTTCTCGTAAGCATCATGAGGTATGTTTTTTCTAATGCTTTAGTGTTTTCTACTCTATTCCGATAGAAAATTTGATGATTTAGATTCATTGAAGATATGCGTTAAGTGTTAGATTCTTGCTCTTATATGGATTTATGGATTGCTACTGAATTGTGGGACTTTGTAATATACTTGTGGCTTTAGAGTCTTTGTTTTTGTAATTAACTTAGCTTTTTGGTAAATAAATGTTGGAGCAGGCTGCCGATAATCTAAAGGCTAGTTTGGGAATTCAACGGAGTAGCAAACCTGCTGAAACTCAGCCAACAAAGTTTGAAACTTTGGCTAAACCATCCAAATCTCAGTCATCATCTGGTCTTCCCCCTAATTTCTTCGAAAATCCTGAGCCTCCTAGAGGTAATATGGCTAATGCACTCTCCTCTTCTTGTTCATATTTTTATCAACTAATAAACTTCTTAGTAGAAGATTCTTTGTTTTGCTGAAACTTTTTTTGTCGATGATATGCTAAGAGGTTTCTAGTCTTATGATTTTGAAATATCGATGAGACTTTCATTTGTCAACTGAGTTTCTGATGTTGTATATATGCAGCTGAAGTAGAATCTGCAAAATCCAAGAATGTTCAGCAATCAAAGCAGACTATAGGTTCAGAAACTAAAAAGGCAAAGGGACCTCTTCCAGACGGATTCTTTGATAATCAGAAAACTGATTCTCCAAATACCACAACCACCACTGAACCTAAACAGAGTCAGACACAGACTACGAGTGGTTCAGAAACTAAATCAGTGGTGAAAGGTGCCCTTCCGTCAGGTTTCTTTGATAATAAAGAAGCTGACCTTCTTGCCCGTGGAATAAAGCTTGTTAAACCAGATATCAAGTGAGTTTCTTTTGTTTGTCTTTACCTCAGACTGTTGTGGTCATTTACTTTTCTTACATTTGAAATTGAGATCCAATGAGTCATGATCTTATGGGGTTGTAAAAGAACTGAAGAATTCTCTTTGCGAACTTATATAAACATCAATCTGTTTACAGGGATGAATATAAAGAATTTGAGAAGTTGATACAAGAAGATCTGCAAGTAGTGGATAGCCGCATGGAAGAAGAAGAGGTCAGATAACTTTCTTTCAGTATGAACTTTTTTTTGACAACTTCATAAACTCTGCTTTTTAAAACTTATAATTGTTTTTTCCGCACTCTTATTCTCAGGTTGATGCTGCAGAAACTATAGAAGAGGAGGAACAACGAGAGCAAAGGTGATTTGATACTTTAGTTTGTTATAGCAAGAAGATGAAAATGTTGAATCTTGTTTAAGATAATTACTTTGCTTCTCCTTTTGATATTTTTCTGACAGATCTTACAAAGAGAAAGTAGAGATTCTGAAGAGGAAGAAAATGGAACTGAAAGCGGCTAGATTAGCTAAGCGCAGTAAAACCTCTGAAGGGTCTGTTAAAAAGCCAAAGAAAACCGAAGAAGAATCGCCCAGCGATGATGAGGATGACGAAGTGTCCGCTGTTGATTGGAGAGCTCAACATCTTTGAAAATAGATAAGTGTAACTGGTAAAACATTCAATCTTCTGTTAGAATCGTTAGAGGAAACAAATCGATATATTGGATTCTCGAAGCTTATTATCTGCAATTTCAAAGGATAAATTTGTATTTGAGTATAGTTATTGGGTTATTGTTATGATTCAGAACTTAATTTTCATCACCGGAGTTGTCGAAAAGGGCCTGAACATTTGAGGAAGAGGTAAACCTGAAACTGTGGCTGTTGATAAAACACTTAACTATTTTATTCGAGTGTTTCCATGTTTTTTAAAGTTTTAAAACTCTATTGACTAAACAAATGTAGAATTAATGATGAAGGCATATATAGAAACCAATCAGGGGTCAAATATTTCTGAAAACTAATTTGGGGTCAAGAAGGAAGAAGACACACCAACTAAAACTTAACTATATTTTAATAGAATTTTGGACTGATTGTGATCGCCAGCCATATGCTTATAACTTATAAATTGCATCCGGCTTTTCCATTATAAACCATTGACATGAAATATTAAAATCGAGATATATGATCAAAGAACAAGGAACCAATAACGTTATGTTATCTTATTTACAACTTGGAAAGGAGTCCACAAAAAAAATGAGAACCAGCCAAAGCAAAGGTCGGTTAATGCACAGTTGATATAAACTAGTAATTTCCCCATTAGCAATAGCTACATAAATTAATTAAACTAATTACTTCGGACCTAACTGAAGCACTTAATCTCCTAAATACCTTAACATTATCTAGTCTTGACTAATCAAATGTTGTAAATGGGTCACGTGAATTTTATAATGGTAAAATATTAAAATGGTCTATGGACATTTCACTTTAGAGTCTATCCATCATAAGTCCATAACACTTGTATTGCTTTGTCAGCACAACTTGATTTCCAAAACGTAATCTGCAGAACATCACCAAAAACTTTATCACATGTAACTTTTAATGACTTATAACTTGTGGTGGTTAATTGGGTATATAAAAGAAGACTCTTATATGGTGCTCTTCATGGGTCATACTAAAAATAAGCACTTATCATTGTTTCTTCACCTTATTTTTATTCTTTAGCACCACATTTTCTTCTCTTATGTCCACATGACTTCAAAATATAATATAGCAGGGGCATTGTGAAACACAATGACAATATAAATAAACTTTATCTAGCTTTTAGAAAATCAAATTTTAAATAACAGCACTATCCAGAAGAAGAAAAAAAGCACACGAATTTTTTCTATAAATTTCGCCGCTTCGATGTATTTGTTCATCGACATAAACTTGAGTTGCTATTTATTTCCTTTATGATAAATACATTTCAAAATTCAAAAACTCAGGCGCCAATTTTAGACGTAACTGAAAATCACAAAAAAGGAAAAAAAAACAGAGAGAGGGGAAACAAATTAAAATAAAAGAGAGAAGAGAGATTAAAAAAAAAAGAAGCAGAGAAATTGTATTCTTCAAATATCCGATTATCTGATTAAAAACCGAAATCGTGATTGGGAGATAATGGGAGGTAGTAGCGGCGGCGGAGATTCTTATCGGAGCAGCGGAGATTCGGATGTGGAAGAGGATTACGAGGTGGATGATTTCGGAGATGAGATTGTAGAATCTCGAGGAAACAGATTCAATTCTCTCCCCAATTTTTTAGGGTTAGACTTCGCCGGCGGTAAAGGAGGAAAATTCACCGTCATTAATGGAATCAGAGATATTTCCAGAGGCTCCATTGTTCATCCCGATAACCGGTTAATATCGATTCTCGTCTTGTTTTTCAAATATTTACTCTCAAGTCCTTATGGTTTTCAGACGTATAGTCCCTATGTTCTATTTTCTTTTTTTTTTAGTCCACTTACTTTGTTATATTATTCAGGGTATGGGGTCAATTGTAGTGAAAACAAATTAATTAGGGGTGTAATTGTGATTTTCACCTTCTTCTTTTATTTTATCGTAGATTACATATTCTTCGGTTATCCATCCATTTCCCCGCCAACTTAATGACACGTATCACTTTCTTAATGGTCACAACAATAGAACGTTTTCCTAAGGGTCCCACTTCATTCCTGAAAAAAAAACTCTGTTTTGCTGAAGTGTGGAATAATAATATCAGAAGTAATTAGTTTAGTTTAGCTGATCACTCTTGGGATTTGCAGGTGGTACAAGGCGTGGACGATGTTCATAATGATATGGGCACTTTATTCTTCATTCTTCACTCCATTGGAATTCGGATTCTTCAGGGGATTACCAGAGAATCTCTTCATTCTCGACATCTTGGGCCAAATCGCTTTCTTAATAGATATTATCTTAACCTTCTTCGTCGCTTATCGTGATAGCCGAACTTACAGAATGATCTATAGACGCAGCTCAATCGCTTTACGGTATTAATTTAATAACTCTCTTCTCTGTTTCTGGCTTCTTCTGAAAAATGTCTCTTAATTCAATAAACCCTTTTTGTAGGTACTTAAAATCAACTTTTATTATTGATTTTCTTGCTTGCATGCCATGGGATATCATCTACAAGGCTGCAGGAGAAAAAGAAGAAGTGAGATACCTATTGTTGATAAGGCTATATAGAGTTCATAGAGTAATCAGTTTTTTCCACAAAATGGAGAAAGATATAAGAATCAATTACCTTTTCACAAGAATCGTCAAGCTTATATTCGTCGAGCTCTATTGCACACACACCGCCGCTTGTATCTTCTATTACTTGGCCACGACGCTACCTGCTTCTCAAGAAGGTTACACTTGGATTGGAAGCTTGAAGTTGGGAGATTACAGTTACTCCAAGTTTAGAGATATCGATCTTTGGACTAGATACACTACTTCTATGTATTTTGCTGTTGTTACTATGGCAACTGTTGGTTAGTTCTCATAACTGAAAAAACTTTTGCTTTTATTCTGTTTTTTTCGGTTATAATCAAAACCCCTAACATGATATGCTTATTTTGGTGCAGGTTATGGAGATATACACGCGGTTAATATGCGGGAAATGATATTTGCGATGGTTTACATTTCATTCGATATGATTCTAGGAGCTTACTTGATTGGTAACATGACAGCTTTGATTGTAAAAGGTTCGAAAACAGAGAGGTTTCGGGATAAGATGGCTGATATTATGAGGTATATGAACCGAAACAAACTCGGTAGAAACATCCGTGGTCAGATCACGGGACATTTGAGGTTGCAGTATGAAAGTAGCTACACTGAGGCAGCTGTTCTTCAAGACATCCCTGTCTCTATCCGCGCTAAGGTATGACCAATGAATGTTTTATAGAGATGCTTATTCAGATTTCAGATGTAAACCTATGTTTTTTTGTTACTGCAGATTGCGCAAACTTTATACTTGCCATATATTGAGAAAGTTCCTCTCTTTCGTCGGTGCTCAGCTGAATTCATTAACCAGATTGTAAGCTTTTTTATTTGGACTGTAAAAGTTTAAACTTTTCTTGAGGTTGACTCACTTTTGGTTTGATTACAGGTTATTAGACTTCATGAAGAGTTCTTTCTTCCTGGAGAAGTTATTATGGAGCAAGGAAGTGTTGTTGATCAACTCTACTTCGTTTGTCATGGTGTATTGGTAAACAAGATTCCACCTTTTTCGTTTATAAATGCTTAGAATTGTCTGAAATTCAAAGTTAGTAAAAAATAATGAAATCAGGAGGAGATAGGTACAGCCAAGGATGGATCTGAAGAAATAGTGGCAGTTCTACAACCAGATAGTTCTTTTGGAGAGATTTCAATCCTCTGCAATATTCCTCAGCCTTACACTGTTAGAGTTGCTGAGCTATGTCGGATTCTAAGGCTTGATAAGCAATCTTTTATGAACATTCTCGAGATATATTTCCACGATGGACGGAGGATTCTCAACAATTTACTTGAAGGGAAAGAATCAAACGTACGGATTAAGCAACTGGAATCGGATATAACCTTTCATATCAGTAAACAAGAGGCAGAGCTAGCTTTGAAGTTGAATAGCGCAGCTTTCTACGGTGATCTTTATCAGCTTAAGAGCTTGATTCGAGCTGGAGCTGACCCGAATAAGACAGATTATGATGGAAGATCGCCTTTGGTATTATTGTCTTAAAGCTTCTCAGATTCTTTAACCAACATTGGAACATATAGCTAACATGTTTTGTTTTTGTTTTGATAGCATCTTGCAGCGTCTAGAGGATATGAAGATATTACATTATATCTCATTCAAGAATCAGTAGACGTAAATGTCAAAGATAAATTAGGGAACACGCCGTTACTTGAAGCAATCAAGAACGGGAATGATCGTGTTGCGGCGTTACTTGTGAAAGAAGGAGCTACGTTGAGCATAGAGAACGCAGGGACTTTCCTTTGCACGGTGGTGGCGAAAGGAGATAGCGATTTCTTGAAACGGCTTCTTGGTAATGGAATTGATCCTAATTCTAAAGATTATGATCATAGGACACCTCTTCATGTTGCTGCCTCTGAAGGATTATATCTCTTGGCAATGCAATTGGTAGAAGCAAGTGCTAATGTTCTTGCCAAAGACAGGTATATATATTCTCTTTGATTCTTTAGCATACCAAATAAAAAGCGGTTTGTTTTTTTTGGCGGTTGGTAACGGTTTTTTTTTGTACTTGAATTAGATGGGGAAATACTCCTCTAGATGAAGCTTTGGGTTGTGGGAACAAAATGTTGATAAAATTACTTGAAGACGCTAAGAAATCTCAAATCTCTTCGTTCTCTAAAGAGCTCAAAGGTAGTTTAATCGGATTATAGATCAAGTTACCTATATTTTATTGGATGTTTAAGACTTTAACAAGTGTTTTTTTTTTTTTTTTAAATCATCTGCAGAGAAAGTCAATAAGAAGAAATGTACAGTGTATTATTCACAACCTGATGATACGAAAGAGAAAAGAAGACGCGGGATTGTATTGTGGGTGCCTCGAAGCATCGATGAACTTGTAAGAACTGCAGCAGAACAGCTCAATGTCCCGGAAGCTTCTTGTGTATTGTCTGAAGATGAAGCTAAAATCATTGATGTAGATTTGATAAGTGATGGACAAAAACTGTATTTAACTGTTGAAACATAATATGATTCAAACAAAATTTCCAAAAAAAACAGAGTATTTTAGATACAGAGTATATTACAAAAGAATTATAATGTTATAATTAAAATGATTTCTTTACATTCTTCAAATGCATCGAAGAATCGAGACAATTCGTCTTCTCGATCACGTTTCTACAACGGTTTAAATTCCGTAAGAGCTCGCTGGCTTTCTCCTTTGTCTTCTCCTCGCATCCTACTTGTAAAACAACTAAAAGTTTCTCAAAGGCACCAACTTGAAGAGCTTCAACTAAGAAACGATCTTCACTTTCTCCATCTTTCTTATTCTCCCATAGCTTCCAAAGAATCGAGACCGAACATTGTGTCGCAAGATCCGAAACTCGAAGAATCCTTTTCACTAGAAGAGGAACAATCAAAGCGTTTCTAATAATATCTTCTTTGCCTTGCTCGTTATCGCATATAACGTTTAGAACAACGATACATCTCTCGCAAACGCTCTTTTCCGCGTTGCTCACAATCATCTCTGTGATCAATTCAACAAGACCTAGTTTCACGAATCTTGCGGCGATCTTGTTGTTACAAGAAATGGCTCTATAAATCGCCACTAGAGATGATTTCGTCGAGCTCGTCGAAACAGAGTCTTTGATGATCTTAATCAGTCCTTCACAAGCTCCTTCGATCTCTGTAAACGCGTGCACATACCTCTTGTCTATTGCAATAACCTCTCTGATGATAAACGCAGCGTTTTGTCTCGTTTTAGCATCCGTGCCGTTCAAGAACAACCGTACGAGACAGTTAAGAGAAGCCGTTGATCCCATCTTCGAGAAACCTTCTGATCGATTCAGAGGCAACCATGAAGAGAGAACAAACAAGATTTCTTCCAATAGACGCACGTGTACCTCACGCGCCGCTGCGAATCTTTCGAAACAAGAAGAGAGCGCGAAAACGCCGCCGTTTTGGACCAAACACTTCTTGTTGGTCTCTCCTCCTTCTCTTCCCAAGTTCTTGATTTTACTTAAAATCTCGAAACATTCGGCATATTCCTCACGCGCCGCCGCATTTTCTAATCTCCGACTTATCTCCGCCGCATCACGCGGTGACAACAACACACGCGGTGACTGAATCCTCTCAATTCTTGGTGATCGGAGTTGAGATGTAATCTTGGTTTCCACGGCGGATATATCGCCGGAAGTCAATTGATTACGTCTCTTTGCTCCTCCTCTTGATCTCCATGGTAACACCATAATTCCTTCTTTTCTCTTTTTTTTGGTTGGTTTCCTTAAGAATTCAGATAGTTTTTGATTATCCGATGCAAACTGAAATGCTTTGATGAGATTGTATAAATATATGTTTGTTTACGTGTTTATATATATGCATGTATTAGGTTTTGTATTTATATATAAAGTGAGAAATGGTCAAAGGTTGTATATGCTTGAAAGAGAAAAAGGTATGAAATGGAACGTTTGGTTTAGTTTTGTGAACTGAATTGGAATGTTGACCGTTGAAATGTTGGATTATTATTCTGGGTCCAGATTTATGACTCAAAAAATTTCCGTTGTTAATTAAGTTTACTAATTCATTTAGATTTAAATATTGGTAACACAAAGTAAGCCTACTAATTTGATCATTAAATATCGGTATTTTTTGTGTTAGTAAATAGTATTCTATGAAAACATAGACTATACGCGTGTACGTGTTTCTCCCCTTATATACTTTTATGCTTTACATGTTATATTTTAATTATTATTATACGATATTTAATGAGAGTCCTATAGTTATGACCATCTTGATGACGTATATAGCTTAACCATATTTATATAGTACAGATTACTAAGCGTTAGATATTTGAAGTAGACGGGGAAAAATTGGACTTGACTCGAGTACGCATGTGAGACTCATTCTGTGAATTAAGAAATATTTATTGGTGAAATAAATTACATTATAAAAGTAATTACAGAAAAAAACCGAGTAGGGAAGACTTTAGACCAGACGCTGGTGCGACTCGGGCTGGGTCGCATTTCTGTCTTCGGGTCCGTGTTTTGTTTACTTTTCCCGGCGTCATTGTTCCTGATTGTTTCTGCATTAAAAGTTCAATAAATTAATATTTACGCGTAGACTAACATATATACCTTACGTAACATAAAAGTTAGGAGTATCTGAATAAACTGGGGCATTTGAATTTTGATCCCACCAAATGGTTCGAAACCTACCAAACAGATCAAACACGATTATAAAAGATTTAATACTATATTTAAATGAAAATAGTCGGTGCCGAAACGATCCACAAAAGTTAAGTTCACTTTCATTAGAAAAATCAAACCAAAACCGGATTAAATTCCCAGTTTAATCCCGGTTCTGTTTTTCACCAGATCTTAACCAGATCAATGAAACATAAGCCAGTTGGTTCGATCAAAATCATCTGGCTCTAATTCTCATGTTCTTTTTGTCCAGATGAACTAAGTTCCAAACTTCAATGGCAAGAGTATTAGTAATCGAAGGCAAGCATATTGGACAGGAATCGAGTGATTGGTTCTTAAAAAACCAAAAATCTGCTCAAACTGCTTATGGTTTAAAGAATTCGAACCTCTTTTTAAATTTCCGAGTTCATTTCGGAGAAAACCGGAAACAAGAATCGAAAAAATCAAAACTGAAACGAGAAATCGAAACCCAGAAAACATAGAAAGAAGAGATAGATCTGGAAAATTTCTCTAAAAAAATTTGGACCATTTCTCGATTTGTGCGTGTCATCCTTGCGCAGGGGCCATGCTAATCTTCTCTGTATCGTTCCAATTTTATCAGATGTCCCCGAAGGGACAATCATCACTGTCACTCCAACGCTATATAAACCTTCTGTTTTCTTCCAAGTTTACCGGTGTGGGATAATCGAACGCAGAAGAGATATTTAATCAATTTGGGCTTGTGGGCTTCTTTTCCTCGTCCATATGTTTTTTGTTTAAAGTCCATCCATATGTGTCTTTCATAAAGAATTTATGTTTGATTACAAATACGAGTTAGGTCGGTAGGCTAATCAAAAGCTTAACCATGATGAAAATGAACTGAAACTAAAATTCATTTTACATCTAATTTCAACTTGAAATTAACTTTCAAGACAATATTAAACATTAGGGAAACGATGTAGATATTACAGTATTTGCATTGTAAATTAAGGAGAATTGAACTAGTTTAAGGCCTTACTAAAATACTTTTGGTTCTGACTTTGATTTGGGGATATTGCCTTTCAATAGAAGATAATCTTTTGGGGGAAAAAAAAACTAGGATATTAGTAAACACTAAAATGATAACAATTGAGAAATTTATTTTATACATTCATATTCATTATAATTCACCTTACTAGGCAAAACAATGTTACAAATGCTCCACTATATCAAAGTTATCACATAACAAATACGCATTCAAACGAAATATGAGAATTTGAGACTTCTTTTCTAAAATCATACATCTCGTCGGCTTGGTACTACTGCTCTGTATCAATGGTTTGTCTTGTTGCTTGCCATGTTTTCAGACACAAAATCTTCAGGCTGCTGCAATAATTTTCTCAAACTGTTAAAAACAGAAACACCTTAAAAGTTAACCAAACAAAAACGCATTTATTAATTGCACAATAATTTGCCTCTCCATAGATCTACTACATGGAAGAAAGCTTATCCAAGTAGATATTGTCATAGAGATGCAAAATCAATATTGTCATCTTCCGACACAAAATTGGTACAGAGCTTATAACCTATTTGCTTTATAGATGACTGCAGCATTAGAATCTCAGGCACAAGAATAAAAGATCTCAAGATTCAAAAACAATATGAAAATGATTTGAACAGCTAGACACTATGTTTATGATTTGAACAGCTAGACTCTAACAGAGATAAAAGTATTATATATGAAAATTTGAACATAGTGACCAAATGTGGTTGTGTAACCTCCATAGAGCTACTCCATGGAAGAGAAGAGTTCCATGAATATAATGCCATGGAGGTCAATGCTCTAATATTGTCAACTTCCGACACAAAACTGGTACAAATATAAACCAATCTTGCTTTGTTAGATGACCTGAATAAAGTAAAACACCACCTAACAAACAAAATTTCAAAACCTAAAAACTGAGATGGGATATAGAGGGTGAAAGAAAACGAAGCTTATTAATATACTCTTGAGGATTAGGGCAACCGATAGAGTTAGTCAAAGCGAAGCCGTTTATTATATTGTTGGGCTTTTAAGGTTTTATATTGGGCCCTCGATCCAACTGTTAAAAACGCCCAAGAATTGAAAAGGAATAAAAAGGAACAGCAAACAAAAGTGGTGGAAAAAAACAAGTGGCAACGATGATGTGGATTTTTTCACCAAGCCGATTCGACACCGACGAATGATGTTTAAATGGTCTCTGTATACGTCATCAATTTCAATGTTGCACGTTTTGATTGTTGTAGTGGAGCTATTGGATTCATGCTCTTTCTGAGTTCTGACAAAAGTACGAACTCGAACTCGAAGTACTTTTTTTACGTATAAAATATATAAACCGGTAAAAAGATAATACTGAACCGGAAATACAATAATACATTTATCAACCCAAAGTCAAATATTGCGGAGAAATTACTTCCATTTTATTCACCTGATTCGCCAAAAGAATATTACAACAATGGCGATCAGATTCAGACCAAGATCAGTTGTATAATCACCTCTATACATTATTAATAAATGCTTGAGATTTAAAATGAAATGCGAATTTACAAATTCTTCTTTCAATAAAATCAAAAGCTTTTCAAGCTCTTGTTCATTTTTTGTTTGGTTTCTTCACTGCTGCTGCTGAGTATCAATGGTAGTGTCTTTACCAGAGGTTGTTGTTGCTGCTGCTTGTCTTGATGTTTCCACAACCTCGTCTGTCTCTGAAGCTGTGTTGTCATATGTGAATACTCGCATTGGATGATCAAATTTACAGCTTGGACCAAATTTGCAGATTCCATAGCGAGTATAGAACACACACAACGGTTCTCCCTATCCAATAAACAATTAGAAAAAAAACCGAAGAAAATTTAAAGAAAATGCGTTCTCTTTGTTCAGTCTTTGAGCTTTTACCTGGCGTAAAGGAAGGCCAAGGGAACTTAAGAGGCAATCAGGAGGAGGAGCTTGTCTGTCTCTCGGATGATGAAATTTGCAAACTGTGCCAAATTTGCAGTCTCCTGTCTTCATGTAGAATTGACATTCTGGTTGTCCTGGTCTTTCCGGGAAAACGTTTTCCCTCGGTAATGCATAGTACCCTCCTACCGGAACAGAGGAGCTCGGGTTATAACCCGAGAATGACCCTTGAGACTGAGAGCCTGACTCGTTGGTCTCGTTCTGCTGTAAGTTTCTGTAGTTGAGATCATTTCCTGTTCCTGAAGGAGAAACTGATCCGAGCTGACCCTAACAAACATTCGATAATAATCAAAACCAAGCCATAAAAAAAGAGATTTTATCTTGTAGTTTTGAAAGCTTACGCTGTAAGGGTTCCATCCTTGAACAGGCACAACTCCTTGAGGCATGATTAAGGAGGTGTAGCTAGAAGGATCTTGCCATCGAGGACTAGCAATAAAAGAAGCTCTAGACCAAGGATAAGACTGTTGGCCTGAAGAAGGAACCATCATGTTGGTTGGTTGAGGCTGAGGGTGGTTGAATTTACAAGTCCCACCAAATTTACAATGTCCGGTTCTTAGAAAGTAAGCACAATCAACCTCATTCTGCATTATATATAAGATATTAACAGAGCATCACTAAGACTAAGAGGATGAAACAATGGGAGAGAAGTAAAAAAAGTAAAAAAACATACCGAGCGTAGAGGATAGCCTAACATATTGAGTGAGACTCTTCCAGCAATGCCAGCTTTGTTCCTTGGATGATGAAACTTACATGTTACTCCAAACTTGCATGTTCCTGTCTTCAAATAGTACTGAACAAAACATGTAAATGTTTAGTTAGTTAGTTTGTGTAAGAAAATGATTCAATAACCAAAACTTGAGAAAACACACAACCTCGCATTCAGGCTGACCAATCCTTTCAGGGTATTCTCCTCTCATCCTTGCAGTTGCTATAACCTAGAAATTGGACAATGAGATTAGAAGAGATCAATACAAGTTCAAAGCTTTCGAAATTTTGATCCAACAACCAAACAGATCTTTTAAAGTCCAAAAACAGAGAAAGAGTACCAGTTCACGATCACGAGGATGATTGAAGCGACAAGTAGAGCCAAATCTACAAAGACCAGTTCTGATGTAATAAGAACAATCAGGTTCACCTGGTCGTTCAGGGTAAGAACCTGTTTCCATTGTTTCATCTGAACTCATATTCATTTGCCACATTGCATCTGATCACAAGAACCCACCAACCACCCCACCCCCAAAAAAAAAAAATAAACCCAATTTAATTATTCCTTCTAATATAAATTCCCGATCAAAAAAATTTTAAAAAGAAGAAATTAAGTGGACCTTGATTCATCAAAGGTGAGAGAGATGACATGGGAACTCCGGCATTAAAATCCATAGACGTGAAAAGAAATGTCTCCGACTCTGATGATGATGGTGATGATGATAATTAGCATTAGACATTATACTGTCATAACTCTCTACCAGAATCGATCTTCCTCCACCGAGGAAATGAGTGTTAAATGACAATGGAGGAAGAAGAAGAAGAATCGTGTAAACAGAGGTGAGAGGAACTGAAGAGAGAGACGAAAAGCAAAAAAGCGTTCTCGTCTCACCTCCACACAAATCAAACAAGAAATTTTCTCAAAATTTTATTATTTCCATGTTTATGTACCTACCATGACCATATTACCCCTACCGATTTTTTTCTTTTTTTCCTTTAGAGTCTGCCAATTTTTATTTTATCTTCTCCACCAAAATTGGACGGTACAGAACACGTCAGACATTTTTATTATCTTTGTCCTTTTCTATGTGGTTAATTTATTAAAAATAAAATAAAATATATTATTTCTAGCTAAATATGTTGAAGAAATGAAAAACATTAATAAAGCTTTTTTGATGCCACTGAAATTTGGTTGAACCTGGGTATGGTCTAAACCGAATTTGAACTAAAACTGAACCAACATCTAAACGAAACTAAAACAGTAGCAGAGACACATGCTAGATTTAGATTCTGTTACACAGTGATTACAATTATTAACTTTAATCGAAACACCAAAAGCCAAAGATTTGGGAAATTGAGCATGTCTGGTAATAGCTACGCTAGTCTTGAGTTGGTTGTTGCCTTGCTTTGGCTCTTTCAAGAGCCTTTAGCCTATTAGCTTCCATACGTAGTCTCTGTTCCTCGGAAATGTTCTGAGCTCTTTCCATTGCCTTTAATCTATTAGCCTCCATACGTGCTCTTTGATCTTCTGTGAGTTCACTGCTTGTATCCATGTTTTGTTCATCGCTCGGTGACTTCGGAGTATGACTCACATCCATTGCATTATCAATTACCTCATTCAACATACTGTCTTGAAAAGGATCATCGATTGTATCAGTATCAACAACATCAGCACTTTTCGATGGTATGTACTCCTCATCATGACTTGGCTGATCCATATCTTGGTTACCTTCATTACCTACAAAATTGCAATGGAGTAACAGAAATTGACCTTAAGTGAAATGCAGCCACACAAGAAGAAGCCTTTTTATCAATTTCTCTAAACTTATGTAGTCAACTAATTTCCAAGATTCTATTTGATATACCTTGATCATCAGAAAGAAGAGTATTTTCCTCTTGCTTTTCGTATAACTTGTTTGGATCAACACCGCAAGCGACCCTTTCTCTCAGTTCATTTATACAGATCTAAAAGGATAACACATAATCAGTATTTATCAATGTACCAAGTATAAATGCAAGGGGCAACATAACCCATTCAGTGAATATATGTAGTCTTTTAGTTACTTGCAGAAACTAAGGTATGAGGAACACAACAATCATATATACCAAGAAAGTTTAAAGCAGCACATGATTGATCACCAAAGAATGCTTGAAACAACCATCAGTACTGTATTCTCTGCCTTCAAACCCGGATTCATAATTTCAAAATTGCCATAAGGAAGATTCAAGGTGAATGAAGAACACTAATAATATCAGAGAAAGGGGACTAAGCAATCAGCAATGTACCTTAACACGCTTAGTAGAAGCAACGTGTTGCACTTTATTCACAAATTGATCAAATGAATAGTAAGGTAGCAAATGAGAGTGCCACTCACTGTACAACCTTATCAAATTCCCCAAATCGCTCACCTATATATCCGAATTACATATATCAAAATCCGAATCTGATAAAATAGAATCGAATCTGGGGAATAGAGACGACTTGCCTCTTTGCCTCGGCCACGATACTTGAAGGATTTAGGGAAATAGCGAAGAACATAGCCGAGACCATCCTCAGAGAGTAGCATACTAGGAGTTAGCTTAGGCCTTTGAACTCTCGCCTTCGTCACTTTGGGAACAGGCGCTAGGGAGGTTCCTTTTTTTGCGGAAGATCTCTGAAAGTCATTATTAGGGATTTGTGATGACGGAGCGGAAGAAGACGATGCGCCATTATTGCCGGCCGCCGGAGCCGATGATGGACAATCTCGAGACCAGTGACCGGGACGGCCACACTTGAAACATCCCGTAGGAGCTGATTCCATCCTTCACCCTTGGATCTCTTTGCCCTTTCTTTCTCTTAGGTCTTATCATTCACTGCGAAAACAATTTTGGCGGTTTTACTTTTTCTTTGGCGGGAAAATTAGATGTGTCGAACCGGGCGGGTATTGTTCGACCCGAGTATGTTAGCCGTTAGTAATGTTGCGTTTTATAACAATTGCAGATACTGTCAGATAGTCTTCATAAATCATAACTCTTCGACCAAAGCAAAAAAGTTTTCATAACTCTTTTTTTCCTTCTAACTTACAACGGCCTCATCAGTTTAGGATCATAAATAATTCGAAGAAAGGCTACTATTATACTCAGAGATTACAAATTTACAACTTTTATGTATATATTCTTACATTAAAAAAAGTAAAAAAAAAAAAGAAAAAACAGAAGAGGCGGTTAAAAGGATCAAATAGGCAATGTGCATTTCTTTTGAGAGTGTCCCAACAAATGACAACGACCGCACTGAACAATTCTCCTCGGCCTCTTAAGATTCTCAGCTCGAACCACTTTCTTCTTCGGTCTACCTGGCGGCCTCCGTGTCTTAGGTGGTAGTATTAACGGTAAGCACTTGTCCCCTTGTTGTTGCTTCTTCCACATATTTCTGTCCGGAGTTTCACCTATAACCTGCGAGTATGTTTGCTGATAGCTTCCAACCGTGAAACACGGCTCAGCAAATAGACGAGCGTTCTGTCCACAAGAGATGAGCGCTGCAGCAGCGTGAGCACAAGGTAAACCATAAAGCTGCCAACGGTTACAAGAACAATTCCGTGCTCGGATATCAACTATGTTTGTTCTCTCCGTCGAAACAATCTCAAATTCGACCTCGTTCGCTCGCAAAACCTGGTAACAATCAGCGTCCGAAATAGCTTCTGCGATCCGTTTCTCAGCTGATGGAACAAGTATCGAGTTCCATCTCAAGCTCACATCACGCCGTGTATCAAACCAAGATGATATTTGGTTTCGAATGTGTTCCATTGTTTGAACTATTGGGAGATCATGACATTCGATAGCCCAATTGTACAATACCTCCGTCGTAGCTAACGTGAAATGACCATACCGAACCACACCTTGGAAAAAGGCAACCGCCCAAAGATCAGGTGGGAATAGCTCAAACCATTGTATCACGTCTTGGGATATCTCAATCATCTCAGATATCTTAGATTCGAATTCTGCTGCGGTGAGAGCGTAGACAGCACTCCAGAACATGTTAACCAGCTTAGTGTTCTTGAACGTATCGCGGAAATTCTCGCTCACGTGACGGAGACAAAACCCGTGAAGAGCAGTTGGAAAATGAGACTTCACCGCTTCCACCATTCCCTGATGTCTCTCCGAGAGAATCGTGAGTCTCGGCGTGCTCTCTGAATTCATCCCGAGAAGTTTCCTTAGTTCTAAGAGAAACCACATCCAATTTTCATCGCTCTCGATATCAACAACCGCAATCGCGAGAGGAAACAGACCATCATCCGCATCAACCGCGGCTGCACAGAGTATGGTACCCAAATACTTACCTTTTAAATGCGCTCTATCGAGCTCAAGAAGCGGCCTACAACCGTTAGTGAATCCCGATATACATGCTCGGTACGCAATAAACAAGCGCTGGAAACAGTTATCAGGTCCAGAAGAAGAAACAAAAGCAAAGCTTCCAGGGTTTACCAGTTTTATCTGCTCACAATAAGCAGGAAGAAGACGATATCCTTCTTCGTAAGTACCATGAAGTGCAGCCATACTCCGCTCTTTCCCACGCCAAGCCTGCATATAAGAAACTGAAACTCCATGCTCATCACGAATATCTTGTAATATTTCCTTTGGTTTGTACTGAGGATTATCTCTAATCCTTGCTTCTAAAGACCTTGCGACCCAACCAACCGATGCTTGCTGATGATGGAGATCATGTACCCCTTCACAGGTATGCTCGCTGTTAAGTGTCCTAACCGAAAACGTGGGAACGCCAGGGCATTTGGCGACATGAATTCTCCATGGACAACCTTCTTTGGAACATTTGGCTATGAATCTACTTCGATCTGATTTCACTATACGAAGATCGAAATGCAGAGCTAAAGCCAAATCTTTCAAAGTTCTTCTGCAACTTTCCACATCTGGAAACTCTTTCCCAACTACCAAACCATGGTCTGTTCCCAAAATATCTTCGGAACCTAAAGCTATGAAAGCTTGATCAGCCATGACGCATTGTGTCTGAAAGCAGATTTTTGTTTAGTGCAGAACACCAATCATCTTAAGAATTGCACAGCCTCGTAAACTCCACTGTAAACAAAATAACAACAAGAAAATTTGGTTAAGAAAAATTATGATCTCCTGGGAATTAACAATCAAATACATTCGTAATTTCACGAACATTCCAAAATATGGATTGGCGAAACCAGGAAACTTAAGAAAGCCCTAATTCAGCTGATGAATCTACAGATACTAAGTAACTAGCTCAGAGTTTGTCGATATCTACGAAGGATGATCACAGATGTTGACGTCAATCAGAAACATTATGAGGTAGAATCCAAACGAGACACATCAAGAAACAGAAGACGATCAAAGAGGGGAATTGAAGAATTCCGAATAAACAAATCCAAATTACCATTGGGAGTCTCTGGAACGGCGAAGAAATCTTCGAAAACAAAGTCAAAGATCTGGATGATAAGTGAAGCGAATCCAGATGATAGCAGAACGAAGCGATCACAATTTGAATCGGAGACTCATTTTTCAGACAATGTCAAGGGAAGACGAAGATGCAAGCGATGGCCGGAATAGTTGCAATGTAAGAAGGACAAATAATTCTAATGGGCCTTATTGATTGGGTCTTATTACCTAACCCAAACACAAAAGGCCCAAATATATTACGCGGGTTATTTTGAAAAATGTCTGTTATGCAGGTTTAAGATATTTTTATAAATGTAATATATTATTTCCACAATTTTTAGGAGTGATTTTCTAAAATTTTCAGCAGGATATTTTATCAAAACGCGCAGATAATTAAGTTTAGTCTGTTATGGGACAGATTAATCCACTTCAACACCTGTACTTGGGAACGTAAACTAATTTTTTACAGATTAAAAAAGGGTTAAAATTAGATATTACAGAAATTGAAAGCGAGGATGGTTCTCCATGCTTTTGGGAAAAAGGTAAGAGTTTTTGAGATGAGATTGAGAATTAAAAAAAAAAAATCCAAACTCTTCTTCATTGATCACCGTTGGCTTGGATTTGTTCTCCTTCTTCTTCTTCCTCCTCTCTTTCTCCTTTCATTTTTTACGTCGGTCCTTCAATCTCCCTTGAAGGACCCGACCATTGCTTTATCCTAAACTAAACAAAAAATCTTGTCCTTTTCTCTGTTTCTTTAAATTTTGATCATCATGCATTGTTTTCCGTGTTTCTCTTCTCCAAAGAACAAGAAATCTTCAACTGCGAATGAGACTAACGACAACGAACCTAGACCACCTGGTACAGAGCGAAAACGAGCAGATGATACAGAGCAACCGGAAGAAACGACGTTGAAGACATTTACTTTCCGAGAATTAGCGACGGCGACGAAGAATTTCCGACAAGAATGTTTGTTAGGAGAAGGTGGATTCGGTAGAGTTTATAAAGGAACGTTTCAATCCACTGGCCAGGTTCTTTCTTAAATCATGATTAATTACCTAAAGTTAGATACTTATCAATGATCCATCCGTTATAATTTGGTCTTGTTTTGTTTGGAGAATGTAGGTGGTGGCTGTAAAGCAACTAGACAAACATGGATTACATGGGAACAAAGAGTTTCAAGCTGAGGTTTTGTCTTTAGGCGAACTCGATCATCCGAATCTTGTTAAGCTTGTTGGGTACTGCGCAGATGGAGATCAAAGGCTTTTGGTTTATGATTATATCTCTGGAGGTTCCCTTAAAGACCATCTTCACGGTATTATTATATTCAAAGCTTCTTTTCTCAACTCATTTAAAAACAAATTGTTGAGATTTTGGATGTTTGTTTTTTGCAGAATCAAAATCAGACGAATGCAAACCGATGGATTGGACAACGAGGATGCAGATAGCTTATGGCGCAGCGCAAGGGCTGGATTACTTGCACGAGAAGGCCAATCCACCAGTGATATACAGAGATTTGAAAGCTTCAAACATTTTGTTAGATGATGAGTTTACTCCTAAACTTTCTGACTTTGGTCTGCATAAGCTAGGACCAGGGACTGGTGGTGATAAGATGATGGCTTTATCTTCTCGAGTCATGGGAACTTATGGTTACTCCGCGCCTGAGTATACTCGAGGTGGAACTCTCACTATGAAATCAGATGTCTTTAGCTTTGGAGTTGTGTTACTTGAGCTCATCACAGGAAGAAAAGCTCTTGATACTACTAGACCTAATGATGAACAGAGCTTAGTTTCTTGGGTAAGAAGCAAACCATAAAGATTACTATTTTTGTTTGTTTCCTTGCTGAACAATTCATGTTATTCGCAGGCACAACCGATATTTAGAGATCCGAAAAGATATCCGGATATGGCAGATCCAGTTTTGGAGAAGAAATTCTCAGAGAGAGGGTTAAACCAAGCAGTGGCAATAGCTTCAATGTGTGTGCAAGAAGAAGCAACGGCTCGTCCTTTGATAAGCGATGTTATGGTTGCGCTTAGCTTCCTTTCGATGCCTACAGAAGATGGTATTCCCACAGCAGTTCCTATCTTATCCTTCAAGGACAAGACCATGTCTATAGCCTTAAGCCGACATGATTCACGTTTTGCATCATCTTTTACTGAAGCAGCTACGAAAGATGATAACAAGTCTAGTAGTACATCATCAGACGAAGAATCATCCTTGGACAGCCAAAAGGAGTGTGTGAGCAAGAAGAAGAAGAATAAGAATAAGAAGAAACATGATAGCTCAATGGAATCTGATTCTAGCTCAGATGATGAAGATGAAAGGGAACAAGATAGTCCACCACCACCTATTGATGAGAAGAACCCGGCGCAGAGCTTGAAGATTAAGTATAGATATAGCTGGGAAGATGTGGATGTCAGTGATGAGAGGCTAAGCAGTAAAAGCAGCCAGAAATCACATGATGAAAGCACTTCTTCGCGCTATGATAGCGACAGAGATAATGATGATTCAGTACCTAGGAAAAAGGAAGAGAAAGAGAAAGATGAGGAAGAAGAAGAGGAAGAGGAAGAGGAAAAGCATCTTGAGCACATTCCTAGCTCAAAAACTGATGATGAACAAAGTGTTTACTTTGATGATGATGATTCAGGAGATGACAATGGAGCCTCTTTACATCGGATGAAATCAGAGGTTGAGACTGATTCTGTTTAAGATGATAATGGAGG
Source organism: Cardamine flexuosa (assembly GCA_963555745.1). NCBI lineage: Eukaryota > Viridiplantae > Streptophyta > Magnoliopsida > Brassicales > Brassicaceae > Cardamine > Cardamine flexuosa. The sequence goes on along the minus strand of OY743219.1, from coordinate 616,665 downwards.
CTCTTTGCATCAGACAAAATCAGAGTTTTATAAGGTTGATTCTGTTGAAGACTGAGATTTTTTCAAGATTTTTCATCCATCCATTGAAGCTAAAGACACAAAAGAGTTTGAATCTTTTGTTTTTACTTTTTTTTTTGGTGGGAGAAAACTCTCAATTTGGTAACATTTTGGCGTTTTCCTTACCAAATAATAATCATCTCTCTTTATTTATGATGAAGATGTTTTGGATTTGATACTTTGATAGATAAGCAAAGAAGCTGTAAAAAAATCAGATGATCTGATATAGAAAACAAACTCAGCTTTTTTGTAATTTTCTTATACCTAACCTATGAAAAAATCAGAACGGTAATCAATTATTTATAAATGAAATGAAAAACACAATCTTTATTTTTTTCTTGTCAACTGTAGTTTAGAAGTTTTAAACGAAAATTATGTATTTTTCTAAAATCAAATTGTTATACTATTTGATTTTAATAACAATCCACGTGATGTAAATCAAACACTAAAACATTATGTATTTCTTTTAATAGAACATAAGATAACAAATAGTACATCATTATAAACAAAGCACACGTATGAGATAACAAACCCTAAATATGAAGCTTAAGAATCAATCTTATCCTATGAGCAAGATTAGATTTATCCAGAGGAAAAGGAAAGAATTAGATTCTCAATTTGGATATACATACTCCCTAAATTAGATAATTAAAAGATAGAAAACAATTTCATATAACTTAAATATACACATATTATCCTATTTTTGTAATTAAGGATAAGTCTTTGGGATTTTCCTTTTTTTTAGTCAACGACAATTGTCAATAGTCAAGAAATACTCAACAGTTTTAAGTCTTAAGAATTAAATTTTTAAAATGAGACCACTTAAGTTTACTTTTCTTTCGTGATTTTTATTCGAGTTTAAGAAAGTTTGTTTAATTTAAAAAAAAGAAGTTATAGGGATTGACCCAAATTTAGATTCGTAAGAATTGTCAGCTGTGAGATCTAATGAACAGCAGAGGAAGCAACACGTGTCAGAATCCTAAAGATTCTTAAAAGGAGGTCCCACACTAAATCCTTTTAAGGTTTATTAACAGAAAGAGAAGGAAGAATCCTACCAAAAACTCCCAAAATCTGAGTCCGCTTTTCAAAGTTGTCTCCTTTTTGCTTTTTTTCTATTAGAGAGAAACCCCACTTGATCCCTTCTCCTCCTATAAAAATACCTTTTTTTCTCTCTATTTCAATTCCATCAAAGTCTTAAGATTTCTTGGGTTTTGCTCTGTTTCTGATTTGATTCGTAGAGTTTTTAACTGTATTTGATGTGTTTGATTATGGAAACGGATGGTAACGACGGTGGTGTTTTAGCTCCGCCGTCTAATTTCTCGATGGTTGAAGATGGTATTTACCGATCTGGGCTTCCTCAACCTGAGAATTTCAGTTTCCTCGAAACCCTAAATCTTCGTTCCATCATGTAAGATTTTGATTGATTTCTCTTCTGGGTTTATTCAAATATAATGTTTTGATTGGATTAATAAAGTTATTGTTTTGATTCACCAAAACAGTTATCTGTGTCCTGAACCATACCCAGAAGAGAATCTGAAGTTTCTTGATGCCAATAACATTAAGCTTTTCCAATTTGGAATCGAAGGCAAAACGGTGAGTTTCATCAAAGCTTTCGTTGACAGATATTCTTGTTGCCTTGTGGCTTATGTCGAATTGTGTATGATCTGCAGGATCCAATGCCAAAAGATACAGTCTTGGATGCTCTCAAAGTCTTAGTTGGTAAGAAGGATAATGTCTTTGATATCTATATATAGGTGGCTCTTATTAGCCGTTTCATGAGTCTTAAAAGTATATATTTTGTTTCTTCTCTGCAGATGTAAGAAACCATCCAATTCTCATTCATTGCAAACGTGGAAAGGTAATTTTACAATTTCTTCTACGAACTTAGCCTCTTTATGTGGTCTTGGCTTGTTTTGTGAGTTATTTATGGTTTGGTGAACTTATAATGAATGCAGCATAGGACAGGTTGTCTAGTGGGATGCTTAAGAAAAGTTCAGAGCTGGTGCTTATCATCGGTGCTTGAGGAGTATCAGAAGAACGCTGGTATAAAGTGGAGACAAAGGGACTTGAATTTTATAGAGACCTTTGATATAGTGAGCTTGAGGCAGTGTCTCCTCAGCATCATGTATCGCTATCATGGTTATGGCTTCAAGAGGAGAAGGTTGCTTCATGAGGAAGAAAATGTCCAGACACCTAAACCACAGGCGGCTAAAGTTTGAAGAAGAGAGAGCAGCAATGATGAGGAGGGATATGTTTCGGGGTTCTAATTTGATATTCGACTGATGAGGATGATTCTTTTATTAGGACAAAGTTAGTTTATCTCAAAATTCTTACTCAGAAGTTTTATTTGGTTTTCTAGAAATAGAATGTGCAGAAAGGTTATTATTCTTCATTACAAACTGATGCATGAGAGAGGTCATTTAACTTAATGACCACTTATGCATATTATGTTGCATTTTTTTTCTTTCGTCAACTCTTCAAGTTGCCTTTTATCTAATTGTTTTGAATACTTTCAAAAACAATTATTTATACAATTAATTTGAAACAGTAACTGCATGAGTGGAACGCAATGCAAAATAGCAGACTTTAACTCATAGAAAGAGTTCTTAAACACTTTATTAAACCTTTTAACAAGCTTTCCATAGTATTTTTGTAACTTAATGATCTTAGTGGTGGGTTCTAAAAAACTAAACATATAAAAATTGCAGTTTAGAGAATTTCTAATAGTTATGGTAATTACAAGTCCTATATACATATGATTCTGATATTAGTATTATTATTATTATCACTATCTTCAGTGAATTTAAAAGTTGAAATTTTTTTTTTTTTTTTCAAACATTGTTGCATTATATAAACTTTTCAACCACTGGATCCTAAAATTGACAGAAAATTAATAAGATTAACCTCTCCTAGTCCTAGCCAATCAAATTCGGTAGTAAAGTTTTGTTGTAAAATCATTAAAATGGAAAACAGAGGAGGTTAAGAGTATGGAGTCATATTCCAATTTACACCATGTGCACTGCAGGACAAGGTTTCTGACTAATTAGCACATGTATTAATACAAGTATGCTCTAAAGTTGTTTTAAGGATTATTAAAACTAATTTCATTCGCTTTCTTTAACGTGAAGAGATCGTATTCTGATTATCTATCATGGTTTCACTCATCTTTACTACAGAATATAATAATTTATCTATATATTTTTTGTCAACAAATCAATCTAACGTGTTAGAAAAGAAAGTTATCCTTTTGATTTTCATTCTCAGTCTCCATGTGATCGAGTCATCGAATTGGGCCCAGTTGAAAACATGTGCAACATATAATTGACATTTTCAATGTAAAACGAAAACCGAGAAAATGAATAACCAGACGAACAGCCTAAATTTTCTGACCGGAACTAAACCGTAACAAACCAAATCAAATCTTACCTCAGCCAAGTATCAGATTAAAACTCAAGACCAAGGACGCAAATCAGAGTGACAATGACTAAATCTTCTAAGTGAGAAATTTCATGTCACTATGAGAATACCAAAAGTCTGCGCATAGACGTGCTTGGCAGATCATCCAGACCTAAGGTTTCCGCTGTTCATGTCTGAAAAGAAACAGAGGTGCTGAGTTTTGAATATAGACATCTATGTTTAGGTCAGCAAGAGTTTTTTGAAAACAAGAAGATGTCTGCACAATGACGTGCTTGCAGCTTCAATAGGCAAGTAACTTCAAGCTCGTTAATCCTAACACACAATCCAGTTAAACCAAACGTGCACTGCAGAAATCTAACAAACAACAAAATAGTGCTTACTTTGCTTATCTTGTTCATCTAAAACTTGTCTGACAAAGAAACAGAGGTTGTTGATCTAAGATCACTCCTCTCCTCTCCTCTCCTCTTCCTAACTAAACAGATTCGTGCCCTTAAAATGTTATGCGGAAACAAATAAACAGACTATAATGCTAAACCAAATGGCATCAAACCTTCACTTGCACTTCTAACACACACTTGAGAAAGAGAAATACTCAAAGTACCAGTCTTTATTCATATAACATCCCCTCCATTTTAGAAAATAGCAGATAATAAGTACGAGATCATAAAAAGAGGTAGAAGCCATAAGCATCATCAACAAAATGATGGATTTAGGGGTAAAGAGTAGCAAATCATAAACTTCAAAACCAAAAAGATGACAAATTTTCATGAAATTGAAACATTGAATTACTTCTTCAAGCTTCCTCTGATGCCAGGTTTAGGTTTGGACTCAACTAATGGTGCTAAGACAGCATGGAGATTCACAAGCTTTGATTCTTCATAAGGGATCTTAGGATGCTTGGATTCGTGATGGATCTGCATCGTCTTTAGAGCAGGAGCTGTAATTTTGCAATGAGGACATTCGAACTTAGCGTGACCTCCTTTCTCTTTTCCAGTCCGATCAGCGATACCCGCCTTTCCTCCGCCTCGATTGGTCAACGCGGCATCGATCTTCGCTTGAATCTCCTTCGTTGTATGCTTCTTCGGCTTCGCCTTACCAGTCATCTTCAACGGCGGCTAAAGGAAAAATAACGCAGCAAGGGAAAACCCCTAAGCCTAACCCTAATTGTTCTCCTCTCTTCTGATTTGTTTTTTTGTTTTTTTTGGTCGGCCTCCTCTCTTCTGATCAAAACGAGGCACGATATAAATTTATTGTAAAAAAAAAAAAACAGAAATAATCTTATCTGATTTTGTCTGGGGTATTTATAGTATGCGGAGAGGTACATGGTAAGAATCGTGGACCTTTACTAACTAAAACGCAGAAAGCAGGAAAAAGCATCGGTCATCAGCACATGCACAACACCACCAATGTCTGCTACTTCTATATTAAATCTCCCGTTGATTCGCCTCAGATCTCTCGCTCTCTCTTCTTTCCGATTTGCCCTTCTTCCTTTACAATCGATCCGATTCGATTCCGTTCCCATTTCATCGAGAAAGTTGTCGAATTTTCGTGCTTTCTCCGGTACGGTAATGACAGATTCTAAAGATGCTGGAATGGATGCTGTTCAGAGACGTCTCATGTTTGAGGACGAGTAAGTTTTGTGTTATCTAATTCTATCGATTTTTTTGGGTTTTTGTCAAAATAGTACCTTTTTGTCTATAAATTGAATCATTCGAATTTTGTTTCTCCATTAACGAAAATTGGTTCTGGTATTTGGATATTTGTCGAGTAACTGTGGTTTATGGATTTAGGTCTGTTGATTTGTTGACTTTCATGTAATAATAAATGATTTCTGGATTTAATACTTGTCAAAGATTTCCATGTTTTAGGCCAAAAAGTCAACGATTTAGTTTCTTCTGTGAAAGATGTCACAGTATTAGGATGAATAGACTAGTCAGGTTTAGCTATCTTCACAGGTTTTTGGCCAAAAGTCTATCCTTTGGATATATATTTTTGTTATCTCCTTTTAGACTTAATCTTCTGATGATAATGTTTGATCCTTTACTTTGATGCAAGTGTTTCCTCGAAGTTTTAGGTTTCTTCTCCACCTTAATTAGTGATTCAGTTCTTCATTTTCAATCGTGCTTGCAGATGCATTCTTGTTGATGAAACTGATCGTGTCGTGGGGCATGACAGCAAATATAATTGTAAGTGAACTTTTGTCGTGTCTTGTCCTGTCTTTTAGTGTTTTTCATTGAAATTCATGGCTTCTTTATTGTTATCTTAAGACTGAACTTAGTCGCAGTTGCTGCATCAATATTTTTGATATAAGGTGGTTACTTAGATTTTATGTTGTTCTTAGCCCCCTCTAGATCGCACCTTTGAGTTTCCATCTAATGTATTAGGCCTCTCCGTGAATGTGTCGAACATATTATTTCTCTTGTAGATATTAACATTTTCAGTGTCTACATTTGTAAACTATTATACTTGTTAGCTCTTTCTATGCCAATATTCAAGATACTGATACCTTATCAAATCTGCAGGTCATCTGATGGAAAACATTGAAGCTAAGAATTTGCTTCACAGGGCTTTTAGTGTATTTTTATTCAACTCCAACTATGAGTTGCTTCTCCAGGTATTTTCTTATGACTGCTTTGAAGTCTAGTGTTTTATGATCACAGGATTGTGATGACTAGACATGGTGGTGTCATATCTAGAATCACCATTTTTTGTAGATAAACATAAGCTCAATAAATATGGGAGGTTAGATCATTAGCTTTCTTCTTCTCCCACTCAAATTACTTCTTCTCTTTGGAACAGCAAAGGTCGAAAGCAAAGGTTACCTTCCCTCTCGTGTGGACAAACACTTGTTGCAGCCACCCTCTCTACCGTGAATCAGAGCTTATTGAGGAAAATACACTTGGTTGGTATCTGCTGTCGATGCTTCTTACTAACTATGCATTACTTCTGAAGAAACTCATAGTTTGTATCACATTCATCAGGTGTAAGGAATGCTGCACAAAGAAAGCTTCTCGACGAGCTCGGTATTGTAGCTGCAGATGTACCAATCGATGAGTTCACTGCCTTGGGACGTATGCTTTACAAGGCTCCTTCTGATGGCAAATGGGGAGAGCACGAACGTAATAACATTTTCCGAGACTCGTTTTTCCCGTTTTCTTGAAAACAATCACAAAACCTTAGCTTCTTTCTGTGTTTGTAGTTGACTACTTGCTCTTCATAGTGAGGGACGTGAAGGTTGAACCAAACCCAGACGAAGTAGCAGATATCAAGTATGTGAGCAGGGAAGAGCTGAAGGAGCTGGTGAAGAAAGCAGATGCGGGTGAGGAAGGTTTGAAACTGTCTCCATGGTTCAGATTGGTGGTGGACAATTTCTTGATGAAGTGGTGGGATCATGTTGAGAAAGGAACTTTGGTTGAAGCTATAGACATGAAGACCATCCACAAACTCTGAAGTCCTTTCTTAAGTTCTTGGATCATCCTTCTCTTTCTCTTTTTGATTTCTTTCTGTGATGATAATAATTGGGAGATGAGAGATTTCAAGCAAAAACAGGGGACACGGTTTTTTTATTTCTGTATTTGAATTCGTGAATGATCTATCAATGTTCTACGCTTAAATTAACATTGTTTCTGAGAAAAACGTAGATCCAAGAAAAAGCATACGAAATGTAAAAACAAGCGAAAAGGAAACAGAGTAGCAGCAGCCAGAGAAAAGTAAAAGTAAACAAAGATTCCTTTTTTTCGATCTGACTAATAAAGTTAAAAAGTTTATTATTATGAAAAGACCAAAGCAAGTATGTTGATGATGACTTGCTTCTCCTTTAAATCATCTCTTCATTCATTTCTGTGAAACTTGCAGACACAGAGTTTTCCTTTCTCTTCATCTGAGTTTCTCCCAATTCAGGTAAGTGAAATAAGATTCGATCTTAATCCCTTCTATAAATCCACATAATTTTGAATTGTTTTCTTGTACAAAGAATTCAAAAAGTTTGTAATTTTACTTGTTGGTTTGATCGATTGACCCTGAATATATCGCAACATTTTTTGTCCAGATTAATCTTGATTTGTAATTTTGCTTATGGGTTTGAGCGATTTCCCTTAAATCTCATATAGCAATCATTTCCCAGATTACTTGTTTTGATCAGGTGAGAAAAAAAATGGCGTTTGTGACCACAGCGGAAGTTTGTGACGCAAATCAAGAGCTGATTCGTAGTGGCCAGCTCCGAGCTCTGCAACCAAGTTTCCAGATTTACGGTCGTCGTCAAATATTCTCAGGTCCTGTTGTTACTGTTAAAGTATTTGAAGACAATGGCTTGATCCGTCAGTTTCTCGAAGAGAAAGGTAACTACTAAACAAATTTCCAAAGACTGAGACTTTATTACATTTAGATTAAATTCTTGTTTTGTTACTTACTTATCAAATAGCTTCAATCTTTCTTTGCGTGAAACTATGTTTGAACAAGTCTAAGATCATTTATAGTACTCAGATCATCTATGTGATTCGATATAACGAATTTACCTTTGAGCTTACCGAGTTCTTGAGCTCTGTATTCTTTACATCTAAAAGTCATTAATGTTATCTTAACCCAGGCAATGGAAGAGTTCTAGTGGTAGATGGTGGAGGGAGTTTACGTTGTGCGATACTAGGAGGGAACCCTGTAGTACAAGCTCAGAACAACGGATGGGCAGGGATCATAGTGAATGGTTGCATCAGAGACGTTGATGAGATCAATGGTTGTGACATTGGAGTGAGAGCTTTAGCTTCTCATCCTATAAAAGCTAGTAAGAAAGGACTTGGTGAACAAAGAGTACCTTTGAACATTGCAGGCACTCGGATTTGCGATGGTGAATGGCTTTATGCTGATACTGATGGTATCCTTGTTTCTCAGATCGAATTATCCGTTTAAAATATACAAAATAAGTGTTGTTGAATCTTGAAGCTACTGCTTTTCTTGATTATTGAACAATATTAAATCCGTTTGATTTGTGCCTGCCTTTGTGGAGTTAATAAAAAAAGTATCTTGGATATGAGTTGGAGGACTTTCTAGTAATTTACGTATATCAATGGTTAAATTACAAAGATTTGATAATTGGAGGATGTTATATTGCATTTTTCCGTTTTCAAAACCGTCCGTTTCACAAGCGCCTCGTTTAGGTTAAAAAACGTAACCCGAGAAATAAAAAAAAAAACTGAAAACCCTAAACAGCGTAATATCTCCGGCTTCAGTTCTGTAATTGCAAAAAATGGCGGCGGAGAGATCATCCATCACTCTCGGAGGGAAAGGAACTTCTTTGTCTTCTTCCTCCGTGTACAAGATTGCTTCTGGTGTCGCTAATGTACGAATTGACTCATCTGCGATCGAGAGATTCTCCACTAGAAACACTTCATCAGTCAATAGAAACTCCTTTGGTATCTCTGATGGTTTAACGAACGAAGAAATCCGAGCTTCTTTGGCTGTGCTTTTAAACAAGCTTATTTTGTCGAATTATGGTTCTTCCTCTTCCTCCACCGTTCGTTCTGTTCTTCCGGTTAAGATTTTGGAGATTTTGAATTCGAAGGCTGAGAAATTCGAATCCGGTGAGATTGATGTGACAGAAGGGGAAAATGTTGTGTTGGAGAAGTCGGAGGCTTCGTTGATTGGACTCTGTTCGATTATAGATCACAAAGCGACGGTTCTTTCACAGATTGTGGATGCTATAGCTGCTTTGAGCTGTGAGGTTTCAAAGGCTGATATAAGTTCGTTTAGCTTGTTGGATTCGGGAGATGGGAATAGTGATAAAGATGCGATTGCTGTTGCTGGTGATCTCAAGGTTTTGCTCAATGGGTATAAAGGTGTGGGGAAATTAGAAATCGAAGAAATTTCGAATATTCCATGGATTCATGGGAAATTCAGGTCTGAGGTGAAAAGCCTGCACTCGGTGGCTCGGAGAGAATTGAATTCCGGTGTTAGAGGAGGCAAAACTGGATCCGGATACACTGGAATCAGTGCTGCTTTTGGAACAACATTGTCATCTTTGTCAACCGCTATTAAGAATTTGGGAGTATCTTCGCACAATCGTACTAAGCGTTATTTTGAGTCGATTGGGGATGATAATCTAAGGGATGGTTTGTCTCAAGTGTCTGTAAGAAGCTGTGCTGAGTATGATAATCTGAAGAAAAGATACAATAATGCTCCTTTTGAAGAGGATTACTGCATATTTGCTCATGAATTGAATGAGTATCTGGGAATTGTATGGAGAATTGTTGGGTTGGAGGCTGTTACTGCCTTTTTTGCTCTTGCAGGTGGAGAGTTGATTGTTGAGAAGAGCGTAGATGCAGAGAAAGAGGAGTCCAAGACCGATAAGAAAAAGAAGAAGAATGTGAAAAAGGCAGTTTTAGGGAAGGGGACAGGCGTAGTTATCCAGTTTATCAAAGAGAGATTGGTGATTAATGAGGCAGCAAGTGTCGCTGACCAGATGGAGCAATGGGTGGAGCAAATCTTAAATCTATTTAACCCAGAGGGTCATGGTTTGGATGGCTTCTTGGATCAAGTAAAGGAAATTGTAGAAAGTAATGAAAACAGGAGACTTCCTAAGCTTCCAAAGGTAATTTGCAATCTCATTGATGGAAAATGTTTTAAGCTTCAGAATATTTTCCTCATTCGCCTGATTTCTTGACAGGGAACTCGAGATTTTGCTAAAGAACAAATGGCAGTCCGAGAAAAAGCGTTTTCAATCATACAAAAAGTTTTCAAGAAGCATGGTGCAACTGCCCTTGATACTCCTGTTTTTGAATTGAGAGAGACCCTTATGGGGAAGTACGGAGAAGACTCGAAATTGGTTTATGATATTGCTGATCAGGTAAAACTCGTCTCGGCTGCTGGGATTCAATCAGTTTATTTAATGATTATTTGTCAAAAGTCGTGCTCATGATACATTAATTGCAGGGTGGAGAGCTTTGCTCTTTACGATATGATTTAACTGTTCCATTTGCACGGTATGTGGCTATGAATGGGATCACATCATTCAAAAGATACCAAATAGCAAAGGTATACAGAAGAGATAATCCATCTAAAGGGAGATACAGAGAGTTTTATCAGTGTGATTTTGATATCGCTGGTTCGTTCGAACCAATGGGACCTGATTTCGAAATTGTCAAGATATTAACTGAACTCCTCGATGATTTGAAGATTGGAAAGTATGAGGTAATAACTTCAGATGAAAGTCCTAATTTTTCATGGTTGGTTTTTATCTTTGGCTATTTTTCTTGATTTGGTTTGTTTAAATAGGTGAAACTGAATCACCGAAAGTTGCTTGATGGAATGCTGGAGATATGTGGAGTACCACCTGAGAAATTCAGAACCATCTGTTCGAGTATTGACAAGTTAGACAAGCAATCGTTTGAGCAAGTGAAGAAAGAAATGGTGGAGGAGAAGGGCTTGTCTTCAGAGGTTGCAGACAGAATTGGCAAATTTGTCAAGGAGAAAGGAGCTCCAGTGGAGCTATTGTCCAAACTGAGACAAGAAGGGAGTGAGTTCTTAGCTAATCAGTCATCAAAAGAAGCTCTTGATGAGTTGAGTATCATGTTTGATGCTCTTGAAAAATCAAAGTGCATTGACAAAGTAGTCTTTGATCTAAGCCTAGCTAGAGGTCTTGATTACTACACCGGGGTCATTTTTGAAGCTGTTTGTATAGGAGCAGAGGTAAGATCCAACAGTTTGGCTTATTCTAAGGATTCAATTAGAGAAAGTTATGGCCTTTGATATCTTGTTTCTGCAGGTTGGATCAATTGGTGCTGGTGGGCGATATGATAACCTTATAGGAATGTTTGGAACAAGGCAAGTCCCTGCGGTTGGGATGAGCCTTGGAATCGAGCGAGTGTTTAACATCATCGAAGAGAAACCGAATGAAGTAACTTCCCAAACTCTGTTACTTATTTTATTGATATTATTTAAAAAGATTGGATTTTGATCGTTGTCATATTTTGTTTTGCTAGGATATTCGACCTACGGAGACACAGGTATTGGTTAGTATAATGACAGATAATAAACTAGGGGAAGCAGCAGAATTGGCTAGTGAGTTATGGAAGGCAGATGTGAAGGCAGAGTATTTAGTAAGCAAAAGGAGAACAAAGCATTTCGATCGGGCCAAGGAATCAGGGATTCCTTGGATGGTGATAGTAGGCGAAAAGGAACTGAGTGAAGGTGTTGTGACATTGAAGAAGCTCGTTAAGGGAAGTGAAGAGGAAGTAAAGGATGTTTCTAGAGCTAGTTTCGTTGAAGAATTGTTGAAACGTCTCTGAGTTGTCCTGAAAATAGATGAAAAGGTCAGCTGGCTGGTTGGATTCCCAGAAAAAGGAATCACATTGTGCTGCAATTTTTGTTTGGTTTGTTTTGTTTGATATTATTGGTGACTAAGAGATTTTGATGTGGAAGATGACTTGGTATTTTACTGTTTAGAGGAGATGAATTTGATTGATCTGGTAATGTGATTGATTAGTGTATTGGTTTTAGACCCCAATTGATGAATTAATGAATTGGTTATTGGACTTATCGGTTGAAAAAACATGAATAAATTGAATTTATTTAGATGTAGTAAACAAAAATAGGGAAAATTACGTTTGAAACGATCCAATCCTAGAAAAAAGGGTAAATTCTTAATCATGAATCCTTATTAAAGTAGTCGTCCCTGTCTATGATTGTATCAAAACAAAAAAAGAGCATGTAGTACTTGATTGAGAGGAGGAAGAAGTAGGAGATAAGAAGGAAAGACAAAATGATGATATTTTTGGGTTGATATGAGATAGAGAGTGGGACAAAGAAAAGTGAACAAGGTTGTCTTGAAAAATGGTGATCTGCAGATCTTGAGGCTGCATGAGAAGCAAAATGAAACGTGTTGGTTTCTGTGTCTCGCTGCCGACATGTGGCCTTAGGATGAGTTTTTGTTGTGTTCACAATGTGTTTTGTACTATTTGACTCATGACTCTTGCTTTCATCTTTCCTTTCCTTCCATTCAAAACTTACAATATCCTCCTGTCACTCAATTATTATTATATATCCTAACTAAATAAATCATCACCTTTCTTTTTCCTTTTAATGATAAACACAAATCATTCAACCAAGTCTCACAATTATTGTTCTCCTATTTCTATATTTTGTCACGTTTTTATTTTTCAAAAAACATAGGTATGAAGAACCTGATCAATATGACAAAAATAAGTAAAATTTCCATGATCTAATAGTTTGTAGAAAAATACACAAGTCTTCCTTATACCAGTAGAATCACAGACAGTGATAGAATTATTTAATACGTAGATTTTACATAGCATATTAAAATCATAGATTATAAAAAATATGAACACCTTCATAGGATGATTGACTGATTGAGAGACCTTATATTATACGATTTGATTTGTATATGGATTTTATTTTAGTGGATGGTCGGAAATTATAAGAAATGTCTTATCCAGAGCCCCATGTTATGTTATGATATTAAATGAAAATAATTTATAGAAATTTTATTTAAAAAAATAATCGCAAAGAAAATCCAATAACATAATTGGTTGTATTGTGTATAAGTATTAGAGAGAGAGAGTGTGACGACGGACCCATCTCCATTACTGTTTAAATATCTCTCCTCTTCTCTTCTCTCTCTCTCTACATAAAAGTAGAAAAACGAAGAAGAAAGAACGGGTTTGTAGTTGTTGGTTGCGTTTCTTTCTCCTTTTAATTCTTCTCTTTTTCTTCTATCTACACACAAACAGAATCTGAGGCTCTTTCTTCTTCCCTGGATTGAATCTGATTCGGAGATCTTCCTACTTCTGATTGATCCCGTCTCCTGGTGAGTCTCTTTTCAGCTCGAATTCGAATTTTAATTTTGGGTCATTCATAATTGTTATTTTCTCAGTAATTCTTCATTTGATTTGGTTGCAGAAAAAAGAAGAAAAACAGAGAGATAAAGAAAGGTTTTTGATGATTCTCGTGTTTGTAGTCTCTTTCCCAATCACTGTTTGATGTATAAATAAACAAAACGAAACACCTCTCTCTCTCTCTTTTTCTTCTTCTCTCTGTGTTGTTCCAACAGAAAGAAAAAAGAAAAAGAAATCAACGTAGTAGATCTGTTACTTTTTCTCATAAAACTTTTTGCTTTACACTTATTTTATATGTAAGAAGAAAAAAGATAAAAGAAGCGTTTTTTTTTTGTTTTTTTTTCCTTTGAAAAGCTCAAAAAGGGTCTGACCCAGAAGTCTCACCATACGTTTTCTCTGGTCAGCTTTGAAAGTCTTGATTTTTTATATTTTATTTTATTTTATGTTGTGTTGATTCAATTTTGGCAATTTGGGTTTAAGAATCACTGGGGGTGGGTGTATGTATTGGCACTTGATGAGTTTATATTGACCATTAAGGTTCTTGCAGCTTCAACTTAAAAACAAAGAGAGGTTTGTTCTTGTGATCACTGGGATCTAAAGAAAGTGTGTTCTTACATAGATCTCTCATCATTGCTCTTTCTGGTGAGAATTGGGATCTAAAGCTTCAATCTTTCTCACTGGAGGACCGTGGGTGTGATTGTACCATTGTTGGTCTGGAGTGCTTTCTTAATATAATCAGGGCCCTGAGAATGGGGTCCTGTTTATCTGCTGAGTCCAGGAGCCCTCGTCCTGGCTCTCCTTGCTCTCCTGCCTTTAGTGTCAGGAAGAGGAAGAACTCCAAGAAGCGACCTGGCTCTAGGAACTCTTCTTTTGATTACAGACGAGAAGAACCTTTGCATCAGCTTCCTGGTCGCATGTTCTTGAATGGATCAACTGATGTTGCTTGTATCTTTACTTTACAAGGCAAGAAAGGCCCTAATCAAGATGCCATGGTTGTTTGGGAGGTTTGTTTCATCCCTTTCTCTATTTCTTATTGTTTCTATTTATTCTGATTGTTTTGTGGTTTCGTGTGCAGAATTTTGGTTCAAGGACGGATACAATCTTCTGTGGAGTGTTTGATGGACATGGACCATATGGTCATATGGTTGCAAAGAGAGTCAGAGACAATCTTCCTCTCAAGTTAAGTGCTTATTGGGAAGCAAAAGTACCAGTTGAAGGTGTTCTAAAGGCGATCACCACTGTTAATAATGCAACCAACATCAACAACTCTGAAGATGCTGCTGCTTCTGTATCTGCTGAAGAAGAACCTAGGACATCTGATGACATGGGAGAGGAGAACACGGAAGAGTCTCATCCGGAACTGTTTCAAACTCTGAAAGAGGCGTTTCTTAAGGCTTTCAAAGTTATGGATAGAGAACTGAAATTCCATGGAAGTGTTGACTGTTTCTGCAGTGGTACAACGGCTGTGACTTTGATCAAGCAGGTATGATATTGTCTCATCTTGATTAACCCATATTCACTGTTTCAGGATCTTTATTGTATATATATCTCTCTGCAATATCGCAGGGTCAGTATCTGGTTGTTGGGAATGTTGGAGACTCGAGAGCTGTAATGGGTACAAGAAACAGTGAAAATGCTCTTGTTGCTGTTCAACTAACTGTGGATCTTAAGCCAAACCTCCCAGGTTAGATGATTGTTCCGTATGATGTTTGTCATGTGGATTTATAATCAAGATTATTGAGTCTTTTTTTACACTCGATTGATGTTGCAGCTGAGGCAGAGAGAATAAGAAAGTGTCGAGGACGTGTATTTGCTCTAAGAGATGAACCTGAAGTTTGTAGAGTTTGGCTGCCAAATTGTGACTCACCTGGACTTGCAATGGCACGTGCTTTTGGAGACTTTTGCCTTAAAGATTTTGGTTTAATCTCTGTCCCTGATGTCTCTTTTCGTCGATTAACCGAGAAAGATGAGTTTGTAGTGTTGGCTACAGATGGGGTAATCTCTCCAAGCTCTAAACTCTCTATATTTCTTTTAATATATGCATTGTTTTGCTTACATTTGGGATGTTATGTTTGTGTGATAGATTTGGGATGTTCTCTCAAATGAAGATGTAGTAGCGATTGTAGCTTCAGCTCCATCACGTTCCTCTGCAGCAAGAGCTTTAGTCGAGTCTGCGGTTAGAGCTTGGAGATACAAATACCCGACTTCAAAAGTTGATGACTGTGCAGCGGTTTGCTTGTATCTTGACTCCAACGGCACAAACGCTATATCTAAAGCTTCTTCCAACTCCAAACTGCAAGACGGAGAAGAAGAAGAAGAACTTAAAACCTCAACTGAGGATGATGATGCATCAGGACCAAGCGGTCTAGGCCGTTCGGGAACTGTCAGGTCCGGGAAAGAGATTGCTCTGGATGAAAGTGAAGCTGAGAAGCTGATAAAAGAAGAAGATGATATCTTGGATTCAGAACCTGGAGCAGAGTATTCTGCACTTGAAGGTGTTGCAAGAGTTAATACACTTTTAAACTTGCCAAGATTTGTGCCTGGAAAGTGAAAAGAGAAAGAAGAAGCTGAGAGGTGATAAAATCATATCAAATAAATCACCAAAGAGAAGGTGCTGTGTCTTTTTTTTATTTTAATCTTTTCCTCTTTTTTTTCAAATTTCTCCATTGATCACTATTCTTTTTTTGAGTCAATATTCATTGGTTTTGGAACATAATTTTTTGTCAGTTTTGTCTTTATTTATGTCTTTCTCTCTTGTTGATGTTTATGCTGTTTTTGTTTTTTGGTCTTTGTTAGTAAAGAAGAGTGAAAAATAACACATGATGTAATAATGGATGGCTTGGTGTCTGTACTTCTGTGAAACCACCTCAGGCTTAATTTTGTCTGTCTGTGGGGGAAATTTCCTGTTTTTTGTCTTTCAAAAAGCTCCAATTCCAACTATACATATTTGTGTCAATCTCTCTCTCAATCATGATAATGGGAATCAGATCCTTTAAATGATATAAAAAGAACAAACTTTTTTTCCGACTCTGAAACTATAATAAAGCAATGTCACAGAAGAAAGGAATTAAAAGAGAAACAAGTATAAGAAGCTTGGTAATAGCTAAAGAAGAAGACCATGAGAGGTTGTGTGCACCAACTGTGTAGATTGCTCCACTTTCTTCATCTTTCACTTGTATTCCTCCTGAACCTGTGTCATTACAGCCATAACACCTAAAGCTTAAAATATCATAGAATTTGTGGCAATGAAGTCAAAGATAGGGTTTGTAATGCTTACAGTTGTGATTGGTCCATCCAATGACTTGGTTTTCGATATCGTAGACAACTAACTTGTTAGAGAGCGCCATGTCTTCACAGTGAAACAAATCAAGACTCAGTTTTTCTTCAGCAATTCATTTTGAAAAAAAGTGGAGATATGTTATGTACCTCCAAGGATTGTCAATGCTCCTCCTCCTTTAGTTGGCAATCCACCGTTTTGCCAGCCAAAACACCATTTGTCTTCCTGTAATCAGTTTTTTATGTCAGCCAAGAAAACAAGAACACAAACAAGTTAAAGACTCAGAGCAAGAACAAGACTTACTCGAATTTGGAATAGATATTCCCGAGGATAAACCGCTAATGTAGCAGACTTGTCAAACTGAAAAGTGACTGTTGGGAACCGATCTAGTCTGTGAATATGAAAGTAAATTACTCAAACATCACTTACTTGAAGTAATGAATCAGTCACCCTATCAGATTCACCGAGAATGACATAGCGATGAGTTAGATTCTTACTTGTCTAAATAATGGAAGCAGGTAAACGATCCTTGAACTGTATGCAAAGTAAGCCCTGGATGTGAAGCCAAAATCTGACAAGGAAAATAAAAACGAAGTGTTAAGAACTTTCTTTATAGTAGAAAGACAGAAAAGAAATTCACAAGTAACAGAAATAGTCTTTTGACCTCATTCATCAGAGGCTTATAAACAGCATCAGGAAAATAAACCAGAGTTGTACCACTATCAATAATAACTCCTTTGTCCTCTCCCGAATCAAACGCATCCGAAGAAAGTTCTAAAACTGAATTACCAATTTGAATTGCATTGAGGTTGACACTATAATGAGCTCTGTAAAAAGGGTTACAATCAGTGTAAGAAACTGTAAGAAAAAGAAGAGCTTCAAGAAAAAAGACATTCGCTTACGATTTAGAGAGCATAGGAGTAGTCTTCACTTTCGGTGACACTACTTCACCAATAGCGAATATACCTCCTCCCTTGTTATTATCCAAACAATGAGCAAAAGACCTTTTGACTTTTCTTTGTGAAGCTAGCTGCGATATAAACGATGAGTTCGACTGTCCAAATCCCATTATCCCATCAACCGCAGCTTGAGATTCACCAAGCTGACCAGACTGTTTAGAACCACACCTGTTTAAGACCCGAATGATATAAAGACTTGCAAGCTATAAATGCATAGAAGAAAGAATATGTTTTGTCCCTTGAACTAACCCGAAGATAATAGTTCCATTGGTGGAACCGGTTTGGCGATTTCCAGTAACTAAATCCAAATGTACAACATCTCTCACTAAGTATCCATTAGTGGAGCTTCCATCACCATAGAGAATAACATATTGACAAGTAGATCCTGAGTGACACTCGGAACTTTGGCTAAAGTAAGAGCAAAAGTTGTCATCGCACGCAATAGATTTCGCAGTGGACGAAGCATCCGCATCATAAGGTGTCAGCTCAACCTGAAAGATAATGTAAAACTAGGAAACTCAAAACATATCTCTTACTTCAAACTGAAAACGAGGATACGATTGATGCAATACCAAATCACTTTTCCTAGGACATCTGATGCAACCAGCACAATTCACCCACAAGGTATCACTTCCTGTATCCACTTGGACATGAAAGTCTCTTGATGGAGTTCCCAGTCCGATTTTTGTGAAGTATAAGCTGAAATTATAAAAAAAAAAGAAAAAGAAAAAGAAAAAGAACAAGAGTCAACATTTTCACCATAGCAGACAGAAGAAGAAGATCAAGAACCAATCAAACAGTTGAGAATCTCAGTAGATTCAAAATCAGAAGAGCTAAAAGCGTTTTTTTCTTTTCTTTTCTTTTTCAGATTCGACATTTATAGATGAGAAAAAATCGACTTTTCAAGTTTTAGCTTTCTCTTTTTTTTTACAAATCGGAAACGAAATTCCAAAATTACAGGTTCTGGTAAATGGCGATTCGAACCCAATAGACTCAGGCTGGCTATCGCCGCCGAGAGGAAGATCGATGGCGGAGAGAAGTCTTGAGTGACGGTGGAGATCGTGAGCTTTGAGAGCTCCAAGCTCTTTTTCTCTTTTTCCGGCGAACTTGCTTCGAACTTCAAATACCAAATTCTCCGCCGATAAATGCGGCTCAATTAGCAACGCCACCGACAGTAAAATCGCCGATACAAACCAGTGTCTCCGTCTGAGATCCATTCTCCGTCAGCACTGCCGGAGATATTCCTAACTTATTAGTTGAGAAGAAAAAAACGAAAAAGTGAAGAGAAAATTAAAGCAAAAGAAAAAAAATGTAGCTTTGGCGGTGGAGTAAGGTTTAGGACAAAGAGCCATAAGAAGAAAGAAACCGATGTTTTTCAAATAAACAAGTATATTTAATAATCAAACAACATATCGAAATTAACTTTAAGACCGACTAAAAAATTATGTATAAATTATAAAGATTCCTAAATAAGTACAATTCGAGATTTTGATCACTTAAAAAAGAAGAAAACTGAAATAACTGCTACCTTACAGTACGTTGGCGGCAGTTATTCTATGAGTTATTATTTTCACATGGTATAAATAATGTCAAAATTTTCAAATGTATATGTTGTGTTATTTTTTCCTTAATCAACATCACGAAACACTGTTAGGCTCTTTTATATGTGTTATCTTTGTTAAATGTAAATCATTAAAAAAATGTAAATCCTTGGCTAAACATAGAAGAAACTACATATATATAGTTCTTATGTTTTTTTCTTAAGTTTTATTTAACCATTGACAACGATTCGAATCAAGATGAATGATTACTGATTAAATTATACAATAAAATATTAAGATAATTTAATAAAATAATAAAATAATAATTTAAAATTATTTTGATATAGTTTGACACAATTCAATAAAACAATAAAATAATAATTTAAAAAAATTATATAATTGTAGAGTCTTATTCAAAGTTTAAGAAAGCGTTAAGCGGGCGATGATCCTCCGCCTAGCACCTAAAACATTTAGTCGGAGTCTAGTTTGTTTAGGTGGTTTTGTAATAAAAAAATTATATATATACTATATATTAATAAATTATAATCTAACATAATAAAATTATAGAGTAGATGAACTTATATTTTCATATTAAATACTATTTTAAATTTAAATTTAAAATTTACCATTTTTTTTGAAAATAATGAGTCATAATTATTTTTATTTTAGAAAAAGAAAAATTATATCTTTTATTTTAGAATTTCTAAAGATAAATAAAAAAATATTCTTAAATTTTAAATATGAATGTTTTATTATAATTTTAAATATTTTTAAAAAATATAATTGACTATATTTATTAAATCTGTCTAGTTTGCCTAATGACCGCCTTACCCGCCTAATGACCGTTTAATAATCACAAAATCCGCCAAATTTAACCTTCCGTCTAATATGATCGATTTTGACAAAATTGAAATAGATTAGGGACGTCTAGCGGCTAAGCGCCGCTTAAACGACTGCCTAACTCATTTTTTTGAACATTGGTCCAGTTAATATAATAAATTAATAATTATATAAAACTATATAATATAACTAAAATAATTTAGTGAAATATGACTTTAGTGAAAGCGATCAACCCCAAAACCAAAGACGCAAAAGTCTTACAAGTTCATTAGCTCATTACTAACGATGAATTGAAGAAACTCTACTAAATGTGGAAAAATAAATTAATTTAAAAATGATTTTATGGTAGAAGTTGCCCAATGGAACGTAACAATTACCAATCAGAAGATTATATTTTTCAATCCACATAAAAAAGATGTAAAAGTTATTATGATCACCAGCTTCACATTTTCAATATCAGTCGGGGAAATTTTGGTATCATCCAGAAAAGTCTTTAGATATCTATATTATCATTTCCACTATTTATTTAATCCTCTTTAAATAAGTATTTATAACTCATATGAAAAGAACTTGCACAAATTTTGTTGAATTGAATTCAATCATAATTATCAAAATTGAACTAACCAAATTACAATTCGATCATAACTATAAAAATGTAAATCATTGGCTAAATATAAAAGAAACTATATATATTATTTTAAAAATTTTGAACTATCTATATTATTTCAACAAATGTAAATAATTAATTATATATAAATCATTTGACAAAGATTTAACCATTTTATTTATTATTTCAAAAAAATTGATATAAAAATTTGAATCTAAATAAATAATTAGTGATAAAATTATCCGTTGTATCAAATGAACCGAGAGTTTCTTAAATTCAAAATTATTTGATCTCTGAACTATATCAAGCATGTTGGTGGCTTTTATGTTTTAGTCTAAAATAGTTATATTTATGAGCAAGAAATCAAAACTCACATGTAAAACCAAAATAAAATTCAAATAATAAAATCATACTAACGGAAATAAAACATATTTGTCTCGACATTGGAGGGACCGAATCGTCATTTGATAGTAAAAACATAAATATCAATCGTAATTCTCCGAAGAATTCTACACCTCCCGTTTGTCTATCACGAACACATTCAATTACCGTAAATACCCCCCGAATATCCTTCTTCGACAGCAGCACTTTGAGGACAAGAACGTCTTTTAGGCTACAAAATCCAATAACATAAAATAAAATAGAATAAATATTTTGCTGAGTCCGTTGCGACCTCACACACTCTGATCATTCGAGTTTCCGAAATTTGCTTCATCGTCTCCGTCACTCCGGTAAATTCTCAAAAAATGCCTCTCTCTCTCCGTCTCGCTCCATCTCCGACGTCTTTAGCTCCGACCACCGGCGGATTTGGTCAACAGAGAAAACAGTGCCGAATCCCTTACTCCGGCGTCGCGACAACGAAGATTGGTTTCTGCTCATTGGATTCAGGGAAAAGGGGAGATTCCTCTGTGGTAAGGTGTAGCTTAGAAACCGTGAATGTTAGTGTTGGTCAAGTTACGGAGGTCGATAAGGACACATTCTGGCCCATCGTTAACGCCGCCGGTGAAAAAATAGTCGTACTTGACATGTACACTCAATGGTACTTACCTCTTCCGCTTCAATTGATTGATCATATAGCGTAATCGATGGAATCATTTAAGAGATTTGATTTTACAAGTTTGAAATCCGTCAACTAAAGATAGTATCTTATGCAGGTGTGGGCCATGTAAAGTGATTGCCCCTAAATACAAAGCTTTATCAGAGAAGTATGAGGACGTTGTGTTTCTTAAGCTTGACTGCAATCCAGATAACCGGGTTTGTGTTCTGCTCTTTATCTCATTTGGTTTTCCTAAACCGTATATCAGTTGAACCATAGTAGCTAAGGATAATGCCCAACTAGGTGAAATGGATTATGAGCACAAACCAAAACATATGACAAAGTCTTTTATCAATACATATATGCTTACTTCCCTGTTGTTGTTGTTGCTTAGCCATTAAACTCTTTATTGGGGTGCAGCCATTGGCAAAGGAGCTAGGAATAAGAGTGGTTCCAACTTTCAAGATTTTCAAGGACAACAAGGTCGTCAAGGAAGTGACCGGTGCGAAATATGATGATCTTGTTGCAGCCATTGAAACAGCGAGATCTGTTGGTTCGGGATGAACCAGTCTCATCTATTTACATTATAATTGATTGTATGTAATGTAAAATATGGTGTTATCTCTATAGGCGAGGAAAAGATTATGTTGTTTTTGTATGTGTACATGTTTCAAGAAAAAGATAATGTTTATTTATCATACTTTTTGGTTCTGTTTATTTGGTCCGGAGGATTTCTAACCAATTATGAATTGAATATCGTTCGGAATACGATTCTAGTCTTTATTGGGCCATTTACTCTATCAATTTTAGTTTAGCACAGCTCATGCAATCTACTAGGCATCATCATATGATACATCTAAAAGAATGAATTGAGATAAAAGTGCAGAAAAAAACAAATTCATTAATGATTTGTAGAGAAACTCTTCCTGCTTTGAAATACATACTCATTCCGTTTTAAATCCTTCAGGGTCAGGCCCTAACCTAACCGCTCAAGTCAATATCACGTTAAGACTTAAGAGCTTCACAATCCAGTGAGCCCGTAAATTTCCTTTTCTGTGGAAAATCCTTTCAAGAACAAGAACAAGAACTGAAAACTTATATATATAGTACGATTTATGTCTTGATCTAGAATGCTAAGTTATGTCTGAAATCGTACGGACATACATGACAATTTAAATTACTTGGTTTCAGTTGAGTAAAATTACCAAAAACTCGACTTAAAACTCGAAATTCCCAAACCATGAACTGCTATTGAGAGAATTCACGAGTTTGAATTCTCTTGTTTAAATAATGAGAAGAGAAAGACGAGGTTATAGTAACGTATACCATACGCCACAAGTGAAAGAGGGATGTTTACATAAACATGGAACTTAGAATGAAACCTGAATGCCCAACAAAGCCATTAACAACTATAAGTCGCAACATAACAACCATAGATGATCAGATTAATTTAGTCCACAGTATCCATAACACAAGAAAGAAAAACAACAATACATTGAAATTTCTTTTTTTTTTTTTTCTTTTTTTCAGGGGAGCTTTTCCCCGGAAGTCAACATATTGCGAATTTCAGCAAAACCCTTCGATGTCTGAAATAAGAGAAAAACACAGATGTAGATTTTTGGAATCCATTCTGGAGTTGAGCAAACTAAAAATCGAAAACAAATCAATTCATACAACTTCTAGCATACGTTGTTCCACGAGTTTCTGTTCTTCTTCAATTTGCTTCCACCTTGGCATGGCAATTTTGAGATCTGAGATATGGAAAAGAAAGAAGAAATCACGAATTTGTTCCAAAATAAAATACTCATACACGGATAATGGCAACAATACCCCAAGCACAGTAAAGACACATTCCAATTGAGATATATTTGCCAAAACCAGACGTAACTGTCGTGTGCGACAAATTGGACTTCTTCGACTCTGCAATCGAAAGAATCCAATTTAAAACATCGAAACCCGATTATAGAGACGACTCGCGAATTCGATCAGAGAATGTTACCAATGCATGACGAGAAATTTCGGCGAGGCCCCATCCATCTCCCTCCGCGGTAGTAACACTGTCAATGATCAAAAGTGAAAGAGGGCCTACGTTCCATGTTTATGTAAACATCCCTCTTTCTCCTGTGGCGTATGGGATTATATATTCAATGATCAAAAGGGCCTACGTTGGGTTATCGTTGTTGGGCCCTAGACTCCAAGGTTTTCTGGTTTCCAATTTTGGTAAACATTTCCAGGTGTTTGATTTACTTATGAGGTCGTAAATAATAATTCCAACTAAAAGTCTATCAAACCAAAACCAAATTTTGTTGGATTCCTTCAATCATAATTTATAATTTATCAAAAGCGAATGCAAATATTATTATTTTCATGTGCCATTGAAGATTTATGGATAATCGACCAAAAGAACCAAAACGCAAATGCATTTAGTTTCCAATCAGAATCAAAACTGGAAAATAATCTATTTCGTTTTCTTCACTTGCTATATTCAAAATGAAAAAAAAAAAACAGAATCTATATGACTGTATGACCAAAGAAAAGAAGCAGAGAGAACTAGCACTTGTCTTTAAAAAAAAAAACACCACTAAGCATCATCAACGGGCAGTAATGTCAGCAACTTTATTGCCAACTCAAAGGCGCGAAGTTATAAAAAAAAAACACCACATATATATCAACATGAGAGATGGTAATAACCTTCTCTGCAAGTTTAAAACACATTACATAGCAAAGGCAATTCTTTGAATTTATGTCCACGACAATTAGGGTTTTGAATGAAACATCTTTTCCAATCGCCCTTCCAATTGCTCCAAGTGTTCCTGACACTGCCTCAATTTCTGATGAAATCATAGCAATGGTCAAATGTCAATCAAGTGCTTCTAGATTTTTTTTTTTTTTTACCGCTTCCTTCTTCTCCGTAACATTCGGCACAGCTCTGTCTAACGTAAAAACACCTTGATACAAAAAAAACAAAAAGATGATTAATTTAAGACTCAAAAGGATGAATAAATCTATCTATCTCCCGCTCAATCCATACCTATGCCATATCCCATAGCCAATCCCACACATCGACTAACGAACCACTCGATAGCATTTATTACTACTCCATTCGGCTCAACAACTACACAAATGACCAAAATCAAAGATTTTTTATATTTAACCACGCGAATTTGATAGATTTCATGTCGAATCAGAGAACGTTACCGTTACTGCTAACAGGAGGTGTTGAACAGAAATTCCGAATCGATCTCCCTCCCAGGTAGTAACGCTGTCAAAATTCCTTGGTCAATCGATCGCACATAAAATAGGGAAATAAAGAAAAGAAGGAAAAGGATAACCATAAACAGATTCATGGTGTACCTGCGCTATGACGGATCTCAGATTCGGCGGCATGATTGGAAATTAGGGTTCGTCTTCACGTGGGATATAAGATAAGGGGAAAATTAGGGTTCGCTCTGATAAGGGGACAATTTGTTTCGGGTTTGGTGATGCGTTATTTCGGTTCAATCACAATAAACACATGAGCAATTATAATTCTCAACATGCCACATAATGGAAAAAATTTAACAAACACATTGGGTGTACCGATTCAAGCCCTAACCAAAACTGTTCCAGCCAAGATCACCTTCAGCTTCCACAAACCAGTTTAAACTCCATTCAAGAACAAGAACTGATCACTTATATATTGTCTTGATCTATAATATTAAGTTATGTCTGAAATTTTACGTAGATACATGACAATTCAAATTACTAGGTAAAATTCCCAAAAACTGATCAATCAGAAAAAAACTTGAAATTCCCAAACCATGAACTGCTATTGAGAGAGAATTCACGAGTTTGAATACGAGCATTCTTCTACTCAGACACATGTACTAGGAGTATATAACGATCTTGGGTTAGGTGAAGTCCCATGACAATATATATCCAATAAAAGCAAAAAAAGTTCAGCAGGACAGTCCTATTTGACATGGGAGGAGCTTGAAAACTTTATTTCCAACATATATCCAATAAACTTGATTTCCAACTAAACGCAAAGTTTTCAGTTTAGAGAAACCCCAAAGGCACAAAATGCTCAACATAAGAGATTACAGTAACGCCACAAGTGAAAGAGGGATGTTTACATAAACATGGAACTTAGAATGAAACCTGAATGCCCAACAAAGCCATTAGCTGTGACACAAACTCTGGGTGTCCCGGCCATGCTGCCCCCGTTACGAGATTCCCATCAGTGAAGCATCTGTGAATTGGATCTGGCTCTAACCAAGTCCCTCCTCCAAGTACCACGTTCAGTTTCACGGCTGGATAAGCAGTGCATTTCCTTCCCTGCATCAGATAGAGGAAATTTCTCATACAAATTGTAGTGGCAAGACAAAGAGAGTACATAGTAAATTACATTGAAGCTACGAAAGAACAATACTACTGACCTTGAGGACACCGGCAGCAGCTAAGATCTGTTGGCCGTGGCAAATAGATGCAACTGGTTTCTCAGAATTCATAAACTCTTTCACTATGTTTAGGACATGTTTGTTCAAGGCCAGATATTCTGGAGCTCTGCCTCCCGGAATGACCAGAGCATCATAACTGGAGGAAATGAGTCCATCAAAGTTACTAGTTAAAGCAAAAGTGTGGCCTGGTTTCTCACTGTAAGTTTGGTCACCCTCAAAGTCATGGATTGCAGTTGGGCAGCGATCACCAGCCTTCTTCTCTGGACAAACCGCATCAACTTGACATCCCAAAGCTCCAAGGGACTGGAAAGGGACTTTGACTTCATAGTCTTCCATATAATCCTGCAAAGCTCAACCAATAACCAAAACTGTCATGTTTAAAGGACCCCAAGTCTGTAGTTCATTTACCAACAAATCTAAAAGCTTCTAAGAGCAAGATCGATCGTAAGCAAAACTAAAGAAACACATGGTCGCTTACCCCACAAAGAAACAAGATTCTTTTATCTGCTCCAGTAATTTTACCACCAAGAGCCTTGAGAAAAAGCTGAATAAATTCAGGATGACCCTCGTATGTAGCTGCAGTGATCAAACTACCATCAACAACACAAACATCCGGAGTTAGTGGTTCCACCCACTTGGCGCCTGCAGCAATAAGGGCAGGTCCAAGAGTCGCATAAGCTGTGCATTTTCTACCATTGACTGTATCTGCAGCTGCCAGTATCAACTGTCCATGGCAAATAGAGGCAATGGGTTTGCCAGATCTTGAGAACTCTTTAACCAATTCAACAACAGACGCATTCAAGGCCAGGTATTCTGGAGCACGTCCTCCTGGTATAACCAATCCATCATACTTAGCGAGATCAACTTCATCAAACGTAGCATTGAGTGTGAAATTGTGACCTCGTGACTCTGAATAGGTCTGCAAGTACTCTAAGAAATACATTAGAAAAGTGGTTGAAAGTGCACATCTTATAAGTAATAGAGTTTTGCGTTAACTTATCATATAATTCGCAGCTCAATTTCTAAATTAAGTTATTGCAGATGGAGATGGAGAGAAACCTGGTGGCCACAGAAATCGTGAACAGCGGTGGGGCAAGAGTCACCAGCCTTCTTTCCGGGGCAGACGGTGTGGACGGAGATCCCGAAAGCTTGCAAAGCTTGGAAAGGGACCATCACCTGAGAGATTGATTTGTTATAAGAACAAGGAAGATATCTAGGATTTAAAAGCAAATAGTTAACAGAGGAAGATGATTACCTCGTAGTCTTCCATGTAGTCACCGCACAAGATCAAAACAGTTCTCGAGTTCGCCATTTTCAGAGAAAGAAGATGATTCTGCTTTGGAGAGATAATATGACTCTGACTGGGAAAGATCTGGTAAACGGCGACGTCTGCGATAGTTAAAAGAAATAAAAGAAACTCGTGAACGGCAGGATTCGAACCTGCGCGGGCAAAGCCCACATGATTTCTAGTCATGCCCGATAACCACTCCGGCACGTCCACTTGTCTGTATATAATTATCTGTTAATTCTAAATATACATATATTTAATATAAATGCATATCACATAAACAAAAATGCTAGACAAACAAACCACTTACGTTAAAAACCAATTAACAAAGCAACAAACAAGGAATGACAAAGGAATTCTCATACATACCTTAACCCAATTTGTCAAAAGGATTAGTTTTTTAGCTAAAATTGCATTGACCAGAGCTTCATTCACTTGCATACGCGGCTCAAAAAAGCACATGAGTGCACTCCTCACTCAAGGTAGGAGAAATATAAGCACCTGAATATTGACATAATTTCAGGAAATGCAGGTTAAATATGAAACTACATTAACCAAATCTCCTTGCGTGAGAAGGCAGGGGAAACTGCATCTTGTAAGCAAATTTTATTTATGAGACAAGAAAAATCTTCATTATATAACTAGTTTTAATAATGTCCTCTACACAAAATTATACTACGCTAATAACCAAAATGTGCTTGATAAGCGAGGTAGACATATGTTTCTTTATGGCCCCCACATCAATTTCCAAAATCTTAACCTTTTCCCTCATAAGCTCTCACATAACATTTTATTTGTTTTAATAATAAAACTAGTTATATAATGAGAATCTTTCTTGTCTCATAAATAAAAGGTTATGAGGGAAAATTATACTACACTAATAACCAAAAATATGCTTGATAATCGGGGTAGACATATGTTTCTTTATGGCCCCCACATCAATTTCCAAAGTCTTAACCTTTTTCTTCATAAGCTCAAAACCTTCCCTCAGTTCAACAGCCTCTTTAGCTCTAGCCATTTCAACTTAAGCGGTCGTTACAGCTTTAGCGTTCTTTACAGTTTTTTCAGCGGCCTCTGCAGTTCTAACGGCCTCTCCCCCAACAATCAAATCCCAAAAGAATGACGCAATGTGTCCGACTACAAGCCAAGCGAAAAACACCAAAATTACGGGAGAGAGAACCACTACGAACAGTTTAATTGCTTCTTCTAGAATGTCAAAACAACGAGGAGAATAAAGAGCTTCACCAGGATCAGTCGGAGGATCAGCCTTTGGATCAGCAGCAGAAGAGCACCATCTTCTTCCAAGACCAAGAGATGCATAGATGCATAGATGGTTAGTTCCCTCTGCAAAACATCAGTCAAAACTCAATATTATAGTAGGTAAGTGTCTTAGTATCAACCAACCATCTCGCAAATGCATATCTCACATGAACAAAACTTGCACACATTTGTTGGATTCAATTTGATCATAATTATCAAAATTGAACTGAGCAAACCGAATGTAATTTTTTCTGTCAGATGTCACATTAAGTAAGAATTTTTCATTCTTAGATACAATCGCTCTTTCTTTCATTTTTGGGAAAAAGTATGTTGTTTTACTCCTTCAATTTTTTATCAATAACTTATTTGTAAAGTCGCATTTATTAGGTATATATATATATAATTATAATTTGTCATTCTTAAAACATAGCTAACTAAATTTTAAGAATGAAATGTCAAAGTTCTGTTAGTTCTTACAATTTTGAAATTTAACATTTATATTTTTTAAAGAAAATATTTTGTATAAAATATATAAATAAAAATTATTTACTAAAAATTATTATTTACAAAAAATTGAAAATTTTATTAAAATTTGTAAATCATAACAACAAATTAATGAATGGAGAAAATAACCTGAATATTAGTAAGCAAGAGGTGGGCGTGGGTTAATTAGCTTCTTCTCCTTGTCCTTATCGCCATAAGTGTTAAATTATAGTTCTTCTTATTGCTGTTGGTGTTATTCTTGTCAGTTATCTAGACATCATGGATCATTTTGATCAAGTAGAAAATGTTGTGACACTTACCCATATTTTAATGTTATATACAATGTAACAATAAGAAAGAAACAGGTTTCACTTACTTTAAAAGAAGTAAATGTCGCCTTCCTCCATTACAGAAAACCGATGTTAAGAGATTTTGTTTGAATTAAGATCGGTATAAAATATTCTATAAATATTATTGTATATATTTCTTATTGTTAAATAGGTACATTTCTTAATTCCTATGATCATATATATAACTTGATGAATAAGTTATATATTTTGTATAAATAAGTCTATTGGTTAATAAATAATTATGAGAGAAACTATTATAAAATTATTAATCAAATGTATATAATTTCCAAGAATGTGTGGATATTATTCTAAAAATGGATTTGTTTCATCTTGTTGATAGTGTTTCATTCTCAAATTAACTAATAGTTCATACGCGTTCAATGGATTAGTTAACTAGCTGGCCACTTGGAAAATGTTTAAATTAAAATTGAGTCTTGACAAACCAGATTTGTTACAGTGATCAAGGTAACAAATATGCAAATATTGAAAGACTTGTGAACTAAAACAAGTGATTGAAAGTTGAAAGTTTCACAAAGAGAGGCAGAGGAAAATAATCACAAGATTTATTGCAAAAGCTTTTCTGAATTGCTTTATCTTTTTCCTATTGTATCTTGCAAGCTGCTTGACTTGCACTATTTAAACTTGGAACATAATAAATGCACCAATGTGAGCTATAGCTTATGCCGGCAGGTTCTTCTTACTTCCTCTAAATCACATTGCTGATATGAATAACTGAATTCTCGCCTGTCCTCGTTCCTTCTCCTCTGGTCCGTCAAGATCTCCAATGTTGTCATGATATTCCTGTTAAGGGTTTATGTCAGCAAATGCAAGTCAACTCACTAATTAATTGGAATGAAGACTACTTTTTAGGTGAGGTAAGGGAAATGAGAACCTGAAGAATCTGCTTGACGTCGCTTTTACTGAGCTTCTGTTGCTTCAGTAGCAGTTCGATCCGTGCTCTCATTCCAGAATGCCTACATAGAGTATTGATTACAAATTTAGTCTGTCTCAAACTTAGCTCAAGAATGCATATTTACTGGGGTGGGACTTACTCAGAACACCAAATATGGCCCAGAATAACAGCAACAAGCTGCAATGTCAGAACAAACATTACTCAAAAATAAGAATAAATACAAGATAAAAATTAAGTCATGTAGCAAAGGCACACATATGAGAAACATTTTTTTATATCCCAGAATGGACAATGAAACTGCAGAAGCTAAACTTAGTCGAACCTGAAGACTGTAAAGGCCTGATTCCAGTTTCCTATTATATTTTTCTTCTTCATCCAACTGGAAAGTAAGACAGTGGAGTCAGTTCACAAATTCGAGCTCAGAAAGAAGACAACAAAAGTATACTACTGAGAAACTGAATTACCTCAAGGTCATCAAGCTCAAGTTGG
This sequence comes from Cardamine flexuosa, assembly GCA_963555745.1. Lineage (NCBI taxonomy): Eukaryota > Viridiplantae > Streptophyta > Magnoliopsida > Brassicales > Brassicaceae > Cardamine > Cardamine flexuosa. The sequence continues at coordinate 585,867 of OY743219.1, read as the reverse complement.
TCCAACCTTTCGGCCTCTGATCTAACCCTGTCAGAGTATCTGCAAAGAGCAAAGAACAATAAGAGAGGAAACACAATCTTGAGATAAGTAGTAGTGAAAGGATATTACATCCACCACATTCAAGAGATATACCAATGCTAATAATGCTACCACAAAGGAATATCGACTCTTTAATTAGATGCTCAGAATGGTATGACTGAAATGTTACCTCATATATAGTTCCATAAGGCGGTCAATCTTCTCATATTCATTTTCAACAAACTTGCTTAACAAACGGTCTCTTTCAGGACCCCTTAGAATCCCAGCTGAAAGATACAGTCAACAGACATGAAACCAAATAATTAGCATCAAGGAAAACATCATATCTTTACATGAACATATCAATATCAATTGCCTTCTTACCAAATAATGACGCAACCAGCGAAATAATTCGCTCCTCTAACTCCTCCTTATACCGTTCCCTTTTGATCCTCTTGTTTAGCGGTATCTAAACATTTAAAGAACTAAACAAAATCAATATGCAGTATTCCTCAAAATCGCATCTTTCACAATACTTTGATCCAAGTATGCATTTTCTAAGGAAACAACTAGAGAGTTTGTCAGATGCTAAGAAGAAATGGGATTGAACGACTTGCCTTACCCATGAAAGCAGCAAACGCCGTTTTCAGTCCATTAACCTCCACAAACCTTTCACATGCAGGTGGATAATTAGTCATGGCGAAGTCTAGAGCCCTAATTGCAGACCCGTAAGGATATTTCTTCTGCTTCATGATGATAATCATCAGCTCAACACCTTCCGCTCTCACAAACCTCTCCTTGTTCTCCAATGGCATCAAGAGGCAACACAAGCAATCAAATAGATTCTCTAACATCTCTTCCTCGTCAGGAGTTTTCGGATCTTTCGACTTATACATGTTCACACCTTCAAGCACAGCGTCTACACCATTCATCTGCCCTAACCGTTTCTGATTCGCGGTGCTGTTTTGCAGCAGAATTGCAAGAATCTCAGACGCGTACTGCTTGATTCCTTCGAATTCCCTCACCTTTATCTTCACCAGAAGCCACCGTAATAGCTTCGTCCGTTCACACACCAATTCAGCTACAGCTGGCTTCACTTCCACCAAATTTTCAACCACCGTCAAGGTTGCGTATATAGCCGTAGCCTCATCTGAATCTGCCTCAGACAAACGATTCATATTCTGAACCAAGAGCTCGAGCACATTGTTTTCAACCAGCGCGTCGACTAAGACACGCGCCGGCTCATCGTTGTCCTCTAGTGCATCTTCGTCAGTCAGATCCTGAAGAAGCTGAACAACATCGTTGGCGATATCGGCGTTTTCATGGGAGAGGAGATTCACAATCGAAGGAACTGTATTAGAGGCAACAAGCTCCGGGTAAAGCTCCGGAGCTCCAGCGAGAACCTTGAGCTTCTGAAGATCGTCGTGTAGGTCAACCTCAGAGTCAGCGAACTTTTCGGGATTCTCCACATACTTGAGCCGAGCAGCTATGTTGTCTCTAAGACGCCGTTCGAAAGAGAGAACAAGCTTTTTTAGGGTTTTAAGATCAAGCGCCTCTACTGCATTATGCGAAGATTTCTCAAGTGCTTCAAGAAGAGAAAGATCTACACTACTAGCTTCGTAATCGTCCGGGCCTCGATACGCCGGCGGCGAGCCATGACCGTCGTCGCTTGCTTTCCGTTTCCTGCCGTGATTTGAAACTTCCATGGCTATACTCTTCCCGTCGCAGGTGTGGTTTTGGTATAGAGGCTTAAAAAGAGGTGAAATGTCTTGATTTTTAATTTGGGCTTTAATTTAATTAAATTGGTTTGAGGCCCAACGAGATAGCGGTGTCGTTTTTGAGGAGTTAAAATTTTACATAAATTTTGTTTTATTTTTTTTGGGGTCAAAAGTTCTCTTTATGGAAATTTAAATTGATGCTTTATCGGAAAAGTAAACCCTACACAGTAAGGAAAATCAGATCCTTTGTGCATTCTCTGTCTGACGCGTAATCTCTAATTTCTGGTTCTCCGTTCGTCGGCGGGAGATTTTGAGAAAAGGGAAAAGATGGGATTTCTCTCCCACAAAATCTCCAGAGATGAAGTGAAACCAGGCGATCACATCTATTCATGGCGTCAGGCCTATCTTTACGCTCATCACGGTACCATCTCTCTCTCGAATTTCCTATTTATGGAATACATACATTGACATTGACATTACTGGTGATGCGAGATGATTCTATCTTCAATTGTAGTTGCCTCACTTCGATTAGCTGTTGAGATTCAATATGATTTCTCTGTTTGGATTTAAGAAATTTCTGTGATAGTGATCCTTGATCGTTTGTAAGGGAATGTGGTAGAACATTTGACATTAACTTAATGCTAAATTCTCATTTTTTTTGTTTACATTCGATGAGGCTCATTTCTCATAGCTTCATCCAGATTCCCACGATTCTAGGATCTGGAATTTATTTAGGTGAATCGTGAATATGGCCTGAATTTGGCAATGTGATCAGTGAAAGCTGCTCTTATCATACATATATGATCCTTATTGTGTGTTAAGTAAGAGGAATAATTTTGAAGTTTTGGCTTCATTTGACCATTGTTTATTTCATGCTCTATTGTTCTTGATTTGTAGATAAAGTGTGGCTTTTAGCTTACTGCTAGGTTCGTTTATATGGTTTTGGCTTGTTGCGACATAATAAACTCTTTTTGGGATATTTCCTTTGTGGTTGTAAACTTATATATGATGTGCAGGAATCTATGTCGGTGAGGGACAAGTCAACCATTTCACTCGTGGGGATGGTCAAGAGACTGGAACTGGGACTTTCTTGGACAATATCATTGTTAGTTCATCTCATAATCATGGAGACAACCCATGTCCTAATTGTGGAGATAGATCCAAGGTTGGTGGTGTTATCTCTTCTTGTCTCGACTGCTTTCTCGCTGGAGGTGATCTCTACCTCTTCGAGTACAGTGTCTCTCCTGCTATCTTTCTTGCCAAACCTAGAGGTGGCATATGCACAATAGCAGCTTCAGATCCTCCAGAAGAAGCCATTTACCGTGCAAACTTCCTCTTGCAAAATGGTTTTGGTGTTTACAATGTTTTCAAGAACAACTGTGAAGATTTTGCAATCTATTGCAAAACTGGTTTGCTGGTGGCAAACACCGACGTGGGAAGGAGCGGTCAAGCCGCTACAATGGTGGCAGCTGCCAGCGTTATTCTGTCTTCACCTCTCAGGTTTGTAGCAGGATTTGGTAGTTTGGCTGTGGCTGGCTGTGGCATGTACTGCGTTGGTCGCTTGGTTTCAGACATTGGCATGCGCTTGGATGTGAGCAAGGTGCCTGTGGAGAGACTAGTTGCTGATATGGATGATATGGTTGGGATCGATCGTCAACCGGAGGTCAACATGACAAGTTAAACAGGAATTATTCATACTGGTCTTTCCAGATTGGTCCAGTTTGGGAGTATGATTGATCTCGTATTGTAATTGTGCAACTTCATGAGTTATGTTAATATGAAGCTTTGCTTATGGTTAACACTGAACTATGATTATTCACAATATAAATCGAACATAATGATGTTTTTACATTCATACGAAGCTTTGAAAATGCAGGATGAACTGAGAGAAATTCTCAGTCGTTGCCTTCCGGAAAGTTCACTAAGTATATAGCGACCAATGTGACGGCTGCTCCCACCAGTTGCAATGAGGAGAAAGTCTCATCAAGGTAGAGATACCTGTGTCCGAACCAAACATATCAGGATACAAACGAAAGACTAAAGAATTTTGTGATCAGAATCATGGATTTTTGTTGTTTGCTGACTTTGGTCTTACCCAAAGATTGAAGCAAACATTGGTGTCAAGAAGGTGAGTGAGCTGAGTTTAGTCAGGCTTCCTGCCAAGGAAGACATCATAAAAGCATCAGAAATCTGAAATCCGAAGCAGCGATACTATCACGAGAGGGTAGCACAATAGAAACCTTTAGTAGCGCTGTAGAAGTAAACACCGTAGCTAACTGCGCTGCCAAAAAGGGATGTGTAGAGAAGTGCTATGACATCATTTGTGGATAGCTCTTGAAGACTGCCGTTAAAAATTGGGTCATGGTTTATAATGGAAATCGCCAAAAGAGGAAGGCCACCGATAACCATATGCTGCAGATAAAACATGTTTAGTAAGAAAAACTCTTAGAGACAAGCCAGTGAAACAAAAATGTGGACAAGTAAGATTTGAAAGGGGCAAGGAGGATCGAGCATCATTACCCAACCAGTAGCCATAATTGGATCCGAGTATTTTGAGACCCATCGAACCATCACAGTGCCAATAGCCATGCTTTGAGCTGCAAGAAGCATCCACCACTCTCCACTTCCCCACAAGGAAAAGTTATTACCATCTGAAGTAACTGATGGAACCTGAAGTGAATCAGAAACATCCTCAAATTGCAAGGACAATATCAAGATATTAGCTGGGAGTTTGGTTTAGATGGTTAAAGTAGATGTTTTACCTCAAGAAGCAAAAGTCCAGCAACACCAAGAAGCAAACCTCCAGCTCTCACTATTCCAATGGACTCACCAAATAAGAAAGATGCTAACACAGCTACAGTCAGTGGCTGAGAATCAATAATAACCTGCAACGCGAAAGATTTGTCTATTGTTTTCTCAGCCTTAGAGAATACAAAAGTTTTAAGAGTATAGAAAACAACTTACACTTCCTAAACCAGCAGAGGTTCTCTGTAACCCTTGAGCAAGAAATCCCTAAACCAACATCATAATCATCATCGTTCAGACAAGAAACTATTAAGTTAAATCTTTAGAGTTCATGACAAGTAAGCAGACCTGGAAACAAGTGGCATCGACAAGAGCAAAGAGAGCAATAGAGAGCCAAGCATTGAGTCCTTTAGGGAAAGGTCTACCTCTGTAAACCGCAAACGCAACAAGCAACAAACCAGCCGGAATTAACCGAAACGAAGCCACGAAGAAAGGACCAGTAATGGGTAATACTTCTTTCATTGCCACCATCGCCGTTCCCCAGAAAAAGAATGGTGAAATCAGAACCGTCCATTCAAGCAACGATCCTTCTCTGCCGCTTAAAATTCCTGAGCTTTGATTCTCCTCATCTTCTCCGGTATACACGCACTCCACGTCTGATCCCATTCCGACGCAATCTATAGACGAAGACGATGATGATTCAGTTTCTTCCGTGCTTCTGTGGCTAGTGGTGCTTCTTCGGACAACGGAATCGCCATAGATTCGACGTTTAGAGATCGAACCAATGACCAAACTATGCTTCGAGTCGAATCTACTGGATTTAACCAGAGTGTTGGATGGAAATTTGTTAGCACAGTTCGAATTCGCTCGTATAGTAACAGACAAGCAATGGTTAGGAGAAGCGAAGAAGCAAGTAGAAGAAGAAGAAGCAGCAGCGATGGCCGACCATGGCCACTCCATTGTTGCTTGTGTTTTAGAACAAGAGAGGATAAATTTTGTATCTTTTCGAGTTAACAGACAAGTAATGACCACATGTTTTCAGTTTTTTTTTTAATTTTCGGACAAACCAAAGATCATTAGATATATGTGTATGTGTCTACACCTCCCAGTGTACATCAGGGACATTGTTACGTCATTAAGTACAAAAAAAGAGGCAAGCTTTTGTTAAATTCCTTGTGATCGAGAATCATGCCACCATTCTCAAACGTTCTTCTAGAGGCTTCTTCTCCTGATGCGCACTGAAATGGTCCTGCCATGAAGAAAAGCAAAGGTGAAAGCTTAGATCTTTTGAAGTAGAACAAACCATTCTGAGAAATTTACAGAGTAAGATCCATTTCACCTTGAAACCTCAACCTCGAGTGAGAAACCCGTGAATGGTACCAGCAGTTCCACGCTTCCTAGCCTGCACATTACGATATTAGTATAAGAAAATAGCTTGATGATCTTTAGATTTTGATATATAAGATGATAATAAAGTTGAAACCTTTTCAGTGGTGAACAAGTCCTCTGCAATGGCTTCCATCTGCTTTCTTTTCTTCTCTTCTTTCATATAATCTGTCACGTCCCCGCTATCGTATTCTCTGCGAAGCAAATGGTAAAGTAAACAAAGAGGAGAAAACATTATGAGCTACCCGAGTAAGAGAAAGACCCGAGATTACTTGTATGGATCCTTTGCAAAAGGTATTAGGCTGTTGAAGCTGTTTCCGCATATAACATTTCCCTAACAAAAACAAACAAAAATCATCATCTCGCAACACACAATATTTGTCTACAATCCAAAGGGTTCTCGTTTACCTTTCTGAATCGCTTGAAGTCAGCAAATCCTTCCTCTCCTGTAGACGGAACTTTTCTAGTCGATCGCAAGTCCCTAACAATAAGATCTTGAGAGTATATAATCTCCGAGTTCCCAGCTTCAGGCTCGTCATTCCGATTCCTTCTGATCGTCACATCACGGACAATATCACCTGAGTTCTTCTCATTGCTGTGGCCTCTAATTTGAGTATATGCTAATAAGTTTACGCTTTTATACTCATTCAAATTCACAGTTTCTTCCAATATCATAACAGGAGGACTCTCCTCTATTACAATAGCAGCAGGCTTCTCCGGTGTTTCTGCCTTTTCAGTGGCATCGATCATATGAACAGACGACGTTGTTTCTTCCTCTTCGGTATCAGAATCCGCTACCACTGTCTCATCCGTAGAGCAGGAAGATGAAATCACAACTACAAACATGAAATGTTACAAGATCAGTGTTTTGCCAATCATAGTTCTGAGAAAAGCAAATACATTTGGCTCTGTGTGTACTCACCAGAAGGTAGTATCAGGGAAGCCGAAGGTACACTTCCGGACAAGACAGCGCATACTAAATCCATCTCGTTCACTCTAGATAACGAACTGAGATGCTTCAAACGGCCAAATTTGTCCCCTGAACTTTTCGGGATGACACATACCATGCGATTAGTTTCTCCATTCTGAGAATCCTGCGAAGATGACTACGGTTAGGGCTACTACCTACAGAAAGGAAAATGAGCAAAACAATATAAAAGCACAAACCTGACTCATGGAGCTAATGTCTGCTATGGTAACAGTCTCTGCACCACATACTCTAAGTAAAGATGGGAAGCTGCAACCAAATCTGTACTGCATAAAGAAAAACTAATATGAAATAAAGAAAAAGGCAGGAATAGGTAAATGAATGTTCATCAGTAGATCTTAGCTAAGATCTATTGAGACCTATAACAATAGTTAGTAAAGCTAAGATCTATTGAGACCTATAACAAGAATCAGAGGAACCATCAGTTAATTTTTTTTTGGGAAAAATAAGAGATTATACTGTGTCTGTTGGTTCCAACACAAAGGTAAATCCTTCCAGACATTTTTCACGGACGGTTATTTCAAGTACATCCACCAAAGCTTCTTCTACCATTACTGATGGTCTGTACCTAATTAAACATTGATTTTTAGAATGTGTCAGTAACTGCAGAATTTCTTCTATAACCGGAAAAAACAGTTAAGTAATACTCACTGGCTGTAACCAGGAATTTCGTTGCATATACTTTTTTCTGCGAGAAGCTAGAAAAACAAACCACTTAAGTTAAAAACCAATAAACAAAGCAACAAACAAGGAATGACAAAGGAATTCTCAGACATACCTTAACCCAACTTGTCAAAATGATTGGTTTTTTAGATAAAATTGCATTGACCAGAGCTTCATTCACTTGCATACGCGGCTCAAGAAGCACATGAGTGCACTCCTCACTCAAGGTAGGAGAAATATGAGCACCTGAATATCGACATAATTTCAGGCAATGCAGGTTAATATGAAACTACATTAACCAAATCTCCTTGCGTGAGGAGGCAGGGGATGACTCTTTTAACTAACCAATGGATGAAACTGCATCTTGTATCGACCGATCCACTTTAAAAGTCTCAGAGGAAGGGCAGAAGTAAAATACCAACGGAATTAAAGACACCCTGCCATGATTTAATTTCAAAAGTTACAGAGATAAGCCATATTACACGAAATTACAACAAGAACAAGATAATCACATTGACTAGCCAGGAGTGTACCTGTAAGTTGCTGAACCTGTACCAAACGAGATAAGATCTCCATCATTGAGAATTTTCTCTTTATTAGGTAGCTCATGAAGTTTATCTTTTGTCCCGAGGGCAGTTTTGAGAAAGGTTCCATACTTTGAACAATCTTTGACACGGATAACAAATGAGGTTTCAGAAGATTTGTTCCTCCGAGAGGTTGAAACATCCAATGTTAACTCTGCGTGTATTCTAGATACTCCCTTATCCTTATTGATAATTATATCACATCCTACAGAGAAAGAAAAAAACAATGAGGGCACAGAAGACGATGAAAGAGTTAAGAAATTGAAGAATATGAAACAATATGAACCTTTTCGTCCAATCTTGTAATTCCCCTTTGCAAAGATAAAGTATTTATCTTCACCTGGACACATATTAAAACCATTTTGCAACTGATTAAGGTTCCAAAACTAGAGATTATTCAAAAGCAAGATCAAAGCTAACATAAAATCACTTCTCTAGCATAAACCCAGAAGAAATTTGGGGGTTTTCTAACACATTTATCAAACACTACTAAGAGAACAGGAAAGGAATTTTAAAGATTTTAACAGGAAAGGAATCAAACTCGTTCATTTTGCAAGCAATACGAATTTCGACGAAGATCATATAGTCTTAAGAAACTACTGTTATGGAGTAATAAAAAATTGCAGTCGATTGAATTGTAATGGAGGAAAACCTGAAAGAGGATCAACAGGAAAGAGACCCCAAACCATTGATTTAGGCGCTCCAAGAAACTTTTGTTCCAATTTGGGTTTCTTCTACTTTCTTCGGAAAGACGAGTAACTTTTTTAACTGGGTCTGGGATTTAAGCAGGCCGGTTTTGTATAGCGAATTTTATAATTAAACCGGAGAATCTTTGGTTTTTATCACTTTATCTTGTTGTTTCAAATAAAGACAAAAGTAGATAACTGGTGCCTGACCCATAACTAAAATGTCAGGCCCATATATCATTGTTTTACAGGAAGAAGTTCATCTCAAGTAAACAAGAGCTAATTTTATATCATCCGACTTTGTTGTGTTGGTTAATATAGGTCACGATTAATGTGTGTAAACATTTGTCTTCTGCTCAAAGTTTAGTTGGATCGTAGGTGTGTTGCATATTATACCCAAAGTTGGGAATATATTTATTTTATGTTATCCCAAAGTAGTTTCGATGCAATGCTGGGGTTTCGATGCAATGATTATCCATTTGTCAAAAAAATCTAGCATCGTATCTCACTCTCGTAGCCAGATTCACAAATTCTTCTAGTTGTTTTTAGTGTGTGTTTCGTCTTGCATTTGCTCTTTGGCGGAATAGTGTTTTCACTGGCGGGATAGTGTTTCGACTACAATCGCTAATTGTTTTGATGGCAAATAGTGTCGGTATTAGTTATTTTTTGTGTTTCGTCTGGCGCCAGTTTGCTCTTTGGCGATTTGATCTTGATATTTGGTGGTCGATGTGTGTTTATTATTTCTGTTTTGGCATAATGGTGTTTCGACTACCGAAGTTTGTATATTTGACATTTCGTGTCGGTGTTAGTTTTTTTAAGTGTTTTTGTCTTGCGATCTGCTCTTTGGCGGAGTAGTATTTCGACTAGCGAATGTTTGCTTATAGTTGGCAATTCGTGTCGTTTGAGTGTTTCGTCTTACGATCTTTGCTCTTTGGCGGAATAGTGTTTCGACTAGCGAATGTTTGCTTGGCAATTTGTGTTTTGAGTGCTTCGTCTTACGATTTGGCGGAATGGTGTTTCGACTAGCGAATGTTTGCTAAATGTTGGCAATTTGTGACGTCGTTAGTGAGTTTCGTCTTACGATCTTTGCTCTTTTGCGGAATAGTGTTTCGACTAGCGAATATTTGCTTTGTTTATTTCACTTCGTGTCGTTGTTAGTTATTGTTTTGCGTGTTTCGTCTTACGATCTTTGGCGGAACCGTGTTTCGACTAGCGAGTGTTTGCTTTGATATTAATTAGTTGGCATTTCGTGTCCTTGTTCGTTATTTTGTGTGTGTTGGTTTGGTTATCGAAGATTAGGAGTTAAGAGTCCCAGTTAGTTAGTTGGAGCTCCTCTCTCGCACATGCATCTACACATTCACAGCCTACATCTATGCAACCTATACATACATCTACACATACACACAACCTATACATACACAGACATCTATGCAGCATATACATACATCTATACATACACATACATCTATGCTGCCTATACATACATCTATACTATACTTCTATGCTACCTATACATCACATACACACATTCACAACTTTATACAACAAGTAAACTTCAAAGGCTGGCATTGATACAACTCTGGATGCAGTCCCCAAAAGCTTATTTGTTTTGTTTTGTTCCCTTCAACTATCTGCAAAATTAATCAAAAACAATATCCATTACATTTGGGACATGCGTATTATTTATTTTACAACAATTTCCAAGTATCTATTCGTTCTATATTTTTATATATATAAAAAAAAAAACTATTCTACATTTTCAAAGACATAACTATATTTCAGGACACCATACATATCAAGACAGCAAGATCTCAAGATATATAATTAAAGAAAAATTTGTTTACTAAAGACACACACACATATCTCCAGCTAGAATCAGTTCATTAGACACATATCATCGATTTTAAAGTTGACAACTATATATATAAAATGGAAATAAAACAGAGCATATGGAATGTTTGTTGAACTCTATAAAAATGGTTTGAAATTAAAGATGATGAACACGGTGATTAATAGAGACTACAAGTATCTTTCAATGGTGAACAAGCTAGATAAATTAGAGTACAGAGTATGTTACCTTGTCGTTGATGTATTGTGTTTCCTTGCTGCTCCTTTTGTTTGTATTTCAGCAAGGTCCGGTTGTATTAACTTCGTTGGTTTAATGGAAATTTAAAGTAAACAAAAAAAGAGTATGTAATGATGCTTTTTTTTTTCCTCAGCTAATGAGACATGAAGAACAGAAGTAAGAAAATAAAGAGAAAGTGTATTCAACATTTGTAAGAAATAGACCGAGACACATGGTTCAGATTTTAGACCCAAGAAAGTTGTATTTATAGAGAGTCATTATCTGAACGTTTTCATTAAAATTTATTAAATTCAAACGGTCTACAAATGTTACCGTTTCACAACGTTCATATTTTCTTACACTCATTTCATGTCAATTGTCAAATCAAAACGTTTGAAAAAACATTATGGAAAATCGTAAAAAGTAATAACCGAGACTGATCGGACTGCTTTAGGCCTACAGTTATTAACCTTATGGGCCTTTCATACAATATTTTGGGCCTTTTTACTGGATTTATTTAGACTGATTTTCTTAAACAGATTTAATGGGACAAAAAGGGACTCATTTCCATTCGCTCCAAAATAGAGATATATGTAATTATTAATACACAAAATATTACTCTCTTAAAGGTTACCACAAGAAATATTTATGTTTTCTGTTCCTTGATATATCACCATTCTTGATCAAAATCAAAACCTTGTTCAGATTCTTTAGCTATCACCCATTCAAAGGATTCGCCACCGGAAACTTTTTCATTTGAAGAAGCTAGCAATAGCATGATCAATTTGAAGGATCCCGGTTTGTTTTATCTAAACCGATTCAAATCGAACTAAAACCGGTTTTAAAAGTAAACCGAGAGTTTTAGGTTCTATCTATGGTTTCAAATAATCTCAAGCATTGATCTGTGGAATAAGAAAAAGCAAAGCAAAGGTCGAAAACAAATTCCATTCCTGGAGCTGTAAACCAGTAAGCTCTTTCAACTTCATCTTCATCTTCTGCTCAAATTTTAGTTGGGTGGAATCTATCCATTTAGTTGTGTTGCAATTTCTGCCCAAGTTGGGAATGTAATTATTTTATGGTATCCCAAAGTAGTTTCTCTGGGTCTGTTTCGATGCAATGCTGGGGTTTCCTTTACATACTGATGTCAATTTCGTGATTCCTTTCCATTTTTGGAGATTAAACCATGTCGTTCCCGGGTTAATGGAGAACAATATGGAACTGTATTGTTAATGCTCATAAGGTGTTTGTCAAATTGCCTGCATGAGAATGTTGGATATAATATCAGTTTTTTTTTTATATAATTAAATCGATGACTTGTTAGAGGTTTCATTCCAAATCACTGGAATTTTCAGTTTTGCAATTAGTAAGGCTAGTTTTTATTTATTCTATCAGATCAACTTGTGTGCATTTACTTCCACATGTTTCTTTACAATTTTAGAGGGAAAAAAGATCTTTAATTTACCATTTTTTTTGTTTAGCTAATGGGTGTTTCTATTTAGTTTTCAGGTGTAGTTGCTAGCTTGGCTATTCAAGAAAGGTTATAGCATATAATTGTATGGTATATGCAACAGGAATGACGCTTGCTTCAAGGTGTATCTTGCCTTTTTGTTCCAGAACCTTCTTATCTCCCTTACGTGTAGCTTCTTCACTCGTATTTCCTGAGAAGCCCTCCTCCGCTTTCTTCAGAAGGGTTCAAGTTCCTCACCTTTTCTCCACTTCTACAACTCCTCTGTTTTCCTCTGTCAAGTGCTCTATTCAATCTACTTCATCTCTTGAGACAGATAATCAAGCTGTTTCTCGCCCTAATGTAGTCGATATACTTGAAGAAAGAGGTCTCCTCGAGTCTATCACAAGCGAGAATCTCAGGTCTGCTTGTTCTGATCCTAACGTAGCTCCTCTTAGGGTCTACTGCGGGTTTGATCCAACGGCTGAGAGTTTACACTTGGGTAATCTACTTGGTATCATTGTGCTTTCTTGGTTCCAAAGATGTGGACATCAAGCCGTTGGTTTACTTGGTGGTGCCACGGGACGTGTTGGTGACCCATCTGGTAAAAGCCTAGAAAGACCTGAGCTTGACACGGATACACTGGAGAAAAACATTGCGGGGATTAAGAACATCATTATCAGGATTCTGGGTGCCAATCTGAGTTCTGGTAGCTCCTATGTGATTTTTAATAACTATGACTGGTGGAAAGATATGACAATACTCGACTTTTTGAACAAAGTTGGTCGGTTTGCTAGAGTTGGTACTATGATGGCAAAGGAGAGTGTGAAGAAGAGACTAGAATCAGAACAAGGTATGAGTTACACCGAGTTCACTTATCAGTTATTGCAAGCCTATGATTTTCTTCACCTGTTCAAGAACGAAGGGATCAATGTTCAGATCGGTGGGAGTGATCAATGGGGGAATATAACAGCTGGAACCGATTTAATCCGGAAGAATCTCCAGACCGAAGAAGCAGCGTACGGGCTAACATTTCCTCTCCTATTGAAAAATGATGGGACAAAATTCGGGAAGTCAGAAGATGGAGCAATCTGGCTCTCTCCTTCGATGCTATCGCCTTATAAATTCTATCAGTACTTCTTCTCAGTTCCAGACGTTGATGTGATACGCTTCTTAAAGACTCTAACTTTTCTGAGTTTGGATGAGATTAAGATCTTGGAAGATCAAATGAGCAAGCCCGGGTATGTCCCTAATACTGCGCAAATCAAACTGGCTGAAGAGGTAACCAGATTTGTACATGGAGAAGAAGGTTTGAAAGAAGCCATTAAAGCAACAGAAGCTTTAAGACCAGGAGCTGAGACAAAGCTTGATTGGAACTTGATTGAGAGAATTGCAGAGGATATACCTTCTTGCTCACTTCCTATTGATCAAGTCTCGGGTTTATCGATTGTGGATCTATCAGTCTCTGCAGGTTTGTTTGAGAGCAAATCTGCTGCGAGGAGAATGTTAAAGCAAGGTGGGTTTTATATGAACAATGAGAGAGTTGATGATGAGAATAAGAGAGTAGAAGAAGAAGATATTGTTGAAGGGAAAGGTCTTGTTCTCTCTGCTGGCAAGAAGAATAAAGTGGTCGTTAGAGTTTCCTGATTTTATTTATTTTTACAACAAATTTGTATTATTTTGTTACTAAAACCTTTTATGAATTCAAATTCCGAACAATGACCATAGTGAATTGATTCATTTCTTAAATCAAAAGCTAGGAAAAAATTAACTGAATCTTGGTTTGTGAACATCGTGAAGGCTTATTGGATGATGCTGGAGTAAAAAAAGACAATTCCAGTAACAAAATAACAAACAAGGTATCTTCTGAGATTTCAAACCAAGAAAAAACATCTTCAGAAACAATGACAAATATCGGCTCGAATTCTATGCTTCAGCAAGTAAAATGCCATTTTCCACAATCTTGGCTTCAGATTCCATCTCTTTAACTGCCTTTATAAGCCCCTGAGTAATCGCGTTCAAGTGCAAGCCTTTCTGCTTCATTTCCTCAAACAGCATCTCTGCTTTTTCCCAATCCAAAGCTTTGAGGCAGAATGATTGAATCAGCTTATTGTACTCATCAGCATTAGGCTGCACCCCGAAACGATCCATTTCTTTCAAAAGTTTCAGAGCCTCGTCATATTCTTCAATCTTGCAATAGCCTCGGATAAGTGTATGATACGTCACAGGACTAAGCTTCTTATGTTTCTTTTTCGCCTCAGCGAGAATCTCTTGAGCTTCGTTCATCAGCCCTCCTTTAGCATAACCGCTAATGATGACAGTGTATGTGTACACATCTGGTTTCAAACCTCTACTCTCCATCAACTTTAAAACCTCTTTTGCTTCATCCATATCTCCACTTCTTGAATAAGCATGGACGATCAAATTAAAAACCGCATTCCCAGGAGCAGGCCCTTTAGAAATCATATCCAAAAGCAAACCTTTAGCTTCTTTCACATTTTTCATCTTGCATAAACTATGGATAACATCAGAAAATGGTTTGATCCCATGTCGCCTAGCTTCTCCAGATAAATCACCCAACATCTCCTGAGCAAACGTAACAGTCCCATCATTCTTGCAGAGAGCACTTATCAGAGTAGCCACAGATCTAGGAGGCGGGAACTTCTCTTTCGTCTTCGCTGATTCGTAAACCGAATAAGCCTCTTCGGCCTTTCCTTCTTTGCAAAACCAAGATATGATGTTACCAATCTGGTCTCCCTCTGGCAACACACCACTCTTAAGCATTTTGTCAGATACAGAGCATGCCCATTCCATAAACGAACGCTTACAAAGCGCCTCCAATGTCAAATAGTATGTTTTAGCATTCGGAATAAAACCAAACTCTTCGGTTTTACTAAACACATCAAAAGCAGCTTTGGATTTAGCAATCTTCCCAAACAAAGCTATCAATTCATTCATTATCTCCAAATTCAAAACATAACTATTCTCTCCTTCACCAATCTCCTTAACCAAATCCCACAAAGCATAAGCATCCATTCTACGTGTGTTACCAGCAATAGCTAAAAGAAGAGATTCTACAAGCGAGGTGGTAACAGTAATCTCATCTTTCTTAGTTGCCCACTTCAAAAACCTAATCAAATTCTTACCTGAAATCCCTGGGGATTCAAACACTCTCACCACAAAATCTAAGTGTAAGTCGATATTAAGCGTCTTGAGACCAAACTCCAAGGAATCTTCATCACTCCGTAACAAAGACACTACAGATTCGAACTTTTCGTCATCAAATTGGTATACCTCGACAAGCTGAGAATCCACGTTTTCAACCGCGGATACATCGTCAGAAGCTTCAATTGTAACAATCTCTGAATCTCCATCTTCACCAGTGGATTCTACGAAAGTACCACCATTTACACCAAGATCGCCACTTTCTGAAAACCCCAAATCGGAAGCATTCGAAGCTGCGGCTGAGGTGATTGGGATCTCTTCCGTAGGGCTCGTGGAGAAGAACCTGATGTTTCCGGCAGAAGCACTTCCAGACGATTCGAGAGATGAGAATCTGGAAAGTGAGGTTAGCGATGGAATCTGGGTCTTCTTCTTCGAGATTCGAGTGACGGCGAGGGTCCGAGTCGCATTTTGTGATCTCCGGAAAACGGATCTCAACATTTCTGCTTTCTCCTCACAGACTAAACTTCAGCAGCAGTTTCTGATTCTGATTCTAAACCCAAAACCCTATTCTCAAGTTTGGATGACTTTTGTTACAAAAATATAGTTTTTTTTTTTCCTACTTCGATTAAACTTTAAAGCAAATTAAGGTGGTGGGTTGTGCATTTAGTGGAAGTTAAATTTTATAAAAAATCTGTTGTAATTCAGTTTAAAATTTTAAAACTTAACTACAAAATTAATCTTATTAGTTTATATATTTTGTTATAATTCATATATTTTTAAATTAGAAATTTGGATTTATTATTTTATAAAGCTAATAAAAATTTGTGTTATTCAAATAAAATTGAACGAACTCATTTAAATAATCTATTAAACTATAACTCCATTGGTTCTTTATTAATCTTTTTTTTAAATGTAATTTTTAGTTATTGATATAAATGTAAATATTTTTAGAAAATTGCATACTAATAGTTTAGAGTTACAGAAAATTGTTATGCACAACATAGTTAACTTATAAAAAATTAATATGTGTGAAAATGTTAAAAATAGAAACATATGGAGTATATTATTGATTTATGTTAAAAAAAAGCTCTATTAAAATGAAAATACTAACTAATTTTTTTTGGATTTGACCGTCATCACATTTAGAACCAAAAACAACACATTTAAATAGTATTTTACAATCTGATAAAATTACTACTTCATCAGATTGATCACCCACCTCGAATGTCACCTAACCGGCTCTCAACCGAAGCAACGAGCTAAACACCAAAGAGAACACTTGCAACGAAACCAACATCAACAACAAAACGGCTGCAAAAAACGTAAGAATCTGCCAAGAACCATTAACATAAATCTCAACCAATCTTCCAATCTTCACTTTCCACCGTCCGGTATAATAACGGTTAACATCCTCAATAGTCTTATCCAAAAACACAACTTTGGTTAACCTCACATATTTGCTCATACCATTCCACATCTCTGCAGCTTCTTGATCACTCTTGAGACGGTTCACAAGAACGGCTTGTTCTCTAAGCAACCTAACGTCTTCTTCCGAATCGATTATTCCGTTAATTAGCTCGGTGTAACGAGTGAACACTAAAGGTCCTGAAGTGTTTGAAGCTTCGTAAGCGACGAGGTTTCTAAGAACCGTTTCTGTGTTGATGTCTAGGTTTATTACAGGGAGGTGAAACTGACCTAAGTTTGAATCGAATGTTACCGTTGAAATATTACCGTTTGTTGTTGGTTTGAATCGAACTCCGGCTTTGTAGAGATCGGAGACTGATGGGATTGTGAGTTCTTCGACCAGAGGAGGCTTTTCGATGTCTCGAATCGAAACCGATGATGATGGTTCTTGTCTTGTTGTTGTTGCTTCGTTTTCTTGTCTTGTGAAGAGATAATCAGCTGAAAATTTCAGAGCGATGAATCCAGGAAGGTTCGAAATGATTCTCAGAGGGAGTCTCAAGATTAAATCCGCAGGTTGAGATGCTAAAGCCCTTTTGAATTGATGCTTAATCTCTCTCAGAAACCTAATTGCTCTGTTTCCGCCATTGTCTTCTGCTCTGTTTTCTTCGTCTTCTTCTTCTAGCTCTTCTTCATCTTCGATCCTTGGAACGATCATCTGATACAAGAAATCTAAGATGTGATTATACTCATGAAACTGAGCTTTCGAAATCTCATTATCGTCGAATTTGATAACGAGAGGAGAGAGATCTCTGCATAATCCCGTAAGAACAGAGAGCAACAGATCATCAGCTGATTCCATGGACTCAAGCTGAAACTCGAGTGTTTTCCTCAAAACGAAAAGTGGGATTTGGTTCTCGATCATCATTATATCTCTAAGAATCTCGTTATGCCCAACTCTGTTTATCAAAGTCTCCACCTTTCGAAAACTATAAATCTTAAGAAACTCGATCAAAAACGACGAATCTACCGCCATCATCCACAACAGAGTCTCGCCGCTAAACCCGATATACTTATGATAACAAGCTCGGATCTTGATCTCCATGGATTGCAATTTCTCGACTAGGTCATGAAACCTAAAAGATTTAGATTGTTTTCGGATTCTTCTAGCTATCATTAGCTTATACCTTTCCATTTCGTGAAGCTCTGGTTTTAGGGAGTGATAAGGTCCTATCGAAACTCGCTGAGGTGTGTATGAATCTGGATGGCTACACATTAACGCTTTAGGGACTGTGAAAATGCTGACTGTGACTTCTTCGAGATCGTGATCTTCGAGCTCTGCATCGACAGATTTACGGACATTTATGACCCATCGATTTTCGTCAAAGCTGTGTTGCTCTGTTGATGAAATCATTGGTTTTTTAGGTAACATGATCTTTAATATTAGAAGAAGCCCAAGATCTTGAATCAAATATTTCTTATTCTTTCAATCTGAAACAGTTTTAGAAGCAGTAGAAGAAGAAGAAGAAGAAACAGTTTTTCTTTTCGTAGGTTATGGTTTTCATATAAGACTTTACTCTGTTTCAGTTGTATTAAAACTGCCTTTAAGTTTCATATTTTGAATTGTTGTAGTAATAAATGGTTGACCAAAAAAAAAAAAAAAAAAAAAAGAATTGTGGTAGTAATAAAACGGTCAGTTTCGGTTTATTTTGTCAATTATTTGGTTCGGTTGGATTGTTGACTCGGTTCAGTTTAGCGGACCAAACACCATAAAGCTATGTTTGCTTCCTAACGAAAACTTATCCGAGTTCAGGATAAAAATATCCTTGTCTCGAGGAAATATGAAGCCAACTTGGCCCAATGGGCCTGAAAATCTTGTTATGAAGAAAGAAAAGTAAACACTAGCCGTTACTACTCTCCCACTCTGTTCGTGATCTGTCCTTCACTTCTGTAAACCCCAACGGTCATATTTGGAAAATCCGACCGTTTGAATCTTTCTCTACATAAACACATACCGAGTCTTCTTTTTTCTCCAAGCTCACCACAGTAACACTTCTCAAGCTATCTTCTTCTTCCCAAATCTCAAAATCCAAAATTTTCTGCAACTCCAATCAGTAAAATCCAACATCATGGGTTTAATTCCTCAACCACAAGAATCAGTTCAAGAATCTCACTACTACACCCACAAAATCTTCCTCTTCTCAAACTACATCCTTCTCGGTGCATCCTCAAGTTGCATCTTCCTCACACTCTCTCTTCGTCTAATCCCTTCACTCTGTGGTTTCTTCCTTATCCTCCTCCACGCCACCACAATCGCAGCTGCTGTCTCTGGCTGTGCAGCTGCATCCTACGGTAAGAACCGGTGGTATGCAGCACACATGATCGCAACTGTCCTCACTGCCATTTTCCAAGGCTCAGTCTCTGTTCTCATCTTCACCAACACTTCTAATTTCCTCAAGAGTCTTAACTCTTATGTCCGTGAAAAAGAAGCGTCTATGATCTTGAAACTAGCTGGTGGGCTCTGTGTTGTGATCTTTTGCCTTGAGTGGATGGTTCTTGTTCTTGCCTTCTTCTTGAAGTACTTTGCTTATGTCGATGGTGCTGGTAACAACAATGGAGTTGCTATGAGGAGGACTGGTAAGGTTCAGAGTGAAGAGACTCTCAAGGATTCGCCATGGTCGTTCCAAGTTTGAAGAAAATTGACTTCTTGTAATGATTGAGTTTGTATCAAATGTTAAGTTTGATCTGTTTTTTCAGGTTTTGGTTTATATGTATTGAAGAATTGAATTGGTCTATTACCTTGTTATGCTTAAGGAAACTTTAACTAATATGCATGGAACTCAGAATCTAGACCCAACTTCTCTAGTACTGTTAAATAAATAAATAAATGTTGCATAGAAATTTAAAGCATCTTCTCCTTATAAAAATCGTCTAATGTTAAGAAGTATGATAACTAAATAACAAAAGATCAGAGAAAAATGTAATCATTCTTTACTTAATTAAGACATTATTTAGAAACTGATACAACAAAAAGAGAATCAAAAAGGTAAAGCAAACTCTCAAGTCTTTTCTAGGTAACCAGACATTATCACTAAGAACACTCAAACACCTTTCTTGACTGATTCAAACAAGAAGCATAACCTAACCACATAACTTTATCTACAATGTTCCGTATAAAACAAAACATATCCAAATGAACTTTTGTGGTTTAAAACAGATCCTTCGTTGATGAGATGATTGGTGAAGAGCTTTATATGGCTTACTTGGCATAATTTGAACGAGAGTTGTGTAGTAAACTTCTTAAGCCCTGATCTCTCGACCAAAAATCCAGCTGAATGGTATGTTTTTGGCTGCCTGTTTGGCTCTTCCTTGAGCTCTCTCTTCAATTTTGCGGATTCTTGCAGGTAGTCCGCAGACAAAGTCCTGTCAAAGGCAATAATGGAACCAGATTTCAAGTTCAAATACACAAAACAGATCAAGCAGTATAGCTAATACAGTATTCACGACCAATAAACTACCAAGAGATTATGAGACGTACACACAAATATACTGAAAAGAAAATAGAAGGTTTATGGAGGGAATTACCTGGGCCCTGTGTCCTTCACTAGAAAGGCCTGACAAAGTTTCCACATTCCACCGTTCAACAAGAAACTCGAGAATATCAGCATAGTCCTTGGCGGTGTAGACACCGAGCCTCTGGGCAACGGTTGAGAAGTGCTCAAACAAGTTATCATCTTCGCCATCATACATTAAATGTGCAGGCATTGAGATCTTTTTCTTCATCATATCAGCCAAGCCCAAGATCGTGCCATCGGGGTCAATTTCAAATAGCTTCTCCACAATCTTGGTGTAAGCAGTCTCATGACGCTTCTCATCAGCAGCAATGGTACCGCATATCTGTGCAAGTTTCAAATCTCCACGATCTTTCGCCAGTCTGGCAGTGTTCCCATGGGAGATGAAAGTCGCTCTTTCTTGAAAGGAAGTGTAGATGAAACCCAAGTAAGGGTTGTTTTCAGTTTTTGGATCCTAAAATAGATAAAAACAATCAATCAATCAATCATATATGGGAAACTAGGAAGACAAAACTACGCACAATGAAAAACTGTAAAAGCATTCAAAGTGGCAGCTAAGAAGAATCGCTTTAAATCTACCATCAGAACTTGAAACATAAACTATTTGTATGTTCCTAACAAGTAGATTTGTTATTAGTCAATTCCAAAACAAGTACAAACTGATAAATGGTTCCAATTTATTCCTCTTCTGTTCCCCTAACTATCCAATTCAAATAAGTAGGTAACGATTATATTCCCATCCTCGGTCATTCTTCACTAAAGAGCAAATGCAATTCCAGGTTTAAAGCAACAAAAGGAATCAGCAGAGCTTACCATTCCAGAACCAATCAGGTACTGAATTGTCTTTTCAATCTGCCTCATGTCTACTCGACCAGACAAATAAAGATACTTGTTAAGAAGATCCCCATGTCTATTCTCCTCAGCAGTCCAAGCCCTGGTCCATATAGCCCAAGGAGTAGGACTTGCTCCAGTCTCATCCCTAACTCCATCCAATGTGTTCAACATCGTCTGGTAGGTTGGAAGTGCTTCTTCAGTGATCATATCTCCAACAAGCACCACAAAGTAGTCATCGGGAAGTTCCTTACACCTTTCCCTTAACTCCTTGACTTGGTCATAGAATCCATCTGACTCAGGTTCGGGAAGAAAATCGGTCGGCTGCCATGATTTCTCAACAGGTTTTAAATAAGTCAACAAGGTTTCATCAGCCCATCCTTCTAAGGACTTAAAGATCTCCAACTTTTGTGGCGGCATTGAATGTTTAACTTGGACATGCACCTCTCTTGGAGGGATATACAGCTTCCTTCCATTTGTAACCTCTCTGTAATCAACCAAATCAATTTCAAATTTCAGAAGAAATAGACTTAACAGCTACTAGATCAAATGAAGCCGGAGATTTACCATCGATACTCAAAACGAATCTGAAATGAAACCATTAAATAAAACTTACGTAGTGGCCGAGCGAATCGTAGAAGCCATGACAACTCTGGAAGATCTGGATCCTCTAACTTGACAAGGACGATCAACGTAAGATGATGATAGGGGAACAACGATCCGATCCATAGACAAAGCCATTTCTTCTCTAACAAACTTGAATCACTCGAAAATGACCAAAAGAGATCAAAGAAGAATAACGGATCCCAGATTTTTTGTGTCGATTATTTCGATGCTGTGCTGTGTAGAGTGTGAAAAGAAGACGAAATGTGAAAAACAAACTTTGGGCGTGATGATCGAGCCAGGGGACATTCATTGTACCTTTTTTTGTTCTCTATAATATTCCTCAGCTATCTTTTTAATTACGTCTATGCCACTCCCCAGATATTTTCTTTGCTTATTTTACAAGCCCATGGGCCGTATGTTATATAACCCAGAACTTGGAGTCTTAATGTAATTTTACATACGATCCAATTCTATTTAAGTTTTTGGTCTACCGTAAAAATCAAAACCGTTTTAATAAAAATTAAATCGGTTTATTTGTGGTTTGATTTACAACCTGACTGAACTAATTAAAAGCATAACAACCATTAACCAATACTGGACTCCTTAAACCGGGGCCTCAAGTTAAATAAAAAAACAAACGAAAGTTATCTTACATATAAACCTACGAAAGTTATCAAACAAATAATCTCAAGAACAAAGAGAAAGTGTAATAAGAAATAACCAAACCACCTTCAAGAGTTTATTCATCTCAGGTTCTACCAGTTTCTAAATCTTCCACTCTCCTCATATTCGGATTATCCACCAAATGTAAGCCCATAAACCCACCGTCTTCCTCTTCACCGTTAGCACCTTGGGGCGGTAGCTGCACCGCGCCATTCTCTAATCCTTGCAATCGAGCCGCCTCCAACACTTGGAAGTATGCGTATGGTCCCCAACCTAAAAAAAAATCAAAACTTTAACAATCAATTCACAATCTAAAAGATAACACCTTTTCATTAAACCCGTAAATGGAATCCGCATGTCATTTGCACCTTCGGTGTGATACGGTGGAGGGAAAAACTGAAGATAACAGAACGTAGAGATCACAAGACCTGCGATTTTAGACAATGGTGTAAATTCTGAATGATGTTAACAGTAAACAAGTTTTGATATTTTTGAGTAGAGAGTGAAAAGAAAACAAACCTAGCAAGCCTCCAGCAAAGACGTCTTGCCAATGATGCCAATAGTCATCAACACGGGAAATACCGACAAGAGCTGCAGCTAGCAAAGGAAGTATGACTATGCATAGCTTTGCAACGTGGCCTTTACCGTCAAATGCTTGAACCTTTCCCGATAAGTATAGCGACAAAAATCCCAGACCCGCAAAAGACCCTGCAAAAACAATCCAAACCCGCAATTTACTCTTTTGCTTCTTTCTAGTTCTGAACTATAAAGTAACTTGGTCTTACATGAGGTGTGTCCGCTTGGGAAGCTTTTGTGCCCTTCCCTTATGACGCTTTTATCACCATGGCATATAACATCTCCGAGACTATCATAAAGCTGAGAAGAAAAAAATCGAGATTCAAGAGACAGAAGAAGATTTAAAACGCAATAGTTAAAACTCATGGATGGAGACATTTACTTACAGCTTTGCCATCAGGAAAACAACGCCAGAAGAAGTCAGGACGTGGTCTACCAACTGCATTCTTTATTGCATCGGTAACTACTGCTGTCACCAGAACAGAGTATAAGAGACCTAGCACTGCGTGATGAAGATCATAAACATCTCTTCGACGGAAGTAGATAACGATGAAGATTACCAAAGGCAACAGCATCGCATAGACCTGTCATTCCAAAAGAAAAGAAACGTTATTTCTATAGTGAAAACAGTCTTGAGGAGGCCAATGTTAGCAAATAGAAGCTTACCGGGACAGACCAAATTGGTACGGTGTTACTCTTTAACGGGTAACTTAAATCAGTCATCATATCCTTACCAACATAGCGATAAAAAGGGTGGATTATAAGTAGTACACACTCGAGAATAACAAGTAACACGAGGATGATCCAATCATGCATGTGAGTCCTTGCAACTGTCATTCCATGGGACCTCAAAGTGTGAGCTCCTAGTTGTGCCTCTCTCATCCTGTTCTGCTTAGAGACAAAAAACAAAAACATATACCATAATCAAATAATCAAATAATTTTCCTTTTTCTCTTTACATTTTGATGCGGCTATAATGATAGAAAAAAGCCAACAATCTATAAGCAAGAAAGGTATTTGTAGTGAGTTAAAAGCAAAGAATCAGGAAGAGATAGTTAAAACAAGAAAATTTATGGAAAGTGTCTAAGTTATGGCATTGGGTGCAACACAAGATTAAGTTTTGATATGGAGTAGACTCGCCAAGAAACCGTTGGTGACAGACAAAAACAACAAGGGGGTACCTCTTTACTATTAGGTTCTATGAGTGGAATGTCAGATGGTGAGACCCAATTATCAGCAGTTTCTGAAATCTCAGTCCCTCGGTTTGTCACAGCCTAAGATCATCCCAAGAAATCACCACACTTTTAAGGGTAATAAGTTTTACATGGCAATACAAACAATACCACCTCAAATACTCAAAAGCCTATGTAATAATGTATTGATGTAACTAAACCTGCCTCCATAAATTGAACACAAGGAACTAAAGTTTCCTACTAACCCAACTAATCCACAGACACTGAGGCTCTAGCTGGAAACTAAAGTTTATTAGATTCACACCAAAAGATATCACTTATATGCAAAGAGCTCAAACCTCACAACCACAAGAGAGATAGAACAGAGAAGAATCAAGAGTCATCATCATTACCACTAAAACGAATCTGGAACAAGAGTCACTGACACTATTGGCTATTTGCAGAGCTAATCATCTACAATGAGATCCGGAAAAGGCTAACTTCACTAATATAATTGGAAGTGGAAAAAACCAAACATTACATGGGAATATAGGTTTTGAAGTAACTCATGAAACATAAAGGTATAGATTCAAGCAAAACCTACCAATTTAAAATCTTTTCAAAATCATTGGCAAGAATTCGACAAACCTGGAAAAAACCCCCAATATTCTGAAAACAAGGCAAACTGAAGCGAGCCATGGAATCACTTAAAAGTTCTCAAAATTAGGAGAAGAGAAGCAATAAAGAGCAAAGCCAACTAACCCAAAAAGTAAAAAAGAATTGAGAAACAAGGAGACAGAAACAGACAACAAAGTTTATCTTTATCAGAAGATGAAAACCCAATTCTAAGTAGAGCAAAACAGTGACTCGTGGGACAGTCTAATCTACACATGTATGGCAATATCAATGTTTAGTAATATCTGTAAAAAAAGGAAAGACCTTTACTTCTCCATGGAATTGCAAAAGAGGATTTTTGTTTTTCTTATGAAATTCGAGTACGAAAATTACCAGTCGATTTTTCTCGTGTGAAAAAAAAAGCATAAAGGAGATTTTATTTTTTTAAAATTATAGCGAGAAAGAAAAGAAATTACCAGACTCTGATAGATTCGCCTTGTGAATTGTTTGAAGGTTTCGAAAAATAATACGTTGTTTAGTGAAAAGGTGTATTAATATATTTCCATGGCGGATGAAAGAGATTAGAGATACCGCGTTTCGATGAATTTAATGTAAAATTAAATCTCTTTGATTACTTATTTTTTTCTTTCCTTTTTTTTCTCTATTTGTTTGTTTTCTTTCATGCTATTCAAAAGGTTGAAAATTGCCATTTTTTTTACTTACATATCATATAGTCGGCAACTTCACCTACCGTAATTATTATACTCTTTTGAAAAATCAAGAGATACCCCTAATTTTTAGAAAAAAAAAAAAAAAACTTGACACCTAAACGTAATAAATATTGAAAATTTGATCTAAAAAATCTAAAATTCAAATTCAAGTTTGAAGTTTTATTTCTTTTCATTTTGGTCGTTTTATTCAATTAATGAATGAAAATACGTGAGAGCAAGAGAAGTATATATAAAAACATAACGCTTGAAAACAGATTAACATATATAGATGAAAACTAGAAACTGGAATTACATGATAATCTTTTATTACAGAGACTGACACGACATAGAAAGGTTCATGAAACTACAAGAACAACAACAACAACATATATATATATATATACATATATATACATATATATATACATATATATATATACATATATATATATATAAAACTAGAAACTGGAATTACATGATAATGTTTTATTACAGAGACTGACACGACATAGAAAGGTTCAGGAACCTACAAGAACAACAACAACAACATATATATATATAGAGAGAGAGAGAGATAACACACACATGAACTTCAAGCATGATCACTTTGCTTTCTTCTCGACACTGATTTCTTCTGCTGGAGGAGCCATGAGAGAGCCAAACAACAAATCCATCCATATGGTATAATGACCATAGTTATGCTTGTATGTCGTATGGTGCAAGGTATGGTATCCTGCACCCATTATAGGCCATACGTTACCGTGGATGCAGTCATGAATGTTTGTTGTGAATATTCCATCCAAAAACAAAAGAACAATCAGTGTCCTGAGATGAATCGGCACCACAAATAAAGCTATCACTTGCGGTAGAGCTTGAAGTATCCCTTCCATCGGATGGAATGCGAAACCTTTGATTTAATAGAGAAAAAATAAATAAGTATACAACATTTTATTTTGAATTTAGATTGAAAACATAACTTTGACTTTACCAGCAAATGGAGAGATTGTATCGTTCTTGTTGTAAATATGATGAACTGCATGGAAATGCTTATAGAGAAATTTGTTTTCGTGAAACTCTTTATGAACCCAATAGGCTGCAAACTCAAGGAAAGAAAGATACACCAATAGGTAGAGCACACAGAGGAACCAGTTGACCTCGTCAGCTGCAGAGTAACATTGAGTCCAACCACGTTCGACCATGTATTCAGTGATTGCGGGAAGAAGAGTATACAATGGTATAGCCTTCATTGCCACGTAGATTTGCACTAACATAGCTTTTTTTGTAGGAATGGATTCTGAAGCAAAATAACACAAAAATACAATTAGGTTACGTATGTATCAACAAAAAAAGGTTTAAAACAAAATATCAAAATGATAAGATTTCACCTTTCGGAACGTAAACGTTGAGTTTGAGATAGTAAATGTAGAAGCACCAGAGGAAGCCTGATGTGAAGTAGAGTAGGATTACGGCCACGTAGTTTCGCAACCATGTCTGAAGAAAATGAGGTAATGGCTCCCACATACTCGCTGGCAAAAGATGACTTAGAACCATTATGTTGTAAAACGAGGTTTCGTTAACAAACTCATTGTGACCCGCCATATTGAATCTGTCGAGGTCGAATTATGCTTAAGTGTTTCTGAGAGTGTGTGCCTGTGAGAGAGAGGGAGGGGGATAAGTGATATTTGTGAGTTTTAGATGAACCACACTTACCCCTATTTATACAGCTTGATATATACACACACACACACACATATATATATATATATTAAGTGGATATATATTAAGTGGAGCTTTGTGAATCTTATCGTTGAAGATTTTCAAGGGTAACTGCCAAAAAGTGTGAGGGAAAAAAGAAGAAGAAGAAATAACTGCCACGAGAAGGTTTGTGATAAAATAGCTATGATTTGAGATAAGACAACCTTACAGTAGTTAAATGATAATTTACTTTTTGTGTTTTGTTCTTTTCAATTGGATGATTTAGATTTTTAATGGATTAGTTCAAATTTCTGAGGTCATTCTTGGATGAGACATGCATGTTTTTAGAACCAAATAGTTTTGAGTTGCTTCAAATAAATTACGTACATGCATGTGACGTGTTGGATAAGAAAGAGTAAGTCTTGACTCATATAAAACTAGGAATTATGGTATGGTAAATTTAAAGGATTATATAATCAGATTTTTATCTGACACATTCAAAGTTAAAATTCATCCTGCAGTTACATAACGATAAGGAGTATTTATTATAAAGACTGACACAATACTTTTAGAATTAAATATTAATAGGAAAGTAAGAAACTTTGCAACAAATTGTGCAATCATGTTTCCAACGC
Source organism: Cardamine flexuosa (assembly GCA_963555745.1). NCBI lineage: Eukaryota > Viridiplantae > Streptophyta > Magnoliopsida > Brassicales > Brassicaceae > Cardamine > Cardamine flexuosa. The sequence goes on along the minus strand of OY743219.1, from coordinate 557,929 downwards.
TAACAAAGTAATAATAAAAGGGTAAGAAGAGTCACGAGAAGAACAACATATGAAAAAAAAACGTGAACTATGAACTTGTTCATTTTGCTTTCTCCTTGAAACGGTCTTCTTTCGGTAAAGGAATTCTAAGAGTGCCAAACAACAAATCCATCCATATGGTATAATGACCATAGTTATGCTTGTATGTGGTATGGTGTATGGTATGGTATCCTGCACCCATTATAGGCCAAACGTTACCATGTATACAATCGTGGATGCTCGTTGTCCATATTCCTTCAAAAAACAAAAGGCCCAAATGTGTTTTGAGATGAATCGGCACTATAAATAGAGCTATCACGTGAGGCAGAGCCTGAAGTATGCCATCCAACGGATGAAATGCGAGCCCTGAATTTTTTTAGAAACCAACACTATCATTTGATAGAAAAATAATTAAATAAGTTCATGCATTGATATAACATTCTTGAATTTAGATTGAAAACATAACTAGACTTACCGGCAAATGGAGAGAGTGTGTTTTGCTTGTTGTATTGATGATGAGTCACATGGAGATGATTGTAGAGAAATTTAATGTCATGAAGCTCTTTGTGAACCCAATAAATCCCAAACTCAACTAAGAAAAGGTAGAGCGCGATATAAAGGAAACAGAAGAACCAGTTGAATTGTTCAAGTGTAGAGTAACATTTAGTCCAACCACGTTCGATCATATTCTCGGAGACAGTTGGAAGAAGAGTGTACCAAGGCATAGCCTTCATTGCCACATATATTTGCATAATCATTGCCTTCGTAGTAGGAATGGAATCTGAAGCAACTAAATAATTTAGCAATTTTAAAGTACATTTTGAGCTTAATTTTCATCGATATAGATTTTTAAAAATTCAGCTTAAGATATGTAAATTAGCCAAATTATTAGATTCAAAGTTGAAGAATTTACTAAATTTACTTGGTTTTAAAATTGAAACTTTAATCAACAAGAGAAAGTTTAAAACAAAATATCAAAATTATAAAAATCACCTTTGGGGACGTAAACATCGAGTTTAAGATAATAGATGTAGAAACACCAGAGAAAGGCGGATATGATGTAGAGTAGGCTTCCGGCAAGGTAATTCCGGAGCCAGGTCTGGAATAAATGTGGTAAAGGTTCCCACAAATTTGCTGGCAAAAGATGGCTTAAAACAATTTGATTGTAAAAAGACGTTTCAATGACGAAATTATTATAATCCGCCATAGTCACCTCCATGAATCCGCCTAGAAATATCGAATAGGATGATCTTTGTGATATGAATAGTAAGATAAATGCGGTGAAGTTATATATATAGGCAGAGTCGTGCCTACGTTACAAAAGACGAAATTTTAATTTAAAAGTTTTATTTAAATTACCGAATCACCGACATTATTTATTTCAATATATCATGTTATATTTATATTATTCAACCGCTTCTTACCAATCATAACTTAATTTAATCTTCAACACATAACCGGTTACTTAATGCTCGAACTCCTCATAATAATATAACTACAATTTTAGATGAAACAATGTGATAAATTTGTAATAGTTGTACGTAATGAATTATTTCAAGGCTCTTCTTTGAATTTGCTTTCCTTTAAGTGAATGCAGCATAACGAGTAGGGTCATTTTTTGAATATGAATAAAAGTTAGGGGTTGAACTGTATTTAAGTATTTATCATATTAGGCTTATTAGCCTGCAATCACATACAAGTAAGACGAAATTAGACCATTATAACCAACATACATTTTCTTTAGTTTGGGAGGTTAAGCCGAATAGGTTAGGCAGAGCCGTGCTTACGTTACGAAAGACGAATTTTTAATTTAAAAATTATATTTAAATTACCAAATCATCGATATTATTTATTTTAATATATCATGTTATATTTGTACTATTCAACCGTTTCTTACCAATCATAACTTAATTTGATCTTCAACACATAATCGGTTCCTTAATGCTCGAACTCCTCATAATAATATAACTACAATTTAGATGAAACAATGTAATAAATTTGTAATAGTTGTACGTAATGAATTATTTCAAGGCTCTTCTTTGAATTTGCTTTCCTTTGAGTGAATGCAGCATAACGAGCAGGGTCATTCTTTGAATATGAATAAAAGTTAGAGGTTGAACTGTATTTAAGTATTTATCATATTAGGCTTATTAGCCTGCAATCACATACAAGTAAGAAAAAATTAGACCATCATAACCAACATACATTTTCTTTAGTTTGGGAGGTTAAGCCGGATAGGTTAGGTAGAGCCGTGCCTACGTTACGAAAGATGAATTTTTAATTTAAAAATTATATTTAAATTACCAAATCATCGATATTATTTATTTTAATATATCATGTTATATTTGTATTTTTCAACCGTTTCTTACCAATCATAATTTAATTTGATCTTCAACACATAACCGGTTCCTTAATGCTCGAACTCCTCATAATAATATAACTACAATTTAGATGAAACAATGTAATAAATTTGTAATAACTATACGTAATAAATTATTTCAAGGCTCTTCTTTGAATTTGCTTTCCTTTGAGTGAATGCATCATAACGTGCGGGGTTATTCATTGAATATGAATAAAAGTTAGGGGTTGAATCGTATTTAAGTATTTATCATATTAGGCTTATTAGCCTGCAATCACATACAAGTAAGACGAAATTAGATCATCATAACCAACATACATTTTCTTTAGTTTGGGAGGTTAAGCCGGACAGCTTAGGAAGACTACCGAACCATGAAAATCCAAATTCAACAATCGAAAATTAACAAGTAGATGATGAAGATATTGGGAATGTCCACAACACTTGATGATGAAGATACCTGTTTAAAACTAGACATCAAATGTTTGTAACAAAACGAAGAAAAAGAAAAAGAAGACGAACGACTGAAACTTTGAACAAGAAGAAGCAAGTAAGCAAAACACACAAGACAAAAACAATAGAAAAAAACCAAGTGGATATTCTCAGTTTGCCTTGTTGAAACTGTCTTTGTTGTCATCTTCTTCTAAGAGAGGATCCCTAAGAGAGCCAAACATCCAATCCATCCATATGGTGTAATGACCATAGTTATGCTTGTATGTGGTGTGGTGTATCGTATGGTATCCTGCACCCATTACAGGCCAGATGTTGCCGTGGATGCAATCATGAATGTTCGCTGTCCATATCGCTTCCAAAAACAAAAGACCTATATGTGTTGTGAAATGCATTGGCACTATAAACAGAGCTATCACATGCGGTATAGCCTGAAGTATTCCATCTATTGGGTGAAACGCAAGCCCTGCAAACCAAAACCTAAGCATGTTACAAGCCACATACTTGGATAAACCAAGATACAAGGAACTTCTCGAGACCAGAAGAGACACAAAGATGTAAACTTTGTGTATAAGAAAGTGAATACACTTACCGGCGAATGGAGAGAGTGTATTTTGCTTGTTGTAGATATGATGGGTGGCATGGAGATACTTATAAAGAGGCTTAATGTCATGAAGCTCTCTGTGCATCCAATAAATACCAAACTCAACGAAAACAAGATAAGCCGCTATGCCAACAAAGTAGAGGATCCAGCCGAATTCGTCTATACTAGGGTAACATCTGGTCCAACCACGTTCGATCATATTCTCGGAGACAGTTGGAAGAAGAGTGTACCACGGCATAGCTTTCATTGCCACATATATTTGCAAACGCATAGCAGATCTTGTAGGAATGGCATCTGAAGCAAAGCAGACAACAAAAAAAGAGAGTTCAATATAAGACAAAGGCCTAGGGAGGTTCTGGAAGAATTCGAGAAATAACTAAAACTTTCTTACAGAAACACTATGACAAGAATGTGTTTCTAATATCGAACTACTAAGCTAAGTACAACACATGTCTGAAACTTCCAATGATAGCACAATAATTTATATTTGAAACTATTCATGCCTAATGATGGAATACTATTGTAATCAAGCAACATATATAATGCAAGCACAAAGCTAGGGAGTTATCATCTATAAGAAACCTAATTCAAAGAGAAATCATAAGAATTAACTATCTAAGCGATCACTAAGAAATCAAATTTGAAAGTGTGTGAGAATCAGAGACCTTTGGGCAGGTAAACATTGAGTTTAAGGTAATAGATGTAAAAGCACCAGAGAAAGCCGGAGATGAAGTAGAGTAGGGTTCCGGCCAAGTAATTTCTCAACCATGTCTGGAGAAAATGCGGTAAAGGCTCCCACAGATTCGCCGGCAAAAGATGACTCAGAACGATTCGGTTGTAAAACGAAGTTTCGTTGACAAATTTCATCAAATACGCATAATCCGCCGCCATGTTTATCCGTCGCGAGAAATCGGAGATCCACCGAGAACGTTGCCGGCAAATAAGAGAAGATTCGCCGGTATGATTTTTAATTTATATCCTGAATCGGAAAGAGTCAACGGAGCTAATAATGCATGTGGTACAAAGACAGTTTGGTGATTGATCTAAGTTACTCTCACATCTTCTTTGTGATTTGTAGTAATTCTTGGCCCACTGCTTTTCTTTGTCGAAACAGTTGTAATTCTTCCCACTATTTTATTGTATTTACAAATTAAACCTTATATTTGTGTGTTGTAAAAATAATATAGGGGTGCAACTTGTGAAAGTATGAAAGTTATGGAGGAGTTGGTTAGGCGAAAGAAGTTATAGAGGTGATTTGATTCTAACGGTAGATATAAAAGATGCTTCTTTGCTACTTGACTCTTTGTGATGACGTGCCCGCACGTGGAAGGGGAAGACAGTCACGCGCTGTCAGAACCCAGAACAATCAACCGTCGTGGGACCCATTGTTTTCTAATGGGCTAATAATATAAAGGCCCAAAAATATAAAACCCAAAGGTCTAATCTACCAAAGGATTGCCTCAATTCAAAGTAAATTAATACGATGAATAATAAATTCTGCTTTCAATTTGTTTGGTTTTTAATGTATTGCATTTAAAAATATTTGAAATTTTGGTTTTAGAAATGAGATATATTGGTTTGAACCTCAAAATTATAAAATAAACTTTCTAACAATATATTGTTTTTTTTTTATTACCAAACGTATCAGCTAGATTGTTTAGCTGTTTTTATTTCCAGATTTTTTGTTGTTGTTGTTGTTGTAAATGTTAGATCTTTTCTATGTATATTACTGACAAAAGAGTACATTTGGAATTATCCTCAAAATGAGAGAACGTTTTGAACATTTTATTTGTTACATTTTGTCGGTTTAAGTTATAACAACAAAGTACAAAAGTGTATTAGATTTTGAGACGTGAGAGTGAGTCATCATTGCGACTCCACGTGGACAGCTAGCAAACGGCCCACATACCACGGCCGGACGTTAATTCCGTCGGCAAAACACGTGATTTCTTTAAACATCCGTCACATTCCCACTTTCTTAAGTTAAACAACTAAACCCCACATTTCTATTTTATTCCCACTTTTGACCCCCAAACTTTTGACTTTGCAATCTCACCTTCCTCTGTTTATAAAACATAAAATTTCCACGATTCGGGTAACGAAAAAAGCTCAAGTCTTCCATTGACATGGGCGCTTAGCTTATTATACTTGAGATTGATTTACCTCCAAAACACGGATATAGATTCGTAATCGTGAATTTTGGTGTAATGGAGATCGCTACTGTCGTCAAGGCCAATGGCGGTTGTGAAGCAGATCGACGACGGCTTCGCCGATTGAGATGCTCCGTTAAGGATTACGATTGGGGCAAAATTGGATCGGATTCACTCGTTTACAGGGTCTATGCGGCGAACTCAGATGACGAGATCGATTCTACCCGACCGTACGCTGAGCTTTGGATGGGGACTCACGAGTCAGGTCCGAGTTACTTGGCCGATGCTGATGGATCCAATGCCATGACTCTTAGATCGTGGATTACGGAAAACCCTAAATCTCTTGGAAATAGGGTTTTGGAGAAATGGGGTTGCGATCTTCCCTTTCTGTTCAAGGTATATACATCTATACATTGCCACATTGTTCAATTTCCCCTAAAAAGCTCCGCATTTTTAGATTTGCAGAATTGGTTTTTGCTCATTGATAACAAAGTTGAATATCTCTACTTAAAAATATGTTGTTATGAACAGTGGAAATGTGATTTAAATATTGTAAAATTTGATAGGTGTTGTCGGTGGCTAGGCCCTTGTCGATTCAAGCCCATCCTGATAAGAAATTAGCAAAGACAATGCACAAAGCTCATCCAAATCTTTATAAAGACGATAATCACAAACCAGAGATGGCTTTGGCCTATACTCAATTCGACGCTCTGTGTGGGTTTATACCTCTTCAGGTATCAGCTATGTTCTCACTATCTTTATCGTTCTTAAAGTTTTTGTTTTTTTCTATGCAATGGCCCACTTAGTTTCCCAAGTTAAATAAGTATAACACATGTTGTTTGGTTTGTTTACCTAATTTTGATGATCAGAATCGTTGACATGTGTGATGGTTAGGGACTGTAGTGTCTCCTCCTATATTGCTCTAAGGGTTTAAGATTGGATTCGCTGAATATTTCTTCTGTTCGTTCATGGTTTTTCACTTGATTTGAATACATTTGGTAACTTTTGAATCAAGTTGATTCTGAAGAATAGCTCTATGAAGTATCTTATTTAAGTTATCCGCTTTCCAAAACTCCAGGATTGTTAGCTTATTATTCAGAATTGAAGGATTTAAGTTTGTTCATTTACGAATGTTGCAGGAGCTTAAGAGTGTCATTCGGGCTATTCCGGAGATTGAAGAACTTGTTGGGAGTGAAGAAGCAAACCAAGTGTTCTGCATCAGTGAACATGATGAGGAAAAAGTGAAATCTGTTGTCCGAACAATCTTCACTCTGCTAATGTCTGCAGATCCCGATACAACAAAGAAAATCGTATCCAAACTAAAACGTCGTCTGCATATGGAGAGTCAGGTCAGCCATCTAACTTCTTTGTTATCATCTGCTTTGCTCGATTGTTTTTTCCTTGTCATTATTGCCGTATGAATGCGACTGCCTGAAACCTTTTCAATTTACGCAGGAACGCCAACTGACAGACAAGGAACGACTTGTTTTGAAGCTAGAGAAGCAATATCCAAATGATATTGGAGTCATATCTGCATTCTTCTTCAACTATGTGCAGCTCAATCCCGGTGAAGCCTTGTACCTCGGTGCAAACGAGCCCCATGCATACTTATTCGGTGAGTGCCTTGAGGTCATGGCGACTTCAGACAATGTAGTACGAGCTGGCCTAACTTCCAAGCCTCTGGATATTCAAACACTTTGTTCCATGCTCTCATATAAATTGGTAAAGCTTTAAAAACCAAATTCAAAAGTATATTCCAAGGCTCACAAAGAAAGTTTACAGATTGGTTACTGAGGTCCGTCTCATTTCTGAATTTCAGGGATTTCCTGAAATCCTAAAAGGATCAAAGATTCGACCATACATCACGAGATACCTCCCGCCTTTCGAAGAGTTTGAAGTTGATCTGTGTGATCTTCCCTGTGGAGCCTCCACAGTGTTTCCCTCTGTTCCAGGCCCTTCTCTTCTGCTTGTACTCAAAGGTGAAGGAAGAATGTCTACAGAAGCTTCAGCAGATGGGATTTCAATGGGAGATGTTCTATTTGTGCCTGCAGATACTGAAATTCAATTGAGGTCTTCATCTGCCTTGACGCTGTACAGAGCAGGAGTGAACAGTAGGTTTTTGTATTCTCTATAGTCAAAACACAAAACTACACACAAGTTCTTTTCAAGTTGTTCTATGAATTTATTCAAATGTCAATCCACTTTTGTGCCAAGAAATTACATATTCGGTGTTGATTATTTTGAGATTGCCCTTCTTAAACTCTGAAACAATAAATGCTAGAAGAGAATAAAAAAGGTCTAGTTTAATAAACCATGGAAATCTTTTCAAAATATAAGTTTGAAGATGTTTGCAAAGTTGATGAACCATGAAAATCTTTTCAAAAGAGTCTTACACCAAAACAGAAGCAAAAGCTCTCTATCCGACAAAAAAGAATGAAACAAACATTTATCTCTTCAAGCTTCTGTGACTGGGTACTCGAAAACTACATCTTTCCCTGTAAGTTTCCTGTACACACCAATCATTGTCTCCAGCTTGTACTCAGTGTCGTTCTTCTCCTTAGCGCTCAAATAGACCTGGTAGTAAAAAAGTTAATAGGGATGAAACATTCCCACACAAAAGTTTAAAGCACTGGAAGAGGATCAATGAATTGTGTAAACGTTTTTACCTTAGTGACCTTGGTGCCATCGACACGGTATCTGGTTCGCTTTCCAACAATCTCAGCAGGGTAAGCAACATCCTCAAGCATTGCTTCATGGACAGAAGTAAGAGTTCTGTTGCGTGGTCTTGAAACAGCTGAGCCTTTCTTTGGGGGACGCATGATTCTTCTGGTAGCAACAAAGATAACATCTTTTCCACTGAACTTCTTCTCAAGCTCCCTGACAAGACGGAGATGAATCTTGCGGAAAGCTTTCCTCAATCTGAATGGAACATAGATCACAACTGCTTTGCGGTTGCCAGCAATATCCATATGACTGCACAGAGAAAATAAAGGACATTATAATTACGGAATATGTAATTATGTTCTTTCCAATAGAGAATGAGTACATACACTGCTTGGTTAATGTAGAGATCTTTCAAGTCACTTTTCAACTCTTGGTTGGTGTTTTCCAAGTCAAAGAAAGCCTGCAGAGAAAGAGAAACCAACATTTTAATCGATGTACAACCAAGAAAAAAGAAACAAAACAGACTCATGGAGAGACAATAAGACAGCAACGACAAGAACCTGAGCAACTTGCTCTTCAAACTCTGTTGGTGCCACACCCTTATCCTTCTGGATCTTGTTCTGAGCAGAGAACATCTTCACAGATCTATAACAGTCAAAATGATAAAGACACAAAATTTAGCTAATCATTTTTTGGTAACAAAGGTAAAGTTATATGACTATCACTTGTACTGAATTTAAAAGCTGGCAAATGGTATTATAACTTGTAAGTAATTCCAGAGGCTGATCAAACCAGTTTGATCAAATTTTCCAAAGTTACGAGACATTCACCAAAATTCTCAAATACTGAGAATTCAACAAAATGTGGAGCAAATGGAGGAATTGGTAAATTCGCTGATGATGACCTACGTTTTCCTCTATTGTTTACAGATAAACCTAATCAAACCAGTGAATTACACATCTCACTAAAGCTAATATCTTCCTTGACACAAGTTGAGAAAGCAATTAGGTTCAGAAAAACGTCGATATTAGCCTCCAAAAAGAAGATCCATTCCGTGGATTTCTCAGAAACAGTAGTACAGAGAGAGTGAACTTATGAAGCGTACCAGTTAAGAACGACGATGAACCCTAGAAGGTGAAAAAGTATCCGTCGGCTTTCAGAGCTTCGCGTTCGAGAGGCAACACAAATCTGGTGAAGCAAAGGCTTAAATATTAAGGGTTTTTCTGAGATCCCTATTTTCGACGGTCTGGATCTAATCATAACCCAAACTGGGCCGTCAACAGTTGTAAAAACCACTGGGCCCAATGCACATTATTTTATTTCAGGCTAACCCAATAGCCCAATATAATTGCTTTGACCCCAGATAAAAGAAAACTAAAATATCATATACGGTTTAAAAATGGTTCATTGATTTTCTTAGCCAATAATATGCTCTTGCTCCAAAGACATTAAAAAAAAAATTCATATGTTCATCACCATCCAAGCCTTATAAATAAAAAATGTAAAATGTTTGATGGTTTTTAAGGTTAACACAATTAACCGACTTGCAGCCGTCAAACATATAACCGACTTTAAACCAAAACATAGAACCGACTTAGGTTGCGAGCATATCAACTTGTCCACAACTACTAACAATAGTATAAAGTAGGAATTAACGATGACGAGAATACGCAAAACATATATCAATTCGTCAAACGACATCGTTGTAACACAAAAAAAAACCTTATTCACATTTGATTTCCACAAAGTCGCATCCCATATAAATTGCCTTGAGAGCCGCTCTGTTATCTCCTCTTTCCGCCTTATCGCCACTGTACTGTTTCGTCGTGAATTATATAAGGTAACTTCTTTCTCTCTCTCTTCTTTATCAACCTCCGTTAATGGCGGAACTGACATAGCAACGTTTCTTCCCTTTATATATAAACGGGTTTGTTGCAGATCTGAGGTTTATAAATTATAACATAATTCTTATCTTGTTAGTTTTCTTTGGGTCTTGTGAAAATTTCCGTTTTTAGTAGAGTCAATACTTGTGTGTTCTTTGATTTCTATATTCTATGAAATTGGTTTCTTCGAGTCAATGTATTCGTTGGCCGTTTCTGTTTCAAATCACCCTTTTTATATCCAATCCAATCTCTCTGATTTTTTCAAAATGTTCGTTCCCAAATGAATTTTCGTCAATTCAGATTAAAACTGGACTAATTTGGGTTAAAACTGGACAAAATTTAGGGGGAAATTGTTCAGACTTTACCAAGTAATGATTCTGATTTCTTATCCGTTTTAAGTTTTGAAATTTAAAAAAAAAAACACATCTTTCAGTTTCTTTCTATGTTTTGAAAACCCTAATTTTGTTTTTACTTGATGCACAGATTAGGCGTTCCTCTGTGGATAAAAGTGGTTGGAAGATGAATCATTGTAACCTTCAGCAGAACGTCTTCATGTCTCGTGATGACTCCGTTGTTTGTCCTAAGCCCCGTCGTGTTGGAATTCTCGCTACCAACGTTATTCGTCCCCTTAGATCATTACATTACAGGTATAAAGTTTCTTCCTTTTTCTTTGTTTCTTTTGTCCACAAACATCATATTGATTTGCTTTATTTTGTGATTCACAGTCAATCAGGAGGAGGAGCCGATGTATGTGATTCTAAAGCCGGGGAAGATCTTTTGGACATAATTCGTAGAAAGGTTTGTCTCTTTTTCAATCTATTTCAAAAGTGTGCATTGAAGCAATGTCTATTGGATTTTTCTTAATTGGATTTCATTGTATAGAAATCAAAACAAAGCTATATAGTTGCTTCAAGTGATTTCGCCAGACTGAATTATGATTTTTGTGTTTCCACTACATGATGATTTCCAAAGCTTCTCGTTGATTTAGTTTTCAAATTTAATCAGTTCATGGAAAGATTAATCTTTTTTTGAATTTGAAAAGCCATTGCCCATATATTGTGTATTGAGATCTAAGCTATGATTCTTGTTTTTGTTTCTCTGTAGGAGGAATCAGTATCATTTGTAACTTCATCACCTCCATTTTTTCTTGGGTCTCCCCCGAGCAGAACAGCGAATCCGTTAGTTCAAGATGCACGCTTTGGAGATGAGAAATTCAACCTTGTCTCACCCTCACTCTCCCCTCTCCTCTCATCTTCATCTCGTGGAGGAGGAGGAGGTTGTGGTAGACTGAAGTTTGGCCCGAAACCAGCAACTGTTAGAGTAGAAGGATTTGACTGCTTGAACAGGGACCGCCAAAACTCGAGCATCACTGCCATGGCCTAGAAGAAGGAATAGAGATTCACAAAGTGTACATAAATTCCAGAATCAAGACTCCACTTTTTGAAGCAGCTACATACTTTTTTGAAGGAAAAGGAAGATTAATGATCAAGTTAAGGCTTTTACAGTTTTACCGCAGTTCCGTAACTACAATGAGGTCAATGTTGTGTATATATTTCTACTGTAATTTATGTGTTATATTTCTTCTTTTTCTCTCGTTTCTCGTTGTAACATATTAAATCCAATTTGGAGTGTTATTCTCTTTTGTATAGTAACGTTTCTTCTCTTTGGAGATTCTCAATCTTTGTAAATTGTATTTTTGATAAATTTCGAACAAGTTTCTGTTTCTCCCCGTCTATCGCAATTCAAGAGAAACAGAACAGAAAATAACGAGAACGAAACGGAGTCGCCCGCCGTTGACTAGGATAGAGATCTGTAACATGACACTTACGAATGTGTAGAGTCTGTTCAACGAAGGAGACTCCTTCAATATTGTCGTGAATAAATAACTCTAATCTCATGAACGCATTGAAGGAATGGAAATGATTTGACTAGTTACTTCTGTATTGAACCCATTAAAGAGTTTAAACGAAAGCCATGGATATATAAATTGCAGAGGAAAATATAATGCTGGGTGATGTATGAAATGTTATAAGGTTTATTTAGTTTAGCATGGCTATCTAATGATTTTTTAATAATTACACAATTTTTGACTATTTTCTGATGCAATTTCAGGTTTCAACACCTGAAATTAATGTTGTAGAATATTTTCAGAAAATATACTACAGAATCCATAAAATCAAATGTGTAACAAAATGAGTTTCACCATATGAAAATAGTTTTTTAAATTGTTACTCCAAAGCTGATTAACAAAGTTTAAAACCCAAAAAAAAAAAAACACCAAAGCTGATTTTTGGTTATTAAAGTGAAATTTTTGTTTTACTTTTACGAAACCGTCGGTGAACAGAGCACAAAGATCCGCCCACAGTCAGGAGAAAAAATCAAAACCCGGAAACTAAAAACCAGAAACCAGACAATAGTTTAGGACAAAGTTAAAGCAGTATTGGAAACAGGATTCTTTTCCAGAAAACCAGGAGCTAAGTGTGGGCCCCATGTTTCCAAATGCTCCTCAAATGACTCAAATCCCATCTGGATGAAATGTGGCGAGTCGACCAAATTTCTGAACGCGCGGGCGTGGAAGCCACGTGTTTTGCCTATGCCTTTATCAGTGATTACACGATTTACTGTTGAATAACATGATTTACAACAAATCGAACAAAAATATATTACTTCAGAACTAATATATATTCGTTAATTATCTGTAACTATTTTATAAATTCTGAACTGGTCAGATGCTCCTTCATTTTCACCCTTATCCAATCATTTTGATACGAATAAAATAGAAAATCCAGAATTTATGGGCCAGTTATTAAATGCTAGAGAACGTGTAGGACTCACGCGTTTGAGTAGAGAGAGTGGGGATGGAAACAAAGTAAAACCTTGAATCCAAAATAAAAAAACAGCGGCGGTTCTGAGAAAAATAAAATGGGATTTCGCATTAATTCGAATAAGTAAAAAGACGAAAACAGCCCTGTCTTTAGGAAAAAACAGTCTTCATATCTTGGTTTATTTGTCTTCGTTCGTCTTCCCTTGGTTTTATCTCTCCGCTTCCCAAAAATCCAGGGGCTTCTTAACGCACACAATCTCTGAAAGCTAACCTTCTTTCTTATATAATCAGCGAATCCCCCTCACCACCTTCAAAACAGAGACAAGTCTTTTCAAATCAGTTTAGTTCGAACAGTTGTTACTGAAAAGAAATCGAAATCAAGATGCGGATGAGCTGTAATGGATGCAGAGTTCTTAGAAAAGGTTGTAGTGAAGATTGTAGTATAAGACCTTGTTTGGCTTGGATCAAATCGCCTGAAGCGCAAGCAAATGCAACCGTGTTTCTCGCCAAGTTCTATGGTCGTGCAGGACTCATGAACCTCATTAACGCCGGTCCCGATCATCTTCGCCCTGGTTAGTGCTATTCCTTAGACGTCGCCTTTTGGAATATTTTTAAACGATGTCGTTTGATACATTTCTGTAAAACCTAGAAAACGCGATGAAATTTTGGGAAAAAATTGATGGAATTTTGTGACAATTTGCAGGAATTTTCCGATCGTTGTTACATGAAGCTTGTGGAAGAATTGTGAATCCGATCTATGGTTCTGTGGGTTTGTTATGGTCAGGAAATTGGCAGCTTTGTCAAGCCGCTGTGGAGGCGGTTTTGAAAGGTGAACCCATCACAGAGATTGCTACAGACGCGGCGACGGAAGGCCAAGGTCCACCTCTTAAGATCTACGATATCCGACATATCTCCAAGGATGAAAACTCCGCCGCCGCTGCAGCTACTGGCTCAACCGATCTGAAGAGGGTAAAAACTCGCCGGGCTAAGCGTGTCTCCGCCGTCGCGAAACCGGCGGAGTCAGAGGGAAAGTCTGGCAGCGCAGAGGCTAGTCACGATTCGTCGTTAAGTCATCAGTCTGAAATAGTGGCTGCTCATGAAGGAGAGAGCAAGGAATCGGAGAGCACTGACTCTGAGGTTTTGGCTTTCTCGCCGCCGGCTGTACAAGGCTCCGACGAGATTAAGCTTGACCTAACTTTAGGGCTTGAGCCGGTATCACATGCGTATCACGTGGTACCTGTTAAGAAGAGAAGGATCGGCGTGTTTGGCACGTGGCAGAAGGAGAGCACGTGTAAGACTGAGCTTATGCTCTGAGCTTCGGTTTAACTTTCCTTACAAGTTTTGCCCGCATCAGCTCAATTAGGCTCGGCTTGGAGTGTCGTCAAGCCGAGCCAGTTACTTTTGATATATTTTTCTTCTCTTAGTTTTCACTTTCCCTTGTGACCAAAAATAGAGTAATATGTACAAACTTTAATCTACAGAGATTAATTACAATCATGGGCTATTATAACTTTTCATCTTTACTAAAAAATCAAATCATGGGCTATTTTTCTTCTCTTAATAAAATGGGCTATGAGAAACAATTCGGGCCTATACTTTCAAGCCTATAAACAGAAAACTGTAAAATGACGCGGCATATTATAATTGGTAAAAAGATAGATGACGTGGCAGAGTTGAAAGTACTGGGCATGTGCGGCGGGCCACAATCCAGTGGAGATTTCAAGGGAACGCATTCAGGTAGGGGCCTCTAGAGTCTCTATCTTCTTCCACCTACCTTTCTCTCTGTTCCGAAGTTATCGCCGGCGGCGATCAATCCGTTCGAAAAAATCTGTTACTGGGAAGGGAATTTCGCTGGTGATAGAAGATGAAGATATTTGTGAAAACTCTCAAGGGGACTCACTTCGAGATCGAAGTAAAACCCGAAGATTCGGTATGGGAATTTTCGCTTATAGTTTCCTTTTTTTGTTAATAGAGACGCTTTAGTTCATTATTTGAGGCGGTTTCTTGATCAATTTGGTCGATTTTAGGATTTTCTCTGGTCATTGATCTTGAACTGTCGTATAAATAGCAATATTTGTGTATAAACTTATGATTGTAAAATATTTACTATCAGGTTGCGGATGTGAAGAAGAACATAGAGACTGTGCAGGGAACAGATGTATATCCTGCTGCAAAACTGATGCTTATTCACCAAGGGAAAGTACTTAAAGATGAGACCACAATTGAGGAGAACAAAGTTGCTGAGAATAGTTTTATTGTCATTATGATGACTAAGGTGCATTTGGATCTGGGAAACTTAAGTAATTTTATAGTTTTCTGTTTAGCTCTTTGATTACTCGTTTCTGATCTATGCTCTTTGTTACTAAACATGTAGAGTAAAACTGCTTCAGCTGGAGCATCTAGTGCATCTACAGCGCAGGTTAGTTGGTTCTGTTGTCATAGCATCATCATAAAGGCTGAGATGCTGCAACTTAGGGAGTTGTAGAAAATCCAAGTTTCAAAGGTTCTTTAACAAAACATATTTTCGTGTTTGTTAAAATGATCTAACTCTGTTGTTGGTTTAGGCCAAGCCGATGCCTCCCTCAACACCACAACCTTCAATTCCCCCTCAGACTTCGGTTTCTGTAGCAACGTGAGTTTTAGAGACTAGTATTTTCTATTTGGAAAATTCCTGGAACTTGTATATGAGAACATCGTGAGTCCATTCTATATGTAGGTGAAACTAATTTTGAATTTTCTTTCCTCATTTCTAAAACTGTGCAGACCAGCTGCACCTGCACCTGCACCTATACCTACACCTACACCTGCACCTACACCTACACCCACACCTGCAGCTGCGACTGAAACTTTGACTGCACCTGTACCTGAATCTGTACCTGAATCTGTACCTGTTACTATACCAGCAAGCACTCCTGCACCAGACTCAGCTCCTGCGAGGTTAGTATCTTTGCTATCTAAATCTTCTGCTCAACTCAGAAATTGATCTACTCTTATTTTTGTTTCCGATTTTGTTTGGATGCGATAGTGGTCAAGGTGATGTTTATGGACAAGCAGCATCAACTCTGGCCGCTGGAAGTAATTTAGAGAGTACCATTCAGCAGATTCTTGACATGGGTGGAGGAACCTGGGACCGTGACATTGTTATTCGTGCACTCCGTGCTGCATTTAACAACCCCGAAAGAGCTGTGGAATATCTTTACTCTGTGAGTTCAAGATTGTTCTCTGAATTTGCTGTAGCGTGTCCTCTCATGCAACTTTGTTTCAGAGGCAGAATTTGGCCACTAATCACTATGCATATAACCTACTTCCATGCAACTATTACAGGCTACCTTTTTTCCTTAAAGTGAGAGAATATGTATTTTAAACGCTGAAATTGGTTTTTAGGGGATCCCTGAGCAAGCAGAAGTTCCATCAGTTGCCCGTGCCCCAGCTAGTGCACAACCCGCAAATCCTCCAGCAGAGACTCAACAACCTGCTGCAGCACCTGCAAGTGGTCCTAATGCAAATCCGTTAGATCTTTTCCCACAGGTATTATATCTTGAGATAGAAAGCGTAATTGGTTCATTTAAAACTCTTGATAATTTATGGATGTGTAACTAAAATCTACTGTTTGTCTTTGTCAGGGCTTGCCAAATGTTGGAACAAATCCTGGTGGAACACTTGACTTCCTGCGCAATAGCCAACAGGTATAAGCTGTTTCTTTTCATACACTTGATCACAAAAATAGTATATAAAACATCAGTTTGTAACGTGTTTATTATTATTCTGGTGTCTATTAGTTTCAAGCTCTGCGAGCAATGGTGCAAGCAAACCCTCAAGTTCTGCAGGTATGTTGATCCGTTTCACAGAAGAACTGAAATTCTTATCGGTTTTCATTTAATATCGTTTCAAATGATTTTGTCCATGCGTTTTCTGCAGCCAATGCTTCAGGAACTGGGAAAGCAAAATCCAAACTTGATGCGGTTGATTCAAGATCACCAAGCTGACTTCTTACGCTTAATCAATGAACCCGTTGAAGCAGGGGGAGATAGGTATGTACAATCTCAGCGCTGCTATGATTACGTTAAGAATATGATTCATATGCAACACAAATATCAAGTCAATATCTGTGGGAGGCTTTTGATTACTTAAATAATGATGATTTTCTGGAAAAATTGTGCATTGTATAATTCAGTAACCTCCTTGGCCAATTGGCGGCGGGGATACCACAGCCACAGGCGATTCAAGTCACACCTGAGGAACGCGAATCAATTGAACGGGTCTGTTCCTTTTTTTCACTTTTTTCACTTTGATATTTCCCCTAAAGAAGGAAGTATGTATTACTCTTTAAGATCAATCAACTTGGTTTTCACATTGATTATAAAACAGCTTGAAGCAATGGGATTCGACAGAGCATTGGTGTTGGAAGTGTTCTTTGCATGCAACAAGAACGAGGAGTTGGCTGCAAACTATCTTCTGGATCATATGCATGAGTTTGAGGAATAAGCTTCTTGAGTAAAAATCAGCCTCTCTCTATCCTTGTCATTGGTTCATATGTTAACCAATGTATTGTGGGATGCCACGTTCGAACCAGAAATATGTCCATGACTTGGTTATTCTGTCTATGGTCATGGCTCAGTTCTCAGTTTAAAATGGAGTTTCTCTCATGTGCTCTTTCTTTGTGTTGTTGTCTCGTTTAGTCGTTACAAAATCTCCTATTCCAGTTATTTGCGTCGAACTGGGGACATGTATTGTTTTTGTGTATGTGTCTAAATAGTAAAAATACAAAAATGAGAAAGCAAAAGAATAAACTCACTGTGATAACCTCCTAAATCTTCCCGCTTGTAAACTTTTCTTCTGTCTATAATTTTGTTTTTAACCTTTTTCTAATGCTACTGTTTTTTTTTCTAATGCAAGTTTATTTATCTTCGCGATGATGCATTTGAAGTTTTTCGTTTAGTTTTTCTGTTGTTGAATGTTAACACAAACTGACTTTGTCTTGGAAACAAAATTGAAATATTTCGAGGAAAGCTTGTAAAATTACTCTCTTTTATTCGGAGTCTCTACCTCATGTAGAGTTGTTTGTGTACGCCATCTGATTCTGCCACGTCGTTTGGTGTATTCGTGGATGTTTAAGAGTTTTATTTCCCTCACTCACATCCTTTAGCCCTCGTTTAAAAGAAGAAATAAAAGAGAGAAAACTCCGAAGCTCCGAGAAGAAAAGCCCTAGAAGTCTAGAACCCTTGTTTCTCTTTCCACTTTCTTCTCCAAATCGGTATCGGAGACTTGGATCTCTAAGTCTCATCATCGAAAATGTCTGTGCGTGTATTGAATCCTAATGCCGAGGTGCTCAACAAATCGGCGGCGCTTCACATGACTATCAACGCCGCTAAGGGTTTACAAGATGTACTCAAGTCGAATCTCGGTCCTAAAGGAACAATCAAGATGTAAGTCTCTGTTCACTCTTCATGGATCTATTCTATCATTTCTTTGTCTCTTCCCTCTCCCTGATTTTTTTTTTCCCGTTTTTATCGAACACTCGATGTAGGCTTGTTGGTGGCTCCGGAGATATCAAGCTTACCAAGGATGGCAACACTCTTCTGAAGGAAATGGTAAGTCCTATAAAGACAAAATAAACTAGATCTTGTTGATTGGTTTTAGAATCTAGCTTAAAAGTATCTTCTTACTTTACGTAGTGTGTTCATAAGCTTGTCAAAGGTAGGTAGAATTAGAGTAGGGTTTTGAAAATTGAATATGTTCTAGTGACAAACACAGATCTTTAGACCGGGGCTAGTATTGTGACTATTCTGCTCTAATGGATGGACACTTAACTGGTCTGATGATGCTTACTTACAGTGTTCACTTTCTTATCTTTGCAGCAAATTCAGAACCCTACGGCTATCATGATTGCGAGGACAGCTGTTGCACAGGATGACATAAGTGGTGATGGTACTACTTCCACTGTCATCTTCATTGGTGAGCTTATGAAACAGTCCGAGCGTTGCATCGATGAAGGTTAGCCTAATTAGCTTGTCTCTGACTTACACTTTGATTTATTGATGAGTTGGCTAGGTTTATGCTTCTCTATGTCTGTTTTAGATTTAAGCTGGATTATGACTTCGTTTCATTTTCTGTATCTGTTTGTTGTGGCTAACATATAAACATTTTCCATAGTTTCATCTTCAGCTACCTTGTCATGTTTTGTTTACACTCAGTGAGAAGTTGTTGTAATGTAAAGGTTTATATGTGTATTAGGAATGCATCCACGTGTCTTAGTTGATGGTTTCGAGATTGCAAAAAGAGCTACTCTCCAGTTTCTCGACACTTTCAAGACACCTGTGGTTATGGGTGATGAGCCTGATAAAGAGATCCTTAAAATGGTTGCTAGGACGACACTAAGAACAAAGGTATGATTCGTTTGATGATATCTATATCTTTTTGTTATCACCGACTCTTCCCTTCACTTTCTGACTGGCAATTTTTCTGGCTTACTTAGTTGTACGAAGGCTTAGCTGATCAACTGACTGATATTGTTGTTAATTCGGTAAGTTTACTGATATCTCTTATTGAATATCATCATCATGGTTTTTTCACATATATGAGAACTAATCTATGGATCAGTTTTGAGTTTCAAGCTGTTTGTCTTCTAATTAGCTACTTCCTGCATTTATCAGGTACTCTGCATTCGGAAACCTGAGGAACCTATTGATCTGTTTATGGTTGAGATAATGCACATGCGCCATAAATTTGATGTTGACACACGATTGGTATGCCTTTTTTTTACAGTAAATTTGTTCTGTCGGAATTTTCAGGATTTTCACTCTTTTAGAATGACTTGTGTATCTGATTCAGTCTTTTCACTGGTCGTGAATCATAAATGTCATCATTATGCACCCGTTTCGTATATAACATGGATTGTTTCTCTTTTATTAGGTTGAGGGGCTTGTTCTTGACCATGGTTCAAGACACCCTGACATGAAGCGACGTGCGGAGAACTGCCACATCCTGACTTGCAATGTGTCACTAGAGTATGAGAAGAGGTATGTAATACTAATCTCTAGTTGATTGGTTGAAGAGATATTAGAATTTAAAAGAACGATCGATCCCGTGTATCAGTGATTTGTAGACTGACTTTGTATGTATCAGTGAAATTAATGCAGGATTTTTCTACTCAAATGCGGAACAGAGGGAAGCCATGGTTACTGCTGAGCGACGTTCTGTTGATGAGAGAGTTAAGAAAATTATTGAGCTGAAGAACAAGGTGGGTTTGAAACTAACTACCTCCAAGCCATATGCTGTATTCTTACAGATATTTACATGTTCTATTTTTCATGCAGGTTTGTGCTGGTAATGATGACAGCTTTGTTATCTTAAATCAAAAGGGTATTGACCCTCCCTCATTGGATCTTCTTGCTAGAGAAGGGGTAAGCTATTATTAGCTTTGTATTATTTTTGGGCATCTGATTGCCAGCAAAGTATGGAAAAATCTATATACAAAACTTGTGAAATCTAAAGTAAAGGCAAATTGAATTGAAACCAAATAGATCAAAATTTCCCGCTAAGCGTAAGAGTATTCACCTAGAAGCTTTTAGATGTCTGGATCTTCCACTAAGCTGGTCTCTTGTCCTATACTTGGTTTCTTGTGTCTTCTAGTTGTTACTATCCAACTATCTTTTTGTTTCCTTATATGTTTATATGTATTTCCAGATAATCGCCCTTAGAAGAGCAAAGAGGAGGAACATGGAACGTTTGGTTTTGGCATGTGGTGGAGAAGCTGTGAATTCCGTTGATGACTTGACCCCTGAGTGCCTTGGTTGGGCTGGACTTGTATATGAGCATGTTCTTGGAGAGGAAAAGTACACATTTGTCGAGCAAGTGAAGAATCCTCATTCATGTACTATCCTCATAAAAGGTACGAGGGCCCAAACTTCAATATCTTAGCAGCTAAAGTTTTGAAGGTCATCAATCATCCAGATTTAATTGTTTTTCTTTCTTTAATAGGGCCTAATGACCACACTATTGCTCAAATTAAGGATGCTGTCCGTGATGGTTTAAGATCAGTTAAGAATACCTTAGAAGATGAGTGTGTCGTGTTAGTAAGTTCCTTCTTCTCCACAAAGATCAAATATATTGCTATTTTAGTTAGCTGATTGCTTTGGTTTTGGGCGCTTGTGGTTTATTGACATCTGTCTCTTTGCGAAGGGAGCTGGAGCTTTTGAAGTTGCAGCGAGACAACACTTAATCAATGAAGTCAAGAAAACTGTTAAAGGGGTAAGTGTAGAGTAATATCCTCCTGACCCAATACCAATTTTTGATTATTCTGGTTGCTAATGTTAACTGTGGGAAATTTGCAGCGCGCTCAACTCGGTGTTGAAGCTTTTGCTAACGCCCTTCTCGTGGTGCCTAAGACACTCGCTGAAAATGCTGGGCTTGACACTCAAGATGTTATCATTGCCCTAACGGTATTATACTTCTATTTTTCTCTTCTTCCGCTATTGATAATTCTCCAAAGGAACAAAACTAACAGGTTTTTCGGTTTATGTACTGAATATACGTATATACAGAGTGAGCATGACAAAGGAAACGTAGTGGGACTAGACCTACAGGATGGAGAACCCATCGACCCGTTGCTGACCGGTATTTTCGACAACTACTCAGTGAAACGCCAACTTATTAACTCAGGGTATGTACAAAACCAAATGCTAATGTGTTGAGCTCAGTTATGGTTGAGTTCAATCAGTTAAACTGTTGTTTGGTAATGTGTTGTAGGCCGGTGATTGCTTCTCAGTTGCTATTAGTGGACGAGGTGATTCGTGCAGGAAGAAATATGAGGAAGCCTACTTAAAAAAAAAACTTTTTTGTTTGTTTTTTTTTATGCTTTTGGTTTATTTCCCATCTTTCAAGTTTTGAAGACTAGCATATGAAGATTATTTCTTTGAGCATTTCGTTTTTTACTTGATATCCTTTGTTGTATGAAAAAGACAATGAATGTTTTTGATTGTGGTCTCTAGTGGAAAAAAGAAAAAGAAAAAAAGAGTGACCTCTAGACTCTAGTTATTTTATTTCACTAATGCTATATTGGAAATTTGAGCAATATTAGAAAGAATAGACAATAGAGAAACAGCTCAACCACAACAGTTTAGTCTTACCAACCCTAAATTTAGTAATCCAGAATTAAAAATAGTGAGAAATGTTATTGATTGTGACAGAAAGTTATTGGTAATAAAAAGGTATTTTAGGGGATCACTAAAAAGTCAAAAGCTACTTATTAAACAGCTTTTACGTCTGAAGATATACAAGAAGTATTTTGGAAGTTTATTTGTTTACCCAAAAACGTTTGTGATTTAGGAACGATTCGAAACTTTCATGAAAATGTAAGAAGATTTATTTGTAACACTAAAGTCAAATTACCAACAATGCACGGCATACTTTTAATGATTTTTATCCCAGAAACGGAATCAGGGCCCATGTAAATGATTCATTTTTCACGATATTAAAGTCTTTGACGGGTCAACACCGTTAGACACTTGTCGACCTATTATTGGGCCTTATTTTTCTCTTTACTTTTCTCCGAAAATCAAAGCCCATCTCTTCCTTTTCTTTTTCCCCCTAATTTCTCACTTTCCCTCATTTTGCGTTACAAGCTTCGATTTCGACAATCCCTAATTCCAAAAATCCCCCTCGGTAAGCTTACGGATCTGCTCTTGCTTTGCGTTCATGTTTTCGGTTCGTTTTGCGAACTTCGAATTTGGTTTTCTTGTCTGTGTTCGTTGTTATTTCGAGATCTGGCGTAGTCATGAATGGTTTCGATCGATTTTAGGTTTCGTTGATCTTTTGACCTGTAGTGTTCCTTTTATCTTGATTTTGTTGGTATCGAGGATGATCTATACGAGAAAATGGTGGGAAAACACGAAACCGTTGTGTATTTTGTTTCCTGGGAATGAATAATGTTGATATACCCAAGCTAAAGTGATTTTCATGATTTTTGATAACAGGATCTAGAAGATGTCGTCATCTCGGGAAGAGAATGTGTACTTAGCCAAGTTAGCCGAACAAGCTGAACGTTATGAGGAAATGGTTGAGTTCATGGAGAAAGTTGCAAAGACTGTAGACACTGATGAGCTTACTGTGGAAGAGAGAAACCTCTTGTCTGTTGCTTACAAGAACGTGATTGGTGCTAGGAGAGCTTCCTGGAGGATCATATCGTCCATTGAACAGAAGGAAGAAAGCAGAGGAAACGAAGATCATGTTTCCATTATCAAGGACTACCGAGGAAAGATCGAAACCGAACTCAGCAAAATCTGTGATGGGATATTGAACCTTCTTGATTCTCACCTTGTTCCCACTGCATCTTTGGCTGAGTCCAAGGTCTTTTACCTCAAGATGAAAGGTGATTACCACAGGTATCTTGCTGAGTTTAAGACTGGAGCTGAGAGGAAGGAAGCTGCTGAGAGCACTCTCGTGGCTTACAAGTCAGCTCAGGTAAACTCTTTAAGTTTGCTGCTTGAGACTAGTAAAGAGGCTAATCTTGATGAATGCTTCTGTTTGTTTTTCTTCTTATATAGGATATTGCACTTGCTGATTTGGCTCCTACTCATCCGATTAGATTGGGACTTGCTCTTAACTTCTCTGTCTTCTACTATGAGATTCTTAACTCACCTGATCGTGCTTGCAGTCTCGCTAAACAGGTTTGTGTTTTCCCATGTGGATTGTTAACACTTGTGTCTCGCACCAAATTGCTTAATGATATTCCTTGGATTATTTTTACAGGCTTTTGATGAGGCCATTTCTGAGCTGGACACATTAGGAGAAGAATCATACAAAGATAGCACACTGATTATGCAACTTCTCCGTGACAATCTGACCCTCTGGACTTCTGACATCAATGTACACTCTTGTCTCCCTCCCCAACTATGTTTCTTTAACTCATATCTCTACTCAATCTAAGCTTCTCAACTGAGGAATTTCGATTAAAGACTGATGTGTTGCTCATTTCAGGATGAGGCGGGCGGTGATGAGATCAAGGAAGCCTCAAAACATGAGGCGGAAGAGGGGAAACCAACTGATGCAGCGCAGTGACCAGAGACAGAGAGAGAGTGTGTGACATTTCTAAGTATGTATGGTACGGATTTGGCTGTACTTTCCTAAAACCATATGATATGGGGCTTGTCGAAGCAGCGAGAAGATCATGATTTGATTTTCTCCTTGAAAACTTAAAAACTCTGTTCTCTTTTTTTTTTTAATTGGGTTTTTAAAGCTGTTAGTCTTTGGTTCTTGTTTCGTTGCTGCTTTGGATATAACTCGTCTAAGATTATCATTTAGGGCACTGGTGTGCATATTTAATTATTTCTTGTCAGGGTATTATTATGATTTTGTTCTTATCGCATCAGATTTTTAACTCATCGTCAAAGAATCTTGAATGCAAAGACATAACATCAGAGTCACAGGTCTCTTTCCGTACATTTAATTTATTTTTTCTGTCTTTTTTTATTTTTCTTCTTATGTTGTTCCTTTTTCATTCATGTTTTCCATATGTCTTATTTATATAGATTTTTTTCAACTAACAGTAATAGAATTTGAAATAATAATGTCGTCAATTATCTTCTTTTTGTTTCCTCATCAATTTATCTTAATCGGCTATAAACTTAAAATAACCTAAGTACATACGTAAAATCAGTAATTATTTTGAGCATATTTATAGAAATACGAATATATAGAAAAATCAATGTGTCGAGCGACTTAAGTAATTTTAAATGTTAATTAAATAAATTAAGCACATAACTTAACATATAAACACATCGCTATTATTAACATCCCCTCTCGAATCCCACTGCTTTGCTTTTCCGCTTGTGTCTGTGCATTCATTCATCCACCTTCTCTCTCTCTTTCTATCTCTCAAATGGTTTCTGCTACTTCAATCATTGCCTGGTCTATTACTATTCTCTTTACTTCTCTCTAGCTAGCCAAAGTTTCGATTTTTTCACTTACTCTTCTCTTCACTTGTCTCTTACCATCTTTTTATTCTGCTTTTCAGGGGCTCTGGAGAAGATGGGCAACTAGGAATTGGCACCAACGACGAAAAGGAATGGGCTTGCGTCGTTGAAGCTCTTGAACCTTACTCTGTTCGCTCTGTCGTCTCTGGTAGCCGTAACTCTCTCGCCATTTGCGATGATGGCACGGTACTATCCTTTATACCAAACATTTGGGTTTATGAAAATAAGATTTGTCTTGTTTTAATTGGTCTCTCTATACATTTTGGGAGATAATTTCTCTGTTATAGGCAAAAAACATGGTTTGGTTTTAAGTTCTTGTACGATTTTAAAGAACCATGAAACATGGTTTGTCTTATCAACATAACCAATGAAGCTCTGTGTCTTCTTCTCTTGTGGGAAAAATCTCTAAGCTCAAAGTCATCAAACTACTGAAATCTATGGAATTGGTCTTGCTCTGGTTCTTATTTCAGTAGTTTGATGACTAAATTAAAGGTTTAAATTCACAAAGTTAAGATTTTAGAAGCTCTCTACTTCACTAAGTAATGTTTCTGGTTCTTTGTACTGATCTCAGATGTTTATATGGGGATGGAATCAAAGAGGAACATTAGGACACCCACCAGAAACAAAAATAGAAAACATCCCTAGTCGAGTTAAGGCTCTTGCCAATGTCAAAATCACTCAGGTTTGATCTTTCTTTCTACTAATCGATTGTGGTTTTCGTTAATATTATCATATATGGGAACAACTGGTTTAACCTTTTGAGTGTTTTGTTTTGTAATGGATGATAGGCAGCAATTGGTGGTTGGCATTGTTTAGCTGTTGACGATCAAGGCCGAGCATATGCGTGGGGTAATAATGCCTGTGTTATTGTTTCATTCTCAATCTGTTTTTGCTATATTGAACTGATTATGGTATGCACGCAGGTGGGAATGAATATGGACAATGTGGTGAAGAGCCTTTAAAAGACGAGATGGGTAGGCCTGTCCGAAGAGATATTGTCATCCCTAAACGTTGTGCCCCAAAACTTACAGTCCGACAGGTAAGCAAACTCTCTTTGTGTTCTGTTTCTAAATCTTTTGTGTCCCCATACACTTTCTCTTCTAATCTTCTTAACAGGTAGCTGCAGGTGGTACTCACTCAGTGGTTCTGACACGTGAAGGTCATGTGTGGACTTGGGGTCAACCGTGGCCTCCGGGTGACATGTATAGAGACCAATCAAACTCACACGAAACAATAGTATTATATGTTTTGCATTCTTAGGTTGTTACTAAATAGTTGTCTCTAAATTGCAGAAAACAAATATTTGTTCCTGTAAGAGTTCAAGGTCTTGAAAATGTCCGTCTTATTGCTGTTGGAGCATTCCATAATCTGGCTCTTGAAGAAGATGGGAGATTATTGGCATGGGGTAATAACGAATACGGACAACTTGGAACCGGTGATACCCAGCCAAGATCTCTTCCTGTTTTAGTCCAAGGCCTTAATGATCTCACTTTGGTTCGTCCTTTTTTTCCTTTTCTTGATTTTTTTGCTAAAAATGGCATTAGCTTTAAGAATTTATCCGTTGTTAAATGCTTATGTAGGTTGATATTGCTGCTGGTGGATGGCATTCAACGGCTTTAACCAATAAAGGAGAGGTATTAGATTTAGAACCATCTACTCTCAAAAATGTATTTTCTGATGTTTGGGTTTGATCTTTTAAATTTTTAGGTATATGGTTGGGGAAGAGGAGAACATGGAAGACTCGGGTTCGGTGACAATGACAAGAGCAGCAAAATGGTTCCACAGAAAGTTAATCTTCTAGCTGAAGAAGATATCATTCAGGTAGTAAAAGCATTATACTTTAATGATCTTGAGATCTCTCTTGTTTATCTGCCATCATTCAGATAAAGCATTTAACTTTAATAATCTTGAGATCTCTTCTTTCCAAAAATAAAATAAAATAGGTTTCTTGTGGCGGAACACATTCAGTTGCATTGACAAGAGATGGCAGAATCTTTTCGGTTAGTCCCTTGAAACCAAGAAAACTGCTTTCGAGTTTAGTTTGAAGCATTTCATCCTCTGATGATGTTTCTGTTTGTGATCAGTTTGGTAGAGGAGATCATGGTAGACTTGGTTATGGAAGGAAAGTAACAACAGGACAGCCAATGGAGTTACCTATAATGATTCCTCCACCTGAAGGAAGCTTTAATCACGCCGACGAAGAAGAAGGAAAATGGTCAGCTAAATCGATTGCTTGCGGTGGCCGCCACACTCTTGCCGTCGTAGAATGGAAGTCTGATGAGATTTGATCCTCAATCTCACCCCTCCACTGCACAACTTATGAAGAGATGAAAGTAAGATGATTCATGTTAAGGTAAGGCAAAAGGAGATTTTATGTATGTATGAAAAGAAAGAGGGAAATATGCTTATTTGAAATTACTTTTTTCCCTATAAATAACCTTTTAGGTAAAATGTAATTTTGATTTCAAGGAACTTTTACAAAAGTTTTGGTGAGGAGGTTCTTGGTAGATTCCTTAGTTTGTTGAAAACCTTAAACAAGAATTTGTCCTTTTAGTCTTTTAAATCAATAAAAAAAATGTGTCATGTTCTAATAGAAAAACACATTCAATAAAACTTTCTTTTGTAATTTCTTGATTAACTATAACTATATAAGATCCTTGAGTAGTTAGTTTGAATGAGGCTCAAAAACATTCAACAATACAAAACTTTGATCAAGACATCCATATATTGTATGAGGTTACATGCTTCAAATACAACAAAAGAAAAAAAGAGAAAAAGAGCATATGATCTTGCAAACAATTGCTCCATTATTGAGTAACCATTCATCTCTTTCTTTCTTTCTTTCTTTTTATGTTACTATATATTATTGGTTTGAAGCTCAACAATCTTTGATAAGATGAGGAATACAAATGAGAAAGATGCATTTGGATTTTCTTGGTTGTCTTCGCATTTTCCTCATCCATGAGAAACACCCACTTCTTCTTTTCTTTTTCTTTTCTTCTTCAATTTCTTTTCTTATCATATTTAGACCTAACTTCACATCCTTCAAAACCCAAAAACACCCCTCAACATAAGCACCTGATTAGGTCGATAATCAATCACTAGTAAACTTATATAATTTCACAAATATTATTGGTTGAATGGTTCAACCAGTTAAAATATCCTTCGAAGAAGAAGTTAAATCTTTATTTAAAAAAAAAAAACAACTAAATCTTAACTAAGATACAATCTTATAAACAAACAAAATGTGGCGTCTTATCATTGTCGCTCTTATATGCTTTTAAAATTTTTAACTTTATACACTGTACATTTTTGTATTGGTGTTTTCTCTTATTATGTGAAAGAATCTAATCACGCAAACAAATTCAAAAATTTATGCAATTATTATGTACGTACCTTTACATGATTTTAATCAATTATTTTGTATGGCCCAACGCATAATCGTACCCAAAAAACGATAACCATTGTAAATGAGTAATGTCCTTTCAAAATTTAATTCAAACATGCTAAACATAACAAATATCTAGCTATTAAATATAATATTGTAAGTTTGTAACTAGTACTCTAATACAGTTAATAATCTGTATTTAAAATGATAGTTAAACATTGGTTTTTATAAGACCAATTTTTTACTTTATATAAAATTTAAAATAATAATATATATATACACTGTACTAGTCTTTCAGTTACCGTTGATTCCACCACGAGTTATAATAATATTCAGTATGTGCATTTGTTTACCCATTTTTTTATAGTATGATAACTTTGATAAGCAAAAATGGAATATATGAGTACCTCTTGTTGAGCTTTCAACATTAGTGCATACTCGACCAGCGAATCATCAGCCTCCACGTGTCTATTGGTTGATCTCTCCATGATCGGCGGCGTCTTCGCTGGACCAACATCTACCGGTGCACTCTGCACACCCACATCTCGTTTGAGCCCCACAACTTTCTTTTCTGCTCAAAAACACCCCAAAACTCTTTCTTGTTACAAACTTAACCCAAAACGCAAAAAAAAAAAAAACACCTTTACGAGATCATTTACCTTGAATAAAAAGAGGATCGGGAGGTAGAGGATCCTCATGAATGATTCTAACATTAGGATGAATCGTTCTTGGATTGGTGAGATTATGATTATTATAAGGTAAAATCATGAGTGGAGGAGCATGCATGGTGGATAAGTTTCTGAAAGATCTTGAATTTAGGGTTCTAGCAGACAAACATTCCATAGGAACTTCACCAGACAAAGGATTGCAAATATACTTCTCTGCTTCGTTCCATTTCGAGTTCAACTCAACTCCTTCTGGTTTTAACCAATCCCAATTCTTCTTGTACTCTGTTTTTGCTTGCAATGCTGTAAAAAACAAAAACAAAAACAAAAGTTATTATACATTTTCTATGTGTTTTACTCATAAGAGAGCATGCTCTGTATATTTCCTATGAATGAATATAAACAAACTAATTTTCGGAAGACTATTTATTTTTGGGGAAGAAATTAAACTCACCCTTGACTGCACTAGTGAAGGAATAATTTGACGGATCAATCTCATCTGCCACAAAGATTCAAAATTTAAATACATTTTTCTAGTGTTAAAAGAGGTTATATAATTATTACCTTTGAGGGAATAGCATGGAGAAGAGGTAGCACTAGAGATGGTGAAGTTAGTTAAAGAAGACTTGTAATCTTCTCGGAAGCTTCGGATACATGAGGCAGAGAACCTTCTAGCACTTTCATTTTCTCGACTTGAATTACCTTTTCGAGCCCATTCTCTCAGGTTAAGCTCAAGCTCAAGCTCTTCGCCACGCAAAGCCATTGGAAATTAATGTTTCTTATGAAAGAGCAAAGGTAAGCTAAGGAGGAATGGAGGATATGGAGAAAATGTACCTTTGAATTTAAAAGGGATTGTTGAGTATTTTTGTTACTTAATATATTGACTTTTTCAAAACTTCAAGTACTTCTCTCATCTATAATTTTGTTTCATTTTATTGGGTATTTTTATCGAAAGTTTGTAAGATAATATATGTTGAATTCTAATTGGATGACTGACATATATGTTTAAAACTCACAATAAGTTTTTATTTTGTGGCATTTTGGTTTTTGGGTGTAATCCATATATGGAAAACAATTCATTTGGCATGTTCCATTTTTTTCTTGATAGTTTCTGATCTTTTAGTTCTGGTTTCGTTTTCATGTTTTAATTTGTATAGTGACAGTCAAATTAACGGAATTGATTAGCTTGACAAGATTGATTGATTTAACATGTTTGGCTATTACGCATTGAATATCAAATTGACTCAAAAAAAGAATATGAAATAAGAAAATTAATAATATACATTGTGTGAAAATTTAGAAAACTTAGTATCTTTAATTTAACTTAATTTAACCATAATTCAAACATATATATATATTCTCGACTAAATACTAAATATGAGCTACTGACGAGTTTGAAAGTTATGGCAGGGTCTATTCATTTATTCAGGGTGGATAGGTGAAGTTGATGTTTATATATACTCTCATTTATGAGTCTTTATAAAGCATGTCAAAACCAGTACATATCATAATATCCACATTAAATTTGAAATTCACTTTCAAAAGAATAATATGAAAACTAAAACCTTTCATTGATATCAGATGCCTAAGCTTTTTAGTAACAACTTCTTCTTTAGCTGAAACCTAACTTTTTTATCTAAAAATCTGTTTGCACGTCAATTTTATGTTTTAGTGACTAAAAGAATCAGTATATGTGAATTACATATTAACAACTTTTCAAGCTATGATTTTGAATGATAAAGCAATACGTTTCATTCTAACAGGCTGTCACTGTATTTATATGTTTAAGATTCATAAACTAAGTTATATAATGTTACAATGAAACGCAGTCGCTCTTTTAAGTTGTAAGAAGTCGGTTTACGAAGACTAGGATTGGCATTTGAATTGTGATGAACCAACTCGGTAGAATCCACATGGTGAAGGATTGGCATTTCTAGGAAGAAAGAAAAATTAACAAAACAAACAATTGAAAGCAATGGACAACAAAAGAGAGAGGGTAGCTTTGTGTTGAAGATATAAGGAACCACGTGCGTGTTATAATCATTCATCGTTACTGTCATGTCACATTCATCATCTTTGTTATGGTCGATGCTTTCACTCTTCTTCTTGGTTTATATACTGTGGTCGTAACTAAACCTTCCACTTTTCTTTTCATTCGTTTTCAGTGTATAATGTAATGAACACATGTTTTGGTCCAATGCATGAAAGCTTTCGATTTGAGTCTCATAGACACTTGAAATTAGCAGAGTATTTTTTAAAAAGTGAAGAGGTAGCTTCAGCCATAAATGAATAAAAAATCTCCATATTACACACTCTGTCACAAGTGATACCTACATTTGCATGCACTCTTTGGGCCACTGTAATCATTAGCTCTCTACAATGTGGGTCCCCAATCTAATAAACCCGGTTCGATCTTAAGATTCAGTATCGAAACCAATCCTCCCCCAAACCCACAGCTTGTCTGGAACCATGAAACGACCATCCAACTGTAAAACAAAGAATATTGATACTCACTACAAACCTCTAACTAAACTCAAGTTTGATATAATTACCACACATGACACAACTAGCAAACCCGCTTACCTGATTTAGAATTTGCTTCAATCTTAGACGTTCATCAAATCTGGTATCAACTATAGATCTCACTGCTTGTAAGAAACCAAATAATGTCTTAACTGCTTTCATGATATTGCATATGCGTACAAGCTTCCTATCAAAAGAGTAAAAAAAACATTTCAAGTTTAGTGGTTATGTTTTCTACAAAGAATGCTTCTACTGGAATGGAACCAAACAACTTACTTAGCCCGAGAATCAAAGCGCCGTTTCCACCAAGAGGAACAAGATCATGAATCTTTTCTGGAGAGAAAACTGTATGCGTTACTACACCAAAATCCAAGCTTTGTATAGGTCTTTCCTCTCTTGTCATAGTACCTTCATCTCTCTCTTTTATGGTACTTTCTTCATCAGAGATTGTCACTCTATGCATAGAATAATCTCCGTCTGAAATCCAAAAGCTTTTCGTCCCTGCAGTGACCAAAGACCATATACAATTGTGTTCAAAAGAAGAAAATTTCAATATCAAATGTGTCAACCGCACGGACTCGAGGAATATATATTTTTACCAGCAGAGATTTCAGGAACAAGGGCTAGTTTCTGGACATCCATAAAGCGAGGCAACTGCTGCATATGACAAGCCAAGTTTGATCCTAGAGGATGACGACCAGAGACACGCAATACATGTATATGCCCGGCAGAGTCCAAAATCAAGAACCTTTTAATGGACAATGCTTGGATAGATATTGCCCTAAGAGACATGACCAGGGAGGTTTCTGATTTCAGATCAGCAGCAGCAGCATTTTTCTGAAACGACACAAAGCAGAATCTTGTTTCAGATGATGCTGCTTGTCTCTGTTTGGTTACCATCCCTTTGTTCACTGCAAAGGTTAACAAACGAAGTCAAGAGTATGAACAAGTGCAAGGAAAAAGGCATACAAGAAGCAATAAACTCTCCCTAACGTACCAAGAATCAGCTCTTGAAAACTAAACCTAATTGAGAAATATAAATTTACTCAATAAGGCAGTTCAAATTCATGATCATTCCCATTATATATCACCACAAGTAACTAACCAACTAAGTCTATAAGACTTACCATGAACAGCATTCTCTTTCTTCTCCTTCTCTTCAATGAGCCCATTACGCAATCTCTTTCCTTGTACTCTTCCACCAAACTTCTTCTTTTTCACAATATCCTTAAGATTCAAAACCCTAACTCCATTATCCTCCCCTAAAATCAACAAACCCGAGAATATTCCAATAGACCAAACAGGTCTAACGCATTCAATCACGGCACATCTTATCAGCTTCACAACCACTGCTTCATCATCACCACAATTGCTGCCATCAGTCACAACCTTGACACCAAAGATGAATATTTTCGAGCTCGAAACCGAATACATTGCAAAGTAATTGGTCGAGCCAATGATTTTAACCGAAACTCCATGGCTTATATTCAACAAAACCCCAACTTTATGATCGAATTCAATACCCTTTTGATCGCAAATCACTTTGGTTCTCACAAAGCCTTTGTTTCTCCCTTCCCGTAGACAATAGAATCTGAGAAGAAGACGGGACCCGCCACGATACGGCCCAGCGACGATAAAGAAGACACGTGGAGACGATTCGGTACCGGAGTTAGGGTTTTGGGAGCGGAGGAGGAGAAACGAAGCGGAGGAGCAAGGAGAAGGGATTAGGGTTTGTGGGTATGAGAGTGATGGAGAAGAGAGAGGGGAAAGAGAATGGTAAAGAGAGATGGATGTATCGGAGAGAGTTAGGGCAAGTGATGAGGAGATTGGTTCGTAGAGAATTGAAGAAACTTGAGGAGAAGAAGGAGAAAGAGATGGTTTTGGGAGATTCAGCTTTGACGATCGGACAATCGCCATTGTTGTCGTAGTTGTTGTCACTGTAATGAAACCTTTACATCTGAAACTAACTAAAAATATATAAACTCATATGGGTGGGTCCATACAAATATAGTTAACATAGCCTTATTAGGCCCAATAGTACATTGTTGAAGCCCGTTAAGTGTATATAAATCTGTTTTTTCAGTTGCATCTAATACTGAAAGTGATCCCATAATTTATCTTTTCTCCATCACTACTAGTCTACTTATCTCAAAAGTCAAAAGATTGGGACTCATCAATAATACGATTTAGTTATATATTTTGACTCCCATCAAATACCACAATTATTACGAGACTTTAGTTAAATAATTGCTCAAAATACATAGAAATATACACACTAAGGATCAAAATATGGGTCAACGTATAAACAGTATATATATATATATATATATGCATTAGTGTGTGTATGTTTGTGTAAGGATCTTGATTAGATTACTAGTTCCAAGATATTAGATGCTTCGTTAGCAAGAAATAAATCAAACATTAATTCAAATGATTAGTAAACCAAATTTACAAAAGTCGAAACTGGTTGTTGATGCGTTGCACCGGACAGTACTATCTTTTGAGTCATCCAAGACCAAGATACGGGTTAATGATTCTTAAGTGTGTTTATTTTTAATGTCAATTAAGCCAGTATATAATTAATATGGTAATTAAAATTATCATGAATAGTTTTAATGAAACTAAGCAGAGTATATACGTAAGGAGACAAGATAACGAAAGCTGTCTAGGTTAAGCCATACAGTAACCCTTATCCACGCGAATTTCACGTGCAGTATGCTCCCCATACTTCTAATTTAGTTATTTTTAAAATTTTAGTTTTGTCATCGTATTTTTCAATTTATAAATAATTGGATGAATAGCGGGGAACAAGAACTGCGAAGAAAGCATAAGTTCAAGACGTATGTCTTTTATTTTGAAGAATCAATTTCTCTTGTTAACCCGTTAATTTCTTACTTTATAAGACGAGAGTAACGTTGATATATAGTATGTGACTACGTGTAAACGCATCCTCTCTTTGATAAATAATTACAAAAATTGTAAGAAAAATTCCTTGCAAAAAACTTCCATTGGATTACTTATGTTCAACTATATATGTATCAATGTATGCGTGTGCGTAGTTGAACATATTTATAACCCCTTTTTTTTACATCCATATAACAATGCTTATAACTTCAAAATGTTCTGTTTTTAAACATGGCAAGAGGAAAATCGGGACATAAATAGAAGGGGACACAAAACAATTTCCAAGAATGAGGCGCTAATAAATTATGTAGGCATTGCTATTTTAACAGTAAATAAATAAAATTTCTTTTAAATTATTATATAAATAATAAAAATTAAGAGATTGAGTTATATGAATGGTTGGAAACTGTATGACGCAAGGGCCAGGTTCAAGTTACGGCTGATTCGGTGATGAAACACGAGAAAAGACATGTGGGATTATGTTTTGGCCATAGTTAATTAAAATTTTATCGAAGCTCACAATGACACAATGACAACTTTCAAGTAATTTAAAACTTAATCTTGTTCTATTTATGTTGGTTTAATGAAGTCTCATAAACATGATCTTTGGAAGCTTTTAGCAGTATATATATATATATATATATATAATTTTTTAGTAATGGAGATTTATAGGAAGGTTCTTTCTGTTGGTCTGAAGCTTTACGAAGTTTCGTAGATTAATGCATGCTTTCTTAAGGTACGAAGACTATTTTAATAGTTTGTAAGGTTAGATACTTGTTACAAAACCCAAAGGTAAGTAGTTCAATATATTCGTCCTAACGATGAGGAAATCAATACTACTTGTGCGTTAATGCATTTTGACCACTATGAAACGATAGATCAAACCGTTTTTAAAAATGGAAAGATTTCTCAGAAAAATGATTAGTTCCCTTTAAGAACTTTGCCACTGAAAACATGCATACAAACTACTTTTTATTTTATTTCATCATGACTTAATAGTGTATATATATTACCAACGTATATTACAAGTTAGTTTATTTATATATTTCTGCCAGCTATTGAGTATAGATAAATTAACTAAAAGGTTATAAAAATGGTCGTCTTCTTATTGCGAGTGAAAATGACTCAAAGCATCCCCATGTTTATGGGATTTTTTCATTTCATTTGAAGCAAAATGGTTCTAACTATACTAAATTAGTCAATCTTATGGAATACAAAACAAATTATAAGATAAAGACTAAAGATATGTTTGTTATCTCTTCTGTAAATTCCATATACTCTCCAAAATTAAAAGACAGTCTAGACTTTTCAAACTAAAAAGTTAGTCAAATCTTAAGAGGCCGTAAGTATATTACAAGAACTTCATAAGACTTAGCTTTTTATGTTCTAATGTTCTATAGTACTATTCTGTTATTCTTCTCTTTTTTATGACAATTTCTATACTACTATTTCTAATTAATTAAGATTATCACTTTTTCACTTATAGTTATAATGCATAAAAGAATATGTTATGCAACCAAATGGCCGACCAATGTATCTTGGTTGGTAGATTTCCACATTGTTTAGTAAAGTTTGATGACGTGATTCACCATAAAAATGATAATAATTTGCTGGACATTATTTTTAGTATATATTACATGGTTGATCCAGTAAATATAAATTTAATACTCTATGGATTATTTATTGAGATTTACAAGGCAGATAATAACTTCTCCCTATAAAAACTCATTCGAACAAGTATCTCTCCCATCAAATCACTTATCTTCCAAAGCTCTCCTCTCTCTTCACAAAATCACACTCTCTATCTTTACCTAAATATTATAGAAGATCCTGCTTGGAAAGAATCTATAACAAGTTTCGTCATTTAAAGTCTCACCAATTTTTTTAGTATTTGCGATTAAATCATTGTTATATCAACCGTTCTACTAAGGACGCAAACGGATATGGAAAGCATCATGAACTTGAAGAGAAAGGAGAAGAAATCACAAAGTAGAAGACTTGGGAAATATCTCAAAGAGCAAAAAGGGAGGATTTACATCATTAGAAGATGTGTTATGATGCTCCTTTGTTCCCGAGATTGATTCATTTGTTAAGACACATACATATATATATATATAGGTGTATATGTGTATGTGTGTTCATGCGCATGAAAGCATGTCAATGCTAAAGATTTTTGGTTGCTTTGTTTTGTCTAGTCTTATCTGATATGTAAATACATAGTGATGTTGAGCAGTCATTAGTAATGAAGTTAGTGGGTTAATTGTTACTCTATGCACAGACGTCTTTTACATTCTTCGTCGTCCTACCTCGTCGCATGCAATGAAAAAATAAATAAATAAATAAAAAATGCCAATATTAAATCTCATGAAATCACAAACTGTGAAACTCGATATGTCCCACGCGCTCTGGTGCCTAAAAACTAAGGAATTAGTGGAAAACGACAATGGTTACTAAAAGGGTTGAGCCGAGTTTATCTATTGTATATACTATTTTTTATAGATGCATACGTAATCTAGATATACAAAATCTAAAAAAAAAAAAAAGATTAAACACAACTACAATTTTGTAGTGTAGTGGCCACAAGAAATCCTAGTCTACGGAAATACGACGCGTTAGTATAACGAGCTAAGGCTGCGCGTAGGACTAATTTAGAAATAACTTGGGCTTAGTTATTGCCAGATAATGGGCCTAAAGCTGACTTACTAAGTGGGCTGTATATAGTTTTCTACGAGATTTTCCCTTTTTCCCTCACAGCCTCAGAGAAATAAGAAACAGAATTGCAGGTTCTAAATTTTGATTATTTTTACCACATCATAAATTAAATTTAACTACAGTGTTCATGAAATTAAGTTTGAACTAAATTTAATTATATTGTTAGCATGTAGCATAAAATAAATATGATATGAATTTATTTTTACCACTTCCAAACATATCCATCCTAGTGTAAAAATGTAAACTTTTACAATTCTCTGGCCAAGCTTTTTGAAAACCAATGTCCACACAAAAAACGTATAATGAAATTATGCTTCGATTTGAGCAGGTGCTGGCAAAGGTTTTTCTAAAGAAGATATATCAGGTTTCATAGAACTGAAAAGCTCTAGAACTTGTGCATTGCGACGGATATAACTGGGGGACATAGACAGCAAATCCTGAGCTTCACTATGCCTTGCAGACTTCAACATAGCTTCGAACACACGCACAACCATTAAATTAGATGGAAACTTCTTCGAAGTCAATGCCTTCAGAAACGCAAAAGCTTCCGCGCCTGTTCCACTATTTGATAAGTAATCTATGAACGGGTCAACAAAAGGAGGGAAACCGTGATTTTTCATCATAGGTAGAAGACTCAAAGCTTCTTCAAACCCACCATCTCTTGCTACCTTCTTCATCAATAGATTCCTCACCATGATTTTGTAGGTACTGTGCCAAGGTTTCAACTGATTTTGTTTCACTAGCTCGGTGAAAAGCTTGTATGCATCTCTTGCCTTGAAACTGTTGCAATAAGCAAGTACCAACTTCTCAAATGCATAACCTGCATAAGAGACTCCTTCTTTGCTAATCATCTTCTTGAAACATTCTGAAGCTTCTTCGAGATCTTTAGCGTCACAATGCCCTTCAACTAAAGATGCCATTGCTTTGTCATCTAGATGATTTCCAGAGGCTTCCATAAAGTTCACAAGTTCGTTGGCTTCTTCTTTCTTTCCTTTACGACTAAGTCCTGATGCAATCACACTCTGCAGATCACCGCTAGGAATATAGCCACCTTCATTCATTGCTTTCAACACCTCATTACTATGTCCAAACCTATCAACGCTTCTCAAAGCTTTAAGGACATGTTGCAGCATAGAATCCGGAACAACGTTGCCATTTCCGGTGTAAGCTTTTATAGTTCTTGAGAACAAATCAATGTCCAGTTTCTTGGCAGCGACAACTTTCTTTAGTAGTGAACTGCAGCAGAGTGGCGTTGGTGTGTTGCTACCCGCCATTGCAAACTCGAACAATTCGACAGCTTCTTTAATCATTCTAGTCTGACAGAACCTTGCTGAAACCCTAACATAAGTCTCCATTTCCATCTCGTAACCAGCACTCCTGATTTCTTCTATAATATGCTGAAACCTATCAAGAAACTTCTCTTTCCCCAAAACCCTGGCCATAGCGTTATACGTCTTCTCATCATGCTTAAAGCTGCTAGACGCATCAATCCACCTAAAGAACAACAAAGCTTTCCTCGGATCCACATCAAGTTTCTCCAATATCATCTTCACAAGATCGCTTTTAAGCTCGAGTTTCAAATCCCTGAGCTGTTTCTCTACATCAGCACTCCACTGATCCTTCATCACAATCTTGCACACCCTATTGCAAACCTTGTCCACTGAACTATCCATAGAACCTGAAGCGAAAAGCTCTTTAAGCTTCTCCAAATCACCTTCCAGCCCATCTTTCTCAAATCTCTCACCCACTTTATCCCTAACATTAGCTGATACACCATGCCCTTTCTTCTTCATAGCATCAACCAATTTCCAAAATTCATCAACAAGTCCATTAACACCTAGAATACGAAGCATCATGTTATAGCTTTTTGAGGAAAGTTTTCGAGGATAAGCCACCGTAGCCCATTGGAAAAACCTTCCAGCAACATCAGGGCTTGATTCAAGTTCCCACAGAACTTTCAACGCTAATTCATGGTTAATCACTATCTGATTAGAATCCATCTCTTTCCTAATCTCATCATTACCATTCAATCTACTAAAAAGATCAATCACAACAGCCTCAGGAGAAGATTTATCTTCAACCGCTGGCTCAGATGAAAAGCTTCGGATAGCAGAGCTCGTAAATGGCGGTGGAAAGGTAAAAAAAATCGGTCTTTGTTGTAAAACTCCAACTCCAGAACGTTCATGGAGGAAGGAAGAGAAAGATCGGGTAGAATTGGGGATTACCTGGAACTGAGAGCAATGAGAAAGAAATGGACGAAAAGACGAACGGTAGCTTCGAGAAAGTAGCAACCTCCATTGATATCTCATTCCTTATCTCAATCTAGGTTACAAAAACGCTCGATTCTAACACACAAGTTTGGAATTTTTTACGGATAGAAGAAAGATGGAGAAGAAAGGAAAATGTTAGGGTTTTACAGGGGAATTTTTAAATTCCGTTTTAAGTCAGTACCTCTAAGACAGAGGGAAGGTTCCATTAGGACTTCTTTTTTGGTTGTGTTTATTTATTTAATTGCTCGATCGATCCAATATTTTCTTTCTTCATGACGTTGAACCTCTCTTCTTTCATTTTTGTCGATTTTATAGTTTTGAATTTTGAAAATTTATTAACTATAATAAGAAGGTTACATAAACATTCAAAATAGAAGAAAAGGGAAATTACATCAGAAAGCAACAGCAGGAATGCGAATTAAAACCCCCAATTTTATTTTAAAAGGTCGATCAAATAGGGGAATTAATTAGAAAAGAAGTTGAAACTGATTAGGTGTTCTTGTTCATGCCAGTCTTGTCCTTGACGACATCAGCAGCTCCTTGTGCCTTCTCCTTCATTTGTTGTCCAGTCTATACCATTCACGTAATTTGATTTTCCCATCAATATTATTATTCTACTAGAAAACGAACAAAATAATTGAAAGAAATAGAACTAAACCTGTTGAACGGAGTCTTGAGCTGAGGCTGCAGTATCCTTGGCTCTGTCCATCATACCACTTGCCTTCTCCTATGTCCACACATTTGACGTATACATTAATAATAGATCAAACCTTGTCTAACGAGAAGAGCTTATAATCCGTAAGTATTTGCGGAACACATAAATTTTAATTAATACGAAATGTATAACAGAATATCATATTGTACCTTAGTCTGGCCAGTGGCTTGTCCGGCTTGGTAGCTCATGTTTTGCTTGTTGTCTGCCATTTTCTCTCTTACTGGATTTGCTTAAAACTTGATTTGATGTTTTGTTTATCGATTGTTGTGTGTTTGTGATGATGAAAAGATTGGAGTTCTGGGCTGGTATTTATAACCCAAATGGACGTGCTTTGGAGCCTCCACGTGTTGAGGACACCAGGATTGGTTCGAGAAAGTTGCCTTCGTCGGTGGCGAGTTTTAGCATCCACGTGTTGGTTTCCTGTTTGACCAGGACATAAAGGGGTTACGTACGTGTTTCTCTCGATTTCTGATCCCAAAACGACACGGTCTTTTTTATTTATTTTTAGTAATGCTTCTATTATTACTCATCTATTGCACGATGAGTCGTTGAGAGGATCTCCAGTGAAATAAACTATTTTCTTTTTTTCTTACACATTAACTTCAATTCAATATACTTTTCTTGCGCATTCTTTTTTAGTTTTACATATGAATATATGATGTAACTAGTATTGTCATTGTTTTCGGCAGCTACTAATATATAATCAATTTAATGACAGCATTGATGCACACTGCATTTTTTTATTGAACTTTTTTTCTTAATTTAACTGAATGGAATTCATGACAGCTTCAAATTCTAAACATTTTGGTATGTTACTTTTCTAACGATGAAGAACAGAAATTATGGTTAGTACTTAGTCAAGTGATATTGTATATTTGTGTGTATGCATTATGCAAGTTGTTCTGTTGGACAAAAGTCGTGATCATTTTCTCTTTGTCGACTTCCTCGTTTTTGTTATAGTATCCTCTTTTTGTTAAATGAATTATTATCTACACAATTAGCCATCGGAACGTAAATAAAGCAATATCACATATTCTAAAACTTAGTTATTTGAAAAGTAATTTAACAAATCTCGTTTAGTTTTCCTCGAATCGTTGAGTATCAAATATGAAATGCAGTAAAACTCAAAATAATAACATAATAGTTTCACATTTATAAAAACCAAAATTAAAAAAAAACATAGGAACAACACACTTGCTTGTGAAGGAGAAACTCAACTTCAGAAGTCAATTATTCAGTACATCTTATTAAAAGAAAAGAGCAAAAAACAGAAAGCTCGAAAATAGTTATAAGATAGAATTCTGCTAGATTCCCTCGTCCTTCTCGTCCTCGCTGCTGCAGCTATTGTTGCTGCTCCAGTCACACTTCAAGGTTGATCTTGGCGATCCACAGTATTTGCCAAGCTTTTCAAACGTCTGATACATCACCGTACTACTCTCTTCTCCAAGAGACTCAAATGTCCTCTCTCTGCATCCATAGTCTTCCAAGTCTACACTGATCTCTGGCTTGTACGCGTTTACTCCAACGCTCGAGTGCACAGCTACAGAGAATTGCTTAGGCTCGAAGCAAGATAGAACCCTCGTCACCAGCTGGGTAAGGTTAACAGTGTTCAAGTCATAACCCACAGCTTCGAAGCTCGCGTAGCTAAACCCATCTTCAGGGGTCACATGGATAGTGGAGATTGCATCTCCTTCAATAGAGTTCATAGAGTAGCCACAGGGTTCGAATTCAAAGTCGCAGATCTGGGAGTTGGGAAGGATCTTCCTGATTCCAGAGTTGTCAGTCATAGATCCGCACTTGTCAGCTTCATCCTTGTAGAAAACAGAGGCTTTCTCCCTGTCAAGACCAGTCATGCACATCTCAAGCGTGTAGACATTGTTGTTGCAGTTGCTAGAGTCCTGGGCAGAGGCAGCGTAGACATGCCATTTCTTAGTCTCATCATCACTGCCCATCAAGTAGGCTACGCTGTTCAAGCCCAGCTGAGCAAAGTGCCCATCAAGAACAGAGACTTCTTCAGAGAAGCTCCGGTGAGGAAAAGGCTGACCTCCAGGGCAGAGGAAAGAGCCACGAGTGTACTTGACAGATTTGACACTCAGAGAGAGCTCACCAGCCAGCTTAAGAAGTGGTGGGATAGAGAGAAGGAGCTTCGTAGTACCACAAGTCTTGATGATAACTTTGTAGGGGTAGACAAAGAAGCTGGACTCAGAGAGTACGTAAGAGTCCAATTGATCGTTCGAGAGAGATGATACGATCGTGCATGCAGCAGGTGTGAGTATTTCATCCAACTGGGACTTGGTAAGAGCACGGAGTCCCAATCCCTTGG
Organism: Cardamine flexuosa; assembly: GCA_963555745.1. Lineage (NCBI taxonomy): Eukaryota > Viridiplantae > Streptophyta > Magnoliopsida > Brassicales > Brassicaceae > Cardamine > Cardamine flexuosa. The sequence goes on along the minus strand of OY743219.1, from coordinate 515,508 downwards.
AGTCTTGAAAGATGCTTGGCTCAAAGAAAGTTACTTCGAGCCGCTTCTCGTAACCTTCGAAACCGATTGCAGATAAAGCCATTTCGCCTTGTAGTGTGAGCGACAGGACTTGTTGTAGGAGGAAAGAACGATTGGATCCGGGAACCAGCAGAAACGGAGCTTTGAAAAACGAAAATTATAAACTTGAAAATAAGGAAAGCTATTAACTATATTATGAAACTCGGTGCACGCTAGAACTCAGGATGGCCTCTTAGCGCACTGCAACAAGAAAATAAAAACATTGTTACGAAACTTGATAATATGGATTTAAAACACACATAGGAATCAGAACATTATAGAGAAAACTCACGTTGGAGTAGACAGAAGATTTGAATTTCTTGATTCCACCGTTTGGACGAACGTCTTCAATGCTGTAACCGAGGGGAGCTTCGTAAAATAAGGAACTACTACTGCTGGACTTCTTTTTACCACCTTTCGATTCCATCATAATATCATTCACGCTTTTCTGTTATACATAAACAAATAAAATCACGGGTTAGCAATCAAAACAATGTTAATCGGAAAACATAAGAAACATTCAAATATTTACAAGTTGAAACTTTCAATTGCACCCTCAGAATTGTGAGCAAAAACGTACTTTTCTTGGGTGAAATTTGCTACTGAATTTCGATTAAAAAACCTAATTCATTCAACCAATAATTTCAACAGACACAATATCATATAATTTCAGTAGATCTATTAACTATGAACCAAAACCTAACACAATTTGTGGTTTACGTATGTAAATCAACGTAATTCGCTAAATTCAGCTATAAATAAATTAAAACATGCATACGAATATCGTTCTCGCTCAGAATAATGAATCTACCTATAAAGCTTTTGGATCTGTTTACCACAATATATTGTATAATAGTTTGCTAATGAATCAATCATAACGACGTCAATCATGAGAGATACTTACAAATAAATGAAGATAGTTCCAGATCGCGAATTATGAACTCCTTAATTTCAGATACCCCTTTTTCCAGATATCAAACGAAACCCTCAAACCTGAAAATCGTAAAAAACCCAGAATCCGTCGATTAAAAACATTATCCTCAAATGAAAAGTTAGAGATAACGAAGCGGGTAGATCTTAGAAGGAGAATTTATCAAGAGAAATAGAGAAAAGTAGATCTGAGATTCAAAGAAACTCACCAGATATAGATGATTCAGGTAACCGCAAGACTAAGAGCAACAATTACGAAAAGAGAAAACCCTAATTTGAGAGAACGTTTATGATGATTTGGTAATGATGAGGCAATGAGATGCGTTCGTGAGGAGAAAAGAAACGTAGAAAGAGTCCTTTATATAAAGACTAGGGTTACCCCGTGGAAATTACGTGTTTACCCTTTAACCTTATAAAAGGTTAAGCTTTATTTCGCGTGAAGCTCTCCTGAACCGTTGTTTTTTTTTAATTGTTTTTTCCAATTTGCCGTTCGGAGGTTTTACCAAAATTACCCTTAAACCCTTTTTGACGTTGGAAACAGTAGGTGGGAGAATCACGATTCCTGACCGCAGAAAAATAGGAACAATTAACAACATTATTTTTAATTGCCTTTTCCTTTCGCCGCAAGTAGAACTATTTTTGACATTTGTTTTTCTTAAATCCTTTTTTTGACATTATCTCTGGCTGAGCAATTTAGAAAAAGAGATGGGCCGATACGCTATAGGAAAATTACGTAAACTAAAGAGAGAGAGAACTGTATTAGCCAATGATATAGTGACACGTATAAAAATACGTGTGACATTTAAGCGGATAACTCGAGGCGAGCTGTCACGTAATGTAGGCCCAAGAGAATCAAATTCTATTTCGCATTAAGGCTCTCTCAACTGCTTCGCTAAATGACAAAATTGGGCCTCCCGTGACTCACTCATGACTCATGTCCCGCACTTGTCAAATATGTGTGTCAAAGTAAAGCCAATCGCTGTTGACCACTCTATTAATATAAATCAGCCTCACATTTGTGTCTATACTCTATAGTTTAAAAATAGAAAGGTTTTACAAATTCAGATTGTCTTGTTAATCTGCTATTTGTGCAATTTCGTAATTGAGTTAGTTTTTTTGTCCAACCGATATGGAGTGGGAGTAGATATATATATATATTTTTGGTTCTAACTCAGTGGGGACTGTGGAAGTATATAAACACTTTTTCGCTTATTCAAAATACTGAAAATTTTAATTTACCTTTCACATTAAAGAGATTTTCTAGGAATACAAGTCTCTATCTATACACAGCTGGAGCATGCCTTCCTTACCCGGAAATTGCTTAAAAGAATCAGAGAGTTTCTGATAAGAAAATTCCCCCCAACTTGACAAAGATATGATGAAAAAAAAGAAGAATATATTCCAACAAGAAAAGATAAGGATGAGAAAAGAATTCGAATTTGAATCCAAGCGTCTGGTTCAGGTTATTTACCAACCGGTTCGTCTAAGGTTGAACCGGTTTGGCATTATTCTTCTCATAATCCAGTTTCAGTTCTTCCAAACGCTTTGATACCTAAGGATGAACAAAACGTTAACGCCACAATTGTTAATTAACTGTTAACAACATCAATGACTCAGTTGTTCACAATAAGTAAAGATTAAACTGTACATCACGTTAATCATGTCGATATCTCGAATCTGATTCTTTCATATCTCTACCGAGTTATCATAGGAATTTAACCAGAATAATAAGGAGGAAAGGTTTCACTCTTTGAAAGAGAAAGAGAACCTTAATAGAGTAAGCCAATGGAAGCAATGTATCAGGATTCATTGCATCTTCCGGGAAAATTTTCAGAGCATGTATAAGTTTTTCAAACGGTAACTTTACCTGCAGAGTAAACATGATATTTTTATAAAAGCTCAGTTTATGAAATTAACTTACATCTCGTACAGAAACCTCACTCACCAACTCATCTTGGCAGTACTTCAACAATGCTAAGCCGACTTTGAACACGATCTTAACACCCTTAAGAAACAATGACCAGAGAAACATAACAGAATGAGACTTTGATTACAACAAATATTGAAAGCAACTTTAAAGATGTGAATTAAGTTACCTCGGAGAGAAACACATCCCATATCCGTAGAGCCAAAGGGAAAGGAAATGAATAAGAGAAGACGGTGATGAACCATTGACTTGCATACATACTTGGATTGATCATTTCTTGAGTAAAATGTTCTCCAAGCTTTGGAATTAGTTCTTTTACCAAGCTTTCTAACTGAAACAGATATTGCTGTACAAGAGGAAGCCCTGCCTACATTATACACAAACAGTGATTCTTAGATTATCCATTCCTATAGAATTCTATTACTTATTTACAAGTAAACGTTCTTAACTCAACAGAACTATCATAATTCAGTAAGAAACATCTAAAAGTATCTCTTTGTCTAAGAAGTAAGAATCGATGAACTAAATACAAATGTCACTGCGTCTCTTACTGCAGCAATATATTTTAGTTTAAGGGTAAGAACAGAATAGAGATGATTAAAAGACTCACATGATACAGTCCTTCCATTGGAGCATGAACAGCTCCTTTTAGTAATGCAACTAATAACCAAAACGCATCTTCTTCGCTCATATAAAGAAGCAACAAACCAGCTATAAACCCCATCCCCTGTAGATATTAGAATCATGAATCTTAGTACCATACTTAACGAAAACTGAGAAACAAGGGAAATATCTGGAGGATAGACCTGAACATATCCAACATCTCTGTCATAAACTGAATAGGCCTTAAGGACATTGTATAAAGATCTTTGTCCAGGTCCATGTCTCTTCTGGAAGAAAACATGTGATGGGAAAGTACGAGATATGTCTCGAATGATATCAAGTTCTGATGCTGATGTTTCATAAATCACCAATTGCTACAAAGCATAGGAAAATCGACAGATTATCAACAAAGTATGACTTGTAGAGCAAACAATGTAACAGACATAAAAGGCAAAAAGTACCTCATAAACACCAGGATTCATAAGCAAAAGGTCTCGACTTCCTGAGATTAGCTGCCAAACAAGACCTCTTAAGCAATCTGGGATTCCTTTACGTATACGCCTTCTGACAACATTAGGTTTTCTCCTAACATAATGCTTCCAATCACTACCTCCAACACCAATCATCTTTCTCCATTTTCTCACTTTTCTCTCCTCTCTATAACCAACAACAAAAACACACACTATCATTCATAACTCCCTCTCTCAGAAAAGAACTCATAATTCAATTGTTCATGAGGACATACCTGTCATGGTCAGTGGCTGAAGTTGATCTAGCCTTGCTGAAACGCTCAGGTGAATTAGCATGTTCTTGCTTGAGAAACCCGAATCTATCCACCGGAACATGAGGAGTGACTGGTCCTGATTCACTGTCATCCTCCGTTCTTTTTCTACTCATTCTACTAACCTCAAGAGTCTCCTATAGCATTGGTTTTACATAACTTTCAGTCTCCTTCCTTCACAAGATTGTGATCAAGCTTGAATTTTTTTTAGACAACTGTGAAAACGTTCCAAAACCCGAAATTAAGACTCACCAACGTTTTAGTCAGATCAAAAGATTCGTAACCCAAATCCACGATGAAATCAGACGAACCAGGGAGTTAAACCATCAATTTCTGGGATTTTTCGAGATCAGAATTGTGGAATTCAGATTCGATGAATTTTGAAAAAAATAACGAAAAGGAAGAAATAACAACGTTGGAAATCAGTAAATCACATAAGGAACTCATACACGTAGTAAGTAGGTCACCCAGATGTATCAAATCTTTGAATTTTCATCCGCTTGAAGAAAGTGATCTTCTTCTTCTCTTTTTTTTTTTTCTCAACGGAGGAAAAGACAGAGTGAAACCAGCACCAAACGACGCCGTTAAGTATATTATTTAATCCTTTTTATTTATTTGATTAAATCTGATGCCAACTTGCTAAAATTTGGTGGACAACTAAGAATTCTATTTTTCTAAAATGAATAGGATAAGCACGATTTTGGGTAATTTAGAGGCTTCATCAAGATTTTTTAATTCATAAAGATTGAAAAACAGAACAATTTTTCTTCAACAAACTCATACTTTTTCTTTTATAATCTTTCAAGAGAGATTTCTTGAAACTCAAACGAGAAGAAGTAAACAAATTTGTTGGAAAAAGTTTTAAGAATCCTAAAATTGAAAAATGATTGAATGACCCGGTAATTAGGCTAGATCCAGTTATCTTAGCCCAAAATTGAACATAAAAAGCCCATGACCCGCTTTCTAATAATTTACAGTTTCCATTTCCTGAGTTTTTTTGTTTCCTGACAACACAAAAAAAATAGAGTCACAATCATTTAGAGCTTTTGCGAATTCTTCTTATCCGTTCAATTGAACAGAGTCATCATCAGCTTGAAGACGACGACATAAACTTTTTCAATTCAATCTTGTCACAAGCATGGCGCATTCATCCACTCTTGCGTTAGGTGGACTCTCGTAAGATTTTGCTTGTTTCGTTTGTTTTTTGCCCATTTATGAACAACGCATGATTCAGTTTCCAGGAAAGAGAATACATGGCTAGTTTCAGTCTTCTCTGTAGCAATCGATTTCATTTCAAAGGTGCTAATTATCCGGAGAAATATAGTAGAACAGTAGTCTCTTCAAGGAGTAGTGAGCTTAACGTTTGTGTCGCTAGAACTAAGAATCACTCCTTTAGTTGCAGGAGACTAGGTGGGTTTCTTGAAATTGGAGAAACTAGATTAGGTTTTAGAGTTCATGAAGATTCTCGAAATGGTTTTTTATGTAATAGCGAGATTAAGCGACTTGTGAATCGTGATTACGGAGATAAAGAGACTCGTATTGGTGAAAATGGTAGAAACAAAGGGAAGAAGAGAAGAAGATTTTCTCTTAGGCTTCGACCTAGATTACGATTATTGAGCATGAGACTTGGCAGATTCGATTTCAGAGCATCAATGGAAGATTTTAGATTATTTTTGAAAAAGAATATCAAAAGAGTGATCTTATCTACTGGTGTTGCTGTTATCTTTGGACTGTGTTATCTATTCTTGAAGTTAACCGCTGTTCCATCTCCATCCGTTGTTCCTTACTCAGACTTCGTAACGAATCTTCGAGGTGGCTCTGTTTCAAAAGTTTTACTTGAAGAAGGTTCTCGTAGAATCTATTACAACACTGATGAGAAAGTTGAAGATGTTCAAAAGTCTGAAACTTTAGAAGAACCTGCGATTCTTATTGATGGTAGTGCAGAGGAAACCGCTAGTGAAGCTGTTATGAAAGACGTTACTCCGCGAAAGGTTCGAGCTTTAACTCCTGTGTGGAAGTATGTGACAAGAAAAGTCGATCATGATGAGAAGTTTCTTCTTAGTTTAATGAGGGAGAAAGGGATTACTTATAGTTCAGCTCCTCAATCTGCATTGAAGTCAATGAGAACTACTTTGATAACAATCATCTCTCTATGGATTCCTTTAACTCCTCTTATGTGGCTTCTTTATCGGCAACTCTCTGCATCTAACAGCCCTGCTAAAAAACGACGGTCTAAGAATCCCACAGTTGGATTCGATGATGTTGAGGGCGTTGATTCTGCTAAAGACGAGCTTGTGGAGGTAAAACGTTTCCTTAAATGCCATGTTTTTAGATTTAGGTTTGAATACAGCTTTGATGTTTTCTGGTGTCTTTTTTTTTGTTGTAGATAGTGTCATGTCTTCAAGGAAGTATAAACTACAAAAAACTAGGAGCAAGACTACCTAGAGGTGTGCTTTTGGTTGGTCCACCAGGGACTGGTAAAACCTTGTTGGCTCGGGCTGTAGCTGGAGAAGCTGGAGTTCCATTTTTTTCTGTTTCCGCTAGTGAGTTCGTTGAACTGTTTGTTGGAAGAGGCGCAGCGAGAATCAGAGATCTTTTCAGTGCAGCCAGAAAAAACTCACCTTCCATTATATTCATCGATGAGCTTGATGCGGTTGGAGGAAAACGCGGTAGGAGTTTCAACGATGAACGTGACCAGACATTAAACCAGGTAAAGAATCAACACTTAGAAACCTTTTATTCATGGAGACGCCATTGCTGCTAATATAGTTCCTTTTGTAGTTACTTACTGAGATGGATGGATTTGAGTCAGACACAAAAGTCATTGTAATCGCAGCAACTAACCGACCAGAAGCGTTAGATCCGGCTCTTTGTCGGCCTGGAAGGTTCTCTAGAAAAGTTGTGGTTGCAGAACCAGACCAAGAAGGCCGTCGGAAAATATTGGCCGTACATCTGAGAGATGTCCCTCTAGAAGAAGATGCATTTCTCATATGTGATCTGGTTGCTTCTCTAACTCCCGGATTCGTAGGTGCTGATCTCGCCAATATTGTCAATGAAGCTGCATTGCTCGCTGCTCGTAGAGGTCTGTTTTTAAGTCACCTTATTGGTTTTTGGAGCTGCTCCTTATTCATCAAGATTCTCAATAAGGAGCTGCGGTTTTTGGTTTAATCCGAATTTGTGCTATCTTGATTGTTTTCAGGCGGAGAAGAGGTGGCACGAGAAGATATAATGGAAGCGATAGAGAGGGCAAAATTTGGGATCAATGATAAGGAAGTGAGGTCAAAGACATTAGGAAATGAGCTGAGCAAGCTGTTCCCATGGATGCCATCTTTGGCTAGAAGGAACGGACCAGATCAAGACGGTTTACAAGGACCGTTAGGTTATCAATCTCTCAGCTAAACCAAACCAAAGCAAACCGGTTAGAGAGCAAATCCATTGATACGAAGTTTCTTTGTATCTGAAATTTTTGGAAGTATACGTTTCTTGTGTTCTGTCTTCTGATCTTTGTTTACATTGTAAGTCAATTGTTTTATTTCTTTGATGTTTTTTAGATTTAATAAACAAATTAAATCGTAGAACCTTTCCCGAAATAGTTTACAAGTAGACTAAATTGACAAATATCTTAAATACATGGCCTAAAAGTATGTAACTTTGAACTCAAGACCTCGTTTACAATAGCACTTGACCGTTAAATATGGTTGTTATTTTAGTAAATACCGATTAGTTAACGACCTTGTTTGATGCTAATCCAAAATTCTTCCAAGCATCTCTCTCGTCCCTTGAAATTAAAATAGAAATTCCTAAGATTTGTTTTTATTCCTTTTTTCTTTTTTAAAAGCTTTTTTCTCGGAATAACAAGATGGAACTTCCCGCAACAAGGTTACGAATAGGACTAGTGATTTTTCCTCTTATCCTACTTACAATAGCTCCAATCTTTTATCTCCTTTTTGGTTATCCTCTCTGTTATTCATCATCATCAACACCAATATACAAACATTCATCGAATTCATCATCATCAATATACAAACATTTATTGAATGCATCATCAGATCATGATAAGACATCATCATCCGAACCATCATTGAATGATAATGATTACAACGACACATATAACCCCAAGCCATTACCTTTGCATAACAATCAAGAAACTCCTAAAAAAAAGCATCGCCGGAAAAAGAGAAAACGGCAATGCGATCTATTCACCGGCGAGTGGGTGCCAAACCATGAAGCCCCGTACTACACAAACACGACATGCAGGGCAATACACGAGCACCAAAACTGCATCAAGTATGGGAGACCAGACTTAGGTTTCATGAAATGGAGATGGAAACCTAAAGAATGTGATCTCCCTTTGTTTGATCCTTACGAGTTTCTTGATTTAGTTAGAGGAAAAAGCATGGCCTTTGTTGGTGACTCCGTTAGCAGAAACCACGTTCAGTCTTTGATCTGTCTACTCTCTCGGGTATATTCATTCTCTCATGCTTATGCAATTAATTCATTAATTTACCTTATTTTATGTATTACCTTAGTTGAAATATTAGTTAACTTCAGGTGGAATCTCCCGAGGATGAAGACTCACAACAAGATTTTAATTTCCAAAGATGGACATACAAAACCTACAACTTCACAATTGCCACATTTTGGACAACTCATTTGGTTCGGTCCGAAGAAACCGGTCCAGCCAGTCCTAACTCGTTTTACAATCTCTACCTCGACAAACCGGACCCTTCTTGGGCTTCTCAAATCGTTGAGTTCGATTACATCATCATTTCTTCCGGACAATGGTTTTTCCGACCGTTATTCCTTTTTGACAAACAAAAAAGGATAGGATGTTTGTATTGTTACATTCCCGGAGTCAGAAATGTTGGGGCACATTTTGCGTATAGAAGAGCATTGAGAACAACGTTTAAGACAATTCTCGGATTAGAGAATTTTAAAGGAGAGGTGTTTCTAAGGACATTTGCACCTTCACATTTTGAAGGTGGAGAATGGGATAAAGGTGGGAATTGCTTGAAAACGCGACCCTCTAGGTACATTCTTCACCTGACATTATTTTGAAAATATATAGTATATTATTCGGTTTAATTCGACTAAACTTTACGTACAACTACTTTTACCAACACATAAGTTTTTAAATTTTGGATTCGGTTCGATAAGTTTTTTTTTTAATGTTAAATTTCTACCTGATTTGGTTCATGAATAAAGTTTGTTTGATTCAAATGTTCACTTCCTAACACAAACGTCTATTTGGGTTGTTTTGTTTATTTTAGGAGCAATGAGACAGAGTTAGAAGGTATGAATCTTGAGACACACACCATTCAACTCGACGAATTTCGCATTGCAAACAAAAATAAAGGATTAAATTTGAGATTATTAGATGTAACACAAATCATGTTGTTAAGACCAGATGGACATCCGAGCAGATTTGGACATAAACCAGAAGATAAAGTTGTATTATATAATGATTGTGTACATTGGTGTCTCCCAGGTCCAATTGATTCATGGAACGATTTTTTACTAGAAATGTTGAAAATAGAGATTTAAAATCAGTATTCAAACCATTGTGACTAGTTATTTTTTTCATAATTTATGAGATATAAACTTTCAATAATTTAGATCTTAACGCATACAAAATTATTCATTTCGATCTTATAAAATTATGATATAAATTGACTGATTACATAGCGTAAAATTTGGACAAACCGATTGCATGTTCTAAATTATAAAGTCAAGGCAACGTTTTCCAAATAACATGTCCAACGTCCATGCATTCATGTGTTTACATCAAATGGTCCAAACAATGGTTTAGAATCTAGGTAAAGAAATTCCATTTGGATTAGAAAAATACTTGATTATATAAGACGTATTAATTTGATACAACGGTAATGGTTTTTATATTGCATAATATATATTTTGTCCCAACATCATAGCCTAACAACTAATCTAGCCAAACCATAATGTATATTTATTAAAATTTATAATATATATGGGACCGTTTGGTTATATAAATTTCGGCAGGTAGATAATTTATTACAAGAATTTATATTCATGGCTGATGAATACAACTTTACAAACAAACACGAAAGTCAACCACAACATGAAAATGCTATCGTTTCCCTTTTTTTTATTTAAACTGAAAAACGCTATGATAATTATATTTACCGGCGATCAACATTTCCGGTCACAAGATATCCAATTCCGTGACGTCTTGCCGGAAAAACCATAAACAATAAGCTACACATAACCCCAACACCCACCGGAACAATGTCCAAAACATGTTTCGTCTCTGCCTCCGGCGACGGACAGAAGCAATCTGTAACGTACTTATCTCTCAAAGCAACCGCTCCAAACACTAAAACCGACAATGTAGCATGGATCCAATCAACAATCCGCATCCGATATTTGGTTAAATCGGGTAAACCCAACCAGGTCGGGTCAGGATAGTCAACGACCCACATGCCTTTGAAAGTGACGAAACCGAAGTAGATAGTTCCGTCGTCGGCTTTAACGCTATCGGTGAAGGAGCTGACGAAGCAAGACGCGGCTAAGAGGTAGAGAAGAACTGAGGTTAGGAAACGCGTTGCATGGTCGCAAACGCCGTTCGAGGTAAAGACCGGCGTTAGGAGTTGAAACGCGAGGAGTGTTCCTGTTGGGAGGAGGTTTGAGAGATTGGCTACTGACGTCAGCGTGTTTGACATGGTTCGCTGAGTCATTGACATCTGTCTTTTGAGCACCCGTGTTTCTTCTGACAGTGACTCATCGGAAACCTCGTTGTTGACCTCTGAAGCCGGAATGTTTCCGTTTCTTAACCGAAGTTCTGACATCTTTATTCTTTTTTAGGTTTCGTTGGATATTGGTGATATATGATAATATGATGATGATGTTTTATAGATGCTTAAGACACAGAAACAGCTAATCATAACTAAGTTGACGCAATTTATTAATCTCGATTTAGTTAACGTATACGATGGAGAATAATATGGTACAGGAGAAGTATAATATAGTTGTTGCATTCTGCTAACGGCAATTCAGAAAATTTAAGTAATTAATTATTGCTTGAGTTTGACTTTGAGTATATTATTGAAAAATATATAGAGTAGTCTATGGTTTATTGTTTTATGATTTTGAAGAGTTAGATTACATTTTTTTGGTCTAGTTGGACTTGGTTTCGTAACAACTTGAGAAATGCTAATTGATGAACACGCCAGATCAAAATTTGTTATTGGAAGACTCACGCCGGTGTTTTGGGGCTATAGCTAGGTTACTAAAGGTCATAAATTTGTTTTTTAAAGTCAACAAATAACTGGCGCACCAAAACGACGTCGCTTTTGTAAGATTCCACAAGTTAGTACTATAGGAAGAGTGGACCAAAGTAAGAATACCAATAAAAAAAAAAAGTCGAAATCGAATCTCTATCTGTATTTCTACGGCAATCGCATCGATGGCGGAAGGCGGCGAAGATCCACAGCGTTTGAAGAGGATTGCGGCGGCAGCTTATGAGTACGACAACGACGCTCGATGGGCGGATTACTGGTCCAATATCCTCATCCCTCCTCACATGGCTTCTCGTCCCGAGGTCGTCGACCATTATAAGCGCAAGTTCTACCAACGCTACATGGTTCGTTACTATCTTCCCCTCTTCAGTTTTACTTATCTATTCTTCACTACTTCGAGTTTTGAGTTTGTATTACTGATTTAGGGATTTTGTATCAACTTTGAATCTTAGGTTTTACAAGTGTGTTTGTTGTGTTGCTCGATTTTTGCGATTGGAGAATTTTGATGTTCTTTCTGCTAATTTGCTTAGTTCTTAAGTCCGAATCTCCTCTGGATTAGGTCATTAGCGGAGATAACTGTGCTAACTTGGTTGATTCCGTATTCGTTGTTCATATTTGCTTTGAAGATTTCCAAATGTATTGGTCTGGATTCATTATGAGTTCTTATACTGCCATGGCGTTTTTTTCTGGTAGGATCCTGATCTTGTTGTTGAGCCTATGTCAAATTCATCTTCATCTTCGCAATCTGCAAGACCATCTGCATCTTCAACGGCATCTTCTAATGCAAATGAACAAGTTCGTTCACGGAGCTCAGGTCAACTTTCGTTCTTTTTCTGACCTTAGTCAATTATGAGATAAGCTTTCTTCTGACTACCAAAAACTGACTAAATTATGTGCCTCAGGATCGGTTCCTCGAACCTCTGGGCCATCTGCTACGACAGGTGCAAACCCAAGTTCAGTGCGCTGGGATCAGCAGACTATTCAGTTTTCAGTCAATGCTTGGGTAATATTATGTTTTCTAGTTGCAGTTTTCTTCTTCTTGGTGCAAATGTTAACATATTTGATTCCAAGTGCTTGTTTCTTCATTTTATTTGTTGAACAACTGCAGACTTAGAGTTTCCGATCGTTTTTACCTTCTTGCTTTGTCGTCGTCTTTATGTTCTCCTGTCTTGCTAAATGTTTGTGGTGTACTCAGATAAGGAGACTAATTCTTTTTATCTGGCATACTTCATCTAACTATTTCCCCTTTTATGTCTTAACATATTTTTCATCTTTTGCAGGTTTTTGTCATAGCTGTGTTGGCAGTGCTACCTCTAATACCAAAGAGCCTCTCAAATAGGGCTTACCGTCTATCTTTTATGGGAACTGCGTGCTCATCTCTGTATTCCTTATACTCCTTATACGGAGTAAGCCATGTGATATCCCCTTTTTTCTCTTTAGGAATCATGTGAAATTTCGTTTTGTAAGATTTCCATTTTTGTTATCTGCAGAGGCCAAGGGCATGGAATATGCAAGGGCTGCAAGTTTATTTTCAATCAATTGTGGCGGCAAAGGATTTCATCTATTTTATCTACTGCCTTACATTCGTCACTTCACATCTCTGTCTCAAGTGTAAGAAGTGATTGAAAACTCTTTGTTAGTGTCTTCAAATTACATACATTCTTATGACTAGTCTCCTTATCAATCTGTTACAGTTGCTTTGATTCCCATCTTGTGTCGGGCACTTGAACAAGTAGCCAAGTTCTTGAGGCGTAACTTTGCTCGGTCCACTATATACAGGTAGTTGCATCCACCTGATTAGCGGATTTGAATGTGTAGGTTTGTACTGATGTTTATCTCTTTCTCTGTGTCTTGTTTTGTAACGGTTATCAGAAAGTACTTGGAAGACCCTTGTGTGTGGGTGGAGTCAAATACCACTACCCTCAACATCCTGTCATCGCAGGCTGAGATAGCCATTGGCTTCCTTTTGATTATCTCTCTGCTCTCGTACGCTCTTTCATCCTTTTAGAAGTGATAATTGTTTATTCCCACTAAATTCTATCTTTGAAGTGAATTGAGTCCATATTAGAAAGTTATGAGTGCTATAGTTAGAAGGAAAACACCCAGATTTGCATTTACTTGTTTTACTCATCTGATCAAAACTTTCATTTTACTTGCTGCAGATGGCAACGCAACATTATACAGACATTCATGTACTGGCAGGTACGTCTATTCAAAATTTTTTTTACTCTACTTTGGTTTGAGTAATCATTTCTCTCTATTGGTTCAACATCTCTAAGTAGAATTAGTTATTGGGACTAAATTGTTATATAGGCTATAAACCATTAGTTTAGTAATGAGAAAGTGTTTTGATCCGTTCCTTGTAGAACTTGTGTTTGTGTCATGAGAAACTGTGAAGTGAAAACCCTGATCATCATTCTGTCTCTATGAACAAAGATGGATATAGTTTTCCAGGATTGTTGGTTTGATCTTGAGAATTGTTCTCATGAACTGAGTTTTGTTTTTTGGTGGCAGCTATTGAAGTTGATGTATCAAGCACCGGTAACGGCAGGTTACCACCAGAGCACGTGGAGCAGAATTGGGACTACGGTGAATCCGATGATCCAACGTTACGCTCCCTTCTTGAATACTCCAATAAGTGCCGTTCAGAGATGGTGGTTCAGGTGATGAGAACAAACCAGAGGTGACTATGAAACACCTTGAAAAGCCAAAAGATTTTAGCTTTCAACAATCTGTCTTTCATTTCATCTTCAGCGTCAAGTAGATTCTTTTAACGTTTTGTTTTATCCCTGAAATAAAAATATTTTATCTTGACTGTTTTTTGGTTTTTAATTTAGGGATATGTGACTAATGCCCTTTTGCATAGGGGATCATTACAAGATTTTATAGTTTTTGATTACACGAGTTATTTGATATATTTCCTCCAAAATCAAAATCATCTGTCCCTAATAATATCGGAGAATCCAAGATATTAAAAAAGGTGGTATTTATAGAAATTATATAAAGGTTGAATGGTTGTTAGTGTTTTTGTTCGAAAAAAAAAATCAGAGATGAGAAAAAGAATAGTAATGGGATAACCCAATTTTAGGAAGAAGAGATGTCAATCATTGATTCAGATTCCCTTGGTTGTGGCGTTTTCTTCCACAGCTAAGTCACCGAACACGTTCCAAACTATGGGATCCGCAACACCACGTGGCGTTTATGCACAACCATGCCAAGTTACAAGTGTTGAGACATCAAAACACAAATGATTTCCAATAGCGTTACGTTAGCGGTTACTATATTTTACATTCGAACACAATTCTTTATTATAATCGCAATTATCAACATCTTCAGAACTCTTCGAAGTATCATTAATCACACTGGTTAATAACAAATAAACTCAGATACTTGGTTAAAACGTTAAATAAATAGTTATCAACTTTAGTGAACTGAATATAAAAGAATTATAAAATTCGATATACATTATTGATTAGGAAATATTAGTAGAAAAGAGGAAGAAACGACAACGTTTTAGTTTATCCTTCCGCACATGAGTGGAAAAGCTTTTCAAATATTTGAAACATATATAAAACAGAACCCATAAAGCCAAGAGGAAAGATAATTCGAGATCCAATCTTTCTCCGACTGATTTTACGGGGGAGATGCATTCGTCTCCGGAGATTCAACTTCCAGACCGATGCCGTTCCATATCGTCGGATATCAAAGAGGCTGGCTCAGCTTTTTCCGACGAAATGGCGCTGCTTCACGGCTCCAACAGGTTATGTTCACCAGAACAATTTCGTCGACGAGTCCCCTCTGGGAAGTCTTCACCTGTCGTTTCGCCAAGAATATACAGACAGCAGTCGTTTGGTCGGGAAATAGGCCATGCAGCGGCAGAGACGTATTTGATTACTCGACTTAGTTTCAACCTTCTTGGATATCTCGGGTACTCATTTCGAATTTGATTAGAAGCATGCTTTGTTGCATTGTAGACCGTTAATTTGTTCTTAAATCAGATTGTAACTTGCTCGTCAGGGAATCAAACGATGAATTTATTAGCACAATTGTATGGTAATTAATGAGTTTTATGGAAATCTTGAAAATGTAAAATTTTCTGATTATTGTAAGAAAAGTTTTATTTTATGGTTTAAAGTTTGAATTCAGGTTAGGTTACCAGTGGATGACAAGATTACTTGCGCTTGCTTGTTATGCAATGCTTCTTATGCCTGGATTTATCCAAGGTTATCTATCTATCCTCTTTACTCTCTCATAAATAAATAGAATCCAAGGTTTCCAAATTGTACACTAATTTGTTATTCTTCTGCAGTTGCATATCTTTATTTTTTCTCATCTCAAGTCAAGAGGAGTGTAGTTTATGGAGATCAACCAAGGAATAGGTATATATGGTAGATCATAAATCATATCAGAGAAATGATTGATTTTTATTTGATGTAATCGATTATTTTTGCTAGGCTGGATTTGCACATACCACCAACGAATGGTGGCCTGAAGCCTGTTGTTGTTTTCGTGACTGGTGGAGCTTGGATCATCGGGTAAGCAATAAAATGGAGTTGCCACCACACTTAGAGTGTTTTGATCATACTTTCTTTACCTTTTAGGTACAAAGCATGGGGTTCTCTCTTGGGACTTCAGCTTGCAGAAAGAGATATCATTGTGGCATGTCTAGATTACAGGTAACTTTCAAGGATTTTGTCATTTTGAGTATGAAACATATAAGTGTCACATGCATTATCTAACCAAGCAATCCCCTGTCTTTGGTCCAGAAACTTTCCTCAAGGAACAATTAGTGATATGGTAAGTGATGCCGCTCAAGGAATCTCATTTGTCTGCAATAACATCTCTGAGTTTGGAGGTGATCCTAACAGGTTGTGAGCTCATCAACTTGGTTTATGTTCTACTTTTGTCTCTTTCATGGTCTCAAGTGATTGAAACATGTCTTCTTGTGTGTGTAGAATCTATTTGATGGGACAATCAGCTGGTGCACATATCTCTTCTTGCGCTCTATTCCAACAAGCTATTAAAGAATCAAGAGGGGAGAGCATCTCATGGAGTGTTTCTCAGATCAAAGCTTACTTCGGTTTATCTGGAGGGTAATAATTACTAGACTTTAAACTCTTCTCTCGGATGAAGTAATCACCGTTTTGGAATCTTGAACAGGTACAATCTCTTCAATCTGGTTGAACACTTCAATAACCGGGGACTCTATCGTTCAATTTTCCTAAGGTAAACCATTTGTTTCGGACCAACTATGCCTTTATAACCTGCAAAAAAAAACATACTAACATTACTTGCAGCATAATGGAAGGAGAAGAGTCGTTTGAAAAATTCTCACCCGAAGTAAGATTGAAAGACCCGAGTGTAAGAAAAGCTGCATCTCTCTTGCCTCATATTATTCTCTTCCATGGATCCGCAGACGATTCCATTCCACCTGAAGCAAGGTTGGATCACCCTCTGAGTCACAGTCCAACAGTTTCTTTAGTCATCTTCTCAAATCAGACAAGTGTTCTTTCTTTTGTAGCAAAACTTTTACAGATTCTCTTCGTGCTGTTGAAGTGAAAGCCGAGCTTGTTATGTACAAGGGTAAAACTCATACCGATCTATTTCTTCAGGTAAGCAATATAAACTAGCATTTAAAGATCCATGTACTAACATAGATTAATGTTGTGTAAACACATTATATATAACTAAGTAATGGGATCATCACAATTTGCATTGCAAGGATCCTCTGAGAGGTGGTAAAGACGAGCTATTTGATCATATAATCTCTGTGATACATGCCGATGACAGTGACGCTTTGAGAAACGATGCGGTTGCACGACCGAGAAAACGGCTTGTTCCTGAGTTCTTGCTGGAACTGGCTGGCAAGGTCAGCCCTTTTTGAACAGGAGAAAATACGGTTCTTGTAGTTTCTTGATTTTCAATTTATTTGTTCTTGTAATTCAGTAATTCTGTGTTTTCTTCCATTTGTATATATTTCCGATTTGTGCAAGTCTCTTTTCATCAGTAAAATGCATAGATCACATAATAATGAAGAAACTCCAAGTACTATTAGTTCCTAGTACACACAAAACCATGATCTACATTGCAGGAAGTGAGTTATATAATAGATACAGATGCTTTCAAAGAAGCTTTTGTCATTCAATCTTTTTTTAACAGGACTCCTACCATACCTGAAGAACACACATTAAGCCTGTAGCAACCTAACAACGAGGGCCATTGTATTCTCCGTTACAAGTTAAAAAAACTTAACAACTTACACGACCCTTTCAATTTGCTCGGCTATATGCTTATGCACTCTCATGGCTTTACTTCTCATGGGCTCTATCATCTTCTCTGTCTCCTCAATGATCTGTTTTGGCAGTTGAACCTCCATGAAATCAAACCATTCTCCTAGCGTCATATTCCCTAAATCTACCTTTACCTTCTCAACATTCATATTGTTGGATCCCTGCTCAACATTTTCCTCATCACATCCATCATCTGATCCAGCCTCCTCGACCTCACACTCATTTGTATCTTGTAATTTCTCTGCCTCTCCATCTTTTCTACCAGTACAGCTCAGGTCATCTTTTCCTATTGTGTTCTTCTTCCTTAACTCAAGCTCCACCTGCTCTATTCTCTTAGATCCATCACCATCTAATGTCGCAATTTCAGCCTCCTTGACCTCACACTCTCTTTCCTCATCACGACATTCTGCTTCAGTTTTTTGTAAGTTCTCTGTCTCTCCATCTTCTCCTACTGTGCTTTTCCTTAACTCGACCTCAACCTGGTCTACTCTCTTAGATCCATCAGAGCCCTCTGTCTCATCTTCTTTGTCATCACTTCTCTCACTGAAACCTTTCTGAGCTTCATCATTATCTTTATCTTCTTCGTCAACATGACAGTTCTGCAAAGCCTCTTCTCCAGCATCATCATTTTTAGCTTCCATCTCCACAACGCTTTTGGACAGCTCCTGCTCCATTTTCTTCCTCTTAGCACGGCTTTTTCGGGCTTGGTTCAGGACCATCTCCAAATTCATAAAAGAATCTCCACCAATTTCAGTCTTCTTGCTTCTGGTAGCTCTTGAAGTTCTCCTCTCATCTTTCTCCTCTAAAACTGTAACCTCACTCTTAACATTCTCCAATCCCAAATATGCATTTTCAATCTGCTTGCTCCTTGTTGCTCTCTTCCTATCTGAGATTTCCATTGCCTTTGGGGTATCCTCAACTTCCAATTTGATTGAATTTAAATCCAATTTCTGGAAATTCTCAGTGTTCTCAACTCTCCGAACCCTAGAGTTCACCTTTTTCTCCACCGGAACTTCTTCTTCCTTCAAAATTGCACTAACTGCCTTCTTCCGGGGCCTCCCAACCCTAGAATTGACCTTTTTCTCATTTTCCACCTCCACCTCCACCTCCACCTCCAATTCCTTTTCTTTATCGGCGATATATTCCACAGTTCTTTTTCTCGAAGCCCTAGTTCTCTTCGGCAGTTCATGCTCGTCACCGTTCTCTTTGCTGCTCGCGTTCTCTTGCTTCGGCGGTCTACCCCTACGCTTTGGTTTCTCCTGAACCAACTCAACAGGATTCGGATCCGGAACCGGATCCGAATCCGGAACAGTTTGACGTTTGGTATTCCTCCTTGGCCTGGGCGGAAGCTTAGGCTCCTGCGCCTGAACATCCCTCACAAAATTCACCGAAATGGAAGTGTACTCACCAAGCTTGATTGTATCTCCATGGCGAAGATTGACGGGAGTATCTGGATCGAGAGTGTCCGAGTTTAATATGGTGCCATTGGAAGATCCTAGATCGTGGATTACCCAGTTCTCAGAATCGGACTCAATCCGAATGTGCTTGGTAGAGATTCCGGCGTCTTTGATGGGGATTTGGTTACCACGAACGATTCGGCCAATCCGAATAGTGGATCTGGGTTTGTACTCTAGAGACTCGCCAGCTCTTGGACCCTGGGTGAATTCGAGCTTCAGTAATGGCGGAACCATCGTCTCGGAGAAGCTTTGCTCTGATCCAAATTGAATTTTGAATTTTCCGTTTATGTCGAAACGGTGCTGAAACACACAGAAACCTTTTTAAGCCCAATGGGCCTTTTCTTCATATTGAATATACGATTTAGTCCATAACTTACCAGAATAGCCCATACAAAGTTTTTTTGTGTGTGTGTGTGTGTGATATTTCATTAATGTTTTTGGGCAACTGTAAGTGATGTGATGTATTTTTTTTGGTCATTTGTAACTTGTGGCTCATGATCATCCTAAAATCTCTTCACTAAAGGCTTACTTGTCATTTTCCTATTGGTGGTCACAGATACACCACTTTGCCACGTCAGCTTTTTCCCTCTCACTCACCTCTCTACAGATAAACTAAAGGAATGGGTTTCACTTTTACTGTCTTTGAAAGTTTGTCTAATCTTTGATTACCTCCTAGACTATAAAATATAGGTTTCAATATGATTAGAAGAGGTTTTATCTTCGCTTAAACCTAATTTATACAAAGTAACAACAGTAGACATCTCTTAGAATCTTATCCAAGTCAGCTCAAGGGTCCTACAAAGAAAGCTACGAAAGAAGAGATGTTAACAGTTACACAAGACACTTGGTGTAGATTTGTTCTCCTCTATCAAGGACATAAGAAAATTACTTTTTTTTTTTTTGATGATTTAAATGAAATCCCTCTTCAAAACTCAGACAGCCACAAGTTGATCCAACCACTTTTAACAACCACTATCTCTACGCCACGTATCCATCTCCAAAGATTATATCTTTCCCCCTCCCTCACTAACAGATTATTATAACAACAATCTCTTCCTTTTTTGCCAATAATCAAAAACATTACTTTACTATTATGTTGAAAGAAGAGAGCAACGAGAGTGGTACTTGGGCACGAGCATGTGACACATGTCGATCAGCTGCATGCACAGTCTACTGTGAAGCTGATTCAGCCTACTTGTGCAATACCTGTGATGCTCGAGTTCACGCAGCCAATCGTCTTGCTTACCGCCATCAACGTGTTCGTGTCTGTCAATCATGTGAGTCTGCTCCAGCTGCGTTCTTGTGTAAAGCTGACGCTGCTTCTCTTTGCACAGCTTGTGATGCAGAGATTCATTCCGCAAACCCTTTAGCTAGACGTCATCAACGAGTCCCGATTCTGCCAATATCTTCAAACTCTTGCACCTCTATGACTACCCTTAGCGAGACTGATGCAGAGAATGATGAAGATGATCGAGAAGTTGCTTCTTGGTTACAGCTGCCAAATCCTGGAAAAAACAGTGGCGACAACAACGTTAATCAGAACAATGGTTTCTTGTTTGGTGTTGAGTATCTTGATCTTGTGGATTACAGTTCAAGCATGGAAAACCAATTCGAAGATCATCAGTATAGTCAATACCAAAGGAGCTTTGGTGGAGATGGAGTTGTGCCACTTCGTGTTGAAGAATCAACAAGTCATCTTCAACAAACCCAACACAACTTTCAGTTAGGTATCAACTATGGTTTCTCCTCTGGAGCTCACAACAGCAACAACAACTTCAATGGTTCTTTAAAGGACCTAAACCATACCGTAAGCTTTCCTTTATTCATCGAACTCTTTAGACTTTAGTCTTGATCTTCCCTCGGAAGATTGAAAATGTTTTTTCTTTCTGTCATTAGGTATCTGTTACTTCATCAATGGACATCAGTGTTGTGCCAGAGTCAACAACAAGTGACATAACAGTCCAACACTCAAGAATGCCTAAAGAGACAATGGAACAAGTGTCTGGTCCTCCTACTCAGGTGGTGCAGCAGCTTACTCCATTGGAGAGGGAGGCTAGGGTTTTGAGATACAGAGAGAAAAAGAAGACAAGGAAATTTGACAAGACCATAAGGTATGCTTCTAGAAAAGCCTATGCAGAGATAAGACCAAGGATCAAGGGAAGATTTGCTAAGAGGATAGAGATTGATGCTGAAGCAGAACAGCTTTTCTCGACATCGTTACTGTCTGATACTGGATATGGGATTGTTCCTTCCTTCTGAACTACTATGGTGAAAGATGAACTAGATTGCATTTGCATGTTGTATATTACTTTTTAGTTTGGATTTCTTCAAGTTATTATTACCAGTTTTACGCTTATGGATTAATAGTTTTCGTGAGTTTTGTCTAATGATTACGAGTTAATCAGATATGTTCTAGCAACACCTTTCTCACATGATTGAATTAGTGAAATCTTATCTTGTGGAACAGTGCCTATCACTCTAATGGAATTGGTGCCACATGAAAGAGATATGCATGACTATGTTTCTTGACACTTTCCAGATCACTTGAACACGTAAATTACACGACAGTTCTACTTATGCCAACTCATATCCTGAGGAAGAATTTTCCAGAAAAAAACATGACTTAGAAAACTCCAAAAACCAACATGCAAATCAGCATTAATTGGTTATTTTCTGCTAATATTGGGAATCATTCCTTAATTAATGTTATTAAGCCAAGTAGGCTACAGTGAATGATTTACATCCAAGCATATTCTTTATCTTGGCCGGCACCGAATATACAGCAGCTACTAGCTAGCATAGGATGTTGATGCCTATGCGAATTACAAGTAAACTACAAAGATACTCTTCTCTTTTTCTCTTTACCTTTTAGAATAAAGGACTATACTTTCTCACTTTTATAGTATGTCCTTGACAGTAAAGAACGATAAAGAAATCACGACACTTTAACTAAGCCTTATACCGTTTTTGCCACCTGTAAATGTTCATAGAGCTTGTTAACATTCAATTGCCTAACTTCACACTTTGATGTTTAAGCTGATGGTATATTTTTTACCACTCAACAAAAGTACTTTATTTTCTAAGATTTTATCAGAGGTCTCAAAACAGTTACTAGTTACCAAAATAAAGAGCTTATATCACAACTAATACTTGTAACTTTGAAATGAAATATTGTAGTAAGTAAGACAAACTACAAATTTCTGCGTGGTATACAAGTTTCCTATAACATCATACAATCTTTTATCAAGGTGAGTGATAGTCTAAGTTCAATCATGGAAACCGTCAGAAATATAAGAAGAAGTAATTGAGTGTTAATATATAGTAAAGGGTTCGAGACCTCACGTGAAAGTGCATAAAGTGACAGCTCTTTCCAAAAAGGTTACTGCAGTTTTCCAGAGATGTAATCAACTTGAGGAGTCACAGCCAAAAAGTTGAGAAGGGATGCTAAAAGCAAACTCTCTTTTCATCAGAAAATGCATGGAGCTTAAGCAAGCCACATGAATTTTCCCACTAGAGCGCCGTAAATTCCTCTGTTTATGGACCACAAAATAGACGGATTTCATCAATCCACTGATCCAAAAGCGTCCAACTGGAGCTACTTCTCAGATTAGCATACTATTGTGGCAGTTGCATTTACATCATAATGACAATGGCCAGCAAACAAACTCCAAGTACTAGTAGTTACTAAAATCATGATGTAGCTTGCACAACTTGAGTTATAGAGTGACAATAATTAAGAAAGACTGTGCCTTAAAAATCTCATTCAAGGAAGCTTTTCTCTTTCAAATTTTTTACAAGATCCTAGTGCCTGTAGAAAAACATAATGTTGTACATATTACCTCATCAATACTCATCTTCCCAGTTACTCCAAGAGTATATAAACTCTCAGTCACTCTGTTTTTTGTCACATTTTTTTCTAATTTATGGTAAGACAAAGAGGTCTATGGAATTTAAGGAAAAGAAACTAACACGGCCCTGAGCAATATGACAGAACATCAATGGTGAAGCTACACGCTTTTGCAGGACTTTAATTTCTTCTATACTTGGTGGAGAATCCCTGCAAAAGAGAAAGAGTATATTGAGTAAGATGCGTTATGAAAAAACTTGCTTGTATTGGTTCGAACTTGGAACTAACGACAAAAAGGTTACCCCGAGAAGCAAGCGACGAAGCTCGGTTCACCAGGAGAAGACTTCTTGAATCGACTGTTAGGCAAATACACATCAAACACCGGTCTTGCATGACTGATCTGCAAATCACTCAAGAGTTTGGTTATAGTGTCTTCTGCATCAGTTGGTGTAGTAATCGGAACATCCTTTGAAGTCCAAGGAACTCCATGCCTTCCTAAAATGTAACCTAGACTCTTTAAGTATCTATAAACCTCGTAGTTTTCCCAACAGCAGCCACTTTTTCCCTCTGCAATTTCCCCATACAAGTCCTTCAATGGGATCACTACGTCATTCTCATCGCCCAAGAGCTGCAACTCTCCAATTTCACTCAAATACCTACACAAGGAAGAAAAAGGAAGAAACTTCATCAGGTGATTTGTAACATTGCAATCTAAAAAGACTTGTCATGATTCGTTTGCCACATACAGAGCTTCTTCTATGAAACAATATGTGATTCCAGTAGTCGTCCAAAGTTTACCCCCTTTTGACATCAATTTGGGCCATTCCTAATTCGGTAATCCAACGAGCCTTGGAAGATGCTACTCTACAATGTGCAAACACACAAACAACAAAAAGAAGAGAAAATTCAAAATTGTAAGTATATTTAGCTTAAGCCGAATAGTTATTTCCAGAAACGAGTCGCTCGCTCCACCTGAATTGCATCCTGGGCACTGAAACACTTGAATGAAGTTCATCCTCATCATACTGTGGAAAACAAGCTTCGTTGTCACTCGATGAAGAACTTTCCCAGTCTTTTTCTCCTCCATAGCTGAGATCAATTTCCCAAATCACTGAGACAATTCGTCGAACAACTGGCGTGATAGGCTTCAAATTTCACAGCTTCGATCATCAACGTTCAATTTTCCCGTTTTTGTGCAAATTGCTATGACGTGTCACCTTTGTTGGATACAATTTTATGGGCCGACCTAAATATGGGCTTTTGATAGCTAGTGGAAAAAAAAACCCAAATAGAAAATATGCAGAGAAACCATAAGTTAACAATGAGAGAAAAAAAACACAACTCACCAAAGATGGGGAAAACTCAGTTCTACAAATTCATAAAATAAATAAGCCACAGTACTTCACACATTGAGGAAACAAACGTTCTGTGTGAAAATTATTCAAGGAGTAGAATACAAGATTGGGAAAGAGATAAGAGAGAGTCATCTCAAATCTTGGATTGTCTTGCAGTCTTGAACCACTCGGTATGGAAAGATCCTTCCATATCAGTCCTTTCATAAGTATGAGCACCAAAGTAATCTCTCTGAGCTTGCACAAGATTTGCAGGCAATCTCTCTCTTCTGTAAGAATCAAAGTAAGCGAGACTCGCAGACATACCCGGCGTGCTAATACCTGAGTTGATAGCTAAGCAGACGACTCTTCTCCAAGCGGATTGTCTCTCTATTATCTCCTTTGCAAATTCAGGATCCACCAAGAGGTTAGCTAGCTCTGCGTTCCTGTCGTAAGCTTGCTTGATCCTATCTAAGAAGATAGCTCTGATGATACAGCCTCCTTTCCAGATTCTAGCTAACTCACCTAGCTTCAAGCCCCATCCTTTTTCCAAGCTCTTGGCACGGATCAAGTTCATGCCTTGTGCGTAACTACAGATTTTGGATGCGTAAAGAGCCTTCCTCACGTCATCAATTAGCTGTTTCTTGTCAACGGTTTGGTCATTCAAGATATCTCCAAACCCACCTGCCTTGAAGACTTTAGCTGCTTCCACACGTTCATCTTTTAGCCCACTGAGAAACCTCGCATCTAGAGAAGACTCAATGGTGGGAGCAGGAACAGACAGCTCAGCAGCTTGCTGCACTGTCCATTTCCCAGTTCCTTTCATGCCGGTTCTGTCCAAAACCTTATCAACCAAATGCCCATCTCCCTTATCATCCTTGATCCCGAAAATATCAGCTGTGATCTCTATCAAGAAACTCTCAAGCTCACTTTTGTTCCACTCAGTGAAAACACTGTGAAGCTCCTCATTTGATAATTTACCAACGGATTTCAAGACATCATAAGCTTCTGCAATCAGCTGCATATCACCGTACTCAATCCCATTGTGTACCATTTTCACAAAGTTTCCAGACCCGCCCTTACCAATGTAAGTCACGCAAGGACCACTATCCCTAACCTGAGCTGCAACCTTGAGAAGAATGTCTTCAATATTCTTGTAAGCTTCATAAGAGCCTCCAGGCATCATAGATGGTCCATTACGAGCACCTTCTTCACCACCAGAAACTCCCATTCCAAGGTAGAGGAAACCATTCTCAGCCACAGCTTTTTCTCTCCTCTCAGTGTTCTCATACCATTCGTTACCACCATCTACAATGCAATCACCTTTCTCCAAATAAGCAGAGAGGGTCTTGATGGTCTGGTCGACAGGTGAACCAGCCTTGACAAGCATGATGATAACACGTGGCTTCTGAATGGAATTGACGAAAGACTCGGGATCATGGAAGCCATAGAGAGGAAGATTGCCTTCCTTTTTGGCACGTTCGACAGTTTCGTCAACTTTGGAAGTTGTTCTGTTGTAAACAGAGATTGGGAAGCCTTTCTCAGCAATGTTGAGAGCTAAGTTCTGACCCATCACAGCTAGTCCAGCTAGACCTATTCTAGTAGGTTGAACAGCCATTGTCTTTCGTCTTCTTCTCTCTGCCAAAACAATCACAAATCTCAAATCTAAGAAAGAAGCATATATGTGATTTTATAAACAAAACAACTTCATGATTGATCTAAAATAAACCCAAAGATTCAAGCAGGAATAAGATCTCCAAGACACAGACTATAAAGTTTCTGTCTTTGAATACATGCATGTGTCTACAACGAAATTAGGGTTCAATCAACATGAAAAATCTCATTTTTTTAACGATCGTGGCATACACCAACAACAAGAGCAACGGATCGATTACTTCAAACCCCAAATATTCGATCTAAACAATGAAATAAAGAGAACTTTACATAGGATCCTAGATCACGACAAAAATATGGTGGGATCCTAGTTTACATAGAAGTTAGGAATCACTTCTCCTTATATCGAAACATGAGAAACATGATTGGGAAAAATTCATACACATGAGAACAGAGAAAAAAAGAAGAAGCATAATTTATATCGAAACATGATTGGGAAAATCAAATACTTATATCGAAAAATGATTGGGAAAACGAGAGTTTGTGATCGGAGAAACAAACCTGGTTTGATGGAATTGAGAGTTTCCAAGGGAGATTAAGAATGAAAAGATCTGAAGCGAATTCGAGAGATTAGTGATATGTTTGTATGAGAGATATATAGAATGAACGGTCTGATTCCCACCAAGTATAAATTTTTATTATTTTTTCCCCTTCTTTTTTTAAGGAATGTCAAAATTGGCCACTCAGCGTTAGGTAAGAAAAGGTGGGTTGGTGGTCGTTGGATCTTGAATTGTTTTTATTTGTCAACATACTGGTCATTGGATCTAGATTTATATAGAAAACTTATAAATATTTATTCTTTTCATACTGTTTTTTTTTGGGTAGTTTGATCATTTACATAGTAATTCTTTTTCACTAATTTATAAGAAATATATACCAATTAAATCATCATATAGTATAAGTTTTGTTATTGAATGTATGTAATCATTTTCATTTCTAGAGAAATTATACTTTAAGCAAATAGTGTATGGTTTCTCTAGATTCGCTTTAATATATTGGTTTTTTTTTTTTTTTTACTTACAAGGTCTCGTGTAAAAGCTTTTTTCTTCTCTGTTACATGATTTTTTACAGAAATTTTTCCCAAATATATTGTTGGACTTTGTGGTGGATAACTTGTTAATGATTTTTCTTTGTCAGAAAACGATTTAGACATGTTAATTAAAAGCAGACACTGACAGAGAGGTAAATAAACTTTTACGACATATGAAGTTTCTTGATCTTAGGCTGATAAGTATGAAAGAGACAACAAACAGAGACATTGTAGCTTGGAGAAGATTTTGCTGTGAAAAAGTTACAAAATAAATATAAAGATCAAAACTATGACAGAAAAAAACAAGCAAAATACTTTGTAACCCTATATAAAAGATAAACGTATCAGTTAAAGAATGCCCAACAAAGACGAAACATATCGATCCAAGGCTGTTACCTCTTCTCGCTACTTTTTTCCTCTTTCGGGTTTGTATTTTCCGTCTCTCTCACTCTCTCTTTAGAGACCAAAATTGCACATCTGCACAAACTCCATTTCGTTATCCACATATCTAGTCCAGAGAGACTTGTATTGGTTCATAGCAATGTCAAGCCACGGTTTCATGTTTCCATTGTAATGGATCACTGCTGCATTTCTGATCTCGTCCATGCTCACTCCCGGGTTGTAGCCTAATCCAAGCACATGCCATGATTTGTCCAATGATTTTGTCTTTGAATAGAACGTTATCAATCCCGGAGGTAGAGAGCCCAATTTCCAGAGATTTCTGTCTTCATTCTGCTCAGAACAAAAAAAACAGAATCAACAGACGATAAGCATATACAGAGCTTTGATATGTCTAAGTTACTAAGCCAGAATTATATCACTAACACGATGAGCTTACCAAGTTCTGCCAGTAATGGTATTGATCAGTGCATTTCTCACGCCTCCAGGCACTGAGATCGAATATATTCATTCCAAATGCCCAAGCACAGGCATTAGGGTTAAAGCTCTCCTTGATCAAAGGATGAGTGAAGTTTAGGTATTGACCATATCGATGGAAAGAGCCAAAGCATGTCTCAACAGCTCCATTCACCTTGCCATCCAAGTTGATTTTCCATAAACCAGTCACGTCTTTCTGCACCACTACATCATCGTCCAAGAACAAAATCTTGTTCAGCTTCGGATACATCTCTGGTAAGTAAAATCTGAGATGGTTCAACATCGAGAGATATTTTGGGTTCTTGAACTTGAGGTTGTGGGAATCTTTAGATGCGTTCTCAGCTTGATTCTCGAAGTAGAACTTCTGCAACTTGGCAGACTCGAGCTGCCTCAATACTGGTGCATATGAAGAGTTCAAGAACTTGAAATCCTCCACAGACTTGATCTCAACATGGGCACCACGGTCCAAAGGACGCATCTTAAACCAGACCTTCATGGCTGCAAGATTCATTCGATCGGTCACCACATGAAAGACATGCTTCCATGGCTCCTCGGCGTTCATCACAACCGATCTCACCACAACTGACACAGCAATCACGTTGTCAGAGAAAATCGCATAGTGATAAAGACTTGGATCCTCAGTAGCTGGATCAAATGGAGCATCCTTGTATTTCTCAGGATTAGAGATCCTCTCTCCTACAAGCCTCATAGCCAAACAATGAAGACTTTTAGGAACCGACTTGGCTGAAATCAAGCTTGCAACAGCGCCATTTTTCTTTGCCTTAGTCAACTGTTCCTGGACAGCGAAGATTGTATCTTTCAGCTTCTGGATTTTGAGCTGTGTATCATAACTCTCTTTCGACTCAACGATCATCATCCTCGCTGTCTTCACCTTATCTTTCACTTCTTTCTCAAGCTGCCTAAACGTATCCTCCTCAAGAGCAATTCCGTTTTCGGACACACCAGATTTCAAGCCAGGTTTCAACTGCAAATCCGAGAAGTTGATAGCCAAATCTTCAAACAGCTTAAGCTGCTTGGAAGCATCAAGCTTTAGCCTTCTGGCGTAAGCCGCGTATGCATTAACCAGTGTGAGATGATCAGTGGCTTGCTTGTGTATCAGATCCAATCTTGTTTTCAATGGATCCGATTGTAAAGCCAGAAACGTCCTCTGCATATATGCGTTTCCCATACTCGGCAATGTCTATAAAACACAGAACAAAAATCAGACACCGAGCAATCATAATTCGAGTTTCTATTAACAAACTGAAGCTCAGATTCAACGAATTACTACCGATTCATTTCTAAATTTGTTCGAATTGCAAAGAAAATAAAGCATGAAGAAGATAATTTAAGGAGCTGTGAGATTGAGATGCGTACATGATCCTGATGAGACTGATGACGAGACGAGTTAAGAACGACGGAGAACGTAGCAAGGAAGAGAAAGGAGAACAACGCGGAGATGAAGATCCGGTACGTGAAGAAACTACGAAGTCCGGTAGATTGGCCGGATCCGACGCCGCCCCGGCCTCCACGGAAGGCCACCGCCATTTCTACCGATACACTTCACCTTTACGGGTCAGTTTCTCAGATCGGTAGTTTCGTTTTCGATTCGTCGGTGGGTTCCTTGCGTTGCCCCGAAGAAGAAGAAGAAGATGAGTGAGTTAACAACCTCTGGAGTGTGACGGATAGATCTCAAACATTTAGTGAACAAAACTCGTTAATAAAATATATAATCATATTATAATCTTATGAAAATAAATAAACAATTAATTTAGTGCAGAGGTAACAAACAAATACATGAATACAACTGTTTAAAAATGTAATGAAGAGGATAGTGACGACTAAACGAGTGAGAAGACCAAAGAGGCAAAGATTTGCGCGTCGGTGCGATCAGTTGACAAGTGACTTGTGCATTTTACATTCACACACCTATTATTTTTGTTTATTTATGTTCAGACCCTCAACTTTTTCAGAAACAATGTCCCACACCCCTTACTTTCTTTCTTTCTTATAAGGGCTTTAATGAATGAATTAAACAAAAAAACGGCACGTAGTTCTCAGTGAAAACATAGAACATCCCGTTGTTGGTTATATCCGACTTATTGGTCTGCACAGCTCGTAGAAGGTTTCAACATTTCTACAATTTCTAAAATGAAGCAAGAAGCTAAGTTATATCGACAATTCATCTTCACACTGTCTCATCAATGCTATAACTTCACACAAACACTTGCAATATATGGGTTCAAAGTTTAACATGCTTTATAAAGGAATATATACAACATGAACATTATTATCACATTCACGACAATTGCTCGAGGATCTTGCCTCTGACACCGCGGATAATAACATGACGAACAGATTCTTCAAATTCAATTAACTATGTCTACCCGATATGTTCCTTACCAAACCGGTATCGCTTCTTTGTGAGCTCCTATGCCTTTCATAATCAAGATCATCCGTAGGCAGCTCATAACGACAAACAGGGCAAGTATTCCTTAACCCCAGCCAAGGTATAATACAGTCTCCATGATAGAAATGCCTACAAGGAAGCCTCCTCACTTTCTCCTCCACTACCATTTCATCTTTGCATACCGCACAAACGATGTTCCCTTTTCTTACTTCTTCCACTGTGAGTTCCACAACTGGAAGATCCTCAATTACCCTTTTGGCTGCTGGAGGATTACCTCTGATTCCAGACTCGTTATCAAACATTTGCCCAAGAATAGCATCAGTATCATAATTTTCATCAAATTCATCCAAACTAGCTAGATACAGGTAATAACTCGGATCAATATCATCAGGGTTTATCATGATTCCTTCAGCTTGTTCTATATAATTAACAACATTGTTAACAGTTAACAAAACCTGCCAGTCCAGTTCATGCTCTTCTTCATCAACCCTTGTTAGTGAAGTCAATTCTTCTTCAGCATCTTCTTCTTCTTCTTCTTCAGAACTACTATAAGCCCTATTAACCGTCCAGATAAGTGCGTTCTGCACCTCCTCCCATTCTTCATCAGCCAACGTGGTTTCCTCTCCGAAGACGTTATCCCAGACTGGAGGAAGACCCGTACCAACCTCGACCCGACCCGATTCATTTGTTCTATTCCCATTATCCTCAGATGTAAAATCAAACACGCCATCTTCATAATCGGAATCTGAATCGATACCGGTCACTCGAAGCCCTTGTTCCCCTGGATCACCGGGTTGCTGATCTGACCCGGATCTCGATACACTAGTCCCCAAAACTAGCTCCTCCCCATCATCGTCTTCCTTGGGGTCATAAAAGCCCCAAATATTGAAGTCATCACCGTTCAGCACCTCCGATCCCAAATACTCACCCGCGTCAAACTCGGAAGACTCTCCATCGAAGAAATTGATCGGACAGGTGTAAGGATCTGGCTCTGAATCCGAGTAAGAACCTGATCCATAATCTGAAATTGGACCTGAGAAAGGGAAATAAGGATTGCAATCGATGTCCCCATCTTCGAACGAAGAGTAACAGACGAGCAAGTTCGTAGCCTCCGGTATGAAAATCGAACCGTCTATGGCTACACCGTCGCCTTCCGCCTCTTCTTCAAGGTTGATTGCAGGACCGGGCTTCGTCGACGCCATTGCTGAGTTTCAGGAAAAAGTAAAAGAAAAATGAAAAAGGAAAAGGAAAATTTCAGAGGGAAAATCGTATGATTTCGTATGTACACAAAAGTTATAACATGATGACGTGTAATTTTAGGGATTTGCTGGTGGATTAGGATTCTGCCACATAAGACAAAAAGTTTTGACGTATAAAAAATATTTCGCCGTTGCCGGGGATCGAACCCGGGTCACCCGCGTGACAGGCGGGAATACTTACCACTATACTACAACGACCTATTGACTTGTTTAGGCTAATTAGTTATTTAACTTAACACAATAGTCCAAATTGAGATTCAGCCGTGTATCAACCGGTTGGGTTCCAACTCAAAATTCGATTTCAGTCGGTTTTCATATTTTATAAACTGAACCGAATAAACTGTAATCGTTTCAATCCCGCCATAGATACCACTGAGGTTCGGTTCGGTTCGTCATGACTCATGACTAATGGCGGAGAATCTCAGATTCTTGCGCATGACCAGAGTTGTGGTTTCATCCCATCGGTTTCTAGCAGAGAAAATTTCATACCGAAGAGTTCCGATCTCTTCTTATTTTACTGATTTTGTGAATCAAGTAAACTCAACTAGCACGACGAACTTTTCGTTTGTTTTCAAGGAATGTGGGAAGCAAGGAGCGCTAGAGCTGGGAAAGCAAGCTCATGCTCATATGATAATATCTGGGTTTCGTCCGACTACATTCGTACTGAATTGTTTGATGCAAGTGTATACAAATTCTAGAGATTTATTATCTGCCTCTATGGTGTTCGACAGAATGCCGCTGAGAGATGTTGTTTCGTGGAACACAATGATAAACGGCTATTCGAAGTGTAATGAAATGGTGAAAGCGATTTCTTTCTTCAATATGATGCCTGTGAGAGATGTTGTGTCGTGGAACTCAATGCTTTCTGGGTATCTGCAAAACGGTGAGAGTTTGAAATGTATTGAGATTTTCGTTGACATGGGGAGAGCAGGTATTGACTTTGATGGTAGAACGTTTGCCATAATCCTGAAAGCATGTTCCTTTTTAGAGGAAACGAATTTAGGAATGCAGATTCATGGGGTAATTGTTCGAGTGGGTTGTGATACTGATGTGGTTGCTGCAAGTGCATTGTTGGATATGTATGCAAAAGGCAAGAGATTTGACGAGTCTCTTAGAGTGTTTCAAGGTATTCCAGTGAAGAACTCTGTCTCGTGGAGTGCTATAATTGCGGGTTGTGTTCAGAATAACTTGTTGTCCCTTGCTTTGAAGTTTTTCAAGGAGATGCAAAAGGTAGCTGGTGGAGTGAGCCAGTCAATTTACGCTAGTGTCTTGAGGTCATGTGCTGCGTTATCCGAACTGAGATTGGGCGGTCAGTTACATGCTCATGCCTTGAAGTCAAATTTTGCAGCAGATGGGATTGTGAGAACGGCAACATTGGATATGTACGCAAAGTGTGATAATATGCAAGATGCTCAAATCTTGTTTGACAAGTCAGAAAATCTTATTAGGCAATCTTATAATGCTATGATTACTGGTTATTCGCAGGAGGAACATGGTTTCAAAGCTCTACTCTTGTTTCACCGACTCATGTCATCAGGTCTTGGTTTCGATGAAATAAGTTTATCAGGAGTCTTCAGGGCTTGCGCCTTGGTGAAAGGTCTTTCAGAGGGGCTTCAGATTTACGGTTTGGCGATAAAAAGCAACTTATCGCAAGATGTTTGTGTTGCAAATGCTGCTATTGACATGTATGGGAAATGTCAAGCTCTGGCTGAAGCCTTTCGTGTATTCGATGAGATGAGAAGAAGAGATGCTGTGTCTTGGAATGCAATAATAGCAGCACATGAGCAGAATGGAAGAGGATGTGAAACACTTTCTCTTTTTGTCTCTATGCTCCGTTCTAGGGTCGAACCTGATGAGTTTACCTTTGGAAGCGTATTGAAAGCTTGCACAGGTGGTTCTTTGGGTTATGGCATGGAGATCCATTCCAGCGTTGTAAAATCAGGAATGGCTACAAATTCCTCTGTTGGATGCTCTTTGATCGATATGTATTCAAAGTGTGGAATGATAGAAGAGGCGGAGAAGATACATAGTAGGTTGTTTATTCAAGGCAATGTTCTGGGAACAATGGAAGAGCTTGAAAAGATGCACAATAAGAGACTGCAAGAAATGTGTGTTTCATGGAATTCAATCATTTCTGGATATGTAACCAAGGAACAGAGCGAGGATGCTCAGGTTCTTTTTACCAGGATGATGGAGATGGGCATAACTCCTGACAAGTTTACTTATGCAACAGTTCTTGATACCTGCGCGAATTTAGCATCCGCTGGATTAGGAAAACAGATTCATGCTCAAGTCATCAAGAAAGAAATGCAATCTGATGTGTATATCTGCAGCACCCTTGTTGACATGTACTCGAAATGTGGAGATCTCCATGATTCAAGATTGATGTTTGAGAAGTCGCTGAAAAGAGATTTTGTGACCTGGAACGCCATGATTAGCGGGTATGCACATCACGGGAAAGGAGAGGAAGCTATAAAACTGTTTGAGAGAATGATACTCGGAAACATCAAACCGAATCGCGTAACTTTCATATCGATACTCCGAGCTTGTGCTCACATGGGCCTGATGGACAAAGGACTTGAATACTTCTACATGATGAAGAGAGACTATGGCTTGGATCCTCAGCTACCGCATTACTCGAACATGGTGGATATTTTAGGAAAATCCGGAAGAGTGAAGAAAGCTTGTAAGCTTATTCGAGAGATGCCGTTCGAAGCAGACGATGTTATATGGAGAACGTTGTTAGGAGTCTGTGCGATACATAGAAACAATGTAGAGATTGCAGAAGAAGCAACAGCTGCTCTGTTGAGATTGGATCCACAAGACTCTTCAGCTTATACTCTTTTATCAAATGTATACGCAGATGCAGGAATGTGGGAAAAGGTTTCAGATTTGAGGAGAAGTATGAGAGGCCTTAAGCTTAAGAAGGAGCCTGGTTGCAGTTGGGTTGAGCTCAAAGATGAGCTTCATGTGTTTCTCGTTGGAGATAAGGCTCATCCTAGATGGGAAGAGATTTACAAGGAGCTTGATTTGATTTACAGTGAAATGAGACTGTTTGGTGATTGCTCTTTGGTGCCTGAGGTTGAAGTAGTAGAACATCATGACCTAGAAACATTTTTGTTTGAGCAATGTTTTAGCATATAGATTGTATAGTTTTGATCCAAATAACTATGATATTGTTACATTTACTGACAATCATAAGTTGAAGATTTAAATGATCTCAAGTCTCAACCAAATACCGTGTGAACAATAATGCTTTTCTGAAATTGTGTCTCTAAAGTTTATTAGAGGTCCGGTTTCGCTTGTATCTCTCTTTAAAGAATTGTGGCTAATTTGTTGTGAGCGACGGTTAATAATAGTTTCAGATTATTACGCCCGCGTCCAAACTCGTTAACCGTTAAATTGTTTTCAGCGTTGGAAATATCAGTTGGGCTTAGAAACAGATATTTTGGGCTTACATAAGACCAATGCTAAAATAAAAAGACAAAAGGAAAAAACAGAACTAATGGAAATAATAACACGTGCATCATTCGAGCGTACGTTTACACGCGCGTCCTCGAACCAAACCATACAAAGAAGAGTCTTACCTTTTCTTTCTTTATATCAAGCAAGTCTCGCAATCACACGAATGCTGTGTTCTTCTTCTCCGTCTCTTTCGTTGCCTTGCTTCAGTCTTGTGACTTTCCTCATCAAAAAATATCAAATTATTATTAACCGTCGCTCACAACAAATTAGGTTTGTCGAAGTTACATATTTTTACTACTTTGATTGATTATATTAGCCTTTAAAAACAAAACAAAAAATTGGCTTTGGTGTGCGGACGTATGTGACCAATGCACTTATGCTGCCTTCACGTTACCGTGACATTCATTCATCAACTCATGCATTTATAATTTAGGTTTATTCTTACTCTCTTCTCTTTGCAAGCAAATTTGGTTTAAAATCTGAATAATATGATCTAATCGTAGTTTTGTGGGTTAATTGCTGTATGAATGTCGATAAATTCGGGTAATGTTTGTATTTTGATTTTAGGTGACGAGCAAGAGCGAAACCCTAAAATGCCGATCATGCCGAATATGCCGAATATGCCGAATCTGAGATGTGTCGTTGCGCAGGTATCTCTTGATTATTAGACGTAGGGGGTGTGAAGATACCGCTTAAGCCAAGTTTTACCAAATCGATTTGTGTTTGGAGTTGGAGTTTTTGGTTATCTTGGTATTTCTCTTCCCCTCTTCTTTAGAGATAGAAATAAAAGAGTGACTTGTACTTGCTCTTATTTGAGAGGTGTACAGGTATTTTCAATACCGACCAACGCTGGAGAGACGTCTAGAGAAAAGCTCCTGTTACAACGTCGTCGTCGTGAGTAACAGTCTGAATTTGTTTATTAATTTTAATTAACCAATACCTAAATCTCTGTGTGTTTTCTCCCTGCAAGTCAAGAAAATATGAAATAATAGAGGGATCATTGTTGTGTTGTTCAACATGTTTGCGAGATTATTGAGATATGTTTTCTTTATGTCATTAATTATGTTGTTTGAGGCGTTGAAGTTTGGTTTTTATTAGAAAAACAAGTCTTGTATATTTAAAGAAAATACTAGCATTTGTTTTTGAAAAACCAAAACCTAAAACCTAAAATGGATTATTGTGTTGTTCAACTATGTTAACGAGATGATTGGGACTTGTTACTTGAGTGTTTTTTAACAAACGATTTGGATGTTTCTTCTACGTCGACCCAATTCAAAGTTTTTCTACGTATAATTAAGGTTGTTATCCATTTGGCGATCTTCTTTTGACATATTAGGAGAAACGGCAAGAGGTAAAGAAGCACTTGAGTGAGTGACATTTTGATATTATTTCATCTTGTGCTTTCAGGAGCTGGCAAAATCCTTACTATCATGTATTTTGGTGGTTTGGCAAAATCATATATCTTCAGTTCCCAATATGTGACGAACAAGCGCGAATCTTAAATTTGAAATTTTCTTTTTCCAAGAAAAGAGGTAATTTCTCTCGATGAAGGTAACTTTCATATCGATTATAGTAATAAGATCATAACAGAGGCAAATCTGATCGTTTTGTGATTTGTCTTATCATGTTGAGGAAATATCGTCACTTGTTTTCTGGCGTTTTGGATCAACCTCGTCTTCTTTAACTTCTTCTTCATGGTGTTTATTAATAAGATGACCATTGACTGCTTCATGACCAATAAGAGAAACATGTTTGCTCGTGATTTGGCGACCAGCCCTAAGCTTTGGACCCCAATGCTTCTCTGGATTTG
The DNA here is from genome assembly GCA_963555745.1 of Cardamine flexuosa. Classification (NCBI taxonomy): domain Eukaryota; kingdom Viridiplantae; phylum Streptophyta; class Magnoliopsida; order Brassicales; family Brassicaceae; genus Cardamine; species Cardamine flexuosa. The sequence continues at coordinate 478,487 of OY743219.1, read as the reverse complement.
GCAGAAAACGAGCTACTTTCTTTGCCTGCGCCTTGCTCAGCGAACCAACGTGACGCGAAAAATCAACCTATCGGAAAAAAAGAAAAAAAAGATTCAGGCTTTCAACATTATTCAGTTTCAAAGAATTCAGACAAGACCTCATGTAATGCTTCTTTGGACAAGATCACACTTCCGGGTTGTTCAGGCGATTGAGCCTTTATAGGATGGTTCTTAACCTACAACACAACAAGAAAAACCCATATCAAAAAACTGGTCACAAAGTTATGAATCATCAAGCTAGTAAACTTACCCAGCAGCGCATTATGTCCCAGATAACCTCCATAGGAGCATCAGTTTTCATGCCGAGCGGATTCACATGAGTCCCCGAGATTCGGTATTTAGCATTAATAACCGCTGATCTAAACATAGCAGCTGATGGTGATATGCATTTTAACGTCGCACAAAGATTATGCAGACTCAAAAACAGAGGAACATCTACCAATTCCTGCCAAAAAAATGAAAAGGATTGATAGTAAAAATCTTTCTAATCTGAGAACACGAGAAAATACCGCAGCTTACCTCGGAGACTGTAGTAAGTACAGCAGAGATACGGTCAAAAGCAGGATATCTGTCTTTCATGGATTTGACACTGTTTAATATCGAAGTCACCCATTCTGGATCATGGATTGGAGCAGACCATATTGGTCCACCCATGTTATATTTCTTCCCACAGTGGCTGCAATCCTGCTGCACAACCGGACCTATTGCTGGTAGATACCTCACACTCTTGTTCTGCCCCAAAATAAAAAAAATGTATGATGATTGGCTATATATACCTAAGGAGATGAATTGCATAGAGAAAGTGTGATATATACCTTAGGAAGAGATCTTCCAACAGGTTGAAGATGAAATGAATCACAACCAATGCATTGATAGACGTAAGAAAGCTTCAATGGAGTGTTCTTCATTGCACTCGCCGACCTGACAATTTTCATTCAGCTTTGAGGTTTCAGTGAATCAAAAACAAGACAAAATATGTATAACTGAGATGTTTAAGTGTTTTTATCAGAACAAGGAAAAACTCACGTGTAAACGCGGACAAAAACACGAACATAGAAATCCATTTGTACAGACAGCACCGGAACAATATACCGCTTGTAGCGGTTTGCATGGCTCTACATTAAAACATAACCAAAAGGTGAAAAAAGAACATAACAAGACAATGATTGTTTCGTAAAATTGGATATGGCTAAGATAAACAAACCTCAATGCTGGCAAGGAGGATCCGCAAAGCCATCTCATGACAATACTTTCCCCTCAATGGGTAAGAACCATATCTGATATATTAAACAAATTAAGGATTGGTTTCGCTACAAGGCATAACTAAATGTTTAAAAGAAAGGTGTGAACTGATAAGACACTCACTTGGAATAGCAAACTTCACCATTACCGCCACATAACACTGCCATGTCAGTTGCTGTACACATAAGCAATCCACCATCCGCGACAGATTGCACAGCTGAGTCAAGGAAAATAGATGGTGATCCATATGGATCAAGATCAACCTAAGAGCATCATTATTAACCAGAATTAGTTTACAACTATAACAATATATAAAAATGAGCACAATAATGTGAGTAAAAGAATGCCTACCACATCAAATTCTTTAGGGTGTGTAAGCATATGGACACGAGCATCAGTATGGTGTGACTCCACCTTTGAAATAGCCAATGGGCCATTTAACTTAATGTTTCTCTGGCAAGCTTCGACCGATGCTTTTAAAAGAAAAAGGACCAATGTTATTGGAAAAAAAATGAAGACTTCCCAAGTCCTCTAATATAACTCATTACCTAGGTCATTGTCTAATGCCACAACCTGACCAATTCCTTCTATTTCACGGGCATATCTTAGAGCACGTAACCCAGAAGCTGACAAAGCCTGAAAATTTTAAGTATGAAAAAAAATAAGGTTGTCAAACTGCAAGATCAGATTAATAACTATGAAACGAGACAGTGAATAAAGAATATAGGAAGACCTCAAGCACTTTTGGTGGCTTGGGTTCTCTAGGTGCAAATCCTTGTGTTGTCTTGGCAGGTTCTTTTGATGGTTCATCCTCAGATGCAACTTTGTGTTCACCATTATTCCAACCGTTCTCACTAGGAGTTTCTTCCTTGGAAGCTTCAGAAGCATCCTTGTCGATCCCTTTGGAAGCTGATCTAGTTCTTTTAGATGACTTAGCCTCATGCTCTTGCTTGCGTTTTGATATAAATTCCCTAAGAACAGCAATAGACATGTCTCTGTTGTTCACCTAATCATTCAATAAGAGTTCAGTTTCACGCTCAAATCTCAAGTAACTTCAAACAGACACATCATTGCTGAAACAATCATATTCCATCAAAATTTGTGATATTTTGATTCCTCAACGACCAAAAAAAATCAAAACTTTAAAACAATCAATGACTGTTCTTGGAGGTTAGATTAAAACAAGACAAACCAAGTTATTGTTCCAGAACAAAGCATCAGCTAATTCAAAGGTACAACACCAATACAATCGAACAGAAACAACCAATTCATATAATATATATCTTAGCTTCTAACTTAAGAAACAACAACAAAGAAAACAGAAATTGAAACCTGAGCTTTATTGAAGAAGACTTGATTCTTCTTGTGCATGAGAATCTCAGCTTCTCCTTCCTTGACAACCGTATAATCATTCAGACCCGTTTCCATTGCTTAATCTTCCCAAACTCACTTACTACCAATCACGATTTTTGAAACTCAACGGAAAATCACAAATACGTATGAAATCGATTACTACGCGAGAAAGGTGAGAGATTGATTTGATTGCAGGAGGCAAAATAACCAAACGAGCTTAAACTTTAAAAACCCTACTGCATAAACTCCGGACACACACTAATTTCCTTTTTTTTGTTTGTTTCTTAAATTTATTTAGATATGTTGTTCTGTCTTAATTTTATAAGGTTTCCTTAATTAATTTGATTTATAAATAATTACACTGTGCCTAAAGAATTGGATTTGGACATTAATGATTCAAATAAAAGATAACGGTTGTGAATGTAAGAAAACCAAAACACTAGGATTGGAACAAACGTTAAATAAAGTAAAAGTAAGGGGTGTATATTTAAAAACAAAAACAAAAGACAAATAATAATTTAAATAAAAATGGCCCATGCAGGTTTCGAACCTGCGACCTTCGCGTTATTAGCACGACGCTCTAACCAACTGAGCTAATGGGCCTTTGCGAGATTAAGTTTCTGGTATGTTAATTTAAATTAAATATTAGATTTTAGAGTGATTAATCTCTAGCGACGACACAGAACATGCAGAGTTTAACATAAAACAAATTACTGGATTCGTTGCTTTTTAGGCGCACGATGGATGCTTTCATCACTGATTGTCAAAGAAAAGATTTTGTAGAATTTTTACAAAACATTTTATTAGGTAAGATTTATGTCTTCAAGCCTTACTATATACAGTTGAAACATGTTTCTTCTACTTTGGATATTTTTGGTGAATATCATCAACACATGTGAATATATATATGACGATGTTTTCTTGAGAATTTCTATAGATAATTTCCCAACTGTTATTTACCTTTTGCTTTTTCCGGTTTGGATCATATATATGTTAATGTTAATATGAAAAAAAAAAACTTAGGATGTTTAAAGAAATAAGAATCTGCAATTAACAAGAATACTAATACGATCAAAAATTTTATTAAAGGGGTAAAAATATCAGAGCGACAAGTCACTGTTAGAAAGGTCATCCTCAGCCAGCCACGCCCTGCCACAAAAGTCAAAGCTTACTTCTCAATCAATTATAAGTCGACACGTGCTCATCCGAGCACATCACCCATCTTGTTGCGTAATTTCACTGTTTGGATTCTTTTTATTTTATTTTTTACTTTTTAACGTCTTTTTGCTGTCTGTAAAATAATACGGACTTCCTACGTCACCTGAGAAGAAGATTTTGCCGGTAGATTCTTTGCCCAAAGGAAAATCAAGATTTCTCTATAATTTCGTTTCACATATTTAATAAAATTGGTGTACCATTTAGTTTACTTTTTATGATGATGGTGAAATTGCATAATGCGCCATACAACATCCTTAATTAAAATTTTGACTATGCAGAAATAGTATTAGACCAAAAAAAAATAACATGAAAACTTTTGTTTGGGTCAACAATAGTTAAAACTGAGTATAAAATATGTAAATTTCTAAATCAGATATTACCCTTGGTTATAATATATTACCATTTTTGATCTCACCTAAAAGACTTTAATTCCTAAAACTCTGGCAAGCAATGGCCAAAATTAGAAGATTGGAGAAGAATACTAAATCTACTTCAAAAGTTTCTTAAGTTTTATAAAGCTATTCAATGAACCCTACCTAATTAAATGTATGTGATGTATATTTCTTATGTTCTCTTTCATTTTGACAATAGCCTTTATACTTTTAAGAAAACTATATCAACCCAAAACTAATTAATCATCTAAATTTTTTATCGATAATTATCCGTCAAACATTGCGGCAACCGAAATTTCGTCGTTAAACAAAATCACGGATTCACGGAGATATAGTAACATCTTTTTCACGTCCAGACAAACATAATCACCTATACGGATGATTGAATTTGATGCATTAAAAACGACTTTACACAGAAGTTTTCGTTAAATCAAACAAAAAATATGCAAAAAGAAAGCAAAAATATTACTACAAAACTTGAGAATCGTCCAGTAGAGAGGAAGCAATAGAAAGGCGACACGTAACATATCCATTTTAAGGTAGGAGAGGCTTTTCTGCGACTTGTGAAGTAGAAAATGATGATAGCTACTTTCGTATTATTGTAGACATCAATGTTTTCCCAATCTCACGCGCCTTATATCTACCACTTGAACAAACTAGATATTTTTTATTTTTTTTGACATTGAACATTTAAATTGCAAATTTATATTAGATAAGTTCATATCACACGTTGATAAACAAAAAAAGAGAGCAAAATTCGTACGTAGTAGAGTTACACTATCTATCTATAAAAGAGTAGATTAATCTAAATAAAAAAACGTAGATTAACAATTTAGCATGCAAAAAGAATTATGATTTTAATTATGGTTAAGTCTTGCATGTAAATTGGATTTACGTATTAACGAGTTTTGAATCGCATAAAAATACCTAATATAGTATGAATTTAGAAAATCGAGATGGATGTTTCAAATGTTTTGTTGACAAAAAAAAAGATATGAAGTTGGTGAATATGTATGAATACCTAAAAGAGGCGAACACAAGTTATATAGTTAGTTATCTATATATGTATAGACATGAATTATATATAAACAGAGAGAACATTTTCTGATTCCAAAATTAAACTTGATTAATTATGCTTAGTTAGAAGAGCAACTAACATTACCAACTCATTTACACACAATGGCGTCTGTGTGACACGCACTTGGGGAGAGAGTTTGTAAAAAATAAAAGGAGTAAAGAAGTAGAGAGAGAGAGATGGTGTGAATGAAACACAGCAGATATATCACCAAACCCTAATGATCTCTCTCACCCTCACAAATTTCTTATCTTTATAGCTTTTATAGATTCACTAAAAGCATTCCCCTCTCAGATTCACAATCTCATCGCAACCCTTCAAATAAAGAAAAAGATCTGAAGAATAAAAACAAGAACCCTAAAATCAAATCAAAAGTTTCCTCTTTTATTTTCTCTCTTCTTTCTTGTTCTTGAAAACTAGGGTTTTTAATTATTCTCCTAAAGATTGCATCTTTCGCCCCCAGAAACCAAAGTCATGTTTTTGTGTGTCTGTATATAGATAAACATTACATACCCTAAATTTGAAAAAAAAAACATTTATATAAAAGTATAATTCAAAGAGGAATTGATTACAAGAAATCGACCAGGAGGGGAAAAATGGGAAGAGGAAGAGTAGAGCTGAAGAGGATAGAGAACAAAATCAACAGACAAGTGACGTTTGCTAAGCGTAGGAACGGTCTGTTGAAAAAAGCTTATGAGCTTTCTGTTCTGTGCGATGCTGAGGTTTCTCTCATCGTCTTCTCCAACCGTGGCAAGCTCTACGAGTTCTGCAGCACCTCCAAGTAACATATCTTCTCTTTATACATACATATGTGAAGCTTTTCTATTAGATCTGTCTTTAGATCTTTCTTCTTTTTTTTTTTTTATCTTTCTTGATTTCAGTTTATAAATCTGATCTCTATGGTTTTGATGATTATATATACAAGGATAATTCAATTCTTTAATTGATTGAATTTTGAGATCTGATCTTTTTATCATCATGTCAATTAATTAAGTTATTAGGGATTTTTATCATCATGCAATCTATATGTGTAGATTCAAAATCTATAGGTCTCTCAGAAGTGTCATAATGGTGTATACTAATATCATTGTCTCTACACAGATATATATGTGATTAGATTTTGTTAAAAGTAGTTAAAAGATTCACAGATTTCAATAAAAGATCAAAGATCCAACGTAGAATAATTTGTGGTTTCATGCATTAACCAGTCTCAACCTCATGCAGACATTTAAGCGCCAACGGAATTTAATTATATCTGATCTTGTCAATTAATAAATCCTCAAGATCTTTGTTTTAACATTTTTGATATAATTATGAGTCATGAAATTAATAATTAATTGTTTCTTCATCTCCTGATTCGTGGATTGATATTTCAGCATGCTCAAGACACTGGAAAGATACCAGAAGTGTAGCTATGGCTCCATTGAAGTCAACAACAAACCTGCCAAAGAACTTGAGGTTAAATCTCCATTTCTTTTCTTCCTTTTAAGTTACTCAATTTTGTTTGATATTAAGAAGAATTAACAATTTTTGATTCACAGACTTACTAGGATATAAAATATGAAAATATCAGACAAGTAGTCCAACGTTAGTGTATATTTTTGTGGTATGTTTCAGAACAGCTACAGAGAGTATTTGAAGCTGAAAGGTAGATATGAAAATCTGCAACGTCAGCAGAGGTATATATATACATTAATATGTATCTTCATACATAAATAAAAATATTTAAGTATTGATGCAAGTATGTATTGCTGCAGAAATCTTCTTGGAGAGGACCTTGGACCTCTGAATTCAAAGGAGCTAGAGCAGCTTGAGCGTCAACTAGATGGCTCTTTGAAGCAAGTTCGTTGCATCAAGGTGATTTAATATTCCCATAGTATATATACATAGAAATCTCTCTCTATGTACTTGATGCGTGAAGATATCTGAAAATGCTTGTTTAATTTGTCTTGCAGACACAGTACATGCTTGACCAGCTCTCTGATCTTCAAGGTAAAGAGCATATCTTGCTTGAAGCCAATAGAGCTTTGGCAATGAAGGTATATAATATGATCATTCTCTCTCTCCTCTAGCTTCTAATTAAAGATCCAATTACCATATTATTTAATATGTTTTGTTTGTGTTTAGCTGGAAGATATGATCGGCGTGAGAAATCACCATATGGGAGGAGCATGGGAAGGTGAAGATCAACAGAATGTTGCCTATGGACATCATCAGGCTCAATCTCAGGGACTATTTCAACCTCTTCAGTGTGATCCCACTTTGCAAATTGGGTAAATCAAACAACAACTTAATTCGATCTCTTGCCTTAAAGACATTAATTAATAAAATGTGGATTCTTAAACTGTAAATATGTTATTGCAAACAGATATAACCATCCAGAGCAAATGGCTGTAACGTCTCAAGGTCAGTCCCAACCAGCAAACGGCTACATCCCTGGCTGGATGCTGTGAGTATTGATTGATACTTGTTCTCCAATAAAGCAGATCTTCTTAAGCAAGTGGTGTGGTCTTATTACATCTTTATGCATATGATGAATAAGTATGACTAGTAATGAATTTTGTTTGTGTGTGTTTTCATGTATGCAAAAGACTCTTGATTTGTAAACATAATTAAGTGGCTATAGCTGTAATAATAGCCTTCAACATCTCTCTTCTGTTTCAGGAGATGTTTTATCGGAACATTGCTTTTATGTATGTATGGATTGTAATATGTGAAATGTTAACATTAACCATGTGTCTTCTGCTTTAACTTATTTACCCTTTCGGTTAGATGCAAAACCCAATCGCACAAACTCTCAAGTTGACAGTGAGATGATTTTCAACACTTTACAAAAAAAAACTCTTAGATGCAAAACGCAATCACTCAAATTAACTCTCACGTTAACAGTGAGATTCAACACTTTACAAAAATCTCTTGATTTTTAAACATAGGTGGTCAAAACATTTTTTTCAACTTGAGTCACGTAACAAATAAAAAGGCTTTTTAGTTTAATGTTTCAATATGAGATTGGTAGAGAAATTTATTGTTTTATGAGTTCAAAACAACAAATTCCCCTAAAAATCAATAAATTTACATTATATAATAATAATATTAAAAATTGATTGTCAGCTGACCCACATCTATATATATGAGTCCGCCTTTAGCTGTAATAGCTTTCAACATCTCTCATTGTCTCGTTTGATTTCTTATATTTACCACATCAACGATTCCGTCTTGATACGAATCAGGATGTTGTAGTTAGATGCAAATCCACCGGTCATGTGTGACACAAAGGCAACCATTATGTTCAACAAGGAATATTTAGCTCCAAAGTCGGAAGCTCTTCCCTTAAACTTGAGATATGATATGAAGTGGATGTAAAGAAATAGAAACCACACACTAGCATTCCAATCAGCCCAATCAGACTTGGTTTTGACTTCCTCCATGATGTAGTTGACGCCACTCTAATAGACCCAATGAAGAGATGTCCTCAATGCTAGCGATATGTGTGACAAGCGAGGGTAATGAACTAAGAAGGTTTGATTCGTAGTAGAAAAATAACAAATAACACATTAGCCAGTTGTAATCAATATATGTATCAACATTTAGTTAAATCAAATTTAAAACATTTAAATAAATCAAGAACATTTATAATAACTTCTGCAACATTCGAAGATATTAAAACGTATTAATAGTATGTCTGATTGTTAGTATGCCAAAATATTGTAAGTGTTGCGCAAACAATGTACATACCGAATTTTATGTTGTTTAATATTAATAAATATAAATATATGACTAATATTATGAATTTTAATATGTTTGTAAATAACAAAGTTGTGATGTTTAGTTACGTATTTATAGTTTCGTAAATAAAAAATATAAGATATTTATTTATGGAAAAATATTTTAGTTTCAGTTACATAAATTGATGCAGTTGTTAATGTTTGAAATATGGAATAATGCTAATCAAATAAGGATATGTAAACTAAATTATTTACCCTCTCGGTTAGATGCACAAACTGTCAAGTTAACAGTTTCCAAAAAAAACACTCTGAATATGCAAGAGAGAGCTGCTAAAGTGGAAGAAGCGGGTGATGACGATCTTTGTCTTGTTGATCAGCAGCCAAGCATGTGGAGTAGAGGAAATCTAAGAAGACAATGAAGAAAAAGAGGCAACCAAAAAGGGAAATCCATGACTTGCTTGCTAATCTACCAACAAGAGGAAACACACCGCCAAAATACATAACATTCATCATTCGGCAGGAGAATGAAGTTGAACAATCGCAACCACTCCAGCTATAACCATATTAGCCAGCGTACAAAATTCCATAAAGGAATACTCTTTTATGCTATAATAGGCTACGCAAAAGGTGGAAATCATTGTAGTTAGGTAGATGATGAACCGTCGCTCTGCTCCTAGTCGATACTTTGGTACTGGAACATCTTTGCGCATCATGCAACTTACTAGCAAACCAACGTATGGAATCGTTGCACCAAGCAAAACTACATACCTGTAAAAAATCCCATTCCATCAACATTTATTTTCTTGTTAAAAGGAGAAATTTTTACTTACAGTAACTTGTGCAATTCGCCCAGGTTGTTTTGGTTGCCCAAACATAGAGTTGAGATTGACGCAGCGAGCATCGCCAAGGAATCTGAGATAGCGAATATGTATAAGGTGGCCCGGCATGCAGGACTGGTCACTTCCGGCTGAGCAACCGAATCCATGTGAATTCCCTGGGAAAATCCAACAGGGAGAAAGATCGGGCCGGAGGTTTTTATAGTACGACCGGTTCAAGAGGTGGCGGCCATGTCAAAACCCAAAGGCCAAACAGTAACATAGTTCAGCCAGCCCTAATAGCAGTAAACCAAAAACTTGAACGGAATAAAGGAGGCCCAATAGATGATTCTGTAGAGCACAACTCGGAATCAATGACCGACACCAATCTTCTCCGACAAGATCATACATTGTTCCTGTCTAGACGAGATATGTTCTTGGCATTCCAATGATGTCTCCCTTTCGGACTATGTAAAACGCATCCTTTTCATCCTCCATCGCGTAACACATAAAAACAATCTGCAATGAGTAATCTATAAAATATATGCTAATACTATCTCAACTTTCGATCATAAACCCTGAAAGTCTTTATGATAATGCCACCAAGATCAAATCTTTTTATTTCCAATTCATAAAGTGTACAGAACAGATAATTACATATCTAAATCTTAAAGAGACAAGACTACATAATGTAAAGTAATATGGTAAAGAGATAGTTCTGCTGAAGAATAGACTTCTGGTTTACAACATTTTTCAATTGTTCAATGATTACAGGATGAATTTGTGCTTAATCGTTATAGAGTTTGGGATTTGTGCTGTTTAATATACTTCTTCCCCATTAGCAAAGTCTCCATCAAGTAACTGCTCCCTGAAACACACATCAATGCACATTTCCTTCACTTGCATTCTCTCCAAGTTTCAAAGTTAACAGAGAAGCTTTGCTTACCTGAGCCTTTCGCAGAGGCGGGCTAAAGCTTCGGAACCCATTCTGAATGCAACATCTTGAATCTTTGAAGCATTTGAGAGGTTTACACTATCTGCTAACTGAAATTCACACAGCTCCTTCAACGAGAATGCATCGGTTAAAACAGCTGAGTGACCACCTCCTGCTGCTAGCTTTCTCACTTGTCCTACACACCTGAACGCAAAACCAGAGTCTCTGATTAATCTAACCAAAGAACTCCACAATGTTTAAGCAAATATTGAACAAGTTAAAAAGACAAACTTGTTTGAGCCATACCAGTCTACAGGCGAAGGGTACCAAGCATATGAAGATTTCTCATTTGCTGCTTGGCCATAGCAATTATAACCCCATCCACATATCCGTCCCTCTTTCATATAAACGAGAGTGTGAGAATGTCCACAAGCAACAAGCCGGACATCGGTTGGGATGACTAAAACCGGGACATTGCGTAGAAGCTTTTCGCTTCCATTAGAGACACGAAACAAGAAACCAGATTGAGGACCAAGTCCTAGCTGTCCTGCTTGGCCACCACCCCAAGCATAAAGTGCTCCTTCCAAAGATAAAGCACAAGTGTGTACACCACCACAAGCAACTTCTTTCATGGACACACCATCAAGACCAGCCACTCGCCTTGGTATTAACTCCTTATCCCCAGATTGAAGAGAAACATGACCAAGTTGACCCATGCTTCCTAATCCCCAAGTGTAACTGCAACGAAAGAGATAAGCAGTGGACATTGCATAAGATAACTGAAAGAAACTAAGCAAAAGGGAAGGAGACTTGCATAGTCAAATGTCTAGGAATCCATTTGCTTCCTCAAGCATTCCCATCTGCTAGGATGTAATGAGATCAAGATCTCCATCAGAAAGATTTCCTTTCCCGTACCCTTGCACAGAGAATTAGTTACCCATGCCGTGTGAATAACCACAAAGTTTTCAAGAAAAGGCCTAGATAACTTACACCTCGCCTGTATCAGATACAATAGCAGAATGGTACTCCCCACATGAAACTTGCATAATCTTCACAAGCTCGGGTGCTTCATCAAGGAACTTTGCATAAGCATTGATCACACGAGGTGCTTGTAGTCCTTCACAAGTGATTCCTCTACCAAGTTGGCCTTGTTCATTATAGCCTTATAATTTTCATGGAACACAGAAATCTCAAAATCATAGAATACAGAAGAAATAGGTTAAATTTCATAACAAGACCACAAAGCATTCTTACCCCAAGCTTGAAGAAGGCCTTCCTCTGATAAGGCAACAACATGAGCTGTCCCACATGACACTTGGCTGATCGCCTAAAACATGTGCATAATACCAAATTACTGTCTACGCTAATATGGTTCTACCAAGGATATGATTGAGTACATACCGTTGTAGCAGGAAATGACCCCGAAAACAAGCGCGGTAGATTTGATCCCTATCATGAAATTTTTGAGAAATGATAAGAAAAATACATGATGTGACAATTCCAGTCAAGAAAATGGAACCTGTTATACCTGATTTTGGCCCCAAACCCAGAGCCTACTGGTGGAGAGAGTACCATCATTTTCACGGGGTTCGGCTATAGCTGCAGTGCAAAAAGCTCCACAAGAAACATATTTCACAAATTCTGACTGCAGCTGCTTCACTTTCTTTGGATGTTTCCTTCCAACCTCAGTTCCATCCCCAAGCTGACCATATTCATTGGCACCTGAAACAAGGACAACCACAAGACTCAATAATTTTAACCAAAAGATAACTACTTAGATTACTTTCTATCACATTGATACATAAGCAAAGCCAAAAATAACAAAAAGAAAAGATCTTTATTATATCACAAGAAGAAAGACCCCCAAGTTTTGTGGAAATTAAGAGACAGACCCCAAGTAAAGAGAGTTCCATCTGATGCAACCGCAGCTGTATGTTCCCGACCACAGGAAATATCAAACCAGCGGGAATTGGCACCGGCGGGGCAACCAAAAAGGTCAGGAGGAAGCTGTTTAGGGATACGCAAAAGCTTATCTTGTCCAATCCTTCCAGTTTGTCCGCTTTGATTGTAACCCCAAACGTATATAGCGCTCTTTGTTGGCATACTTACACATGGAGCTACTTCCCCAATTATTTCTCCAATATCCATTTTTTAGTTGACAAGATTCCTGCAACATAAATTGTTGTTCTTCCCGAGATTTATGAACTAATATAAACTCTGTTTTTTCAGAAGCGATGACGAATTAGGGAATTTTCTCGATACCAATCTTAGAGCTAATCACGAATTCAGGGTAAAAGACATAAAATTTCTATAACTAACACCCAAATGAGAACTCGATTCACGAAGATTACATAAAGTAATTAATCCAGAGAAAATCTGAAACCGTACCTCTAAGATCAAATGTTACAATGGATGAATCGAAAAGTCTGAAGCTTTTTGTTGCGTTTGGGCGTTGTTAATGTGTAAGAAACGGAGCGAAAGGGACAAGCAATGAGTGTCGTTCGTTCATTTCTCCGAGAGCTCGGGGACCGGGTCGGAGATATATTTCTGATATTAACACCGGAAGGCCTTCATTTTATGACATATTCACATACAAGTCCCTAAATTTCATTTTTCTTTTTTACCACTTCATTAATGTCTCAATTTTTGGATTCCTTGGATTCAACACATATAAAGGGAAACTAATTTATATAATGAAAATCATGTAAGAGTTTCGATGATTAGAGAATAATACAAAAGTGAAAAAGTCACTTAAAAGATGAAATATGAAATGCTTCTTTTTGTTTTTTCTTCTTTCATAAGCTTAAACTGATGCAGAGGAACATTTGCTCTCATTCTGCTTCATATATTTACCATTGGAAATTAAAATGAAAATATTCACAAACCAACAAGCCAAATTTACAAAACATCCACTTTCCATTGCCTTGTTATCTTCCCTGGTTCCAGTTCAGATACTGTGGAGACATATCAATCATCCATGATCAAGGTGTTTCGTTGAATTCCATCACCTGCATAAATAAGAATGAACAACAACACAACTGTTATGAATTTCAGGAAAAGATTAGCTCTTTATCGGGAGACACACATCTTTCTCAGGCATATAAAACCAAAAGACGCCATGGAAGGAACAGAGAAATTTTGAAAAATGGGAACTTCTTTTTTCTTTTTCAAATCAGAATGAATACAAACAACGAAAATGTTATGAATTCCATGTTAGAACAAAAAAAGTGGTTACCTTTCCGCAGACAGGACAGTTTTCACTTCTCTCCATCCATTCATAAATGCAACTAAGGTGGAAATGGTGAGAACATTTTGTTACAATCTTTGGGTTCTCTGATGTATACTCTGCATAAAAGCCGAACAATGATGATGAATACTCATCTTCAGAACAAAAAGGAAATAGTGAAAGAAAATTAGGAGTGGGATCATTACCTTCAAGACAAGTTGGACAAACATCTTCATCTTCAGACAATACATACATGTTTTCAGAGTCGGCCATTATTGACTTTGCCTTTGATTTCAGAATCCTGAGACTGGATTTATTAGAGTACTCTTCTTTCGAGTCCTTATCAGAGATAGTGGATTTATTATTAATAGCCCATTTGCATCCTCCTACGCCGAAAGATTCAGAATCCACATCGCTATCACTTCTTAGAGGTTCAGCTTCCTCATGAGAATGACTTGAACCCTTCTCCCGTCTTGAGACGAGCGAGCGGAAGTATCTAGGATCAGCATCATAAGGCAAAGGTCTTGGAGTAGAACGGAATGCTTCAGACAGAAAGTTATCGTGGGACGAAGAGGAAGTTATCGATGCAGTTGCTTGAACCGAAGATGGCAGAGAGCGAGTTTCCCCTCTTCTAAACACTGAGATATACTGCAACAATCAATATGAGCTCAAATTAGATTAGAGATCAGAGTAAGCATCATCACAAGAACACGTAATAGCAATCATGGAAACATGGAGATAACAGTGAAAAGCATCAAACTGATATAAGCAATGTGAAGGACGTACCAGGTTAAGGAAATTATGAGCAAGACATCTAATGCAGGGACAGTTCCTATATACAGAGCTATTTGGATTCATGTACTCATCAATGTCTTCGACCCGAAAGCAAGAAGAAACACATCCCATCTTCTCTTCCTCTATTTCCTTTACCTTAGACTTTAACAGACCTACTGGTTTAAAAAAATCATCCACAACAATAAGATTCAACAAGTGACAATATCACTAAATCTGATTATAAAACTCTCAAAAACCTTTTAACGTTTTGAAAGGTTTCTATTTACAGAACTCTGATTCCAAACACATCTGGTTAAGAATCTGGTTCATATCTCCACGTTACCTGCAATGATAAAATGGGTTTGATGCCTTCAGTATGATGTGATCACAGTTGGAATAAAGCAACTTCAAATAATACAATCCAAATTCATCTCAACAGATCAAGAGTCCAATTTCTGTTTAGTAGCACCAACTGAGAGTTTTTGATCAGAACTCTGAACACTAAAAAAAACTATCTTGAGGTTTCATTAAAGTGAAATGCAAGCACATGAACTGATAAACCCCTAAGTTAGGTAAAAAGTTCAGACAACCACAATAATATCTCACAAACGAAAAAGATCGAATTTTGCTACAACGGAGAAACAGACAAGCCTAACTGAGATAAGGAGACACCAAAAACTGTAAAACCCATTTCGATTAAACCAAAGAAGTGAGAAAAACAGTGTATCAACGACACAAATCAGCGAACTTTGACCATAGAAATTTTTGTTTGAGATCAATAACGATGAGGATCGAATGATCACAACCGATTTCAAGTAATTTGGAGATGATCGCAGAATTAAAAAGAAAGAGTAAACCTTTGATCGAGAATTGAGCTAGAAGAGGCAAAGACCTAAACTGATTTCTTTTTTCGATCGAGGCTCAGCGGAGAGATAGAGAGAGAGAGATGAGTAACCGACGAAAGTGAGTCCCGAGAATGGTTAAAGTTTCAATTTTTAATTAAATATAGAGAGACAGACTCATTAATTGTGCAATTTTCCCAGAATTTTCAAAAAATGAAAAACTTTTAGAAAGAATTTTCTCGTTGGTAATAAGAAAGATTGCGGAAAAAGTGAGGAACACTGAAGATGATGGTGCTGAATGATGATTGTTGTTGTGAAGGTGGGTGAGAGATACCTTTGTTATGGAGGAGCTTCTAACCAAAAAATTCCTCTTTAAATTAACAAATCCCATTAGTTTATAACATTGCTTACTCAAAACTAATGATATTGATAAATGATAACATTGCTTACTCAAAACTAATGATATTAACAGATCCCATTAGTTTATAACATTGCTTACTCAAAACTAATGATATTGATAAATGATAACCAATGGAAAAAAGAAATCATACATTAAATTTGATCAACGAATCTCACTACTTTAATGGATTGAATAGAGGATAAAGTAGTAGTTTTTTTTTGATAAAACCCACAGAGCAACGAAATAATTATTTTGTTCCTCACGCATGCTCAATTTCGTTATTTTCATCAATAATAAAACAAATGGACCAATATCATGAGTTACTTCATAGAAGCTTTGACTTTAGATTAGACTAATTGAGTTATTGCATTGATTATCAAATCAAATCAAAATCTTGTACTATTAAATTAACAATTTTACAATTAAAGAAAAATCATATGTTACTTTAAAAATAATGTGACAACAATAACCAAAGCTTCCCGGCTTTCATTATTCGTATATGGGCCAAACATTACATAAGAAGGAAGTTGGATTTAAGACCAAGCTTCAACATTGTATCTCCCTGCCTTCTCCAAAGCCTTGAGCCACCGTGAAGCCACCTCCTTTGATCCTCCTGTCTCCTCCGACACAATATCCTCCAAAGCCGACATTACATCAGAAGGCATTTTCGTCGACGAGCCAGCCACGTAAACAGCAGCTCCATCACAGAGCAAATCCCAAACTTTCTTGCGCATCTCACCGATCTTATGTTGCACGTAAACCTTCTTCGGTTGGTCTCTAGAAAAAGCTGTGTAAAAGCCGCCGCTTTTGTCTTCAGAGAGCATGCCTCCTTCTCTTGTGTGCGACTCCCAGAAGTCGCGGTATAGAAAGTCTGTGTCTTTATTTCTGCAACCGAAGAAGAACATGATGGGAGCGACCGGGCTAAACTGAGCTTGTACAGCTCTCTCAGCTATGAACCCACGGAAAGGCGCACATCCGGTTCCAGGTCCCACTAAGATGAGCGGAAGCGACTGTGATGGAGCAGGAAGGGAGCCCTTGTGAAACCAAACTGGTATGTTTGTCTCTGACCACAATTGGAAAAAAAAAACACATCAGAAACAAAGAACTGAGTAAGCTATGGTGAAGAAGAAACAAAGTTCTAACCTTGTTCAGGTGTGAGGCTAGCAAGCCAAGAGGAGCATAGACCTTTTCGAGTTCTCTTGTAAGGTGTGATCCATGATACTATGCTTACAGTCAAATGTACTTGAGAAGGGTGTGCCAAAGGAGACGAAGATATCGAAAAAGCTCTTGGTTTTAGTGGTGGGACTAACTGTACTAGCCACTCAAAAGGGATTTGTACGGAAGGGAAATCCTCTAGCACCTACACAGGCATTAGAAAAACGATCTATTTAGTTATATGAGTCGATGATTGTTCAAGAAAAATCATGTTACCTGTAGGATATGGTGCTACTTTATTTTTACCTCAAGAACGCTTCTTCTTTCCTTCTGATTGTAATTGTAGAGATCATCCCGCCCCTCGGCTGAAGCAAAGTATTGAAGTCTTTCCTTCTCATGTTCAGCTGTTGCATAGAAGCTCATCACCTGAAGAGAGATGATACATTACAAGGGTTTCCATCAACTACTTGTTCATAAATAAACTAAAATCCATATCTACATAAGATGAAAAGGACTTTCGTAAATTTAAAAATGCAGTAGGATTGAAGGGTTCTTACCTCGAAGAAGTATCTTCGAGGTGAAGCGGATGTAACATCCATTGTTAGCTCAACAAAAGTCTTAAGCTTAATTGGGAGCTGTGTAATTACTTCTCCACAGGAACCAGTATTCTCTATATCTCTTGGACCAACCTGAGAACAAATTAACTCTCAGCATATATTTTGAATCCCAAATTAGAAAATCTGTGATCATTTTATATCAACAGAGTGCAGCTACTTACTGTGATGAATGATTCTGGGTCCAAATCACAGCGTTCTATAAACGCTTCTATATCTGAAGGATTTTGGCTTGGAAGAAGCTCAACAACATCCCCGACTTCATATTCGATAGTCTTAAAAAAGGAGAAAATCAAAGAGGATAATAAGACTTCACCCTTAAAATTGATTGAAACATTGACCTAAAAAGTAAGTGACAGCAAAGTACTTACAGAAGAAACATATTGGAACTCAAAGTGGCGGACATCCTTTGTGCTTCCAGCTTTAGTCAAGACTTTATTTCTGGTCTACATGATTGGAATGTTAAGGCAATGTAAGGGAGTAAAATCCATATCATCTAGGCTTAGCATAATAATGTATACCACAAAAACAGTTATTTAACGAAAACATGTTGACCATCAAGCAACATCAACTCCACCAACAGAGCATGGGAATAGCATAACTAGTGAGGTTATTTATGTTGGTTAACAGGGTGTGCATACCATCTTGAGAAAGCAGTCTGGTTTACTTTTGTCCTTGAAATTTTTTCCGGGAGACATTCCACGGGCTCTTTGTATGATATCTGCCAAAACAGAAGAGGCATATGATACAAGATAAATTCCGAAAAAACTACCTAACTTTTTTCATGATGCAAGAGAGATTTATTTTACGAGCCAATTGAAACAGAACATTTGTGAGACTATTCCAGCAAATTCATTTTTATATTGACATTTCTATCAATTATCATTAGCAAGTAGGCAGTCCACTCAATATTTGACCATAAATTCCCTCTCAAATAAATGATGGGCGTATAATTTTGGTTTACCTGACTTTGCCAACGATTCAGGCTCCAATTTCTCCCGCTTATGATATAAAATCCTATACTTAGGCTGATCAATTACTTCGTTTTGAGGAATCGCCACATCTGGACCTTTAGGAAAGTATTTTGGATTGATCTGATATAATGCACTCCACAAAGACAGCATCCACGGATCAAGAGTTCCTTCATACCTGAAAATAACAAATATACCAAAACTGAAATAGTATTCTAACACTGGGCTTATAGTGGTAAAGCAGAAACAGTAAGGAAGTGAATATGATATCTTCAACTGATCAAATGGTTCATTTGATGTCAAAGAATGTTATGTAAAAGCAGGATCAAATTTGAGAGAATATTTATATATCTTAATATATATACCGTATCATACCCTGATGGGTGTTGATCATCTCCCAGACCTTTTTCAATGATGGTTGTGGCCCCAAGATCTGATAATCTTTTGTCTAGCTTCTTTGCTACAAACTAAAGCCATCCAGAAAAAAAAATAACTAGGCCATGAATTTGTGCCAAAGAAGATTAACTCAGACAAATCTCAAGATTTCTGGAAATGAGAATTCTTTTTTTCAAGAAGAAATAACCCAAAATGAAAAGGACAATGATAAGTTTGTAATATAATTCTTCCTCAGTAAAGCCTAATTATTTCACACTGGAGTGGAATACATCAAAACAAAACCGGAAGAGCCCAACATGTATGTTAAAACAATGTGAAACGGAATATAAAGAGGCAGATGCACTTACGTTGTACTTCTGGTAACCAGAATCACCTAGTCCAAACACAGTATAGCGAACTCGTCGCAGCCAATAATTTCCCAGATTTCTTTGAAGAAGAAACCTCCAAAATGCCTTCAGTGATTGAAAAAGACAATGAACAATAAGCTACAATAACTATTGAGTTTTTTCAGGACGAAGTAAATACATGTTGACAAAATTTTGCAAGAATTCCAACGAACCTTGAAGGAATCAGGAGAGTCTCCTTGCCCTGTAGTTGAGACAACAAAAACAACAGCCTCCTCTTGAGCTAAGGAACTCTGCAGATTACGCATATGGTAACTTGATCAAAAATCTTATTTATGTCACCACTAGAGAGTTTGTGAAATCCCAATGTTTGACTAAAATTGCAATCTAACCAACTCAAATCTAGTAGCTGATTATTGGTGTGGTAAGGTTTTCGCATCATACAAACGAAGGAGACAATGTTCAGACAAAGTAAAAAATCAAATTGATTACTAAACAACATACCGTATCAAATTCGTCGGTGGAGATGATAGATGCTGCACATCCACGACGTTCTGCTTCGCGGCCAATACGCTCTGCCGCATCAAGAGCGTTTCCGGTCTGAGAAGCATACAATACAAGCAGCTTCCTCAGCTTTTCTCCCATCGCCACCACTTCACCGCCCGCCCGCCGCCGATTGAGAGAATCTGAAGCTCCGCTCGCCCGATGATTTTAAATAGAAAAAGCTGAACCGAAATTGAGCCAAATCTCAAATTGAACCGAAGACTCCGGTTATCCCAATTCCAGTTATCCAATTTTGCAGATAATCTAAAATCACTAACTTCATAATTCTGGACCAATCAAAATTGGTAAAGGTAAAGTGTATTTCTCAAAAAAACAATTAAACAATTATAGTTATCTCACGAATTACATAAAACCTCTATAAATTAATATTCGATAAATAAATAATTTTTTTAAATGAAAAAATTATTCTGATTCCGAGTTGAGCTAATGTAATAATTAACATATTTCAATAAAATAATAAGATAATATATTTTTTAAAATCTCTATGTAAATATATGGTCTCATTAATAATTATATAAATTTATGGTATATATATAAGATATTTTAGTGAAATATGATTGTACGGTTGTTTACTAAGTTTGTTTGTTGGAGTTTATCTTTATTTTTTCCTAAAATATTATAAATATTTGATATTATTTTCTTGAATTGCATCAAAAATATATAATATATATATATGTGTAATAATAATTTTTTAATATATAAATGCACTAAAATATATTGAAATATTATTTTTGTTTTTCTATTTTCTTTATAACTTTTTTTAAATTTGAAAAAACTTTCTATAAACTATTAATTTATCGATTAATTAATAATTTTTATAAATTAATAAAAAATTTCGGTTTCAATATTATTAATTTATAGAAATTTTACTGTAGAATATTTCATTAAAATAGTAAATAAGAATTAATTAACTAAAGAATTTTCTCAATATTTTCCTGATTTTGAAAGCAAAGAATAGAAAAAATAAAAACGAAGAACTAACATCGTCTTCTCCACAGAGTCTTCTTTCACCGCCTTTGATTCTTACTTATAAACCCTTTCATCGTGTATCTCCAGAAACCTTTCCTCATTGTCCCACGAACTCTCCTTCTTTCTCTTCGCCAGAAATGGCAGATGACTTGGCGAATCTCTGCCGATTTCTCATCGACGAGGCCTCTCTTCCCTCGTTGTCATCTTCGGCATCCTCAGATCTCTTTTCTCGCCGTGTACGCTCCGATGATTCAATCAAGCGTGGTCTCCGTTATTTCTATCTCCTCCTTCGATGGGCTATCGCTCCGATCGGCGGAAATGATGACTCCTCCGGCAAGCTACGGTTTGAGACCTGGTCCGATTCACAGCTTCAAGCACTTGTCTCAATATCTCAGGCGATCCTTCTACTATCGCGATCTCTGTTAGGTACTGACTTGACGCTGAATAATTTAAATCAAGGTTTGGGTCTGTATAAATTACTTACCGATTCTTCGATTATAGTTCGTCTTCCACTCTGAGCTTTTTTTTTTGTTACCCTAGAAGAGTTAGTAAGCAGTGATAGCCTTGAATCATTTTCCTTACTGGTTTACTGTTTTTGTGGTGTATCTCAGTGGACCAGCTCGAACCAATAGTTTTGGGTGTCATCCAGGAGGTGATGGAATTCTCTCTCAGCTTCTTGGAGAAGTCGAATTTTAGGCAAAATGATCTGAAAATGGAGGTTTGTTCTTTGTTTTTATAAATGCATTACCCACGTTCTTTACATCAATTTGTGATAGAGGTTTCGTAGGGAGGTCTTTGATGGTGGATCTGGTTCTCCCCCTTCGTCATGATTTGAATGTTTATCTGTTGGTCTTATGTAGTACACTGGCTAAGTTTAGGAGATCTGCTTGATGACCTCGTTTGAGCATAGACATACCTTCTAGAGAATTTACTCTACTGTGTTTGATAAGGCCTTTGAATTCGTTTTATAAGTCTTTATCATGTGTTTGGTTTCATTTAGCATTTCCATGAGGGGTGCTTATAGTGGGGTTACGGTCTACTTCCATTACCCAAAAAGTTGTGGGCGTTTGAACTTGTTTTCTAACTTTGTTTCTACCAAGTTTGTTTTTTTAGTAATCTCTCCAAATGCTTTTTTGAATCAGATGAACATGGAAATACTTTTGGAGATTGCTTGTTTTGATGGAAGTGAGAAACAATATGATATAGTGCCAGCTGTCTCCCCCGCTGAAGTTGCAGAACTGTGGCCAGCGTTTTCTGCCGACCATGATAGTACGGAATTATATAGCCTTGTGAAATGTACTTTTCAAGGTATTGTTGCTACCAACCCACTCAGCAATATGTTTTCTTACTTCAAATTTATCTGATGATCTTTATACCCTTTGACATATCAAGCAGGTGGCAGGTGTTCAAATGAAGAGAAGCCAGTTGACCGGCTTCTTATCACGCTGATGTCTGAATGCATTGAATCTGATGTCCAGACGCAGTCAGTAGGCAAGCCCGCTTACCAACAAGACTGTGGAAACCTGCATCCCTTGACTCGACACCTGGCAGTTGTTCACCTTGGCTGTGTTTGTCGTCTGATTATGGTCTGCAATGAGCTTGTTCAATTGCCAAGTGTGTTAGACGAGAAGACGGTGGATCAAGTTTTCCTTGATAAATTATCTTTCTGCTTAAGAATTATGAAGCTGCTTGGGAGTCTTTCCAAAGATGTTCAAAGTATAGAAAACGACGGTTCATTGTTACAAGCAATAGCTTCATTTACTGAGTCTCTTCCTAAGCTGTTTAGGGTTTTTTTTGAATTCACCAACCACACTGCTACAGAGGGTAATCTTGAGAGTCTCTCTCTTGCACTGGTGGAGGGATTTCTTAATCTTGTCCAACTCATTTTTGGCAAGAGCAGTGTTTTTCAGAATGTCCAGGCATTTTTATCAGCTTCTATTGTGAACAATCTAGATGCCTCAGTGTGGAGATATGATGTGTCCTCTTCTCATTTGATACCTCCACTTGCTTACTTCCCTAGGTCTGTCATCTATACATTGAGACTCATTCAGGATCTTAAGAGACAGCCATACCATATCCAAGATCTGAGGGTTTTGGACTCAGATGTCAATGACAATGCCAATTCCTCTATTGATTCTGTTTATTTCCAGCTGCGCCAGGAGAAGATCCCGTTGCTCGAGGGCTTCACGGTCGAGGATACAATGAGAGTGATATTTCCTTCATCAAGTCAGTGGGTGGACAACTTCTTCCATCTGGTTTGCTTACTCCATCGTGAAGGAGTAAAATTACGACCAAAAGTAGAGAGGACATATTCCAGTTTAAGGTCCAACAGTTTTGCAGAAGTTGAAAGCCAAATTTCTCATGATGATGAAGCGCTGTTTGGAAACTTGTTTTCTGAGGGCAGTCGTTCTCTGTGTTCCGTAGAACCAAATGATCAACCACCCGTTTCCGTCAGCAGCAATTTACCATTGCAAGCTGCAAAGGAACTGTTGAGCTTTCTTAGAACGTGCATCTTTTGTCAAGAATGGGTTCCTAGTATATACAGAGATGGATGTGAAAAGCTTGATACTTGTCACATTGATATCCTGCTCAATATAGTAGGCTGTAGTATTGAAGACAAGGCTTCTGATGGTGATTGTATGCTCCAAGATGAAGGAAATCCGGGACATGTTGCCTTTGAGCTGTTACTCAATCTCTTAAGAAGTCGTGCTCTGTCTGATTCTCTTGAGTCGTACCTTTTTCAGCAAATTATTCTTGTTGAAAATGGCGACTTCAACTATAATGATAAGACTCTGGCATTGTTGGCTCACACTCTTCTTTGTAGGCCGGGCTTGGCTGGGGCTCAGTTGAGAGCCAAAATCTATGATGGTTTTGTTAGTTTTATTACCGAGAGAGCAAGAGGAATATCTGCTGAAGGTTTGAGTCTAAAGGAGTTGACTGCGTGTCTTCCCACTGCTTTCCATATTGAGATTCTTCTTATGTCTTTCCATTTATCAAATGAAGCAGAAAAGGCAAAATTCTCAAATCTTATTGCTTCGTGTCTGCAGAAAGTTGATATCCCGTCAAGAATACGTGATGGTCTTCAGCTGTCCTGTTGGGCAATGCTGATATCTAGGTTGTTAGTGCTGTTGCACCATATGTTGCTGCATCCAAACACATGCCCAACATCATTAATGCTAGATCTAAGGTCTAAACTGAGGGAAGTCCGTAGCTGTGGTAGTAATTTGCATGTAACCGTTGGTGATCATTTATCCTCTTGGGCGTCTCTTGTAGCAAGGGGTATTACTGATTCATGGGCTGAAGAGGAGTCAGTCAGCCATCTGATGAGTCAAATGATTGACTTTTCCCCATATCCTCCTACATTTCAGAATGATATGTCTGCTGCCAAAACCCTAAACTTAGATTATGAAATTTTATCTGCAAGTTTGTCCCGGGTTTTGGGGTTGTGGAAGGGGATGAAGGCAGGAAAAGTGGAAGACCTGATAGTGGAAAGATACATTTTCATACTTTCTTGGGATATTGCTCGTATTAATTGTGCATTGGATAGTCAGCCTTCCTTGCATATTAACTACCAGAACTTGGACATATCTAGCTCTGTGGATCTCATCTGCACCAGTCATTTTCTTACAGGCGCCTCCAATGTTGTTGGTAAGAATATCGAGTTGAGAAATATTCTGATCGGTGTTTTAAATCAGCTCCAGGCAGCACCTGAGCATGTTGTTGAGGATTTGGGTTGGGATTATATCCGTGAGGGATCATGGCTCTCTCTTCTGTTGTACTTTCTTAATGGTGGCATCTGGAGTTATTGCAAGAAAAATTCATGTTCAGAAATCAATCCCTTCTGGAGGGAGTGCATATCTGTTGACGGCAAGTATATTGCAGCTGCAGAAGACTTGCTCGCTTACTTGATGGAGACTGGTGACGTTGCAGAATTGCTGAGAATGCTTTCATCATTGGTTAGCAAATATTTACGAGTGTACAAGAAAGCTTTTCTTGCAACTTTCAGTACTTGGAATCATCATGGACATAGTTCACCTTCTCTACTACTTCTCAAGCATACTCAATTTGGTAAAAGTCTCCAAGCTGAATATGCAAAGATAGGTGACAATTCTCTCGATCTTCAGTGCATTTTTTATCTGTCAAAACTGGATGCCCTGGGTGATGGAAGAGGCTCGGGTGTTTTATGGAAAGTCTTTTGGGAATTTATGGTACATGGGTTTCCCACTAGTCTTCAAACTTCTAGTGTGATTCTTCTTTCATGTATTCTAAGCATAAGATGCATTGTGCTGACAATAAATGGTTTACTCAAGCTGGGCAATTCAAAAGAAAAGTTTGGGGCAGATACTCGTGTGCTTCATCAGATACTTGATTCTATCATGATTATTAAGTTTGATCAGGTATTTGAAAGCTTTCATGGGAAATGTGAGGAGATCCATCAAAATATATGTGCCATGTTGCAACTTCCAGATTTGACGGAGTTGTTCCTGATGAAAGACATGGAGGGGTTTGTAAGAGATATCAGTGCTGAGCAGATAGATAGAAGCCATGTGCTTGAAGGGGTGATCACCAAGATCGTAGATGTTATGGACAGTCTAAGCAAGGATTCTTCGAGATCTAATATTTTCAAATTTTATCTTGGTGTAGATGCAGTCTCTGAGAACACCAGAGAATTCTATCAGTTGCAACGCGGAGATCTGTCTGTTTTTATTGACTCATTGGACTACTGCTCCTTGGAACCAGTAAACATAAAAGTACTCAACTTCCTTGTTGACCTCTTGTCTGTGGCTCTATCCCCCGAGCTCAGGAGAAAAGTACAACAAAAATTTATTGACATGGATTTAATAACTTTGTCTGGGTGGCTGGAGAGAAGACTGTTGGGTTCCTTCATTGAGGAAATAGATGGGAAAAGGACTGCAAAAGGAAACTCTCTTCCTTTCAGAGAGGCAGCAATGAATTTTATTAATTGTCTTGTGTCATCTACTAACGACCTGCAGACTAGAGAGTTACAGAACCATTTATTCGAGGCCATGCTGATCTCCCTTGATACCGCATTTCTCTCATTTGATATCCATATGGCTATGTCATATTTTCATTTTGTTCTTCAATTTGCAAGGGAAGACAACCTGATGAAGATGATTCTAAAGAGAACCATAATGCTGATGGAGAAGCTTACTGCCGATGAGAAGTTGTTTCCTGGTTTGAAGTTTCTTTTTGGTGTGATAGGCACCTTGTTGAGCAACCGTTCTCCAAGTCATGGAGAGAGTTCGTGTGGAAAGTCCTTGGCGAGTAATAAGAATACTGCAACAGGTCCTTTGGTTCCAAAACTTTCAGGAACAGTGAAAAAATCTGAAACATTGGCTCTCCCGGTGGATCAAGAAGGAAGCTCAATATCACTTGAATGCGATGTCACTTCTGTTGATGAAGATGAAGATGATGGAACATCTGATGGTGAAGTGGCCAGCTTAGACAAGGAAGATGAAGAAGATTCCAACAGTGAGAGGTACCTTGCCTCAAAAGTCTGCACTTTTACTTCCAGTGGCAGTAATTTCATGGAACAACACTGGTATTTTTGTTACACCTGTGACCTTACTGTGTCCAAAGGTTGCTGTTCTGTCTGCGCAAAAGTTTGCCACCGGGGTCATCGTGTTGTCTATTCAAGATCGAGTCGGTTTTTCTGTGATTGTGGAGCTGGAGGTGTTAGGGGAAGCAACTGCCAGTGCTTGAAGCCTCGTAAATTCAGTAGCATTGGAAATGCTCCAGCTCGTGGTACTAATAATTTCCCATCTTTTTTACCTTTGTCGGAGGATGCAGATCAGCTTGCAGAAAGCGATTCAGATGTGGAAGAAGATGGTTTCGGGGAGGAAAATCACGTTGTGTTATCTATCCCTAAGGAAACTCAGTATAAGATGTCAGTGCTACTAGAAGAGCTCGGCATAGAGGACCGAGTGCTGGAACTTTTCTCTTCTTTGCTTCCGTCTATCACTAGCAAAAGAGACTCTGGCCTTTCGAAAGATAAGCAGGTCAGTCTCGGGAAAGACAAGGTTCTTTCATTTGACGAAGATCTCTTGCAGCTAAAAAAGGCATATAAAAGTGGGTCACTTGACTTGAAAATAAAGGCTGATTATGCTAATTCAAAGGATCTTAAATCTCTTTTAGCCAATGGTTCCCTTGTCAAGTCTCTCCTGAGTGTTAGTGTTCGGGGTCGCCTTGCAGTTGGAGAAGGTGATAAAGTTGCTATATTTGATGTTGGACAGCTAATAGGACAAGCCACAATTGCACCCATAAATGCAGACAAGGCCAATGTTAAACCACTTTCCAGGAATATTGTTCGTTTTGAGATTGTGCATCTTGCATTCAACCCAGTCGTGGAGAATTATCTTGCTGTTGCAGGCCTTGAAGATTGCCAGATACTTACTTTGAATCATCGAGGTGAAGTCACAGACAGGCTTGCTGTTGAGCTTGCCTTGCAGGGTGCATACATCAGGCGTATAGACTGGGTTCCTGGTTCACAGGTTCAGTTACTGGTCGTTACAAACAAATTCGTGAAGATTTATGATCTATCCCAGGATAGCATCAGTCCAACACAATACTTCACTTTGCCAAATGACATGATTGTGGATGCTACCGTCTTTGTTGCTTCTCGTGGAAGGGTTTTCCTTCTTGTTCTTTCAGAAGAAGGGAATCTGTACAGATTTGAACTATCTTGGGGCGGAAATGCAGGTGCAACACCACTTAAGGAAATTGTTCAGATTATGGGAAAGGATGTTACTGGAAAGGGTTCATCTGTCTATTTCTCTCCAACATATCGACTGCTTTTCATCTCTTATCATGATGGAAGTTCTTTTATGGGTCGACTCAGCTCAGATGCAACATCCTTAACTGAGACATCTGGCATGTTTGAGGAGGAATCAGATTGTAAACAGAAGGTGGCTGGACTGCATCGTTGGAAAGAGTTGTTGAGTGGCAGTGGTTTATTTATTTGCTTCTCCAGCGTAAAGTCAAATGCTGCCTTAGCTGTGTCTATGAGGGGTGATGAAGTGTGTGCACAGAATCTCCGTCACCCGACAGGATCATCTTCCCCAATGGTCGGAATAACTGCATACAAACCTTTGTCAAAAGACAATGTTCACTGTCTTGTTCTGCATGATGATGGTAGCCTTCAGATTTATTCTCATGTTCGGAATGGAGTTGATGCTGACTCAAATTTCACTGCTGAAAAAGTTAAAAAGTTGGGTTCTAAGATACTTAACAACAAAGCCTATGCTGGTGCAAAGCCGGAGTTTCCCCTGGATTTCTTTGAGAAGGCATTTTGCATTACAGCAGATGTGAGACTTGGTAGTGATGCTATTAGAAATAGTGATTCCGAGGGAGCGAAACAGAGCTTGGCATCTGAGGATGGCTTTATTGAGAGCCCTAGTCCCATGGGCTTCAAGGTATGGTTGGGTTGCAGTAATAAGTTTTCTGTACTCTGTTTAAATATTACTCCTTATATTTTCACCGTATAATTATTGATTATATGGGTTGCTATTGTACTCTGTTTAAATATTACTCCTTCTCTCTTTCAGATTTCAGTCTCCAATCCAAACCCTGATATTGTTATGGTTGGCATCCGCATGCATGTGGGTACTACATCAGCAAGCTCTATACCTTCAGAAGTGACCATTTTTCAGAGATCGATTAAGATGGATGAGGGCATGAGGTGCTGGTATGACATCCCATTTACAGTGGCTGAGTCACTTCTAGCTGACGAAGATGTTGTAATCTCTGTTGGGCCGACTACTAGTGGGACTGCACTTCCCAGAATAGACTCGCTTGAAGTGTATGGTCGAGCTAAAGATGAATTTGGCTGGAAAGAGAAAATGGATGCTGTGCTAGATATGGAAGCTCGTGTGCTTGGTCATGGTTTGCTTCTTCCAGGCTCTAGTAAAAAGAGAGCGTTGTCACAGTCTGCGTCTATTGAGGAGCAAGTGATTACCGATGGTCTTAAGCTCCTATCAATCTTTTATTCAGTTTGTAGGCCACGGCAAGAAGTGGAGCTTAGCGAACTCAAATGCAAACAGCTACTGGAGACGATTTTCGAAAGTGATAGGGAAACCCTGTTACAAACTGCAGCTTGCTGTGTTTTGCAGTCTGTCTTTTCAAGAAAGGAGATATACTACCAGGTAATGCTCCTACCAATTCAGTATTGCATGTTCAGTTGCTATTTTTGAGCGCAGATATGCCTTAAATATGTCTGTTGTCTGTGGCATTGATTTATCTGTTGCTGTAGGTCAAAGATACCATGCGACTTCTTGGAGTTGTCAAGGTGACCTCTATTATATCTTCAAGGTTGGGCATTTCTGGTACTGGAGGTTCGATTGTTGAAGAGTTTAATGCTCAGATGCGGGCGGTGTCAAAAATAGCTTTGACCCGTAAATCAAATTTCTCCGTTTTCCTGGAGACCAATGGTATATACCCATTCTGTTGTTATCTTACAGTCTATCTATCTGCATTTATAGTCCACACACATTTTTGTTTCTTTTACCGTTGTATTAGGTAATATGAGCAGCTGTTTATCTTACAAATATTGTCTTCTTTTGATATGGCTTTGTTTATGAGATATGTTTGTTTTGTAGGTTCTGAAGTAGTGGATAATCTGATGCAAGTGCTATGGGGAATTTTGGAGTCGGAGCCACTTGATACACCGACTATGAACAACATCGTGATGTCCTCCGTTGAACTAATCTATAGCTATGCGGAGTGTTTGGCATCTCAAGGAAAGGACACAGGGGTTCATTCTGTAGCACCTGCTGTTCAGTTACTGAAAGCACTTATACTCTTTCCTAATGAGTCTGTGCAAACATCCAGCAGGTTTGTTCTTCTGTATGTTTTTTATATTCTGTTCTCTTAGATATGCACCAGTCTTCTAACTAAGTTTTTTTACAGCTTGGCCATATCATCAAAATTACTTCAGGTTCCTTTCCCAAAGCAAACAATGTTGACAACAGATGATTTGGCAGAAAATGTTACAACTCCTTCGGTGCCTATCAGAACAGCTGGTGGAAATACGCATGTCATGATTGAGGAGGATTCTATAACTTCATCTGTTCAATACTGCTGTGATGGCTGCTCCACCGTCCCTATACTGAGAAGAAGGTGGCATTGCACTGTTTGTCCAGATTTTGATTTATGTGAGGCATGCTATGAAGTGTTAGATGCAGATCGTCTACCACCACCACACACTAGAGATCATCCCATGACAGCAATTCCAATAGAAGTGGAATCACTTGGTGCAGACACCAATGAGATTCAGTTCTCTGCGGATGAAGTAGGTATTTCAAATATTTTGCCGGTGATAACCAATAGTGTCCCACAAGCTTCCACTCCCTCAATCCATGTCTTGGAACCTGGTGAATCTGCAGAGTTTTCTGCCTCAGTGACTGATCCTGTTTCTATCTCAGCTTCAAAGCGAGCCGTAAATTCTTTAATTCTCTCTGAGTTTCTCCAAGAGTTGAGTGGATGGATGGAAACAGCATCCGGTCTTCAAGCTATACCTGTCATGCAATTGTTCTACAGATTATCATCTGCCATTGGTGGAGCCTTCATGGATAGCTCAAAGCCCGAAGAAATAAGCTTGGAAAAATTAATTAAATGGCTTTTGGGGGAAATCAATCTTAGCAAACCGTTTGCTGCGTCCAATCGCTCTTCCTTTGGGGAAATAGTGATTCTTGTGTTTATGTTTTTCACCTTGATGCTTCGGAGTTGGCACCAGCCTGGCAGTGATGTCAGTAGATCAGGCGGAGTTACAGATGTACATGATCGGAGGAGTGTCCAGAGCTCCACTGCAGTTGCTTCCCAGTCTACTTTAGATGTTCAAGAGAGAGATGACTTTGCGTCTCAGCTAGTTCGAGCGTGCAGTTGCCTCAGGAACCAAGAGTTTGTTAATTATCTAATGAACATACTTCAGCAGCTGGTTCATGTTTTCAAGTCCCGTGCTGCCAATGCTGAAGCACGTGGATCAAGCTCTGGTTCTGGTTGTGGAGCCATGCTCACAGTCAGAAGAGATTTACCTGCGGGTAACTATTCCCCCTTCTTTTCAGATTCATATGCAAAAGCCCATCGAGCAGATTTATTTGTGGACTATCACAGGTTGCTACTTGAGAATGTGTTTCGCTTAGTTTATACCTTGGTTAGGCCTGAAAAACAAGAGAAAATGGGAGAAAAAGAAAAGGTTTACAGGAATGCTTCTTCTAAAGATTTGAAGCTGGACGGTTTCCAGGATGTTCTGTGCAGCTATATTAATAACCCTCATACAGCTTTTGTTAGGAGATATGCTAGAAGGCTGTTTTTACACCTTTGCGGAAGCAAAACTCAGTACTACAGTGTCCGAGATTCGTGGCAGTTTTCCAATGAAGTGAAAAACCTATACAAGCATGTTGAAAAGTCTGGTGGTTTTGAAAACAATGTTTCGTATGAAAGGAGTGTGAAGATTGTGAAGTCGCTTTCTACAATTGCTGAAGTTGCTTTAGCACGGCCTCGGAACTGGCAGAAGTACTGTCTCAGACATGGAGATTTTCTGTCTTTCCTCCTGAGTGGCGTATTCCATTTTGCAGAAGAGTCTGTTATCCAGACACTTAAACTCCTCAATTTGGCCTTTTATCAAGGAAAAGATGTGAGCAGTTCAGTGCAGAAAGCTGAACCAAGTGATGTCGTGACAGGCTCAAACCGATCAGGATCTCAGTCGGTGGATTCAAAAAAGAAGAAAAAAGGTGAAGATGGGCATGATTCTGGTTTGGAAAAATCATACGTGGATATGGAAGGAGTGGTAGATATCTTCAGTGCCAAGGGCGGAGATCTTTTGAGGCAGTTTATTGATTTCTTTCTACTGGAATGGAATTCGAGCTCTGTTCGCACTGAAGCAAAGTCTGTTATTTATGGCTTGTGGCATCATGGTAGACACTCGTTCAAAGAAAGTCTATTAGCAGCTCTTTTACAGAAGGTTAGATACCTGCCAGTATATGGTCAGAACATTGTTGAGTACACAGAACTTGTCTCCTTGTTGCTCGGAAAGACTCCAGAAAACAACTCAAAGCTAGCAATTAACGATCTTGTAGATCGTTGCCTGAACACTGACGTGATAAGGTGCTTTTTTGAGACGCTACATTCTCAGAATGAACTCATTGCCAATCATCCAAACTCCCGTATATACAGCACTCTTAGTAATCTTGTGGAATTTGATGGTTATTATCTTGAGAGCGAACCTTGCGTTGCCTGCAGTTCTCCTGATGTGCCATATAGCAAAATGAAGCTTGAAAGTTTGAAATCTGAGACAAAGTTTACTGATAACCGTATCATTGTGAAATGTACTGGGAGTTATACGATACAGTCTGTGACCATGAATGTTCATGATGCACGAAAATCAAAGTCGGTGAAGGTCCTAAACTTGTATTACAACAATCGCCCTGTCTCGGATTTATCAGAGCTTAAAAACAATTGGTCACTGTGGAAGCGTGCCAAGAGTTGCCATCTGTCTTTTAACCAAACTGAACTGAAGGTGGAATTTCCTATTCCAATCACTGCTTGTAACTTCATGATCGAGTTGGATTCCTTCTATGAAAATCTTCAGGCGTTATCTCTTGAACCATTGCAGTGCCCTCGATGCAGTCGACCTGTTACTGACAAACATGGTATTTGCAGCAACTGCCATGAGAATGCTTATCAGTGCAGACAATGCCGCAATATTAACTATGAAAACTTGGATTCTTTCCTTTGCAACGAGTGTGGTTATAGCAAGTACGGGAGGTTTGAGTTTAACTTCATGGCAAAACCAAGCTTCATATTTGATAATATGGACAATGACGAAGATATGAAGAAGGGATTGACTGCTATAGAGTCTGAGTCTGAAAACGCTCATAGGAGATATCAGCAACTCTTGGGCTTCAAGAAGCCGCTTCTGAAGATAGTATCTAGCATCGGTGAAACTGAAATAGATTCACAGCACAAGGACACTGTCCAGCAAATGATGGCGTCTTTACCTGGTCCCTCATGCAAGATAAACCGCAAGATCGCACTTTTGGGTGTATTGTATGGTGAGAAGTGTAAAGCTGCTTTTGATTCTGTCAGCAAAAGTGTACAAACACTGCAGGGGCTTCGTCGAGTTTTGATGAGTTACCTCCATCAGAAAAATTCAAATTTTTCATCAGGTGCTTCAAGATGTGTGGTCTCAAAGACCCCAAACAACTGTTATGGTTGTGCCACTACATTCGTCACTCAATGTCTTGAGATTCTTCAAGTGCTGTCGAAGCATCCAAGGTCTAGGAAACAACTTGTTGCAGCTGGTATCCTGTCCGAGTTGTTTGAAAACAATATTCACCAAGGTCCGAAAACAGCCCGTGCTCAAGCTAGGGCAGCTCTTTCTACGTTCTCGGAGGGTGATCTGAATGCAGTGAATGAGTTAAACAATCTGGTACAGAAGAAAATAGTGTACTGCCTTGAACACCATCGTTCCATGGACATTGCGCTTGCCACGCGTGAAGAGATGTTATTGCTTTCAGAAGTATGCTCTCTCAGTGATGAATTCTGGGAGTCAAGACTGCGCCTTGTTTTTCAGCTACTATTTTCTTCCATTAAATTGGGTGCTAAACATCCTGCTATATCAGAGCACATAATACTTCCTTGCCTTAAGATTATTTCTGTGGCATGTACACCTCCAAAACCAGATACGTCAGAGAAAGAACTAACTATGGGAAAACCTGCTCCTGCAGTGCAGGCTAAGGATGAGAATGCTGCTGGCACTTTAAAGTATCCGTCAGAAAGCGAAGAAAATAACTCGGATGTATCTCAGAAAACGCGAGACATCCAGCTTGTGAGTTATTTGGAATGGGAGAAAGGGGCATCATATCTCGACTTTGTGAGGAGGCAATATAAAGCCTCTCAGTCAATTAGAGGTGCTAGCCAAAAGTCTAAAACCCACAGATCAGATTTTTTGGCACTTAAATATACACTTAGATGGAAACGACGCACTAGCAGGACATCTAAAGGTGGTTTACAGGCATTTGAGCTCGGTTCTTGGGTCACAGAGCTTATTCTTAGTGCATGTTCTCAATCTATCAGGTCTGAGATGTGCACGCTGATTAGTTTACTCTCTGCCCAAAGCTCACCTAGGCGCTACAGGCTGATCAACTTGCTGATAGGCTTGCTTCCTGCTACGCTTGCAGCAGGTGAAAGCAGCGCAGAATACTTTGAACTGCTCTTCAAAATGATCGAGACACAAGATGCACTTCTATTCTTAACTGTTCGGGGTTGTTTGACGACGATCTGTAAATTGATCTCCCAAGAGGTGGGAAACATAGAATCTCTAGAAAGGAGTCTTCAAATAGACATTTCACAGGGATTTACCCTCCACAAGCTCTTAGAACTCCTTGGGAAGTTCTTAGAGGTCCCAAATATTCGATCCAGGTAAGTTTCTCATTGTTAAGTCTATTGATCTTATATTGACTTCTTCGTACCTGTCTAATATTTGAGTGTGGCAGATTCATGCGAGACAATTTGATGTCTCATGTTCTGGAGGCCCTCATTGTAATCCGTGGCTTGATAGTGCAAAAGACGAAGCTTATAAATGATTGCAACAGACTCCTAAAAGATCTTCTTGATGGGCTTCTGCTTGAAAGCAGTGAAAATAAACGACAATTCATCCGTGCCTGTGTTTCTGGTCTGCAAACCCATGCAGAGGAGAAAAAAGGACGTACCTGTTTGGTAAGAAGGAATATCATTCTGACCTCAGTATCCTCTTCAGATATTATTTTTATGGAGATGTTCACCACTTTACAGTTTCTATTCTTCTTTTTAGACTTCTGGATTTTAGGGTATTTATATACACTTTTTTTGAGTATTAAAAGTATTTTGAACAGTCTATATAGCTGATATTCTTTCAAATTTCGTATCCTGGAAATCATCTTCATAGACATCACTTGGAATTGTCGAGATTTTATTTTTTATATCCAATATATATCTTTGACTAGTATTTTGACCATTTCAATTGTATCTGCAGTTTATTCTTGAGCAGCTTTGTAATTTGATCTGCCCATCTAAACCTGAGGCTGTGTATATGCTGATCTTGAACAAAGCACACACGCAAGAAGAGTTTATCCGGGGATCTATGACAAAAAATCCATATTCGAGTGCTGAGATTGGCCCACTTATGCGGGATGTTAAAAATAAGATTTGTCAGCAGTTGGATCTGTTAGGTCTACTGGAAGATGACTATGGCATGGAGTTGCTTGTAGCAGGAAACATTATTTCACTAGACCTGAGCATAGCACAAGTTTATGAGCTGGTTTGGAAGAAATCAAATCAGTCTTCTACTTCACTGACCAATTCCGCACTGTTAGCTGCAAATGTAGCTCCCAGCAGGGATTGTCCACCCATGACAGTGACATATAGACTTCAGGTTCGTGACCCCTTTCTAGTAAAGAACTATGCCAAATATGGTTTTGCTGGCCTTCACTTACTGTTAATCCCCAGAAAAAAAAGAACTAGTCATTTCGTGTTTCTGTTTTTGATGACACCACTGCCAAATTCATACACTCCGATTGTTTGGTAAAATATTGGCAGGGGCTGGATGGTGAAGCTACTGAGCCTATGATTAAGGAATTGGAAGAAGATAGAGAAGAATCACAAGATCCAGAGATTGAGTTTGCAATAGCAGGTGCAGTTCGGGAATATGGTGGTCTGAAAATTTTACTTGATATGATCAAGGTAAGCTTCTTTAACTATAAAAGTAAATTGGGACTTAAACTGGGATACTCCTATTTCCTCTCATTTCTCTGTATTTTAACACTGGATAGACCTTAGTCTCCTAGTGCACTTTTAGATACAGCGTAAATGAGCTTAAAAGAAGAATAGTTATTTAAGTATATTACCGAAGTGGCTTTCTAAGACATCTGTAACCTATTCCATATAGACTTCGCAAATTGAATTTACATTGCTGACTTTGCAGAGTTTACGTGATGACTTCAAATCCAACCAAGAAGAGATGGTTGCAGTTCTTGATCTCCTAAACCATTGCTGCAAGATTAGGGAGAACAGGCGAGCTTTACTCAGGCTAGGAGCTTTAAGCTTACTTCTTGAAACAGCTAGGAGGGCATTTTCTGTGGATGCTATGGAGCCAGCTGAAGGCATTCTCTTAATTGTCGAGAGTTTGACGCTTGAAGCAAATGAAAGTGACAGCATCAGCGCCGCACAAAGTGCTTTGACTGTCAGTAACGAGGAAACTGGAACTTGGGAACAGGCCAAGAAAATAGTGCTTATGTTCTTAGAAAGGCTAAGCCATCCTTCGGGACTTAAGAAGTCAAGCAAACAGCAAAGGAACACGGAGATGGTTGCCAGAATCTTGCCTTACTTAACATACGGTGAGCCTGCAGCGATGGAAGCACTCATAGAGCATTTTAACCCTTACCTGCAAAACTGGGCTGAATTTGATCTGCTTGAGCAACGCCATGAGGAGGATCCCAAGGACGAGAGCATTACTCAGCAAGCAGCAAAGCAGAGGTTTACTGTAGAGAATTTTGTAAGAGTATCAGAATCTCTCATGACAAGTTCATGTGGAGAGAGGTTAAAAGACATAGTCTTGGAGAATGGTATCATAGCTGTTGCTGTCAAACACATCAAAGAAATTTTCGCTGTCACGGGACAGGCTGGGTTCAAATCTAGCGCGGAATGGCTTTCGGCTCTTAAACTTCCCTCAGTGCCTCTTATTTTGTCAATGTTAAGAGGATTGTCAATGGGGCATTTGCCTACTCAAACATGCATAGACGAGGGAGGGATTCTACCCATACTTCATGCCTTAGAAGGAGTCGCCGGGGAAAACGAGATCGGTGCAAGAGCTGAAAATTTGTTAGACACACTCGCCGATAAAGAAGGAAAAGGAGATGGATTTCTTGGAGAGAAAGTCCGTGCATTACGAGATGCCACCAAAGATGAAATGAGACGCCGTGCACTAAGAAAGAGAGAGGAACTCCTACAGGTAAATTTTAATAATCATTCTCTCCGAGAGAAACTAAATGTGTAATTTGGTCTTGTGACAATGTTCACCAAGTTTCTCTTTGTAACAGGGACTTGGAATGCGTCAAGAACTAACTCCTGATGGTGGTGAAAGGATTGTGGTTTCTCAACCAATACTTGAAGGTTTTGAGGATGTAGAGGAAGAGGAAGATGGATTGGCTTGCATGGTGTGCAGAGAAGGCTACAAACTCAGACCTACTGATCTATTAGGAGTCTACTCTTACAGCAAACGGGTGAATCTCGGTGTTGGAAATTCTGGAAGCGCACGTGGCGAATGCGTTTACACTACCGTGAGCTACTTTAACATCATTCATTTCCAATGTCATCAAGAGGCGAAAAGAGCCGACACTGCTCTTAAAAATCCAAAGAAAGAATGGGAAGGAGCTATGTTACGTAACAATGAATCTCTTTGCAACTCTCTCTTCCCTGTCAAGGGTCCCTCAGTTCCCTTAGCGCAGTATCTTCGTTACGTTGACCAGTACTGGGATAATCTCAATGCTCTTGGTCGAGCCGACGGAAGCAGACTCCGTCTATTGACATACGACATTGTCCTGGTAAGTTAAAACTTGGCTCTGAAACATGGTTCAATTAGTTTGGTTTTGAAGAAACAATACTGAATTGAACCGAATAAAATTTAGTTTCAGTTAGGTTCGAAAGTATCTTGCTAGTTACTGTGTGATTTGTTAACACATTTTGTTTCCTCTGTAGATGCTTGCTCGGTTTGCAACAGGAGCTTCTTTTAGCGCGGATTGCCGAGGTGGAGGAAGAGATAGCAATTCCCGTTTCTTGCCTTTCATGTTCCAAATGGCCCGTCATCTTCTCGACCAAGGAGGCCCCATGCAACGCACCAACATGGCTAAATCCGTTTCATCCTACATTTCATCATCATCGACATCATCACCATCTACAACAACAGCGCCATCATCGGACTCACGGCCTCTAACTCCTGGATCTCAGCTATCCTCAACTGGAACAGAGGAAACGGTTCAGTTCATGATGGTAAACTCTCTTCTATCAGAATCATATGAATCATGGCTCCAACACCGTAAGGTCTTTCTCCAGCGCGGGATTTACCATACTTTCATGCAACACGCTCACGGTCGGGTAGCTTCTCGCTCTGAGGAATCAACCAGTTCCGGAGGCAAGTCCCAAGATGTGGAAACCTTAACCGGCGATGAACTTCTCTCTATTATCAAACCAATGCTGGTCTACACCGGTATGATAGAACAGCTTCAACAGTTCTACAAAGTAAAGAAACCGGTCCATGTTGAACCGAGCAAAAAAGAAGGTACATCAAGTGGAGTAGAGCTTGAGCCATGGGAGATTGTAATGAAAGAGAAGTTGTTGAACGTGAAAGAAATGGTTGGTTTCTCCAAGGAACTGATCTCGTGGCTCGACGAAATCAACTCTGCAACTGATCTACAAGAAGCTTTTGATATTGTCGGCGTTTTGGTTGATGTTTTGTCCGGAGGAATTACACAATGCGATCAGTTTGTGAGATCAGCGATCGATGTCGGAAATGGAAAAGGCTGAAAAAAGTTTGGCTTCGGGAACAACGAAGAGCTCTGTGTTTTTATTTGGTTAATGTGTCTCTTGTTTCGTTTTACATATTGTGATTGATTGTATTTTAGAGAACTTTCGTTGTTGTAAACATGGAGACACTCATTTTGCTTTGTTATTAATGCAAAACACACACAGATTGCTCTTTCTTTAGTCACGCAGCCATGTAATTTACAAACTCGAAGGTTTTAGCAAGAGTAAAATCCAAAAGATCTTATCATCCAGCAAAATATTTTTATATAATAAATTACCGAATAACAATTTATGTTACAAAAATAAAATCACGCAATGCATACATACATATGTAGAGAGACAGCTATAATTGCTGAAACTTGAGAATGGCACGTCATGCTTAAGGCATTAAGCCACCGACACAACTTTTTTATACTCGTGGGCATATTAATGTTAAATGTCCCTTTTCTACCAATCTTATTTTTGCTTTTTCTTTATTTAATACTACTACTAATAGTTTAACATCCCGAACAATAAAATTAATTAAAGTCTTTTCTTCCCTTTTTTCATTTTTAAAAATGTTCAAACTCAAACACAAACATATTGCATAAAATATATAAATGCTAAATATAACATACAGGATACAACATTTATAACATTTATATTTACATTTATAACCTTTATAAATGTAAATATAAATATAAATGTTAAATGTAACATTTATTTCTTCTTTGTAAACAAAGATTTAACAAAGCCGATTGGGCAAGCGTGAACATCCGAAACACCAAATTACTCAACGGAACTACTCAATATTTTGGCGTTTATTTCTTCTTTGTATATAACATTTATAAATGTTTTATTATATATTATGATCATATTAAACTAGTCCTATACTTCATCAAGTTTAGTTCATTATTAGCCCATGTAGTGCCGAAATTTGTAAATATGTAGACTAATCTATAATGGGTATTTTTAATCGAGAAGAAAAATTATAATGGGATACAGGATACGTGTCTTCGAAATCAAACTATCATTGAATTGAATCTTGATTTGCAATCCAAGTCGGGTGGCACATTTAATTGGAACGCCTCTGGCGTTATGTCCAAAAGGACCAAAACGAAACCCACGTTAATCCACCCAACACATTTACGTTCACACAATCCCACTATTTATTAGTAGTTGATTGACATGGTTTTATTTTCTTTGAATTTTGAAATAAATTTAAAAAATTATTTAAGATGGTACTTATGGTTAAATTGTACATTATTCCTTTTTGGGGGGGGGGGGGGGGGGAGGGGGTCAAAATTTATACATTAGGAATTTATATATTGACAGTTATACTTGCTCTAAAAAATGATACACACATGTGAGTCTCTGACGTTTCTATAAATTGTAACTTGGGAAAATAGTAAAATACAAAAAAGCAAGCAACTCCTGCCAGGTCACGGGCCTTTGTCCTTTATCTCTTTTGGTGAATTTTCTCAATTCTCATATTAACTATGTTTAAAATTTTATTTCTGTTTCTATTTTTTTTGTCCGCAATAGAAAATCTGCTAAAAACATACTACTATACTATGAATTATAGTGACGACATAAAAAATAAAAATAAAATACTATGAATTATAGCTGACGTGAAGTAAAATTAGTTGGGTCTGAATGCAGAAACGAAAGGATTCAGCCATTCAGGTAAGATGTATCTGTCTGTCTTCCTGATAAATCAATCGATTTAAATCATGATGAAAACTAAATGCTATAACGTATATATGATTTTTTTTGTTTGGAATAGCCGTTGTTGTCAATATTCAGAAATCAGATTAAATATCAGAAACCAACGTGTTTTACAATCTATTGAAAAATCTTTTTTTGTCCATGGGCTATCACCGAGAGAGAACCACACAATCTCTTTATATTCATTACATTATTCTACGTACGTTTGCTAAATTCATAATTTCAGGATATTAGTTTCTTATATATAGCCAAAAATAATGATTTCTAACATCTTATTTTCTACATCGGTATATAACCATTTTATAATTACTAGAGTAATTTCACCTTGTTAATTCATGCGTACGTAATGTTTGAATTTTTATTGGTTCTCTCGTATTCCAACAAAAAAAAAAAGTTTATGCTTACTAATTCTGGTGACCGTCACTCATCATTAATCACTAATCAATATAAAAATTATAGATTCCTAAGCAACTTTGAGTAATAAATATTAGTGTGTTTTTTTCTGCTTATGCGTCCACCAAATATTAGTTAAGTTTGGCACTGAACTACCTCATTGGTTTTATTTAATAAAAAAATTGGTTTGAGACGGGAGGACTTGTTGATGTGGTTTAGCTATTACTGAAAATATGTTACTAATCTTTCTAATAAACACTAAAGTACAAATAATGGATTTGGTGATTATAGTATAATTAATTACTGTTTTGGTCAAACAAACTTCAAAGGTTGTAACTTGGGAGACGAAAAAAATAAAATCCAAAAAGGTTAAGAAAGGATCGTATCACATAATCACATACAACGTTCAAGTAAAGTTGAATTCAGGTCGTGATAGGGTTGGAATTACTCGACACTAGTCTAGGATAGAATCTGGTTTTTTTCTTCTTCCTCAAATAAGAAAGATTATGTGAATCTAGACTGATTAAGAATATAAAAACATATTTATTTCTCTAAGGGCAAAAATATGAAACATCTTTAAATGATATATTCTGTGGATTTTAAAATTGTGATTGTAACATTTATGTTATTAATCATTAGTTTCTATTTTTGCCATATAATATGATATTTTTGAATAGTAGACTTCGAGCACTTTAAGACTTAGTTAATGCATAAAAATTAAAAACTTAATAGAAAATATCTATGTCAAAATCTTGATTATTTGAATTTGAATGCCTCTAATTTATTGGCAAAACAAGAAAACAAAAAAAAAACAAATGCGCGTAATTTAAATATTTGTTTCCTTGAAAGAAATTATAAATATAAGAGTATATTTAGGATGGAGCTACATAACAACAATGGCACCAACTGTCTAACACAGAAAAGGTTAACAAAAACGGTCATAAAAAAAAAGACTACCGACAAAAAAAAAAGACAGTTCATTTGTGAATTTGGATCATCTAATTGTGAGAAAGTTCTTATCTTTTGCACATTCTTGTCCTGATCTTCGATCCAGTTTCCGGAATCTGTGGTGATCACCGACCGGATCTAGACGCAAGAATCTCGTTAACAATCTTAACAAGCATTCTCACTCCATCAAAAGTCAAAAGCTTTCTCCTTTCAAGGATCGTCATTGTAGTGTTTCCTCCTTATTTGGAGGTGCCTCCAAGTCTCATCTTTTTTTTTTTTTCTGGGTTCTGGGTTTTACTGCTATTTACTTCACTGTGAGATTTTTAATGGGTTGAG
The DNA here is from genome assembly GCA_963555745.1 of Cardamine flexuosa. Lineage (NCBI taxonomy): Eukaryota > Viridiplantae > Streptophyta > Magnoliopsida > Brassicales > Brassicaceae > Cardamine > Cardamine flexuosa. The sequence goes on along the minus strand of OY743219.1, from coordinate 436,481 downwards.
TTAAGAATTGGGTTTTACTTACTCGTGTCAAATCGAAATTTGTGGTTGACTTAAGGGAGAATCTGGATTTTTTCGAGGAGTCATTAATGATCTTCTGAGAATTCCCTGTTTTTGCGTCTATATTACATTATTTTCCTCACTGTTCAAAATTACATATCATTATTGCAGAGATTCTTATCCGAGAGTTTTCTATTGTATTTTTCTGTGTAAATCTAAGGAAGACTCAAGCTGCACCGTAGATTTGATTCGTCTTCTGCACTTAAAAGATTAGAATCTGTTTGATGAAACTCCTCTGTGTAGGATTTAGTAATGTGTAAAGTGGAGAAGTTTCTATACCATAGGAGATGAAGGTTAAGTTTCTAGGAGATAGCAAGATAGAGAAGTTGAAGAACTCTTTGGTTTCCAAGTCTCGGATGAGCCTATGGATGATTCGGGCTATGACCATATTGTTGCTATGGAGTTGTTTTGTTCATTTGGTTGCTTTGGGAGAGATGTGGGGACCAAGATTATTGAAAGGCTGGCCTTCTTGTTTCAACAATCACCATGATTTCCCAATGGCTGCAGAAATGACTTCTCTTCCCATGAAAATTGCTCTACCACCTAAAAGTAAGTTTCTTTCTGTTTATGTAAGCTTAGCTGCAACACTGTGGGAATGCTAAGCTTTTTTGTTCATCTCAGGGATATATCAGAACAATGGATATCTCATGGTTTCTTGCAATGGAGGACTCAACCAAATGCGAGCAGCGGTAAGATCAGAAACTAATCTTTTTTGGTTTGTTTAAGAATCCTTAATCAATATCTCTTAGCATTTCTCAAGGCTTAATCTTTCTATTGATGTGAAATTCGGACTTTGTTTTCTTTCTTCAGATATGTGATATGGTCACTATTGCAAGATACATGAATGTAACACTTATTGTACCAGAGCTTGACAAGACCTCGTTTTGGAATGATCCAAGGTGGTTATGCCATTCATCTTACTCAGAGCTTCTTTCTGATTTTTATCTTTTACTTCTCTTAAAGTTACTGATTGAAGTTTTATGTGGACAGTGAGTTTAAAGACATATTCGACGTGGATCACTTCATAAGTTCCTTAAGAGATGAGGTTCGTATACTCAAAGAGCTTCCTCCAAGGCTTAAGAGAAGAGTTAGGCTCGGGATGTACCATACCATGCCTCCTATTAGCTGGTCCAACATGTCCTACTACCAAGACCAGGTTATTTTCTTGGTTACACTCAAGAATTCAAGATTAGTCTTTGATTTTACTTTAATGGTTTCTCAACCTAATCCTTGGAAACAGATTCTTCCGCTGCTAAAGAAGCATAAGGTTGTACATCTAAACAAGACTGATACTCGGCTTGCTAATAACGAACTTCCCGTTGAGATTCAGAAGCTGCGATGCCGAGCAAACTTCAACGGGCTTAGGTTTACTCCAAAGATTGAGGAATTGGGTAGAAGAGTAGTCAAGATTCTGAGGGAGAAAGGTCCATTTCTGGTTCTCCATCTACGATACGAAATGGATATGTTGGCGTTTTCTGGTTGCTCACATGGTTGCAACCGTTATGAAGAAGAAGAACTAACAAGAATGAGGTTTTAAAAAAACTATGTCTTCTTGACTCTTAATAGTTAAAAGTTCTGATATTAATATTGATGTTATGATACTTGATGTTGGTTAGATATGCTTATCCATGGTGGAAAGAGAAAGTAATAGACTCTGAGTTGAAGAGAAAAGAAGGTCTTTGCCCATTGACTCCAGAAGAAACTGCTCTTACCTTATCTGCTTTGGGTATTGACCGTAATGTTCAGATTTACATCGCTGCTGGAGAAATATATGGCGGTAAAAGGCGGTTAAAGGCTTTAACAGACGTGTTTCCAAATGTGGTTAGTAGCAAAAAGCATGAGCTTATTACTGTCTAAATTTCCCAATAACTCAATAATCTTTTGATGAAAACAGGTCAGGAAAGAAACTCTACTGGATTCCTCTGATTTGAGTTTTTGTAAGAACCATTCTTCTCAAATGGCTGCTCTTGACTACCTTATCTCTCTCGAAAGTGATATATTTGTTCCTACGTATTATGGGAACATGGCCAAAGTCGTGGAAGGTCACCGCAGGTAAATAACAGTGATTCATTTCATTGTAACTTTTCAACTGTAAAGAATGTTTATTAACGCAACTTCACATATAGGTTCTTGGGGTTCAAGAAGACGATAGAGCTAAACCGTAAGTTCTTGGTGAAGCTAATAGATGAATACTATGAAGGATCGTTGAGTTGGGAAGTGTTTTCATCCACGGTTAAGGCCTTTCACGCTACACGTATGGGAGGTCCAAAGAAACGGCTTGCGATTCCAAATAGACCAAAAGAAGAAGATTACTTCTATGCCAATCCTTATGAATGTCTTCAGCTATTACATGAGAATAATGGCAACTCACTAGAAGAAACCATATGAAACAGATCCACCATTGGTTTCTTTAGAGGAGTAGTGATGCAGGACATGGATGGTTGAATAATGGAGTTATCTATGGGGATTATTATATATTCAATCTTGAAGATTGGGTTTCTTAAACAAGATGAGAAGTTACTTAAGGACTCTTTGGTGTACAGAGATATCTGAGAAGCTTTTAAGTGGATGGAGAAAAAAGGTTGAAAGCTTTCATTGTAAAGTTTGCAAAATTGTCCTTTAGCACCATCATCCTCCATGGGCTTTGCAGTTTTGGTAGCTACTAAATAAATTTACTAAATGCAGCTTAAATTTATGTCACACATTTGTTTTTTTAATTATTATTTATTTTACAAAATTAGTAAGTATTCTATTTTAATTTCTTTCAATCATTGAATTATGGAACAAACTAACAAAATTAGATTGTCACAAATTTAAAACCTTTCAATTTTTATTTAAGGTTAATAACACGGAAAAACAAGAAAAATCTCCAAACAAAAAAATTGTCAAGAAAAATGTAAAAAGCTAAGCTAATTGTCGTGTTAGACGGGAAAAAGGAAAAAGAAGTTTATTTCGTGTTAATACACTTAGGTCAAGGTCTGTATCCTTTGGTCCCGAGTCTTTTGTTGTATTTCTTCTTCAGGTCACATCAATAGCTATCTTCTAAGAAATCAATATAGCCGTTGGAAACTTAGAAGATTGATATGACGACGACCATCTTTGTAATATATAAGCCTATTAATATTAAGTAAAAAAAGTACATTGGTTGAAGCAAAAAAAAAAGTAACAAAACATTATTTTGTGTACATTTTTATATATAGACCTTAATCACGTAATGAACTTGTAAGTTTCTTCAACTATTGACAAAAAAAAGTACATAATGACGACAATGCCTAATTAATTATGAATTGGAGTCCTTTTCCTCCCTTTCATACGTGAAGGATAATCGCCTCTCATTAGATTATCGATTTCTCTTACTGAATCTGTCGAATCTAAGCCTTTTCTTGATCTTTTCTTTGTCTCCGAGTCCATTGCTTTCAAACTTTTCAACTGCGATCAAACATATCAAAACTAGGATTATGAGTATCCCCTGCGTATTTAACCTCTAGAGATATATGTTAACGATCAACCAAAGTTTGATAATAATTAATTAAAAATGGATTTATGTACCTTTCGTCCCATCAAGAGATGCTCACTTCTGCTCACCGTAAGACCGTAATCGGATCCAGTACCTACATCTATATTTGCACTTATAAGTTCTCAAATACAGCATCAGCTTCACATGTTTATATACACCATTATATGTCTAGGTATATATACAAGACACACACATAAAACATAGACACATTATAACATCGTCATCATCATAAGGAAGTGTATAAATATATACCATTATTCTCATCTAACTCAAAATATCAACAAAGAAAAGAAAAATAGAAAACTAAGAGTTTTGTCAATGTACAAACCTCCAAGGGCGAGAGGAAGGTTCATCATCATCATGAGGAAGAGAAACCCTAGAACGAGTGTGATTAACTTCGCATGTATGTTCTTCATCTCTTTCTCAGTATTAAGGAAGTGATTAGGATTTTAATTGATGTGAGTGAAGCTCATAAACATAAGAGTATATATATAGTAGAAGATTCTCGGATATCGAAAAAAGTGAAAGCTAGGGTTTTCCGACATTTCCATAGGCAAGACAAAAAGGCACTTCTCATCGGTAATTGTAAATGCTAGCGAGAAATATAATCTTTCCAGCAACAACATTTCGAAGACTAATCGGTCAAACAAAATTAGAATGGACTTATTCCAGCTTTTCGCCATCTTCTACAAATAAGTTATACATAATTTAGTTACTAATTTTAACTTCTGTTGACTTACGATTGTCGATTTGTGTCGCATGTCTCTATATAGTTTAGATGATTTCATTTCATTTGCAGATTGAACATAAAAAATAATACTCAAATGGTATATCATGCAAACATGTTATGGAAAATAACTGTTTTTATAAGAATGAAGTATGTAAAAGTATTTAGAGAATATCGTATTTTTTTAATTAGGAATTCGGAAATAAAGAACTTAAAATAGCAAGTCCAGAAAGTCGGTACCGACATGGAGTAAAAACTAAAAAAGACAAAGATTTCTCTTGAAAAAATCAAGGAGGCATGGGGAAGTTTTCATGAGTTTAAGTGCCCTAAAGTAACATTGGAGTTTAAGTTAATACTAAATATTTAGTTACTGCTTAGGGTTTCTAAATAAAGTATCATCTTTCATAGTTCCAAAAAACTTTTGTAACCATCGATTTGCTAAAAAATGCTTAGTTTGTACCATATATTACTTAAATTCGTACGAATATATTATAGTATCTTTACGTCGAAGTTGATATATTCTTTTTGAGACACGAGGGCGGGTCCTCCGATTCAATCCTTGTGGCCTTGTGGGTGTGTGCCACTTTAGAATAAGAAAAATAATTTGTTATATTAGATTCACATTCGTTGGATCAGTTCATATTAGTATCAGGGTTTCTATCTTTCCGGTGTGAATAGTTGTATATATACTAATTATTAAGTTGCTCTCAGTTGTTGATAAAATTCGTAAAAAATAACCCAAAAAATGTACAATGAAACCTTATAAACACTTAAAATACTTGCATATATGAGCTGATCAGTCAATCAATACAGACTAAAAACATCCAAACAGAACTTTTTGTTCGTTTATTTTTTACAAAGTTAATTATAAATAGTAAATATAACTTTAATATGGCACTTATACATCAATGACAACGACGTGGCCGTCAATTGTTGATGGGAGGCTTTCTACTTTTTGGTCCTCTGTAGTCCCTAGCCATTAGATTGACAAATACTTCTCCTTCTAATGAGTCATTAGATCCTTGATCCGAGTACTCAAACTCTTTCTTCTTTTTTGGATTGATCGGTTTCGGCAATTGAGTCTTCGGTTTCAAATGTTTTAACTGCGAGTAAAAACAAATCATGATAACACTCTCGCATATGGAAATACTTTGCATGTATACACAACATTAAGAACAAAATGTGGTTGCTGAAGTTGTAAAGTACTCTTGAATAATTTTATAATATTCGGGTTTAGGGGCTATTTTTTATAAATTGTATATATATATATATATATATATATATATATATTCCTTTCGTCTCGTCGAGAGTTCCTTGTTTCCGATCGCCACATGAATATGCTCATGATCTCCACCTCTTGATACACCTAATTAAATGCATTTATATATCTATATGAGATCAAATGATAAATCACTATCAAATAAAATTATATGAGGAAAACAAACAAATAAAAAGAGAGGTCGAACCTTGAAATGCCAAAAGAAGAATTATTAAGAAGAGGAACATTAACGCTAAGGTTATTGAATGCGTATAATTCCACTTCTTCATATCGTCAATTGTGGAGAGGAAGACTCAAAAAGGAAGATATATATTAATTTATTTACGGTTTTGAAATTCTTATGTGGACCTTGTGAGTGAATATCATATGTTTTGATGGATATTACATGTGGGTTTATATAGAAAAACTTTCATGGAAACCCAAGTCAAACGCTGTAAATTTTGTTGGGTTGGTAAAGTTTTTAACGTCCTTCAAATTAACAAAATTCGTTATGCGTGTATGCAAATAAATTGTGGGTTCTGGATAATTATTTGATTCCGGCTCGGTTCGTATTATTTACTATTTAGAATGGCAAAAAAATTTAGATAGACAAAAATATCATATGTTATCACTTATCACAAACCCCATTTCTAGTGTTAAAACTTTGTATCGATGAAATATTTTTTCAAAAATTACTCAGATGCTATAGTGTTCCCGTGGTATCTACTAGTATCTAGTAGTAAACTAAAAACAAGAAAAAGAAAGTCAAAAGCAATTATTATTTTGCATGAGCTGCATCTATCTGTCCATATTAAGCTGATTAGTACCACATTGTCATCTACTTGCCAATGATATGTTTCTGAAAGAGTACTTATTTCAAGTTAATATTTTCATTAGTTAGTGGAAGAAATCATATAAATAAGTGTCCACCAACATAAAAACAAAGAAAAGTCAATGCTAGATGTTCATTATCGTTTTCTCCAATGTAACGTCATCAATAATTAAGTAAAATCCCGATTGTTGGGCTTTTAAAACCTATCGAGGGTATTTAAAGGCTTATGAAGCCCATCGCTATAGGCAGATTTATACCATCAATGGCAATTAAAAACAAAATTAAGTATGACGCTGAATAAAGCTACCAGAATCTTGTACTAAGGTGAAAAGTCAAAAGAGAGCATTGTGGCGGCATCTTCTTCCAGAACGTGTGAGAGGACAAATCACATGAGATGGTTTCATTCAAATTTAACCCATTCGTTTACACTGCCTAATCTACAAACTCAAATGTCATATTCCACTAATGAGAATATCTCGGTACATAATGATGTTGGAGTCTTTTTAATCAAATGTCGGATCCAGCAAAACACTAAAAATATATCACTATTTAAGGTTGCAATTTCGAACTTTCAAACTATTATTAAACCAAATTTAAAAAGTCAACAAACCAGCAAGCAAAAGATAAGAAGAGACTAAAGGATATGATTTTTATTATTGAAACAAAGAAAAAAACAAAAAGCTCAAAGGTTCGACTGTCTCGATCATAAATAGAACTACACCATCACTAATTCAAATAAACTCCGGCGACTAAGAAAACCAACTGAAGAATCGCCGGAAAATTGAAAAAAACAAAAAAAAACAAAAGGGAGAAGATAGATGATAGGTTTGAGCTAATAACCAAAACTGCGGTGGTGGTCTGCTCAAGCTTTAGTGGGTGGGTTAAGCTCATCCCACGCTTCAATCCAAGTGACCATAGCATCTGCAAGCTTGTCAAAGTAAGGATCAATGACGCTTAGCTTCTCCTTCACCAACTTGGACAGCTCAATGTAACATTGTTGAACTGTCACAGCTTCTTTCGAGAGCTTTGCACTCTGGAAGAAAGGAATGATATCCTCCTGCCAGAAGATTCCCTTGTACTCCTTCTTCAGGTTCACAAATGGGTTGCTAGCTTTGCTGTGGTAAATGTAAGGCAAACCTGTCTTCACTCCCAATCCCAAATGGTCACAGATCACCTAAAGAAACACACCCCATAAAAGACTCGTAAGTATACAAATATAGTTTAAGAGTAAGGAGAAGAATGAGAAAGCAAAGTACCTTGATACACCATCCAGCCCACATATCGTCGTAACGACCAATAGGCTGACCATCACCCATGAGACCAAAGTACATAGCTGGACCAATGAGCTCACGGTCAAAGGCCAAGTTCATACCACACATTGGGAAAAGTGTTCCCTTTGGGATGGTCATGACAGCATCCACATACCTTGTGTTCCTTTCCTTAGGCTTCACGAGTTGGGTTGGAGCATCGTAATCAGGGATGTTAAGCCAGAGACCATGGGAAACAGCAGTGGAGACACCCTCACGAAGACTGAAAGGGTATCCACGGACGAAATCAGCACCTTCGGTGTATGGATCGTACAAGGTGTTGAAGAAAAATGGAGTTGATGGGCAGAGAAGGTTCTTGATGTGTTGCTCAAGAGCGTTCACAGCTTTCCCTGATGGGTTCTTAGCAACCTAAGGAAAACAAATATATAAAATTTAAAAAACTATTAGCCACAAAAAAAACACATGAGAGAAACAATACGTTACACATGATTAACCAACACATCAATGCTACAATCATGGCGTAACTGAAAAATAAACTCAATTCCTGAAAAGCCCCACAACCCTCTAAAGAGGGGAATTAAAAGTTTGGACTTTTCTCTTCCTTATGACAACAACATTAAAAAAACAGGACAATGACATGCAAGGATCTTGTTAAGTGACATAGATAGGTTGCTCCAACAACAATCAACATCACTCAAAACATAAGAGATCATGACAATGCCGACGAATACAATTGCAATTCTGAAAAAAAAAACAGATCAAGCAGATGATGAATGTATAGATCTAGGTCTAAACAGTGTTTTTCTGAAGTTGACCTAAGATCTGTTAAATCTACAGATCTCAAACTAAACCTATCTGATTCAGTCACAGGAAGAAACAGAGAATCTCAAAAACAGATCTATAAACAGAATTGACCCAATTGTGGAAACTTACAAAGCAATCATCGTCAATAGTGAAGATGTACTTCTTCTTAGAGACCATGTAACCGAAGCAGCGACAAGCAGAGTCCTTGAAGGAAATGCAAGAAGCTTTAGGACCAAGGATACGGTTGATGTCGTTCCTGTTGTAGAGTTCGTAATCGTACCCTTCAGGAACATCAATCTTCTTCGATGGATCTCCATCTTGGACGATAATCAGATGGTATGGCTGAAGAAAAGGCCTCCACATCTCAAGGAAATCAAGGTTACGGATCGTTGGGATCACGATATCGAGCTCATCTTTCAACAACGGAGTTGCGTTCACCGGAATTCCAACGGTACTCGCCGGCTCAACCATGATTAGAGAGAATTGGAGAAGAAGAAAAAAAGAGAGAGGGATTTGAGATCCGCGTTTGAAAACTGAGATGGGAAAGAGTCAAGACCGTGGCTTTGATTTTTATAATAGTTGGTACGTGGGAGGGATTTGTGTGACCTCTGTGTGGGTTGACACGTGGTGGAATTACATTGGTTTAACTGGTCAATCAAAAAAAACTTTAACCTTATGGTGAGAAAGTGAAGACTTTTCTATTTTGTCTCTTAATGTCCGTTTTCTATGGAAAATCTTTTAATTCGGAGTTGCAATATATTTGTTTTTCTTATTATTTTGTTTTTTTATTGGTTTAGTAATAACGTTATTTGTTTGACCACAGAAAAAAAAAGTAATAATATTATTTGATAATACATTGCAGAATCCGAAAACTATAGAAGCTTAAATACTTATAGATTCGTTATAATCCATATATATATTGTGAATCTTTTTTTACAGATACGTTTGAAGGATACCCATACTTTCCGAATATATTGTATGTTATCATTTAATATATTATTAATTTATCAGATACAAACGTAAGTTTGTATTTAAATTTTCTTACAGCTTTAGTTTTAAATTTTATTATTGTAATAAGTTAGTTTCTCAAAATTTAATGGTCAAGAATAATAAATCGTTCGACAAAAGATTCGTTATAATCCAAAGGCAACCAACTTGTTCATTTAGTATTATTTTGTTAATTGTGTGACTAAAACTAGATGCATGGGTCTTTTCTTATTTTTAATTTTTAATTGTTTCCTATGAATGTTTTTATATTTGTTTACTTGAGACTTGAGAGTGATTGAAAGTTGAAAATGAGGTCTAGCTACCCTAATGAAGGAGTTATCTTATCTAACTATTTAATTCATTTCGGTTTACACTATTCGTTGAGTTACATTAACATAAATGTACCTAAATGCGTGTGTGCGTTTCTGACAAACAAAAAGAAAGTCGTATGTGGGAGAATTAAAAGATGGTAGATATCAAAACCGAACAATAGTTAATACTTTTTGGTAACATCTATAAAGGTCTTAATTAGGATGTAAATAGGCTTCTACTTCATTAGTATGAAAATAATGAATTTAAAACTGTGTTCTACTTTACTGTGGAACCAAGGAACATTCGCATGTGGGAAGTCTACCACATGTAAGATTATTATTTTAATTTGACATTCCTTTTGAGCTTTTAGACGAAGTACATTGTTGACTAACAAAAATACAAAATACACGGATAATAGTGATAACGAAATTCCGTCTATTATATATTGAGTTGGATAAAATTCCGGAGCTTTTAACGAAATAATTTTTTTTCACATCTAATAACCATTTAAATCATTGGATTTGCGTCGTGGGGGCCTCGTCGATGCACGTTGCGTATGATAATTGCATGCATCGTGAAAAATTCACAAGACATTTTTTTAATTAAAACACCTCTCATGAAACTTTACATGAACATGAACGTATAATCATCACACACTTTATACAATAGTATAATAGTTCTCACAATTTTTAAACATCTAACAAGATATAATAAACAAGTCATCTAGATCTAAACTGACTCAATTCGATCTAATGACTTATACAAATTCTCGAAAAGGATAAATCAAAAACCAAACTGAAGTTATCCTTAAAAAATATTGTTATTCATACATCAGTCATTGTTAGGCTATAGTATATCCGAATATCAATCAGCCGACAAAAAAAAAAATCAAATATGAAAATTATGAGTAAGTGATTAGGTTGTTGGGTTTGAGTTATTTTAGCGAATACCATTTGAATTCCTAAAACAAATCAACAATTAAATATCACAAATGTTGGTAAGGTGTACCTGGGCTTTTAAATTATATAGATTGGCCCATTAGTAAGGGCCTACATTACTAATGTTTAAAAAAATCCATGAACAAAAAAAAAAAAAAAAAAACCTAAAGGCTCTCTTCCTCTTACATTGCTCGCCGTTTCCTCTGTTTTCTCGATTCTAAAACTCACATCTCATATTTTTACACAAATTCGACGAGCTCTTTGGTGGGTTCCGGTTCATTTAGCTACACGCTTATAAATTTGGAAACTTGAAATCTATCGTCGGAGAATATGGGGTCACGGCAGGGACCACCGAAGCATGCGAACAAATTCGCCTGGGTTCCCAACGCCGGCGTTAAGGTCAACGAAACGGTAAACTATTTAACTCTGCTTGTTGTAAAAACGCAAAATTTAGTGAATAGTGTAGTGAGATCCTTAATTTCTGATATTTAGGAAGTCGGCGGTAGATTCAGACCACTATCGGAGATAACCGGAGTTTGCTATCGCTGCCGAGAGCAGATCGCTTGGAAACGCCGCTACGGAAAATACAAAAAACTAACTGAACCCACCAAATGGTATTAATCATTTGAGTTTAGAGTGTTCAAGTTAGAACTTAAAATTTGAATCGAACTGATTGTTATTCCTTTTTTTGTTTTTTTGTTTGGTTCAGTCAGAAATGCACAAAGCGTAATGTTCGTCAAGCGTACCATAAGTTATGCTCTGGTTAGTGTTTTGTTTCCTAAGAAGGAGAGTTTTGTCTTGTTTTGTCTTTTTGGAGTTGAATGTGTGAAATTGATAACAGGTTGTGCTAAGGAGCAAAAAGTGTGTGCAAAGTGTTGTTCCCGTGTTGATCAAATCCTCGGAAGGTATTTGTTCTTCTACTTATGCTTCATGTTAGTTTTATTAGCGAGTGAGTTTGGTATAGATAAGATTTAAGGTAATTGTTTATTTCTGGCAGAGATATCTACGAGGTAGAAGCTGAGCAGAAGTTGCTTGATGAGGTAAGTCTAGTTGTTATTATTCTGCGTTAGGCTTTGGAGTTATTTACTGAAACTTTGTTGATGTGTTGCAGACTATCAAAAATGCTAGGGAAAGGGATCGAAGGACGATTTTACGTGCTGTAAGCTTCTCTACTTATACACTCTTTTTATTATCTATGTTTGTGCCTAAAGTTGTGTAATTGCTTGATACAGATGAACAAAGATAGCAAACCGAAAAACACAGATGAAGCTGCAACAAGGAGCGATAGCAGCAAGGTTGGTGATGTGTTTCCCTCAACATCCCTTGAACAATATGCAAGCAAATCAGGAAGAGTTAGCGGCATTCTTGCTCATGGTAGTCTACCTGATCATGGCCATGATGATGATGATGATGAGGAGGAGGGTGCTAGTGGGCCTGAATCAGAAGGGAATCACAGTGGTGATGATGAGAATGATCTGCGTGAAGACAGTGATGCAAATGAGCCTTCTCAACAGTAGAAGTAAACTTAATTTTGGGTGTAGTTCTGTCAATTTTGATAGGATTGTGAGATTTTGCAAACTTATTATGCTTGTTTGTTTTTATAAACTTTACTTTGTCACCTCCAATGCAAACGATATTATAAAGCTAAAGACTTTCCAAGATATTGTTATTGGGCTGGGCTTAAAACGGGCCTAAGTGTTAGTTTCGTTTCGGCGTATTTATCACCAACGTGTATAATACGGTCTAGGGAGTCGCAAATAATAAATGTGAATAAAACTATACAATAAATGTGAATAAGAATGTTTGAAATTGAAAAAAATTTGATAGCTAAGTGCATTAAAACTTGTGCATTAAGTCAAATTATTACACTTGGCACGAAAAATAAACCATCTCATCTCCCACTAAAGCAACTTCTTTTGGCTTTCATTTAATCTCTGCACACAAAACCCCAAAAGCTGGATTTCTCCATTTTCAATGCATAATTATGAAACTCAATACTTTGAAGGTTAATCACAAAGATTTCGAAGCTAATTGGTCGTTTCTTGTTTCTTAATAAAAAAAAGTAAAATCTTTTCAAGGTTGTTAATCACTTTGACTTATCTCCTAAGCTTATTAGTCTAAAGTCTATATTACGTCGAGCTTATTGATTCTTCGTCCGTGTCCTGTCATTTGTCAGAGACTTAAGACTAAAGAGGAAGAAGAAGAGTCTTGAGTTTCTCTCTCTGTTTTTATTAAGAGAAAAATGGGTTTCCTGTGTTCTTCTTCAATCTTCTTCAAGTTTGGAATTTCCATAATCATTCTAATTGCTTTCACTGGTTATACTCCTTCAGGTAAGCCTAAAGATTCTATCTTTACTCAACCTTTTTAGACTGTTCAGTATCATATTTACTTTCTAGGGTTTTTAATTCGTCTCTGAGTCTGAGTGCAACTTTCCTTCTGGTTTTTATCCTCAATATCTTTGTTCTCCATTTTTTATTAGTTTTTTTGAAATTTGCTAGTAGATTGTGTTTATTGAGTTCTTTTAAGTTTGTAATTGCTGGAGCTTGCTTGGAATTTGTTTTGTACATCTAGCCGTTGAATAGTTTTCATTAAGGTTTGAGGGAGATTATTAGACTTTTATCTTCAATGCTCTGTTATTACAGAGGAAAAAAAAGAGAGAGAATCTTTGAAACAAGAAAACAAAAAAGCTTCAATACTTATGTGCTCATGGTTTGTCACTTTTGGAATTGTTTCAGAAGCATATGATCCTTTGGACCCAACTGGGAACATTACTATCAAATGGGATATCATAACCTGGACCGGAGATGGCTATGTGGTATTTCTCCATTTTACCTTCAAAATTTGTCATTTTTTTGAATCTTGATTGTGGTTTTTTTTTTAAAACATTTTCGTTTTCTTAACGGTGCAGGCGACTGTAACAATATATAATTTCCAGCAATATCGACACATCCAAGCTCCAGGTTGGACAGTTGGATGGTCATGGGCTAAAAGAGAAGTTATATGGGGAATGAACGGAGGACAAACAACAGAACAAGGAGATTGTTCTAAATTCAAAGGAACCATTCCTCATTGCTGTAAAAAGACACCTTCTGTTGTTGATCTCTTGCCTGGATCTCCTTACAATCAGCAAGTTGCTAATTGTTGTAGAGGCGGTGTGATCAACTCGTGGGCTCAAGATCCTGCAACTGCTGTTTCTGCTTTCCAGATCACTGTTGGACAAGCTGGAACCACTAATAAGACTGTTAGGGTACCTAAGAATTTCACTCTTAAAGCTCCTGGACCTGGATATACTTGTAGCCCTGGGAAGATTGTTAAACCAACTAGATTCATTGGTAATGACAAACGAAGAGTTACACAAGCATTAAGTAAGTTACTCAGTTCTTGAAATCTTCTAACAAATTGTTTAGCTTTTTAAGTTATATTCAAACTGAGTTTGTGTTGTTTGTTTCTGTGACAGTGACTTGGAATGTAACTTGCACATACTCGCAGTTCTTAGCTCAGAAGACTCCTACTTGCTGTGTCTCACTTTCATCGTTTTATAACAGCACAATAGTTCCTTGTCCAACATGTTCTTGTGGATGCCGAAACATTTCTCAGCCAGGAAATTGTGTAGAGTAAGTTCTTCTCATAGCTTTCTTTCATTACCTGAAACAATTCTGTTAACTTTTTCTATTATGGTGTTTTGTTTGTCACACAGTCAAAAAGGTCCACGGATAGCATCAGTCATACAAAATCCCGGGAAAAATGCGTATATACCGCCTCTAGTCCAATGTACAAACCATATGTGTCCAGTTAGAATCCACTGGCATGTGAAGGTTAACTACAAAGCCTACTGGAGAGTTAAAGTTACCATCACAAATTTCAACTACAACATGAACTATTCGCAGTGGAATCTCGTCGTGCAGCATCCAAATTTCGATAACCTCACTCAGACTTTTAGCTTCAACTATAAACCATTGACTCCTTATGCTTCCATAAGTAAGTAACCATCCATCAACTCTCTTTTTTCTATAGAAAGGATCAATCTTGAATATGTGTTTTTGTTTTTGGATTTATGTATAGATGATACTGGGATTCTCTGGGGGATAAAGTTCTACAATGATCTGTTGATGCAAGCTGGGCCATTTGGTAATGTACAATCTGAGCTACTTTTCCAGAAAGAAGCATCAGCTTTCACATTTGAGAAAGGTTGGGCATTTCCAAGAAGAATCTATTTCAATGGAGATAACTGTGTCATGCCTCCTCCTGATTCTTACCCTTGGCTGCCCAATACCGGTTCACACAAACCAATCGGTTCTTGGTTTGCAGCAATCGCCTTGTTACTGACATTGTTCCAACTACATGGGAACTTGTAAGAACCATCAAGTGTAGAATTTAGCGAGAGAGTATTGTTAGCTGAGTGTATCATTTTGTCTGTACTGTTACTATGTAATAACCTTAGTGTTTGGTTACTACTCTGTTCTTTGTCTCCATATTTATTAAGAGTTTAAAAGATTGATCTAAATTTTTCCAATTTAACTAACTATTAGACGACCACTCGCGTGAAATGCGCCTAGAGGAGGCAAATGGTTTGTGTATCCTCAAAATAAGAAACATTATTAAGTTAACAATGTATAGCAAAAGTCTCCGCATTGTTTCAATGACAAAAAGGATTCAAAAGATCAAAAAAACTCTGCAAGCAAATACACAGAGGAAGCTTTGAAGTAGACAATATTTGAGAGCTTTTCTGGAGATTCAAAACGGATTTTTCTTGATAGCTTTTTAACGAACACTCAACCCTTGAATTGCTGCAGCAGATGATGATGATGCCTGTGATCCTTCCTCTGTTACCTTGTTCGATTCAATTGTACTTATGATGTTTGCAATGTTCTCCTACACAACAAACGAAAAAACATCAGATTCCGGAGATGTTTTGTATTACAATGAAGTGAAAGCAAAGTGTGTTTGTATTTACCTTCCAGGTTGCAAGCTTTGCTCGAAGAGATTGCCATTGTGTTGTCCCAAACTCACGTTCTGAACAGCGGCTGAAAGATATGAAGCATAATAAAACCATCAAACTATGAATTTCGTGTAGATATATAAATAAATAAGTGTAGAGTTTCTATAGATGTGTGACTTACCTGACAATAACAACTTGGTTCATCTGATCCATCTTACACTCAATCAATTTTGCAATTATTGCCTTCACAATCCATAACTCAACCTCCTCTTCGGTTACCTGAAAATACAGAGAAAGATAAGTAACTAAAGAGCACCACTAGTCCACTATTTCATTTATTGTGCAAGTAGAGGCGAGTTTTAACCTGTAAAGTGTCTCTAATTGAGGCGTAGGGTACTTTGCCAGATTCATCTGAGGCTAAGTCCACTAGTGACAACAACCTCATCTTAGCAACACAATCTTCATCGGTAAGTCCTACAAACACAAGAGGATTCATCAGGCCATCATGTTTAAGCAAAAGCAGTAAATGAATGTGAATTAACGTTATTGTACCATAGCTTTGGAGAAAATCAGAATTTGCATTTTGGAATTCCGTGTAGGCATCAAGTCTCTGAGTGAGAAAGATCTTCAGCAGCTGATAAACTGGTGCATATTTAGCATCCTTTTCCAATTGTGCTACGGCTGGCAAGTCCAACAAATCACACTGCAGTTTACCCAAAAGATAATTGATGTAATTCCAATAAAATTATACTACAAAAGTAGTGTCAGAACTAGAAAGACAAATTTTATACATCCGAATCACATCGTACCTGGAAGATACTGGAAGCCTTGACAAATTCGATAACAGCACGCACAGCCTCCTCCTTAGCTTCATCCAGGACCTGAGAATCCTCATTGGAGAAAGTCGCTAGATACTTGGTCAAGAAACTAAGGGATTCTTTCACCAAGCTGGAGTATTAATAGAAAAAACTCATTAGACTATTGATATATACCTAAACGGAAACAAAAGAAAACCAGAGAGAGAATGAATGTTGCAGTACCTTTTGTTTTCTCGAAGCACATTAGCAATGGCAATAAAGAGCTCCCTCTGATCCTTAATGTCAATATTCCACTCTTTCAAGAAGTTATCAATCTTCTTAAAAGAAGAAACAATGTACTCAGTAACCTTCCCATCAACAGCCAGTGTTAGAGCTTTCATGTATACTTGAAAACGAGCATATGGGTGGTCCAGAAGGTTATAGAGATTGAAGAGGCTATACAAAAACAGAAAAAGAGAATGAGAAGTAAGTGATACATAATAAACAAAGCATCAAAATATAAGCGGTAAAGAATCATACATCTTCAAACGAAGTGAAGCTTTGTCACTCGGTTGTTGAGCAATCTTAGAAGATATAACTTTCACCATTTCAAGGACTTCCTCAGGGTTTTTCACATTTTTGACAAGGCTGCAAATTATGGTGTAGGTACACTCAAGATCTGAATCAAGAGAGGCAAACAACATCAGAGTACTGATAATTGAACACTCTAAAAAGGAACATACAAAAAAAGAGGGCTCTATGTTTTGGTTTACCTTTCTCAGATATCTTGGAAGATACCAATTCAGCTGAAGTTACCATTAACGTAGCTAATTCCAGCCACTTTTCATCTACTATTGACTCCTCAGCCTCGCTACATAGCCTGGTGATTTCTGGTTCTGCAGCCTAAGCAAAGAACACAAGTTCCAAAAATTTCAAACGATAACTACTTGAATGTATAAGGAAGCCTTGAGTAGTAGCGTAATTAGACTAATCATATGCATCAGAATACTGAGAGGTACAAATCAATCTAGTTCAAAAACATCTAATAGAAGAATCAAAGTGAACCCTTCCATCACCAATCAGATTCTTCTAACGAAAAAATATCTACTACATCAAATTCCTCAAATTTTCCCCAATGAATTCCCCAAATAAAAGGTGTGGGGGTACCTCGGGACCAGCATCGGCCCAGGCAAGCTGGGAAGTGAATCGAACAACAGCGAGAAACGGATCTTCTTCGGAGGTAGGAACAATCGTCGTCATAGCTTAGCTCTCTTCTCGGCGGCGCTGAAGAACAAAAGCCTAAAAATTAGAGCTTGCTTTGTTTCAGGAGCCGAGCAGAGAGGAGAGAAGAAAACGAAAACCCTAAATCTATCTTTTAATCTTTCCCGGTTAAGTTAACCGAAACCAGAATTTATTCATAAAATTAACGGTTAAAGCATCGGACGGCTAACAAATCATAATAAAATCAAACGGTCAGGATTGAGGTCTAGTTTATAACCCTTTATAAAATTCAATCTCTCTTCCTCAGTTAACATTCGGGATTAGGGTTTTTAACGACGCCGTGTTCCGCCGGATCGCCACCGTTGAAGTCAAGATGGTACGTACTACTCTATGTATCCTTATTTCTCTCTATTTGTTAACCTTTTCATTGCTTGATTGATTTCACGATCTATTATGATAGCCGTCGCACAAGTCTTTCATGATCAAGAAGAAGCTAGGAAAGAAGATGAGACAGAACAGGCCAATCCCTAATTGGATCCGTCTCCGTACCGACAACAAGATCAGGTTAGAATTTCTAGGGTTTTTCTTTTCATTTGATTATTGAAAAAAGTTGCAGTCTTTGATACTGAGTTGTATTGTTTTTCTTACAGGTACAATGCTAAGCGTAGGCACTGGCGCCGTACCAAGCTAGGGTTCTAGATCACCCGAGTTGGCTGCAATGACTCAGTTTGTCCGAGTTTCTTAATTGCTGTCTTGATTATCATTTAATTTCGGAATTGTAGTTTAAGACCTAGAGTTTTTGTTTTCCTTAATGGTTGTATGGCTATGCAATTTTGAATCTCAAGACTTTTGATAAATGCTATGGGTATGAGTTGTGAAAGTTTAATCCTTTCTGTGACATATATCACTGATTTGACTCGGCTAAATGAAACGTATTTGATAAATATGTTTTGGGCATTGGTTGTTTCATTTGATATAGATAGTTAGGTTGATCAATACTTGTTTATTTGATTGGAACTCTGAGAAAACATTGTCTGAAAATTACTTTATAACAAACAACACAAAGAACAGATCCAAATTTAAACAATGCTGTCTCCATCACAATGAATCACAGTTCATGGAGCAAAATGTAAAGCCACACATTTGACAATTTATACAAATCCGAATCAACGGAAACCAAAAGAAACTTCATTTGCTTCCAGATCCAGCAGAACTTGGTCCTCCGAAGAGATAATCAAGAGAAGATCCTCCACCAGGAGCAGCATGAACCTTAGTAGATGGTCTGTCCTGTTCTCATCATATCATTACATTTTTGGTTTTATCAGCTTTCAAATAATTAAAAAGTCAATTCTTTGACCTCAAAAATGTAAAAAGCTTTAAGTTACCGTGAGGAAGTTTCCACAGTTTTGGCCTTCTGATCTGAAGTAGTTATTAGGACTTCCTCTAACACCTGCAGGAGTCTTCTTGTTATCAGTGACTGTGGTCGTGGTGGTCGTAATTGGTCTCCCTCCGGTTCCATCGGTGGTAGTTGTTGTGGTTGTAGTCGTAGTAGTTCCCATTGTGGCGGCTGTGGCTGCAGAAGGCTCTCCGGAACCAAAGAGATAACCGAGAGAACTTTCATTAACCCCATTGTTCACTCCTCTTGCTTTACCCATTTTTTCTGTAGAGAAAGATCTGAAATTTTGAAGTTTGTTTCTATCAGATCGGATTATTTAATATGACCAAGAAGATCCCAAAATGGTTGGATCGTTGTGTCATTAAAAGACTAAAGACACGTAGTTAGAGAGATCGAAAAGGGATGATTTTTACCTCTTTCTATATCTGTGGAATCTTCTTCTCTTCTTCTTCTTCTTCTTCGATTGGCCGCAAATCAAGGTAAGTGATACAGATGGAAATGGATATTCTCCGAGAGAAATCAGAGATGAAAAGTATTCCTAAATGGGTTTTTATGGGCCTTCTTTGGGTTTTATCTAGTGAAGCCTCATGAAATGTTTTAATTTCTTTGGGTTTCGATTTGAATGTTTTTTTTTCCCGATTTGAATGTTTGATCTATGACTATGGACTATGGTTATGGTATCAAACCTCAATTAGTAGTAAGTTGTGTTCGATCTGAATTCCAGTTTGTTAGTTAGATATTAGTTATGTAATTCCATAGATACAGTATATGATATATATTATCCATAGTATGTAACTCGGAAGCTACTTAAACAAACTCTGAAACAGTTATAGAGAAACTCATAAATAGCTAAAAATATAAATCGATAAACATATGCATGAAGAAGACAATTTCCAAAAAAGGAAGAGTAGAGGAAAATAATGAGACGCATTTTCGTTTGAAAATTTCTGACACGAAAGAAGAAACTAACTACATTGTGTGAACCCATGACTTTGAGGATCCTCATCATCATCATAATATGTACGACCATCATCATCAGCATCATCATCATCATCATCATAAGGGCGAGATTTTCTAGTTGACTTCTTTGAAGATTTTTAAGTGATGTTGAAAGATGGCAATGACGACATATAATAATGAAGGAAATCTCAATCTCCCTTTGAATCTCTCTTTTACCTTTTTTTCAGTTGGCGCCCATTCTTCTTTTTTAAAGTACAAAATTGATTTTCGATCGACTTTAAAAGTATGATTCCTATATCAGATCTTATACATCCTTAGTCATAGTTTTCTTTTGTTCTAAAGTATGTTTGATCTGTAGTGAATGAAACAAAATGTTTTTTCCCTATTTTATTATCATAAATAAATTCCAATATAAATATTTTGTTTCAGTCACTGCACATCATTTTTACTGGCAGAGATAATAAAAGATAATCAATAAAAAAAAAGTTGCATCATCTGTTATTGGCAGAGAAAGCATATGATACTTACATTGTTTCCATACTTCGTATTTTGTAATAGTACCCCACTCTTCGCAAAGTAATTGTACACCTTTTTTTCTCTTCATATTATTATTATGGCTACATTTTTTCCCCCATGTGTTAACAAAATGTATTTTCGGCAACTAAATATTATTTTCAAGAAATTTTGAGAAAAGGAGATTCTAACAAATTCCAAGGTACATGAACTTGTGAGCTTTAATTACCTTATGGGTTTAAGATAAAGGAAACAAAAGAAAGTGAAGGCCCATATGATTGGCACAACTCAAGGAACAATTATAGCAATTTAATCTTTAAGATTACTGGCCTTGTATTCTAAATATATATCTATAGTGATATTTGTGCAACATAATCATCATTTCGAAGAAATATAAAAAATCACACATCAATAACATGGTAAAACCTGTAAAGCAATCTTTTCATTACCATTTGTTTTTGAATTACTAAGAAACTAACACTTATGTATTAGTTAATGTTAATTAAGTCGACCAACGTCAAATTTAAGACCGATGAGCGATGACCTTGAAAGATGGGGATTATTATTGAAACTTATTTAATTTTGGGTCTTCCCTAATCTAAGATCCGTCGCATGTGACATTAAATTATAATAGCTAAAAATATATATAATAGCTATATATAGGTGTAACCTTGTAATCATGATGAAGAAAGGAATCTTGACGTAGCTACTCGTTTAACTATCTAAATCTTTAGTGATGTATACATTTGAAAACACATTTCGTTGTCGTTACAGAAAAATTAATGATTATAATTTTATAAACTTGAGTTTAATCTTAGTTTAAAATATTGTTTGACCAAAAAAAGTATCAAAATATTGTAGTAGTTTATTAATGAGTTTTCTAAAAGCACAGAAAGTAACACTAATTCATAAGTCGATGACTCTAAGCCAGGTGAATACAAATTAAGTCAAATATGTGGACATAAACATATAGCCAGAGAACACTAATAAATTCATGTTGAACTGTGATTCTTTAGGTTTCTTGTAAATACTTTTCTCAAACTTCTTAGGAACTATTGATGATTAGTAAAAGAAGTATTCCATGCAAAATTTATCACAACCATTACGATATAATTATATAAATAAAAGGGTTATTAGATCTAGTATTTTTTATATAATATGACTAAAATACTCTTTTATCTGTCAACTATGTTACTACAAACTAAAATCCTAATATTAATGCATGCATAAACCCAAACATATCTAATTTTTAAATTGACAATCTCTGTAATATTTAACGATAAATCATTATATATAATGATGAGTATTTATGCGTGTCAGAACATCATTATTTTAAATGTTCATGTAACATATACATATATGTAATGTTGGCAGTCCAAAATCAAAGGAGAAAAACCCCACATAAATTAATGGTGAACTTAAACAACTGTTGGATGGGTGGCTGATAAGTGGGATCATGTGCCAATAATTGAACTAGATAAATTGAACATTGAAACTTAACGTAAAAGAATGCACACTGATCTTTTCAATTGATCTGTAAGTAAATCGTTATTATTGTTGAAAATGTATTTTGCTTAGTTGGTTCCCTATCAACCCTAACACTCAAGTCACTTACCCAATTGCTTCATGTGATTGTGTTCCCTTTTCTATCTTTTTTTGTTCCCTTTGTCTTCTCTTTTTTCGCTTGTCTATTCTTTTCCATTTATCCTCTTAATTTTGTACTTTTTTTTTTCTTTGATAACGAACTTATTGATTAATTTCATCTTAACGGGTGAAGTATGTTTGCATTTCATTATATATATGACTGATCAAAAAGTTTATTACAAAATTATATGCTATATAGTCTTTCAAAATAGTAAAGCACCTTTAAAACGGTGGCTTATCTCTAACTTTGTACCCATATTCTCTAACTGGAAAGTTTAATAGTATATGGTAATGATAACAAATTGTTACTAAACAACCAACCAAAACATGCAAAAAGTTTATTTAAATTCTTAGTAATGCATAAAATTTAACAATCTTAAGAAAGATCAATTGTACGTACAGAAATCGTATCAATTGGAATACTACAAAAGAAAAATCAAATCATAAAATCATATATAAAGAAGAAAAAGAGAGGGTAACGCGGTTGATGTTGATTATGGTACAGTATTTGAAACCAAACCTAATACCCATGTGTAATAGTTTATTCCTCGGTACTTCCAAGGTCAAATCAACAAGTTTTGTTTTTATTTTAGACATTTAAAATAGAAAATAAATTTAAAAGATAAGAAGTCACAAACCCCACCTGGTTCACAGCACATTGTGGAACAAAGCACGTGATATGCCCACAAGCTTTTTGTGATTAGTACATCTAAGGACATAAACCCTCAAATCACCCAAGCCAAAATACTAAAAGACGAAGACTTTATTATTTATACTTCTCTACCTTATTTTATATGCCAGATTCCTTAGTTTATTTATTTATTTATTCACATGCAAAAAAAGTTATTACATCATCTCCTCCCCCAAAGCAATTAGTTTAATACGATAAGCAACCGACTATTATTTATTTTAAAACAACAAGAAAGTAATTAATGAACCTTTGATATATAATAGTTTCTTCGGTTTAGAACCGAGTTTTGATGTACTTGTGCTTGTCCACAAAACTAAGCATCATTCACTACAAATACATCACCACCTTACTATTCAAATTGAGAGATGGAGCACTGAAATATTACATTTTCAACCGCGCGCTTAAACTTAGGAATTAGTAATATAATGCTTGGTTGTAGATTAATGTTACATCGATTTGACGCATACTCTTACGTCTTAGCAAAAGATAGAGACGTATATACGAGTAAAGTAGTAGTAAGACAAACTTTTGTAAGATGATGATGACTAAGTACTTGTTTTCCTAGACAATAGTTTATTGTTAGTCTATAAATTATAGAAAATAGTGGTCCTTTTCATGATTTTAAATGGTGCTTAATCGAAAGAATCAAACAAATGAAGATGGCTTATATTTATATATATGAGATCGGATACCGTACGTTTATAGTATATCGATTCAAGCATGCATCTAACAAAGTAGAAATATTGTAGTCTATATAAGCTGTATCGATCTAGAAAATATCCTATTATTCATCTGCACCTAGTGGACGTAGCTCCCAAACTACATTAAGGCACACACACGTATATGCAGTATACACGACATACATTGTCTAAAAATTTGAGTGGTCTTTTATGTGGCCACTCTTTAATACTACATTTTAAATTATAACAAACCATGTTAATTATTCGTAGCGGAATAATTTTGATTTTCACAAATGTGGTAGTTGGCTAAGGCAGAAACTTGAATCCACAATTTGATTTAACTTGCATATACATTATTATGCATCAGTCTCTCAGTAACTATTGAAATCTCTGCATCAACAAGACAACAACCATATAAATTATGAATACAAAATAAAAGTAGAAAACAACCATATAAATTAATTGTTTTCAATAGCTAAATAATATCATTGTTCGTCGGAAAATAAGTTAATAATATCCTAGTTCGAACAATTCCTTGTAAGACCCACCAATCTCAGACCATGCAAGCTTTCTTCCAGTTCACCAATCCACTTTCTCTCCTAATAATTTGTTTTGATTTTGTGCTGCCATTACAAGAAGATTTTATTTTATTTTTCTCTTATCCTTTAAGATAAATATGTATATACTTTTGAAATAGAAAATGATGTGTGTTCCTGACAAACTCCACATGCACATGTAAAAGGGGCACCTAGACTTATAAAGACCCACCCACATTATTTTGTCCACATGGATGTGTAAGGAAGACTTATAGCTAATTATCACTCTTTAATCGAATTTCATTTTTTTCTATTTTTCTTTCATATTATTATTGTGATTAAGAGATCAAACCAGAATAATATTTGCAGATACAAATATTATCAGATATTTATCAACTTTTCTTCATGTGAAATTACCACCAGATTTTAATTATATATAAATATAACTGAATAGTGAATATAATTATCAAGGGCTATTTGAAAACAAACCTTATTTTTGTTCAGATGACTGCTGATAATAGGTCTCTACTAAGAAAAATGACATTCATTTTACACCAACACATTGAGATAAATCAATCAATAAATAAACATGAACCTAACATTTCTTATAAAGATCCAAAATGTAACCATTATTTTCCGAATTTCAAAAAGTATTTTTTAAAAAAATAAGTTGCCTTGTGCTGTCATGTGCACAATTATCATCTTAGGAGGTGAACCAGATTCCTCATTATTTGCAAGAGGTCTGACATAATTAAAGAATACTATAAGATTAGCAGACACAGTATATAGTAGATAAATAAATAACATCTGATACATACATGTATAATCTTTTACATGTTAACAAGTGTACATACATTACATTATATAAGCTTCAAAGCCTCCTTTGACAGTTGTAGCTTTGCCTTTAAAGATAGAAACCTCTTTGTAAAACAACAAAAACAAAACTTTTTTTTTTCCCTTCTCTTCTTTCTTCTTCAAGGTAGCCTCCAAGCAAAACACAGAGTAACCTAATCCGTTGTCTGGTCATAAGTTCACAAGAAGCTATTTCTTGTCCTTAATGTTGGCTTCTTCTTGTCCATTTCTTCTTCCTCTGAAACAAATGAAAGAAAAATCTTAAACCCAGAACAGAGTAGTAAAAAGACGAAGAAACTAGTAATTGCAGAAACAGAGTATATGCAGAGAAACTTGACTTTGTGAAAGCCTTTTTAGGTATCTTTATTGAGAAAAGAGTTAAGAAAGATAAGAAGATATGTCTGCAAAACTTCTGTATAACTTGTCAGATGAGAGCCCAAATCTGAATAAACAGTTTGGATGCATGAATGGGATCCTTCAAGTCTTTTACCGGCAACAACACTACCCGGCAAGACAAGTCGCCGTCTCCGGCGATGTAGACAACTCTTTGCCTCAAGGTAACTAAAACTCTCTCTTACTTAATCTCTGTTCTGTTTTAGGTTCCACAAAGAAACAAAGTAGTTTCACTAGAAAGAACCAAAACTACTGATTATAAGACTTATAGCTAAACAACAAGCGGATCTTTTTGCAGGAGAAAGAAGAGATCTTGTCGGTGAAATCAACATGGAAAGTGATAAAGAAACGGTAAGAGCCTAAACTCAGTTTTTTAATATTATCTCTAAGGAATGAGAATTCGAAAAAATGAAAAAAAAGCTGAAAGAAACAGAGACTTTAATGGGAATTGCAGGAGAGGAGTAGTACAAAGAAGAAGAAGAAGTCTGCAGCAAAGGAGAAGCATAGAGTTTCTTCTGAATCATCTTCAAGACCTTCCTTTTCATCTTCTCCACGCTCCTCTAGCTTCTCCTCTGCAGAAGTCAGTACCACAGCTTCTCAATTTGACCCGCCTGGTGAGAATCTGATCAGAGAACAGCCCAATGGTGGCCTGGTGATGCCGTATGATCTAAAGGAGCTTGTGAAAGGCTCTATCAATAGAGAAATAAGAACCAGAGGTGAAGAAACAATCTTCACTCAACAGCAGCAGCAGCCCAATTCAGCTCGAACAAGCATGTTGCGTTCACCATGTCGGAGTTCTAATGAGTGGAACGAAGGAAGAGGAATGGCTGTGAAGTTTAAAGAAAGTCATCGGCTTTCTTATGATGAGAGGGAGATGAGAAACAATGGATACAACAAGACAGGCTCCAAGTTGAAAGAGACACCGAGGTTGTCGTTGGATAGTAGATCGAATTCATTTAGGAGTCCAAGATCAAGTTGTCCAGAGGAACCCACAACAACGAGTCACAGGAGACCGAGTTCAAGTGTTGTTGCCAAATTGATGGGTCTTGAAGTCATTGCAGACAATTGTGATACTGAACAGAGAAGAGAGAATCGGTTTTGTGATTCTCCAAGGCCAATGTCCCGAGTGGAACCAAGAGTTCTACAGAGATCAAGAAGCGTTGATTCCATCAAGAAGATACCTGCAACTTCTAAGTTTCCAATGGAACCAGCTCCATGGAAGCAACTGAAAGCAGGCGACACTGCAATGACCGTTTATGGCGAAATTCAGAAGCGGCTTACGCAGTTGGAGTTCAAAAAGTCAGGAAAAGATCTCAGAGCTCTTAAGCAAATACTTGAGGCTATGGAGAAGACGCAGCAGCTGATGGATACAAGCAGAGATGACAATACTCTGAGTACAACCACTCTTATACAGAGAACTCACCAGCCAGTTCCAGCTGCAACAAGTCCATCTATGAACTTCAAATCCTCATCGATCACTGTTATGAAATCGGCAGCTCCAGTTTCCACCTCTTCATTACCAAATCTCAAGGTTGGCAACTCTAGACAACCCCGGAAAGTCACCTCCGGGAAGCAGAACGCGATGGATTTAACTCCAAGGCCAGGCCTTTACAAGGGCCAACTCGATTCCACGAAGAGCAATAGCCCAAAAACATTACGGACTAGGCAAGCCTTGGCTACGGATTCTTGTTCCATGGCCAAGTTAGGTAGGAGCCAACAGCACAGCGTCAGCCCAAGAACGCAGCCGAAAAAGCTCGGGTTTGAGAGGCAGTCTCGACCCACAACTCCAAAATCAGAGCAAGGCAAAAGGCAACTCGGAAAGCCACAAACAGAGTTAGCCTCCCCGAGAAGAAAACAGGGGATAAAACCTCGCACTACTCTTCAGCAACCTGATGACCGATTAAGCGATGCTAGCAGTGACTTGAGAAGTCTAAGATCTGACAGCAACATAAGCTTAGGATCGAATGTTGACATCGAGGTTACAAGCAGACATAGGTTGGAGAGGAACTGTGACTTCCCGGAGCAGAACACCCCAAAACAAAGGGTATTAAATCTCTCAAGAAATCTTCATTTCTCAATTTGATACCATTAGTAGTTATTTCACTTAATCTCCTCTGTTTACCAATGCAGAGTCCCGACTTTGGAATCAAACAAGAAAGACCATCCCTAAAACCTTTGAAAGTTACCGTTGAACAACCGAGCCCTGTTTCAGTTCTTGATGTAGCCTTCGACGAAGATGATTCACCGTCCCCTGTGAGGAAGATATCCCTTAGCTTTAAAGGTAAGGCACTTTACCAAAGAACTACAAGTTCATCTATGCTAATTATTCACAAAGTTTTGTTTTGCGTAAAGTTCTCACCTTTTTCTTGTTTTCTTGCCACAGAGGACGAGGCTTTACATTCTGAAGAATCTGAGTGGATAAATAAGCCTACCGGATTCTGCAGATCAATACTATTTCCTGAGAGCAACCGAGGCCCAACGCAGCCTGGACCTGATTTTCTCGAATGTTTCCCTGAAGAAGGTGCAGACTTCAAAAGCGGTGACCATAAGTACATCTCGGAGATATTGTTGGCATCAGGGCTTC
Source organism: Cardamine flexuosa (assembly GCA_963555745.1). NCBI lineage: Eukaryota > Viridiplantae > Streptophyta > Magnoliopsida > Brassicales > Brassicaceae > Cardamine > Cardamine flexuosa. The sequence goes on along the minus strand of OY743219.1, from coordinate 408,575 downwards.
TAAGAGATCTTGAATACAGCATGGTAAGCAATCAGCTGCACCAAACACGACTCCCAATCAACCCTGCACTGTTCTTCATCCTGGAACAGAACAAGGCCAACAATGTAACTTTACCGGATAACAAACACAGAGGCCGAGGGTTCAGACAACAGCAGACAAACCAAGCAGAGAAAATCAGGAGAAAGCTCGTTTTCGACACTGTTAACGAGATTCTAGCTCAGAGGTTCGCTGCAGAAGGCTGTACCAAACCACGTTTAACCGCAAACCGGCTCAAACCAATGGAGAAAATATCAAAAGAGGACCAACTTCTGCAGACTGTGTGTTCAGAGATTGATAGGTTACAACAAAACAAGTCAAAGTGTATCTTGGAGGATGACGAGGACGACATGATATGGGAAGACCTGCAAAGTCAAGGCATGAACTTAAAGGAGTTTGAAGGAGAGACTCCAGGGATAGTCTTAGATATTGAGAGAATGATTTTCAGAGACTTGGTTAATGAAGTTTGCTTCTGCTAATTTTTATGGTTATCACTTAGAATTGTAAATGAAGGAATCTCACAGAGGAAGAGAACCTTTGGTCTCTGGGTTTTCAGCCCTTTGCCGTGTTCTGTTCTCTTCCTACTTGTTTGTCGTAACCACCATATATATATTTACAGGTCTAATTAGTAAATAACGGTATTTCAAGTTCAAGGATAATACATACCTAAAAGTGCTAAGAGCATATTAATATGGACTATCCAAAACAATATTTCACATTATATGATATCAAGTTTAAGGCCAAACAATCTTCTCTTTCTCCATCATTTTGAATTAGTAAAAATCTCAGGAAGCAAAGCTATTTTGTAAACGATCACTAAACTCAGGATGCAAAGCTAATTTGTCTACAAATTCTAAAATGACATAGTACCTATTTTACATCTGAGTCGACATTTTGCAAGTCAATTTCTTCCATTTCTGATTTCTTCTCCCTCTTGTCTATACCTTCTTGAAACCAACCCTGTTCCCGGAAGCTCGGATTTATTGCCAAACATGTAGGTCTCTTCATAGTCCCTATCTTGAACGGTACCAGACTTCGTTGTGTTCTTACACCATCTATCTTCTCTCCATCCTCAGATTCAGCTAACCTGTTCTTGTTGTTGATTTTATACAATGGAGCAGATGCCTTAAGAACTGGGATGTGATGGTTGTTGCTCATATGCGTGTCAAGAACATGGTTGATACTAATCATTTCATTTGAAAGCTCCAAAGGTAGGAACACAGGTGACACATCCTTCTCCGCAAATCGAAGAGGCGCTATTAGAAACGGGTTACCTTCCACTTCTACTTTTGTTAATTCTTGAGCATCCATTGGAGATTTTAGTACTTCTAACCTACCACCATCGAAAGAATGTTGCATACTTGGTAAACATAACCAATTTTCTTTACTCGGAATTTCTCCTTTGATGCCTACATTAGTTTCCTCTGAGCGATCACACAATTTGGTTTCGGGAAATGCAGGAAGCCAAGCAGGGATGTGTTCATCTGGAGGTTCTACTCCAACCTCGGAGAAACTAAGAACAGATCTTTTATCTTTGTTAAGTGGGAAACGGGGAAGAGGATAAACAAACGGCATCTCTTCCGCTTCTACAGTATAACGAGCAATATCCTTGACTACACCGGAATCAGCAAGACAACGGTCAGTATCTGAAACACCAGCAAAACCAACACCAGATCCCAAATCCTCTAATGCTTGAACAATGTCTAGAGAATTACCATCGACTCTACCAGAGAGATTAGCATACAAATGAGCGTTCTTCCCAATGCTCTGGATATACTGAACCGCTACATCGGTTAATGTATCAAGAGCAGAAACTTGAAAAGAAGTAAACCTAAATCCCTCTCGTGACTGTGACACCTGATACGCGTTAACCTCTACACTCTCGCAAATCTGAGCCACTGCCATTCTCGCTACTGCGTATGCGAAATCATTGCCTCGAAAAAGCTTTCTCTTGGCTTGTAAGGCTATTCTCTGACTTCCACCTTCCCCAGCTCCATTTCTCATATTCAACCTCTCTTACAACTTCGAATCGGTACCTAAAAACGAATAAGAGAGGATTAAACATCAAAACCAATTTCCCACCAAGAAAACTGAAAATTGAATTGATTGATAGATCATTTTTGCTTATGTGACTGAGAATACTCTAGAAACCCTAGAAACTAATTCACCGCAGTAGAAAGCAACAAAACAAATTGGAGAAAAGTAAACGAATTCAATTAAGACAAGCAAAGTGCTTACCGGAGAAAAAGTTTTCTCCATTGTAAACTCTCCCCCACAATAAACAAATTCACCGAAGACGAAGGAGAACAGACAACTTTCGGCAACTACCGGCGGCGAACCCAATGCGGCAAAACCCTAACGAAGACGTGAAATTGAGGAATTTCAATCCCAAGAAACGAAATCAAAAGAGCAGAATTTAGGGATTCGAATGCGAATTCTAAACCCAGCGAGAGAAAGAGTGGGAGATTGCCAGATTTGAGATTTTTCGTTAACAGAGCAACGGACTTTTTAAGAAACAAGAAAATTAAAAAGTGATTAAATTTTTATAATGCTAATTTAAAAATCGAATTATTTGTTTATACAGTAAAGATTACAGCGGTGATGTAATCATTACAAAGGGTACCATTATTGCGGGAAACTATTTATTTATTTTATTTTATTTCTGTCGTCAGCGGGAAACTAATTAAGATCTGGAAAATCTTAAAAGACACATATACTTCTATTGGACCCGATTAGCTTCTTAGGATTCAATGGGCTTTTTAGCTATTAAACAAAATTTCAAAATTATGGGCCTTTGAGATTGCCCCAATACAAACGACGTCGTAAAAATAAAGCCAAGAAGGGAAGCCTGCGAAGTTGTGAAAACTATAGCTTTCACAGAATAAATATGTCCAATGGTAGTGAAGAATGTATATTTAACTTAAATATATATTTGACACACACACAAAAGTTAATATTTGATAGTAATGATATAAAAATGATTATTGAAAGTACTATCCAATCATCCTTCACGTGATTAGCTATAGTTGTTCGCTGAAGAATATTTAAACTGAATTGGAACCAAATCTTACTTGATCGTTTGATAGTCATATAGTACAGATTACACTTGTAACTTTTAAGTTTTTAACTAAAAGATATCGTCAGTTTTTCCGTATTTTATTTGCTTCGAAATATACAGTATTGTTGGAAAATAAAAAGAAAGTAAAACCAGATACATATTAAATTTCGATTTCAAAATTTTAATGTTTTTTAGTTCGGTTAACAAAAGTAAGATCAATATATATAATATATGTAGCAAACTTCCTAAAATGCATATATGATAGCTAGAGTTTTTTTTTTTTTGTTTTTCCCTCCATCAATAGCTAGAGCTCGACAAGGAAGCTTTTTGCAGAAAGTGTGATGATACGACAGTCACAGAGCATTGGATCGGTAGCCTTTTACTCAAATCAATCAAAAATCGTAACTACACATCATTATTTAGAAGCTTTTGTCTCTGCTATAAATAGTATGTATTTATGTATCTACAATATTTGAGCCTATATATATTTTGCATTGGTGAACATGCATTTACATTTTTAATGGAGATGGCGTATTTGCTCTTACATCACCTTCCCCTATTTACTATGCATCTAATACGATCATTAAAATGGACACTTGTATATTCAAAACATTCACAATAAAAATTAAAAAATTATCTGATAATGCCATAATTAATGGGTCTAACAAATGACAGTCAGTGTTTAAGTGTTTTCTCTGGATCATCATCTAATTTAGCGACAGTCACCAGTTGAGTTCTATAGTTGCAATAGAAACATAATCTCATGTATATTTTATACCACAGTTAACAGATCGTCAACACTATTTGTTTAGCTTGTCATTTTCAAAATTCATACATGGTTTTAAAATACTTATACAAAGAGCCCTAAATAAGTCTACATTTCATGTTTGTGTTTGTGTGTATATTTAAAGATCCTACGATATATACGAGCAAGGTCCAACAACACATACTAGCTATAATACAAGTCATTATAATAAATCAACTTATAACATCAATTCGTATAAAAGTTTATCCGGAAATTAAAAAATAGTAGCATTATAGTAATTATAGCTTATTTTTGTTTCCGTGTCCCCTTGCTTGTGAACACATAAAACATATTAATTCTTTCTATTTAGTCTAATCTCACATCTGGTGACCACTTCCTCTACTCTCTGAACCTATAAACGCCTTGGTATCGGTATTAGATCGGTTGAATTGGACCGACGACATCCGGTTATTAATGTTACTACCACCATTGTTGCTACCATGTAACAATGAATATAAAGTCGAAATATTCTGGGATGATGAAGATGAAGAATTACCCATTAATGGCATTTGAATATGGCTTACCATTTGCCTCGGATCTATTGACTCCATAGTCCCGGAACCAGCAGGCGACGATGATGGAAATAAAGATTGTATAGTTGTTGTTGTCGTTGATGTTGATGTCATCATTGGACATACCAAAATTTGTGATGGAAATGGGACAAGACTATGTAGTTGATGATGATGATGATGATAATCTGCCTGAAAACTCGAATGTTGATGATGTTCCATATTATGATAAGTTCCATAGGACCCAATATGATGATTGTTTGTGAAAACGACATCGTTTGCTCCTCTCTCTTTATTGTTTTCTTCACGGCTAGTTGTTGTAGTAGACTGATCTTGTTGTACACATCCATTGATTTTAAACCCGAGTTGGGTCGGATCTTGACCCGGCCTTTGACCAAGATTCAAGAACGGCTGGTGATGGTTGAAGAGGCTGAAACTTTCCGGCGAGATTGGTAACGGAGGGAGCTCGTCGATCTCCTCTTTAGCTGCATCGAGCAACCAGTCAACGGCTTTGCTAGGCTGGTCAACGCCGAGCCGTTCTTGAAGATCATAGAGCTGAATAGCCGTGGGGACTGATAGTCTCACGCGTCTGTCTCGTAGCCCGCGTAACGTACACACTTTGCTGTGACGGTCTTTGCCTCCAAAGGCGCGTGAAACCCTAACAATCCTCGGATCCTTGGACTTCATCCACGAAGAAGAAGAAGAAGAAGAAGGGATCGAGTTCATCGGCTTTGTAGTTAAGTTTTTGCCACTGGTGGCTACGACGACGACATCTTCTGAATCTTCTTCTGCTTCACCTTCACGTCTTGTTGTACTCCCGCCTGAAACGTCGTCGTTTGCATTTTTCCAAGGGACGGTGTTCATATTGCTTGCTATTGTCGAGATCTTTCTATACTTAATGCAAATAAAAAGAAGAAAAAGAAGAAACAATCAAATGTATTGCATTAGAAAAACTATAAGGAAAACAATTAAAATTTTGGGTTTTTAAATCTCATATTATCCTTAGTGTTCAGTGAATCCTTTTGAAATGAGTGATTGATAATACGGTGGATCCACAAAATTGAAACAAAAGAGAAATTATATATTTAAAAATAAAAGAAAATTAGGGCTTAATTTTAAATTTTTTTCTCCGATTGACTTAATTATTTTAGGACTAGGAAAAAGGAAGGCTTAGATAAGTCTCTTACCTGAGTTCCTAAATTTGTACGGTCTTGAGCTTGAACAGGAAATCTAGGGTTTTGGTGTTCTATAAAGTGAGTAATATATAAGATGATGATGAAGAAGGATGAAGAAATAGAGAGAAGAAAGTATGTGATTCGATTTTTCTTTTTTAAAGTATGAATAAAACGAAAATAAACTAAAAGAAAAGAAAAAATAAGAAAGAAGAAGATGCTTTTGGAAGTGAATATGAGAACCCTACCAATATCATAAGCCTCCAAAAATTAGAAGAATTGCGACTAAGTATTTATGTTTAAAAAGCAATGGATGCCGTAATGCCACCTGGCAGATTTCGCTATCCTCAAAGGGAAAATAAAATAATTGCTTTGAATAATCAGTCATGTTCATTTTCATCTTTAATATTATGGATCATATCAAATCTAACATAGACGAGAAAAATAAAATTCGATTTATTCATTATGAGCTGCAATTATAGTACGGCTAAGAAGAAGATCCCAAAAAAAAGTATACGTGAATATCTAAATTTAAAAGAAATTAATTATAGACACTCAAAATTAAACATATATATTGACGTGAAGTTATATATAAAAGTAGCTTGCTAAAACATCTAACTAATGTTCGTAAGATGGAAATAACGAATATTTTTAAGAGCTAGAAATATTAGTGGTTAACTGGTTATGAAAGGGATAATGTGAGATTCTTGATCAATTTGTTTAAATTTTATCTAAACTGACCAAACGATGATAAAAAAAAATTATTCATCTGGCTATATGATTCTATTTCAAAAACAAATTATTATTCACCATGTTTATTTTGCAGCCGCCATTGCACTCGCCACTAAAATTAAGTTGGATGATATATATGACTTATCGTTGGTGATATAAACCAAGAGATTTAGACGTTAAAGTTAACATAGCGTTTTCTTAAGACTAGAACTCAACCTTTTAAATTGGATATCTTCTGAATTATATAGGACATGTAAACTCACGTATATGGTTTAATATATATATATATATATATATATATATATATGGTCCTTGTTTATGTGTACATGGGCATGCTGTTATCGACAATTGCAAAAGGTTGTGGAATACCCAATGCACGCCTCGTGTACCTTGTTGAGTCATATGACTGAATACCTTTCAAAACACAAGTACATTAAATAGACATCACTAAGCCCTAATTTATTTTTGCTTTAGGTGGAAACCGGTTTAACATTTTCTTTCTTTTCTTTTTTTTTATCAAAATGTTGGTGTTTAAGTTTGTGACTAAATTGTCGTTATATAAAAATTATTTAAAAAAATACTGTCCTATTATTATATTTATGTATTGGATCGAGTAATATATGTGATATTCAAGTAGATGTAATAAACTTTTGAAATGGATCTAAGAGTTCTGAGTCAAGCTTGATGTTTATCCGGAAATTTTCTGAATTATTTAAAAAAAATAAAATAAACACAACTTCTTATAATTAGAAGTGGTCATATTAGGTATCCACATGACTGTTATTGTGTAAACCTTTATCCATTCGCAAAAAAAATGTTCTAATATATGAAGAATCGATAACATCAAATTTAACTTATTTTTGAACTGTAGATTGTCTCTAAATAAAAATTTTAAAATATTAATAGGAAAAATGAAAGTGGACGAAAGCAATTTATCCTTACGAATCAAAACAAAGGAGTGAGAAAAAAAAAAGTGTGATGATGATCATTTTATCTTAAGACATCACATGGGAACAAAGGAGAAATCGGACAAACTTAAAATCCACTAAGTCATGTCTACTTCACCGTCTCCAAAAGTTTGTGGTCTCATGAACAAAGATTGGGTTTTTAATAGTTTTTCTATACTTCATATCAAATATAATAATTAATGATGTGAAGGATCAACGACAATAATATCCTAAGAAATTGGGTCTAGTCCAAACGATACATATATATTTGTAGTCAGCTAAATAAATCCATTAAAATAGGTGAACAAAAGTTCTTGTAAAAAGTTGCATTAGTAATTTCTCCATAGATCAATACGTATATTAGTTGCATAGGCTAGCAAGTAGCAGCAACAGCAACAAAACAAAATACGTATGAATTAAGCGAGGTAACGTGGATATTGCAAAATTGAAGACCATATATATCATTAATTTGGGTTGACGTGGATATTCAAATGATCTGGATAATACCGTCGGTACGCATGCCATTTCAAGACGTATACAATTTAGTTTCCACACCTGTGTTTGAAATCTTAAATCACAAACACGTTTATATATAGGCACCATATTCCTATGATTATAATGTCATATCATATGCACGTACGAACTAAATATTCCAACACTTTGATACTTTTTTACTGAAACGTTGATTGGTTCGCATGTGAAAGACTCATTACGAACGTGCAAGTATGAGTAGTAGATTGTGTTACAAATCTACATTAGAAAAATTGCAAGTACTTTTTTTATGTAGTAGTTTGACAAATGATTAAGAAAAAATAAATAGGTACGATTTTAAATATTAATGTTAAGTGATTGTGGATTATATATAGCCAGAGTTAGGGGCGTCCGTTATATATATAGTTTGTTTTTACATGTAACATGTATACAAAAATTACTGTAAATAAACAGTGACCATAATTTTAAAAAAAGTTTCAAGTGTATTCATTATGTCACTATCGTATATACTCGCAAAAAAAAAAAAACTAGATGAAGAGTGAAGAGGTTGGGCATCTCGAGATAGAAAACTGAAGAAAACAGAAGAGTGGAGAGTTATTTACTCAATGGTCCCCTCAATTTTCCATTCACTTTTTCTTCTCTCTCAATTTAATTATATCTTTTTTTTCATCCCCGATACTGACATCTTTATTATTTATAATTCTAACATTTAAAAAAAAAAACTCTTTAACTGTCTGTTTTGTTTATAAAGAAACTCTAACTTTGTTAGCTGTGAAGGATTGCAGTCAAATCTTCTCGACACAAGATTGCAGTCAAACAAGATTAACTACAATATGACTCATATATACAAAATCCAAATCTTGAAACTACTTTAGATTTGATATTGTTGTGCAACAAATGCATGCGTACGGTACAATATAAAGCTGGAGTTTAGTGTAGTTGTGTTATTAAATTATCATTTATTATTTGATTTATATAGGGAAAGTGACAGGTTAGATGTGAAAAACGTAAAAAGGGAGTATATAATTAAACAATATAAGAATTTTAGAAAATGGAATCAAGAAAAACCAGCGATACAATAACTACTCTATCTGTTTCTTTTGTCTTGTCTAATACACTTTTCCTCTGCACTGTTTCTATCCCAAACACCAATCCCTATGCTCAATCCATATGGTAGAATAGATAGTAGACTGTAGATATATACTGTATATAAGATGTGCGTGTGACCGCATGAATCTTTTATTTTTGCGATGCTTGAAAATACCAAATCCTAGAATAATCGTCGCAGACTCGCAGGCCTTTGTTTATTTCTCTTGTATACGAAATTACATTATGAATTTATTTATTTTGTGACTTTCCTGGATCACAAATTTAGGCCTGCAAGAGAAATGAAGTGGGCCAACTGTGATGAGGAAAAGCCCAATGTGAAGAAGTTTAGTGGACTTTTTTTTGGACAGATACAACTTTTCATTTTTTAGGTTTATGTAGAAACATATATCTCTATCTTTCTAAGATCCCCACACACACACACAAAATGTCCGATTCAAAACATAATGCGTTGTATACCATACCCATACGGTGCGTCGATGTCACGGTGGAGGTGGTGTAGTAGGAAATAAACTTATCAGTTTTAAAAACTACAGTTGAACCCACGCTATATCTACACCGTAGGTTAATATTTTCTTAATTAATATAATAAATATTTATATTTTACTTTCTAACATTTGCTGATCAGTTTTTTAGATAATTTGTATTTTTTAAAATTTTGTTCGTTTTGTTTATATAATTTTTTTTTTATTTATATGTAATTTTAACATCATTAAATTATAAAATGTTAGTCTTATTGATTAGTAACCTATAATTTGTTTAAAAATTTTTGTAAGTAACTTTTATGTCCAAATGTGTTCCACTATGTTCAAAGGATAGAAAGTTAGTCCAGAATTTGATTATTTATGTAATTTAAATATATTTTTATTTAAACAAATAATATATTAAATAGAAATATTTTAAATATTTTCTTTTTCGTAAATATTTTCTAATCATAAAACTCTTTATATTTTTAAATATATTATATATTATTTTCATCAACTATACATAATTATTAAGTTTTATATATAATTTACTTTTTATTAAAATTTGGTTGTTTGGGACCGATCCATTAATTTGCGATCAACAAAGTCCTATGCCAGATTTACTTGTATCTACCTTGCGGATCATAATCTATTTGGCATTTCTATCGATGTAGAATATTGAACATAAACCATTTTTTATTGATTGAGTAATATATATCTCTTTATAAAAATTCAAATCGAAAATATATGCAGAACAAATCTAAATTTTATTAACTGTATTGATTATATAATTATTCAAAATAATATGAGAATAAAAACAAATAAAAATGATAGGAGAATAAGAACTCATACTATTTAATAGCAATATAGATAAGGAAATAGTTGTACCCAAATAATTTAATATTTATTTAAAAAGAAAAAAAAATTATAGAATTAATGATTAGATATATTAATAATTATTTGGTGTTTGGATGTAAGAATAAGATAAAGTATGTTTGGCTACATGATTTTTCAAATTTGTACTTCAGTTTTAATAGTATATACTAGAGTCTAACCCACGGTACACCGCGTGTCAATGTTTTCTTATTTATTGTAACAAATATTTATATTTTATTATTTAGTATTTTATGGTCAGTTTTCCTCGTAATTTTTATATTTTGTTTATTAGTTTTTGTAATTTATTTTACACTTATATGTAATTTTAATTTAAAATGTTAATGTTATTGATTAGTTGGTGTATACACCTATTTTAAATTAGTATAAATAGTTCTTATGTCCAACTCTTCTACACTGTCCAACAGGTTAGCAAGACTTGAATATTTGATTATTATAATTTAAATAATTGAAATATTTTTAAAAATAAAATAAAAAACTTTTAAAATAAAATTTTTTTAATATTCTCCTTTTTAGTATATGTTCTAATTTTATACAAAAAAATTAAAATTTTCAAATATATATATATATATGCATTTATTAATTTTTATATATAATTTAATTTTATTAAAATTTAGTAATATACGCCGACCCATCAATTCGCGGATAAATTCTGATATACCGCGGTCCAGTATAAATTTGTTCATGATGCCTGTTTTTTCATGTGCATAAAATTTTATGTTTATATATCCGTCTTATGTCGCATTTATTTGTATATATTTTGTATGTCACTGATCCGATTAAACACATATTTTTCATTATTGATTGAGTTAATATATATCCGTTTATAAAAATTCAAATTATAACATATGCATAAAAATATAAAATTTTATTTAATCATTTGTATTATATAATAATTTGAAAATAATATCAAACAAATATGATGGGAGAATCATAATTTAAATTATTAAAATTACAATATTAAATAAGGAAAAAATTGTAAAAAAATATTATATAAGGAAATGATTATAAAGATTTAATTAGTTAAGAGATGTTTGAATGTAAGATTAAAATATTGAGTGTTTAGTAACAAGATTTTCCAAATTTGTACTTCCTTTTTAATAATATAAAATATATTTGGCTACACGATTTTTCAAATTTGTACTTCAGTTTTAATAGTATATAATATATATACATTTCCACACAAAATATCCGGTTCAAAACATAATGCATTGTATACCATACCCATGTGGTGCGTCGATGTCACGGTGGATGTGGTGTAGTAGGAAATAAACTTATCAGTTTTAGAAACTATTAGAGTTGAATCCGCGCTACATTGTCGGTCAATGTTTTCTTAGTCAATGTAACAAATATTTATATTTTACTTTCTAACATTTCTGGTTAGTTTTTTAGATAATTTGTATGTTTAAAATTTTGTTCTTTTCGTTTATATAATTTTTCTTTTTATTTATATGTAATTTTAACTTCATTAAATTATAAAATGTTAGTTTTGTTGGTTAGTAACCTATATTTTCATTTTAAATTTTTGTAAGTAGCTTTTATGTTCAAATGTGTTCCACTATGTTCACAGGATAGCAAGCTAGCCCAAAATTTGATTATTTATATAATTTAAATATATTTTTATTTAAACAAACAATATATTAAATAGAAATCATTTAAATATTCTCTTTTTCGTAAATATTCCAATCATAAAACTCTTTATATTTTCAAATATATCATATATTATTTTCATCAACTATACATAATTATTAAGTTTTATATATAATTTATTTATTTTAATTCAAATTTGGTTGTTTGCGGACCGATCCATTAATTTACGGTTAACAAAATCCTATGTCAGGTTTATTTGTATCTATCTTGCGGATCATAATCTGTTTGATATTTCTATCGATGTGGAATATTGAACATAAATCATTTTTTATTGATTGAGTAATATATGTTCCTTTATAAAAATTCGAATTGAAATATATGCAGAACAAATCTAAAATTTTATTAACTGTATTAATTATATAATTATTCAAAATAATATGAGAATAAAATCAAATAAAAATAATAGGAGAATAAGAATTAATACTATTTAATAATAATTTAGATAAGGAAATAATTGTAGTCAATTAAATTAATATTTATTTAAAATGAAGAAAAATAGAAAATTAATAATTAGATATATTAATAATTATTTGGTGTTTTGATATAAGAATAAGATAAAATGTAACTAGAGAAATTGAATAACAAAATATCTAAACCAGAAATAAACCGAAGCCCGATTGACCATGCTGAAATGTTATAATGTGCACGAAATGTTATCCCTGCAATTTGTTTACATATTGTCGCGAATCAATGAATAAAGTAACAGGTGGCACATTCTAGAAGCGAAACGTGTCACTAACCTTATCATCTTTAGGGGTTACTATATTTGAATTAACATTTTATCTAACAAAAAAAGAATACAAGTTGGCCACTATGCAGGTCCCACTTTTCGATTTGCTCTTGATTGTTTGCGTCTCTTTAGGAGATCCTCCCTCCATTCAATCTTCTCCAGCGTACTATGATGGTGCACGAAATTATAAATTCTGTACCCTGATTATAAATTTATATATATTTAACAATAAGTCTCATAACAAGACGAAACTTATTCTAACGAGGATAAAGGAGTTAGCACAATGTAAGGTTTGTTACCAAATACAAATATCGAAACTCAAATATATTTAACTCTTAACTCATTTGTTAGAAGTTAGAACTTTGAAGTAGCCAGCCACGACCCACAAGCGTGTAGAAACGTTGGCGAAAATTAAATAAAAATGTTTTCGTCTCTTTTTTTTGTTTAGTTGCTTGTCGGGGGGCCCAGTCAGGCTGGATACACGTGGCAATAAAGTGATTGTCGTCGTTGAGCACGTTGAGAATTAGACACGTGTCAAGTTGTCTATCAACAAGTAGCCTACGTCTACGCCAAGTTCTCTCCCCCACTTGATGCCCTTTTCCACGTGGCGTGGTGGGTGGTCGTCTATCTTTTTCCAGTTTCCGCCAAAAAGAAATACTATAAAAATATTCGAATTACATTACTAAAATTTCTAAGAAACTCCTATCTTTTCCTTCTGTCAACGAGAAATCACTATCTATATTCATTGATTGTATATTTCAAATTGCATATAAAATGTAAAATATGGTATATGTTTCTGTTATTTTAAGACAACTTGTGTGAAATATACCAAAGTAAATAAATCCGTACAGTGTCGTCAACTATCCTTCAAAAATAATACAAAAACATGACTTTTCTTGAAAATATAAAAATAGTGCAAATTGTAGTAGTATAGTTTATAATGGTAAGCATTTGGTACTTGTTTTAAGAAAAATTCTCTGCGTCTCTCTCAAGATTACAACAAGAAACTTGAAGCTAAAACATTTCTTCTCCCTTCTCTGAGTTCGATATTTGGTTCTTTAATTATGGAGATGATAAGAGGCAGAGGGAACTCCAACGGCGTTGTTCAAGTCCAGAATCTATCTGCTAATAATCTTTTGCAGAAGCTTCTCATCACGAGCAACCAACTTTGTCAAAGAGACTCTGAGAATCGTGAAGAACCAAAGAAGAAAGAAGAAGAAGAAGAAGAAAGAGATGTTGAGCTAACGTTGGGTCTTTCTTTGAATGGACAGTTTGGCACGGATCCGAGATCGAGGAAAAGGAAGAACTTTGAATTGGGTCGATCTTCTTCGATTCCGGAAGGGTTCGTCTTCGATGAGCAAAGATCCGGCGGTGGATTTTCCAACATGTTCCAGCTGGACCGGACACGTTCTCTGCCTGTCGAGACGAATATGGAGTCGGAGACGGAGAGGAAGAGGAAGCGATCGGAGAAGACGAGGGCATTTATGGAGTTTCCAGTGACGAAAGATAAAAACAGAGGCCAAGCCGCCGAAACAGAGAAAACGTCGAGGGCATTTCTGGAATTTAAGATTCCTCCGACAAAGGAAAAGGCAGAACAAGATGGTTTAGTTGTGTCAAGTCCGGTCAACGAGAGGGGCGAAAACGGAAATAAGGAGAGGAAGAAGAATGTGGAAGAAGAATCAGGAAAGGAGAAGGCGAGGAACATTCTAGAAGACATGCCGTGTGTGTCGACGAGAGACGTTGGAGCAGACGGGAAACGAGTGGAAGGGTTTCTGTATTGGTACGGAGGGAACAAGGAAGAGGTGAAGATCGTCTGTGTTTGCCACGGCAGTTTTCTTTCTCCGGAAGAGTTCGTTAGGCACGGCGGAGGTACAGTGTCCGGTGGTGGTGGTGATGTGACGATTACTAACCCCCTAAGACATATTGTTGTGAAGCTTCCTTCTTCTTCCTTGTAGTTTTCATTTTTCCAAGTTAAAAACATTTTGAGAAATAGGTTTGATGTGTTGGAATTGATAAACTAACGTAAAACAATGATACTGAGTATAGGAGGGAGAGAGCACGTAAAAACGAAACACAAACATTTCTTCTGATTTCATTATTTATGAGGAGAACCACGCGCCGCCTCACTCATCTGAAAGCGTGAAAAACACACAAAGAGATTTAGGTTTTGGTTAAGGCATGATCGGAAATTAGGATTCGCGCTTGGTCGTCAAATATTAGGATGGTCTTCTAAGTTCTATGATAAACGGGCCTGCGTCTTCTTTTATCTGCCTATACTATTGGGCCTTTACCCCAGTTTCTCGGGGTTCTGGTACTTTGTTGGTCCATCCATTAATTTGTGGGAAAAAAAAGAGAGAGAGAGACTTTATGTTTATGTTTAACTTCCAAATGTCCTTATATCAATATTGTACCAAAATAAATCTGAAGAAATTCTCTAAATCATAAATCATATATCAAGTTTTTAAGGTTTCAATTCATGTTTATATGGTTTTGGATCATGAATAATAATATGACAAGAAGCATATAAAATAATTTCGTAACATCAAATTCTTTAAATGGAAAGTAATTAATCAATTTCTCACATAAAACAAAATATTGTTTTTGATATCCTTAATTAATATCCAATAGTTCAAATAGCTTTTCAATATATAATCCATATCAACATATTAAGTATTTCTCAAATTCAAATTCACCTAAATACGATTTAGAAAATTTCTCGGATTAGTAGGAAAAAACATTAGTAAATTTAAAATTTGAAAACAATAACTAAAAAAAAACACTAAGCTATCTATAACAATTTACAAGTGGGAAAAAGAAATTAGCTACAATGCTAACAAACAGAGGATTCCAAGTGATGTTTGAGGTTAGAGAATGTCCAACAGTGGATGAAACAAGAAACTTTAGTTGAAATCAGATTCCAAACTAGACATACAAGTCTCACGAACATGGAACATTGAATATTAGGATACATAGAGAGTGATCAAGGTTCAAATTTCTAACTTGATAAGAACATGTAACTTGATCAAACTCTTCGATTGATCATAGACAAAACTTCTCTGTTACATTGCAAATTTTTCAAACTTGGAGAGAATCCAAGTCAAGAAATGCTAAAACAATGTGAATTTATGACTTGATAAGATCATTCCACTCTACCACTTTAGTTAACAATAATAAATTAAGAAACCCCCCCCCCCCCCCCCCCCCCCCACAAAACTAACTATATAAAACAATTTACAAGTGGGAAAAAACAAATTAGCTAAGAGACAGACATCCACAATACAAGTGCTGCTAACACGACGGAGGCTGAAGCTGCTTCAACCGTCTTACAACTTGCTTCATCGTTGGCCTCGTCGATAAAGAATCCACCGTACAAACAACCGCTAAATGCAGAACCTCCACAAGATCATCATGCGGACCGCTGTCCCATAAACCCGCCGTGAAAAACTCTTTAGCCCGTCCTTGTCTCAACAGCATACAAGCCCATTGCACAATGTTGAAACCGTTACCGTACGACACAAACGACGGATCCAGCGCTTTCTTGTCCGAAAGCAGCTCAAGAAGCACCACTCCGTAGCTGTATACATCTGCTTTATCCGAAACCCGGCACGTCATCGCATACTCAGGCGCTACATACCCGAATGTACCCGCCACACCTGTTGTCGCGTGCGTTTCCGATGTCCCAAGCAATCTCGCTAACCCGAAATCTGATAAATAAGCATTGCAATCATCATCTAGGAGGATGTTACTCGGTTTAACATCACGGTGAAGCACCCGTGGGACGCATTGGTCATGCAAGTAAGCAAGAGCTCGAGCTATGTCAAGAGCGATCTTGTGAAGAACTCTCCAATCTCTTGTGGATCTTTCTTGGATGAATTTCTCGAGGTTGCCTCCTGGGAGGTAGTTGTAAACCAAGAACATCTCTGTTTCGCTCGCGTGGTAACCAATGAGAGTCACGAGGTTCGGGTGTCGTAGTCTACCGAGAGTTTTGATCTCTGCGTGGAACTGCTGGACGCCCTGAAACCGTCCGATGGAGAGGCGTTTGATAGCGACGACAACATCTTGAGAGATTTCTGCTTTGTAGGTCGCTCCAAATCCACCGTTTCCGATCAGATTGCTTGCGTTGAAATTTCCTGTGGCTCTAACGACGTTGTCAAAGGTTATTACAACTCCGATGTCCATGAACATAGTGACTTCTCGTTTCGTAGTTGCCATTATCTTCGATTTCGGATGCCATTTCCTCGTGTAGAAGAAGAGAATCACAAGAGCAATCAGAACAGAGACAATCGCTGAAGCAGATGCGATTGAGGCGATCTCTAGCGAGTTGAATCCACCTTTTCCTGGCGACTGAGATGGAGCGTTTTCAACAGGCGAAGATGCGTAATCCGGTGTGATAGAATCTTCTGTGGAATCTCGTGAATCCGAAGACGGTTGTGTCAGAGAAAACACATGGCAAGGTCGAAGGTAAGGGTTTCCAAGAACAGATCTGCATTTCGTCAATCCGTTGGTTGAAGGAATTGGACCTGACAAATTGTTGAAGGAGACATTGAAAACCGCAAATGTCGAGAAACCAGACGGGATTGGGCCAGAGAGGTTGTTATTGTTGAGAAGCAGCACAGTGAGATTCTTCAAGTTGATGAAATCATGAGGAATGCCGCCAGATAGATAATTTGAAGAGAGATCAAGAACTTCCAAGGAATTTAACTGACTAAAACTCTGAGGGATTGGCCCTGTGAGGTTATTGTTAGCAATGGAAAGATACGTCAAAGCCTTCATCTTCTTCCCAAGGCTTCCTGGTATCTGACCTTGCAACTGATTCCAGCTCAGATTAAGAGCAACAAGCGAAGCTAGATCCCCAAGACTCGATGGGATTGTCCCGAAGATCTGATTCAACGAAGCATCAAGAATCTTAAGAGAAGTGCACATGTTGTTGAGTCCTTCAGGAATCCGACCTGAGAGCTTGTTGAAGCTTACGTTAACATAAACAGCTCTGAGTTCATTGCAGTTATCAAACAGTTTACCAGGGAATTGCCCGTACAACTGATTCCCTCCAGCAGAAAATATGTAAGAGACTCGCTTTCCCAACCGCTCCTGTGCAAGTGGTACAGACTTGAGAGTACCAGTGAAGTTGTTGTCTGCGAAGTTATGAAACACAGCCAGACCTCCATCACCTCCAAGATCCATCAGTGAAGTACCAACTTGAGCCTTCATGGTGAAGAATGAGAGATAAGCAGAGGACGGGTCATTGTAAGATTCGACAGAGAACCTGTCTAAGTAAACAACAGGAGGACAATGGGTTGTGGTATTGTTGAGAAACTCAGGAATTAAACCGGATAAGGTGTTTCCACCAACATCAAAGACACTCATGCAGGGGACCAAAATCTCTTTGAGCAGCTCCCCAGTAAGCATATTAGAGCTCAAATCAAGAAGACGAAGGTTCTTGCATTTACTAAGACTGACAGGAATTTCACCTTTAAAGAAGTTCTGACCCAAATTAACCATCTGCAAGTTTTGACATGAACCCCAATCTCCTGGAAACCTCCCTTCTAACGTCGCTCTCGGCACCCAAAGTATCTTTAGTTTTGGAAGTCTAGTGATCTCCTCTGGAATTCCTCCTTGATAGAAATTGAAATCCTCGGTCATTGAGGTCAAATCAGCGCCTGGAGGTACATCTGATTCCCCTCTAATGCTGTCAATGTCTTCATACACATTGTAAAGATTCGATAACACGAGAACAGACAACGAAGAGCAGTTCCCGAGTTCAACAGGTAAAGGACCACTAAGAGTGTTCCTAGAAACATCCAAAACCTCAAGCTTCTGAAGATTCCCAAATTCTAAAGGTATAGTCTCCTCCAAAGTATTCATATACAACAACAACGACTTTAAACCGCGACAATTCCCCAAACTCTCTGGAATCCTCCCAGTCAAGAAATTACCAGACATATCTAAATGCTCAAGCTTTCCACAGTTAACCCCAATATCTTTAGGCAAAGAGCCTTGAAGCCAGTTTAAAGGCAAATGCACCACTCTGAAACTCCCAACAAATCCAGGAACACTTCCATTCAACTTATTACCACCTAAGTTCAACATCTCCAACTTTGACAGATTCTGCAGCGAATTAGGGATTTCACCTGAAATTCTGTTAAATCCGAAATTCATTACCCGCAAATTCCGTAACCCAGTAAACTGAACAGGCAATGACCCAGACATCAAATTCCCTTCCAGATCAACAACTTCAAGCTTCTCCATTCCCCAGATTCCTATTGGAATCTCTCCGCTAAACGAATTAAAAGGCAGAGACAAAACCCTAAGTTCTGTGAGACCCACGATTACAGAAGGCAAATTCCCCGCCAAAGCTCCATGATTTCCGGCGCAATCCCTCCGTATACCAAACCCATACAACGGAAAATTACCAACATCACCGCAACTGAAACGATTTCGACTAATTTTGGAGCTTCCTTTATCGCTACCAGAGCCGCTAATGTTAAGAGCCATGACTCGAGAGGTCGAATCGCAGGATACACCAAACCACGAGCAGTAATCTTCACTCTCCTCAACCCAGCTAGCGAGAATCGAACCAGGGTCCGATACCGTTTTCTTAAACCGAAGCAATACCGATTTATCCGAATCAGCTAAAACAGTGAATTTTCCGGCGAGAAAGGTAGCGATGCAGAGTAACCACAGGGATAATACAACGTCTGAAGACATCTGTCTGCGGAAAAAACGCCATTTGATCACTGAAGAAGGCAAAGAAGTCATCTTCGTAACTTATCCCCAAAATGTTTTACACAAAACCCTAAACCCACCTCGCAAGGTCTGCTAATTTCGCAATTGACGAGCAAAAGATCCTTCCTTTAACCGTGTGAAGCAATCCCAGGACCGAGCTCTTGACCCTAATTTAGAAGGATGATGAGAAGCTTTTTAGTGAGAGAAACAGATGAAGCAGAGAGAAAGAGAGAAGAAATGAGAATTCAACACTGTCACTGAAGAAGACGCGTTTTTTTTCTTCTCTCTTTTGTAAAAAAACTTTAGAAGGTTTTTGTTTTAATTTACGAAGAAATAAAAATCTTTCTATGAATGAAACATGGGCCCACCTTACTTATTTCCTATTGGCTGACAAAACCTTTTTGTATTTTTAGTTACCTTCGAAGAAGCATTTTTAAAATTAGAGTTTTAAACTTACAAAATAAATCAAGTTGTAAAGTTGTAACATTTTAGACTTCTCACCGCATCAAATCGTAATAGGTACATGATTGATAACAGTAGGTAGATGCGAGATTATCATATCACTAAAGTTGAGGATATACGTTATTGCTATTATTAATTTTTGTTAATTCGAAGCAATAAAATAAAGTATTTCGAGTCCCTCAAATTAAATGTAACGATATTTCAACTCTCCTAGTGTATCTCCAAGACGAATCAATCTCTCATCGGCCAATGTTATTATGCTAAAGATCTTGAAGCTAACATTTATTACAGATAGATATATGAATATGGACGTACATATATATTCACACTTACAAGTAAGAAAACTTCGTAATCTAACACTATCTTATTCTTGCCAGTGAATAATTTAAAAATCCATAAATACATGTGACAAAGATGTGTTTCTTTATAACAAAAATATTGAGAAATTGTAAAGTGAAAAAGGGACAGAATCACCCCTTTTCAAGGATATAACTAAAGGAAGCTTCAAGATAAAGCAAAATAAAATGTTTTGTCATGTAACCAACACATTAGTCACATTTATGGGATAAAAAGACAGAGAGTTCTAAACTTTAAATGAATAGTTAGAAGAAGAAAATAAAAAGAAATTATATCTGTCTTTTAGCTTCTACGATATAAATACGTATATAGAAAATAAAGTAATAGTGAAATGTGGTTCTTTTGTCTTAATGCATCATCATGACATAAGAGTTATATCATCCATCAACCGATTTACAACATTCGGTAACCGAACTTATCAAACCAAAATGTGGTGTCAATCCTAAAAACCGGGACTCGGTTTGGATCATCACTCTTGGTTAACAGACATACAACAACTTTCCTCCGTATAAAACCCCACACACATATACGAAGAATAACATTTTCAAACGCAAACGCCAAAATGATCTTTCACTTGAATAAATTGCATTTTGAAGGACACTTGAAGCAAGAGAACCAACCGCTTTTGGAAGCTTTTGGTGATTGCGTTTGAGACTCGGATTTTCCCGATACCTTCCGTTGTGGTTGTGATTCCGGTTGCAAGTCAGTTAGCATACTAGATTCTGAATGCGGCTGCGGTTGCGATTGCGATTGAGGTGGTCGCATGGGCGATTGAGGAAGCTTATACTCAGGTTTTCGCTTAAGAGAAATATTCGCTTTGATTTCCATAGACGGCGTTTTGGTAGCTTCATCTTCTTTCTGCAATCTGTTACATGAAAATTCCAAAACGAAAGTAAATCAAGATTTTATTTGTAAGTTTATCAAGAAAATATTGATAAATCGAAAGAACGACGAACAGTGGGAATGCGAAAGAGCCAATGCTGTTAGTGCTTGTGTCTGAACGACAAGAAATGCTCGGAGAATGTGAAATAACACTGCTCGAATCTTCTGGTTGACTCTCTTTCACAACTTCAGTTTTGTCTTTTGTATTGTCAGTATCAATCTCTACAAAAACCTCTGCTTCAATCATATCTTCAACTTCTTCTTCTTCTTCTTCGTGTTCAGCGTCGCTCTCGAGTTCAATCATCTCTCTTGCTTCTTCATTGTCATCAAGCTCCGAGTCTGATGTCTCTGTAATCATCTCTTTCTCAGATTCTTTTGTTTTTTTAACCGGGGGAAGAGGAGGAGGAAGATGAGCCGGGTTGATTTCGGTTATCTCGTGAGCTGTTTCTTCAAATCTCGGTATCTCGCTCAATCTACCAAATTCATGATCTTCCCTTGTTGAAATGCAAAAGGTTCCGTCGTGGATGCTAAACAACGATTCATTTGAAGCTATACTCCAGTCCGCCGTATTACCCGGTTTACTAGAGAAAACCGAAGATGGAATTCGATTTGGATCGTAACCGGATGAATCAACAAGGTGGGACCAAGACGAACCGGTGTGAGAACTCACCGAGGAATTGTAAATCTGATGTGAATCTCTCTGTTTCTGTGCCTCGGAAGCGGACAATGATGGCTTGGGAAGAGGAAAGTGTCGGATATCAAAGTGTCCATCTGAGGAATCAGATGTTATTGATGAAGATCGTGAAGATGAAGCTGAAGAAATTGATTTCGTCCATTGTTGTTCTTTGATTTCAGTTTCAGTTTCCATTGCTTGAAAGAAAGAGAGAAACAGAGCGCTCTGTTTTTGTCTGATCGTAGAAAACAGAGTATTCGAAATAAACACGAATTGATTTTTAAGAATCTGAGACGCAAAATTGATTGAGAATTTGTAAAGTTAAATCACACCTAGAATTAGGTTGAAGCTTTTGACAGAAACAAATGTGGATTTATACCAATGTAACAAAAAAAAAAAACAAGAGTAACAAGAAAGTCTCAATGAAGTTTTTTGTTTGTTTTGTTCGTTTTTTAGTTATCAAAGCGCCAGCGGGAACGATTAAAAGCTCTAAACCAAGGGGTTATTTAATTATAATGATGTTATATTATGTTGTTCAAAATCAGTAGATGTATAGCCAAAGTTTATTCTGATTATACTCCACACTATTTTTAGCCAGACATATACGGTAATAAATCTCATTTCACGTCACTACAGTTGTCTAATAAACTGTAAGTTGATTTTTGGGAAGAAAATCTAAATTATCTGTCTCGTTTTATTCAACGGTTCAATCTTAACAAAACAGAAAAAACAAAAAAAACTTTTTTTGAAGGTACAACAAACGAATTATAAACCACATCAAATAATATCGCTTAACATCATTTTCTTTAATTATAAGCGAGAAATACTTAATCCCAACGTCCGAGAAGATACAACAAACGAATACATTAGCCAAGAATACATGCAAAAACAAGCCACAAGAAAGCGTAACGTTTTCAGCAACTGACAGATGATAAACCGGAGTCCGGTTTGCGTAATTCTTGAATCTGAAACGATTAATTCAATGGCGAGCATTAATAAATTTGTAAACCAAAGTTGAAAAACATGTACAGATATGATTAATAAAACGGTTATCGAGTTGGTACAGTGAAATAGACCTTGGTGAGATTAAAGCTGGGTGGAATAAGAGAACCGGAAGCTTTTCTGCTCCTTGCAAGAAGACCTTTAGTAACTGGAGACATCATTGCATCAGTTGGGCTTCTGTACCTGAGATTACAAAATCATTTTTATGTACCAATCGATCTGGTTCAGTTTTCAAAGCGGTTAAATCAATAATCCGAATTACCTCTCTGGGTGCTTGAAAGCTATAGGGATTCTTAGACGATCCGGAGTTTCAATTTTTTTCATTGGCTCGTTGGTTGAGGCCCGAGGAGGCGAATCATGATTCCGGCAGGTTTCTGGGAGTGACCGAGGCGGAGATTCAGAGTTTAAAGCCGTGGTTTCCTGGTGGTTGGGTTGGATTTTGAGAGGTGTTTCGAGTTTTGGTTGTTGTGACTCCATTAGAGTTAGACTAGATGTGACGAAGGGCTTAGATCTATTTATATGAACGGCTGAGTATATATTACCGTTAGTAGAAATTGGGGTTGCAACGGTCGGATTTTAGCGTTATCTCAATACTCTGTGTACAGTTGTTTACCAGTGATAATTAGTGACCGTTTGAAATTTTTAACTAGTAAAAAGGTTCATTTTAAAACTTTGTATCTTGGCTTACTTTTTTAGAAGATCCATTTCCCTTATTAGTAAAATTGGGCCAGGCCCAATAGAGATGTCGAGCAATTTTTGCGGCTAAGAAGATGACACTGAGCAAGTGAGTAGTGGTTGAAGGAACAGCGACGTATGATTGGACGGTGACATAAGCGACTGTAAACGGCACGTGAGGGTAGCAGAGATTCACCGCTTCGTGTCCTTAAAAACGTCACAGAAAGAGAAAAATGGAAGAAGGAAGAAGACTGACACAACTCTGGATCTGTTGGACAAAATATGCGTAAGCAAGTTTCTTGATATGACCCTAACACTATTCGACCTCACTCGTTACTCTCTTCTTTTATCATTTCGTATTTTTCAAAAGAACATTAAAAAAAACACACAATGATTTTGGTTATTAAATAGAGATACGAAAAGGAGTCATTATTATGTAACTTTAATATCTATCTCATTTGCCAACTACTACTCCTGTGCTTCTTTAAATACCATAAATTACTTTTAACCAATTTTTGAAAAATTATATTTTACAACGTTGAAGTACTTTTAAAAGAATCTGAAAGTAAGAAAATTTTGCTAAGCACGGAAATAGAATCTTCTAAAGCCATTGTCAGATTTTTCCGAGAAAGGGCTTTACTTAATAGACACAACCACAAACGGAAAATAAGCCAGACATATTTTTATGATATCATTTATAATTTATTTGATTAAACCACGACATTTTTTCTCTAAAAAACAGAAATGATCTAAGCTGTTGTACTCTTATTTTATATAGCTTTTATTGAATATTGAAATATTATAAAATCCAAAAGAGCATATCATGACTTTTGATACGAGGCGAAGCAGTGTATATGGTGACGCATTAATGGCTTCTTCTCCAGTAACTTCGCGTGTACGTAAATGATATTTACATTTATCTATTGCATTCATAAGTTACATTAATGGGCTATGTAGTCGTCAATAAAGGTGCATACTTTAAAGTTTTAAATGTGCTTGTTTGATTTAAAGAAGTTGTGTCTAAATTATCAAATCGTCACCAAACCTCATGCACTTGCTCCTTACCAATAAAAAACGTCATATGCTGGGGAAAATGGTTATGTTATAGCCTTATAAATTAATAAATTATACTTAAATCATATTGGTCGAAAGCTAATATACTGCATTCACCACGACGAACAAAAAGAGATTTGAGTGATTATATAAATTACGGAAAATAACTTTTTTACAAACATAACAAACAAAAAAACATATGACAAATTATACTACAAAAGGGGGGATCTGTAATATTGGCCTACGAAAAGATGGTCAAAGTTGTAGGTATATTACCGGTCAGTAGAAAAAAAAGAGGATACTCTTTCCTATAATTTTAATTTTCAGAAGTCGTGTGGAGAACATTGGTTGATAGGGATAGTCAAATTCCTCTTTCAATGGAAAACCTTACTTTTGCAAGTTATTGATTTATTATTTTACATTTATAAAATTATCATTTAATATCTTGTATCATATCGTTTTAGCACACTAAACCATAATTTTGTTGAAGAGCAACAGTAGTAATCAACATTAAAATTAACATCACATATGTATGTACATGCATGTGATGTATATGTATATGGACACACACGATTGATTTAATGCTCTGTCATATCAAATAACGTATTTACTATTACAAGCTGGTGGCGTCATTGAAGTCATCATTGTATCTTCTTCCAAATTCATAAAGTTACTGTCACTGATGATACTATTGGTGGACCCTTTTCTTACCATCACCCATATTCTCGCGATTATTTATCTTTTTTCTCGAACAAAAATTTAGATATTGGTTTTTAAGTAAGTCTAATGCTGGAGTAAAAATAACTACAGAAGCAGTGTTATAATTGGAGATATGCTATTAGTTCAATGTTAGTAAATGACTAATGCTCACATTATGTGTGGTAACTAAATTTACGGTAAAATTTAGGGTTAGACACATCAAAAAGGAAAAAACTGCAAGTGTGCGTTTCGTGGTTTAACGCCGTTTCAAAAAGTATTTCTCAAACTGTCTTAAAATAAAAGGTTTCATATGATTATTATAGATTCAAATTTGTAGTCATTTGTACTAATCAAACTGCTAACACAATTATTTACCCAGCACTATATCTTTTGCTCTCATTATTTTGTTTCGGTAAGTTTTTTTAAAAAAATATGAAATAACTTAATTCGTCCACAACAACCTTTTAATTCATCTATATTTTTATATCATTTAAATATTATCCTCAGTTCATCTATCTCTCTCTGTCTATTTAAGACAAGCTAAAGGTAGACTGTAGAAGCCAGCCAATCTCAAAAGTCTCCGATACACTCTTAGATTTCGTTTCTCTCCTTATTCTGGCCATGGCAATGGCAAAATGCGTAATTTTCAACACTCTCATGGCCATTCTTGTAATGACATCTCAAGGAAGAAGTCAAATACGAGGAGAAGAAGAAAAAGAAGCAGAGGCAGACCGTATTACGTCACTTCCCGGTCAGCCTAACGTCACGTTCGAGCAGTTTTCCGGCTATGTAACCGTCAATAAGCTCGCCGGAAGATCTCTCTTTTATTGGCTCACCGAAGCTTCTCACCTCCCTCTCTCCAAACCACTCGTTGTGTGGCTCAACGGAGGTAATTAATTAATTTCCAAACATTATTTAGTTTACATTATTTTTGTGATTATTATCTGTTTTTACTAATTTATTTACTCATTGAAATTATTAATTTCGCTAGATCTATTTTAGCAGACCAACTAATCTCTGTCACACTTCTTGAATTTTTTTCAATAAACTCGCCTGTAAATGTTTTTATTTAACAGTAGTAATCCATGAAACTTGGCTTATTTATACTATATTTTACTCTATATAATTTTCAATTTTTCTATTTTTGGGTTTGTCCTAATTAGGCGTGGGAATAATGCCCTAACTACTAGTGGAGACTCACCATTTATTCGAGCCGCATATCTCCCAAATAATATCGAGTTCAAATAATTATGTTTTTGTAATGTATATTTTTTTATAGATTTGTGTATATTATACAACTTGTTTGTTACAAGTATGCTATTATGCTATATCATATATTACCGACATATATCAGATGATAAATCATTGTGTTATTTTGATATTATATACGTATACAAAATTATAGTATTGCAATTACTGAAAAAAGTTCTATCATTAAATGCAATTTTCAAACTAACTTTAAGACGCTATTAACTACACAACTAACTTTTGGTCTCTTTCGTCCCCTTAAATTCAACCTCTATCAATTTTTTTTTGGGATAAACTACTCAACCTCTATCACACATTCAAACTCTATCTAAATTCTCCTTTTGATCTTTCTCTTTAATCTCCTCGCTTTATGATAATTGTTGGCTCCTAAAGTATAGTTGACCAGGAAAAAGAAGTAAACAATTTATGTTCTTAAATAGTTTATGTTTCGTTGTTACTAAGGGATATGAATTATGTATTTTTTTTACATGAAATCAGTTTCTGATTATTTGTATAAAACTCTAATTAAAATTTTATTATTAATATAATAGTTTATTATTAATATAATATTTTATTAGGACCGGGATGTTCTTCGGTAGCGTACGGTGCGTCGGAGGAGATTGGACCATTCAGGATAAGCAAAGGTGGGTCTGGTTTGTATCTGAACAAATTCGCGTGGAACTCACTCGCCAATCTCTTATTCCTCGAAGCTCCCGCCGGCGTCGGCTTCTCTTACACTAACCGCTCCTCCGATCTCTTCAACACCGGCGATATCCGTACCGGTAAATTAAATCGAACACGATCCCTCTTACGGTTTAGCTGAACCGGTATTCGGTTATCGATAATTTTATTTACTCTGTAACGCAGCCAAGGATTCACTTCAGTTTCTTATACAATGGCTTCACCGGTTTCCAAGATACAACGGCCGTGAAATCTACATCACCGGCGAGAGTTACGCCGGACATTACGTGCCTCAGCTTGCCCTAGAAATCATGAATTACAACAAACGATCTAAGAATAAGATCAATCTCAAAGGAATCATGGTAACTTAAAAAAATAAAACCAAAATCAAATCTTCTGTTGCTATCACCAGAAATTGAATTTTGGCGCGTTTTTTAGGTTGGAAACGCGGTGACGGACAATCACTATGATAACCTGGGAACGGTGTCGTATTGGTGGAGCCACGCCATGATCTCTGATAGGACGTATCATCAGTTGGTAAACACTTGCGATTTTAGTCGCCAAAAGGAATCTGATGAATGCGAAACGCTTTATTCTTATGCCATGGAGCAGGAGTTTGGTAATATCGATCAGTACAACATTTATTCGCCGCCGTGTAACAAGTCAAGTGACGGTGGTGGTGGCTACAGTGGTTCTACTGGTCGTCGGAGTATGCGGCTCCCTCACCTTCCCCACTCCGTAAGAATCTCTTTCCTCTGTTTTTTCCTTTTGTTCTTCTGATTTAAATTTTGTTTGGTTCCTTATGGTTTATTTTGAATAAATTTTAATTTTCCGGTTATTGGGAATAGGTATTGAGGAAAATTTCGGGGTATGATCCATGTACCGAGAGATATGCAGAGATCTATTATAACAGGCCTGATGTTCAGAAAGCTCTTCATGCCAATACCACCAAGATTCCGTACAAATGGACAGCTTGCAGGTTTACACCAAATCTGAGATCATTTTAAATAATTTTGTTGAATAAGTCGATTTGAACTAGAATTGTTTTTTTGTTGCAGTGAGGTGCTAAACCGAAATTGGAACGATACAGATTCGTCGGTTCTGCCTATATACCGGGAAATGATTGCTGGAGGGATTAGGGTTTGGGTTTTCAGGTATGCTTGTTTTGCAAAAATAATGTACTGTTGTGAAATTATGCGTCTGTCTGACTGTTAACGACTGATGGTTTTTTGTTGGTTCTGGTGTAGTGGTGACGTCGATTCAGTTGTGCCAGTGACGGCTACTAGGTACTCACTAGCACGACTTAGTTTGAATACCAAAGTTCCTTGGTATCCTTGGTATGTCAAGAAACAGGTAAATATAACCAAGATCCGGTTCTTGATTAGTTATAGTCGGTTATTAGAGAAACATGATTTAAACCGAAATTTTGGATGTAGGTCGGAGGATGGACAGAAGTGTACGAAGGATTAACGTTCGCGACGGTGAGGGGAGCAGGTCACGAGGTGCCGTTGTTCAAGCCACGTGTATCTTTTGAGCTTTTTAAGTATTTCTTGAGAGGCAAGCCACTTCCAAAGGCTTAAAATAAATTCAAGTCCAGAGAGATTGTAACACTTTAAATCATGCCTGAGAAAAAGAAATGTAAAGTTTGGGTTATGATGTGGGGATTAAATTAAATCTAGTCTATTTATTAATGACAATAAGTGATTAATTATTTTCAATGATTTTTTTCGTTTGTTTAATTTCTAATTTTCTATATAAGCGTTATGTTTGAAAAACTATAACATTAACTGATAAATCAGGTAAGTCATAATGATAAACAGAAATCCCGTTGTGTAGTTCATATGATTCTGAAATTTAGGAACGGTAGTAATATTGAAATTAGAAAATCAATGTTAATAATACGAATTTATTAATAAGAAGAGAGACTCCACAAAAATATTCGATAAGAATCTGACAAACTTGTTAATTACATTAAAATCTCCCAAGTAAACAATAAAATCTTCATAACATTAAAGTCTCTAAAACTCTATCTAAATACACAAACCAAATACGTAACACCCTCCCCCTTAATTTTCAGGAGTAATGATTAGGATAGAATTTAATAAAAATATTTTTATTGGTTAAAAAAGCCACTTTGTTGTTATCCAAAAAGAAAAGAAAAAAAAAAAAGAGAGAGGCTAGTCATAAGTGTAACTAGGGCTTTGCTTGTGTCGGCCAAGATTTTTCTCCTGCTTTTGGCTCTATAAATAAGAAAATTCCGGTTATTTGATCAAAATTGTAGTTTCGGGAGAAGACTATAAATGTGTAAAAGCAAGGAGAAACGTAACCGAACATTCAAGTGGTCAGAACTTTGTCCGGACTTGCTGCGATGTGTCTTCGAAAGTCTGAGTTTCACAGATCTATTTGTTTCGTTTGTTTTAATTTGCAAGTGTTATTGCAAAATGCTCATGATGATGAAGAGATGTGTGATTTACGCTATTCAAAAAAACCTGAGGTTCAACTCTCTGTTTCAATTCTGTAAATATCATAAAATTACAAATTAGATTCGGATTCAGTTTAGTTTAGTTAGATTTATACAATATAATAATATAATAAATATTAAGACATAGGATTATGCAAGAAATAAAGATCATAACTAAAAACATACCTCTGATTGAAACAGAAATCAGATATGTATAGGAAAGAGAGCAGCAATGATACAAGATTGTAAGTATGGGTATGATTATGTGTCTAGTACTTGTTCTATTTTATAGGCAAAATTTGAGGACCCATTATGCAAGAAACAAAGAACAGACCTGGAATCCACTAAAAACTACCTTTGATTGAAGATAAATGTGTAGGAAACGTAGGATTTCATGTAATACTAGGATGTGGTTAGTACTATAAGCAAAATCGGCAATGGCATTGTCTTCACGTCTCTATAATTTGCTTATTGAGTCGAGGGTTTGTTGCAACTATGGAAAGATATTTACAAAAAAGAATAAAAAATTCGATTAAAGTATCTACCCAAAAATCAAAGAAACAGAAAAAGAATATCAAAGCATCAGAAACTCATCGCTTGTTATAATCTTTCTTTATTAGTGTTAGTTTTAACCTAAAGGATCTCGGATGTTAACTATCTCATCACTTCTTGTTTGTTTTTAACTTATTATCTCTTTTTTACATATTTTGTTCTTTCTTTCTTTTTTTTTCGGTTAAAAAGCTTTTAAATTAGTAGAGGTGTCAAAATGGACAAATCACCCATGGTCTGTCCATGTCCAATATATTATGGTCCATCTTTGGACAGTCTATTTATGCAATAAATTAAAATGGTCAATGTTTAATTTAATTTATGAACAAAATGGCCGGATACTATTGGACAATGAACGTCCAATAAACTAAAAAATCTAGATTAAAATCGATTTTCCTGCCAAAAATATGAAACACACAATTCTCGTAAAAAATATAAAAATACATTTACTCATCAAAAAAAAAAAAAACACATTTCCCGCCAAAAATTAAAAATTGTTGCCTTTATTGAAGATGACACAGCGGAAGAATTGAGTGATGACTTGTGTGAAACTCCTTTCCCAATATTAGAAACTTTGGTCATCGTGACTTGTTTTCGATTCACCTCATATGTGTGTCCAAGCCAGTCAAGCTAGTTTTTTATTTAATTTTTTCTTATTATTTTTTTTTTTTAGTCAAGCTACTTTCAGTATCTGGTTAAGTGTTGAAACTATTTTTGAGGCCCAAATCTCCTCAAAATATTTACATAAGCGATCTTTTCTTTTTCTTTTTGTTTTCCCCCGACAATATCATAGGGGATTTGTGTTGCAAGTAAATAACTTAATATTGTGTTAAAAGAAAGAAAAAAAAAACTTAATATTGTGTTGTTGCGTAACGAATATTCAATATTTGTGACGATATCATATGTTGTTATTTTTAGAAGCAGTTAATGTAAAAAAAAATTCTGAAGATTAGTAGTACTTAATATAATATAGTATTCTATTATATAGTCTAAATTCAGTATTGCAAATATATAATTTCATTGTATTGTCAATTTTTACCATGGATTATTTATTCAAATTAACTATAAAATAATAAAATATATTAAGTATCATATTTAGAGAAATCATTATCTAAAATCAACCAAATCTAAAAAAATCCAGAATTTTTAATTATATATTTAAATTCGAAATTAATTTTTAAAAGCTAGTTATGAGGTTTGGATCAATCATTAATCATTATCTTTTTTTTTATAACTTATCTGTTTTTTTTTAATTCTAAGTTATTAACTACAGACAAAAAATATCATTTTTTGAACATAATAGGGATATTTCAAATGCTTGTAAATTATAATGTACCAGCAAATTATCTTTAAAAAAAGTAAAAGAAAAAAGAGAGGCTAAATTAGTCATAAGTAATAAGTGTAACGACTAGCTTTTGGTTATCTATAAAAAAAAGACTATAAAAAAGAGAATTCCGATGATGTGATCAAAATTGTAGTTTTGGGAGAAGACTTTAAATGGGTAAAATCAAGGAGAAACGTAACCGGACATTCAAGTGGTTGGAACTTTGTCCGGACTTGCTGCGATGTGTCTTCGAACGTCTGAGTTTCACAGATCTAAATCGAGCTAAATCTGTATGTTCTTCGTGGCACTCTGCTTCGAGACGCTGTGTTCCGAAACGAAATCAGATTCCATGGCTTATTCTTTTCCCTCGAAACTACAACAACAACAACAAAACCAGTTGCGTGTTGTTCATTCCAGACGATAGAGACAAAATTTACAAAATGAGAGATCTTGGAGTTGACGTCGTGTGGAATCGTTGTCTTGCTACTTACGGTAGCTGGCTCCTGATGATGGATCGTGGTTGCAATCTCAACATTCTCAATCCCTTAACCGGTGAGAAGATTGATTTACCACTTACTAGCGAGTTTCTCCAACCTCCACCTAAATATATGAAGCCAAGCCTAGCTTGTCTTTGGATAGACGATATAAGCAAAGATTACGTTGTTGTGTGGTTGATACTTGGTGAACTTGTCTTTACAAAGAAAGGTAATTATAATAACACGTGGCGATGGATATCCTCTTCTTACGTGGGAGAACAACTTATCTACCAACACAAGACTCAGAAGCTCTACTTCCATCATAACGGTGATGCTGTCAAGATTTGGTGTTTATCTGGAGATGATATACAACAAGTTTCTGAAGATTATGCTCCAATTAAGTTTACCTTTTGGGATTTCTTCGCTCATATCAAAGACGAAGAGTTGTATTTGAAAGAAGAAGAGTTATATGCGAGAGAGTATGTTGACCACAGGCTAAACATTGCACTCACAGTATCAGGAGAAGTTTTGAAGGTAGCTAATGCAGTGCTTAAGTCCAAAAGATGGTTCTTTTGCATCTCCAAGATGAACCCTATAAAACGTTGTTGGGAAGTTATCGATTCTTTGGGAGATGAGGCATTGATCTTAGACATGGGTATCACTGTTGTTGCCAAAGACATCCCAGGGATCAAGAGAAACTCCATCTACTTCAGTGGGCTCGACTATAACAGAGATAATCCAGACCATATCTTTGTCTTTGATCTCACCACACACGAGATTGAACCTTTGCCACCATCTGTTTTCTCCTCCATTCTCTTCCATGATGCTCGATGGTTCTTCCCTGGTTTAAGTGGTTAGTCTTTTATTTGCTTCATCTGCTTTTTCTTCCAGTTTTTTTTTGGCAAGTGGATGTTGTTGTAGATTGCTCATGAAGAAGAAGATATGTACGCTATTAAAAAAACCTGAGATTCAACTCTCTTTTTCAGTTCTGTATCTTTATATGTATATATAAATAAACAATCTATGCTATATAGAGGTCTTTTGACAGATAGATGTTCAATAATAGGGACTTGTGATTTGTGAATATCTACTTAAGCCAATTCAGGTAATGATAGGTGAGCTATGAAGGTTAAAGATATAGTGATGAAAAGTGTTGTAAAATATGGCATTTTTTTAATGAGAATCTTAATAAATTTGTCAACTGGATCAAATCACGATTGCTTTATATATTTTGGTTACAATAATCCAAGTCATATGTTCTCTTATAATTCAAGTCAAACTTGGGTATCAAACTAGGCTTGATTCGGAAAGATAAACGACAAAAACCTATTAGTAATTAGTTTAACAAGATTCGTTGTCGCTCTATTATGTCTTCAGCTTCAAATTTTTCTTTAAATGTATAAAATTTTGTTTGCGTAATTCAAAATAAAATACATTGAAAAAAATGGGAAAGCCACATGTTTTGGTAATACCTTACCCAGCACAAGGCCATGTTCTTCCTCTAATGAGCTTCTCACATTACCTTGCGAAACAAGGAATCCAAATTACTTTCATAAACACCGAGTCTAACCATAACCGGATCATCAATTCCTTAACCAAATCATCCCATGAAGATTATGTTGGGATTGGGTTAAATCTTGTTTCGATCCCCGACGGTTTAGAAGAGTCACCAGAAGAGAGGAACATTCCCGGGAAGTTGTCTGAATCGGTTTTGCGTTTTATGCCTACAAAAGTAGAGGAACTGATCCAGAGGATGATCGCGGAAAGCAGCGGTACGATCATTAGCTGCGTTGTAGCGGATCAGAGCTTGGGATGGGCAATCGAAGTTGCGGCTAAGTTTGGGATTAGACGAGCCGCGTTTTGTCCCGCCGCGGCGGCATCTATGGTTCTTGGATTTAGTATTCAGAAACTAATCGATGATGGTCTCATTGATTCTGAGGGTACTCAAGAACAAACTTTTCTATCTAGTTTAGGTTTACCTTAGAATTACAAAGATCCCTTATAACTAACTATTGTTTCTTTATGTAGGGACTCCGAAGGTAAATAAGACAATTCAACTATCTCCTGGGATGCCAAAGATGGAGACAGAGAAGTTTGTGTGGGTTTGTCTGAAGAACAAAGAATCTCAGAAAAACATTTTCCAACTTATGCTTCAAAACAATAAGTCAATCGAGTCAATGGATTGGTTGTTGTGTAACTCTGTGTATGAACTGGAAACGGCAGCATTTAGATTAGGCCCACTTATATTCCCAATTGGGCCTATAGGTTGGGCTCATAGTCTTGAAGAGGAATCCACGTCACTAGGAAGCTTTTTACCTCAGGACCGGGATTGTCTGAATTGGTTGGACCGGCAGATTCCCGGTTCGGTGATATATGTTGCCTTTGGAAGTTTTGGGGTTATGGGCAACGCTCAGTTAGAAGAGCTAGCAATTGGTCTAGAGCTTACAAAAAGGTACGGATTCGGACACAACGGGGTTTGTTCTATCAACCCCATGTGGTTTATTTCCTAATCAGTTATATTGATTCAATAGGCCGGTTTTGTGGGTCACCGGTTCCTGTGATCAACCACAACCACCAATCGAAGTCGGGTCGGATCAGGTCAAAGTGGTGAGATGGGCTCCACAACGTGAGGTCCTTTCGTATGGAGCCATAGGATGTTTCGTGAGCCATTGTGGATGGAATTCAACTTTAGAAGGAGCCCAAAATGGCATACCATTTTTATGCATGCCTTATTTTGCTGACCAATTTATCAACAAAGCATATATATGCGATGTGTGGAAAATTGGATTAGAGCTTGAAAGAGACGAACGAGGAGTGGTTCCGAGGTTAGAGGTGAAGAAGAAGATCGATGAGATCATGAGAGACAACGGAGATTATAAAAGGCGAGCTATGAAGGTTAAAGATATCGTGATGAAAAGTGTTGCCAAAGATGGCATTTCTTATGAGAATCTAAATAAATTTGTCAACTGGATAAGTCACAAGTGAATTGATAAAGTTATCAAAACAGAACACATGAAATGAAATGTTTAAAATTCAAGGTTTTAAACCAAACATTCAACAACTTATTAGTGTGTATGGGAAAATTATGAAGAGAAGAAAAATAAATAAAAGAGAGGATCTCTAACATTTTTCCTGTAGAGGATGAAGAGTAAATGGTACACTTATTTTACCAGCGATGATGGGAATTTATGAAGAATACAATAACACAAAACCCAAAAATATAATGAATCCATCATCACTATCTTCTGCTCTCTCCGCCTACGGAATCTCCCCGTGGGCGAACCTTGAGGTTCTGTGACCGTTATCTCAGAGCCTTAGTAACGGTTCCAGTAGGTTCTGCGTCTGAATTTATTGTAGTCTGGCAAATCTTGGATTGGACCCATGGCTGCAATTGCAATGTCCTGCACATGATCCAAAAAGCATCCCCTTAATCACTCTTGAGTTTTCTACTCTTGTTTAACAGCCTAAACCATCATGGAGAATCGAAAGAGAGAGATATATAACTTACCTTGTCATAGATATATTTGTTGGCAACACGTTTAACGGTGCTGGCATCAACAGCATCGATCCTAGCAAAGAGTTCAGCGATTGGGATTCTACGTCCATAGGTAAGCAACTGCATATAGCACAAGAATTGAGGCGTTTTATACGAATGATTTTGCTACTTCTCTTCAAATTGGGAAGTTAAGTAAGCACCGACTAAAAGGAAAGCTAAGGTTTGCTATCTATAACCAATGCACTTATAAACAAACTATAACTTCTTATCAAGATGCTTAGATGATTCATCGCATACCTGACGGCCAATATCTTCAGCAATTGGGCTAGTTCCATCCATGTGAAGTAACAGGGACGATTTCAGCTGTAAAGAAATATAAATTCAGTTGGCCTTTAAATTTTTCTACGAATATGAAAGGAATTAGAAACGAACAGCGAGTACATTAAAAGCTTTAAACAAATCACATATGTAAACTAGCTGAAGCTGAATATGGGAAAGACTGTTAACCTGATTCCGTGCACGTGTCACATCAGGGTCTGAAACTCGGTAGGCTAGCTTGGTTACCTCATACATAATGGCATATGATAAATCATCCAAGCAATCAGGCTGAAATAATTAGCTTACAATATGTTAAAGGAGAGATAATAGGAGAGCCATTCATGAGACGAAACTGCTTGTATCAAGAAATTCAACACAGAGATAAAAACTAAGCTAGCTATGGAGTTTCTGGTTTGACCTTAGCAACTGCATAAATGCCAAACAGCCCAGTATCCTTGTAGTTGGTGTTGAATGCCATTATGCTTTCTGCTATTTCATTAATGGCAACCCTCTGGGTAAGGTCAGAGCTACACATAGAAATATAATTTTAATCAGCATATTGCAAAAAGGCTTTCCCTTGAATCCTTGGCTAGAAATCATAGTCAGAGAGTAAACTCACCCCATATGTTTTCCCCCACCAACATTTTTGTTCCAAGAACCCAACATAGTTTGCATAACCATAAGAGCAACAGAATCTGGATCAGTCCAAGATGCTCCCTCAAAGGCAACAGCAAATTGTGCAAGGGGTAGGTCGTCATCAATCATTCGGACCTGACAAGAATTTAAAGGACTAAATCATTTTAGAAAGAAGGAATATTGCATAAAGTAAACAAATCAATTATAAAGGCCGAGTCTTTACCTCAGAACCTGTAAAACTAGCAGGTTCTCTGGCAACAAGTTGAGAAGTAGATGTTGGATCAGATGACAAATTGGTAAATAGCTTCTTCACTTGCTCAACAACTTCCTCATGCTTAACAGCTCCTGCAGCAGCAATCACCTGAAAACGTGGTTTGGATGAACTAACGTAAGAAATCAAATAAATTCAATTGATTGATCGCAGAGAATGACAAGTAAATAACAGTTATACCATCCTCGAAGCTGTGTAGTGAGTCTTAATGTAATTCTGTAGATCATCTCTGGTGATCGACCTGACGTTCTGCTCAGATCCCAGAATAGTTCTTCCAAGGGGTGTGTGTTGGAATGCAGTAGCATGTAAATGGTCAAGAACTACTTCATCGGTTTGTCCTTGCACCTAGTGAAAAACCATTTACACTGAGATTCTCTAAACCGAGTCAAGGTACACATAAATCTAAGGAAGACATAAACAACAGCACCCAAACGCTCTAATATCTCTCTTAATGCAAAATGCCGAACAACAATCCGACAAAAAAATGACTAACGAATAAACCTCCAAAATCCAATAGATATATCAAGAACTGAACAAAGTTTTCATTTTTAGGATACCCATCTAACCAAACACATACACAAATTTCCATAGAACCAAACACTATATAACGTCTCCACACAATCTGTGATACAATTAGCGAACAAAGCAAAAAGTTTGAATTTTTAAGCACAGCGACAATACGTACCTCCTGCATTTCCCTAAGGATGACCTCTCGTTCCCGTTCAATTCTGGGCTGCTCGAACTTGGAATTCTGTAAGATATCAGCCAACACATCCAAAGCCTGGTTCACATTCGAATCCATAACCTTTGCATAGTATGTGGTCTGTTCCCTCGAAGTATACGCATTGAGATGACCACCAATATCTTCAATCTCTTCCTCAAACGCTCTCACTGGGCGCCTATCTGTTCCTTTAAAAATCATATGCTCCAGAAAGTGAGCAGTACCATTCGTCTCTTCTGACTCGAACCGCGATCCAGCGTCGATCCAGACTCCAACGGTGGCGGTCTTGGCCGAGAGATTAGATTCAGTGGCAACTCGTAGACCATTGGGCAAGGTAGTGACACGTGTCTCCGGAGCCGACAAGATGTGATTGTGGGAGGCAAGGATCGGATGTGGCGATGCGTATTTGAGGAATCTCGGATCCGGATTCTCTAGCTTCTTTAGCTTACTTTTCACAATCTCAGACGCCTGATCATAGGGCATAAGAAGCGGCGGCGGAGGAGATGGAGTCGCCGGAGCTGTGGAAGGCGCCGCCGTATCGATAGCGGAAAACGAAGAGGAACATCGCGTCAATTGATTTAGAGACAAACGCCTCTGAGATCGGCGAGCTAGGGACAGCAGATTCTTCATCGCCATTCCTGATGATGATTTCTCTTCGCACTCTCTAGGGTTTGATTAAAAAGGAAGCCAAAAATGGCAGAGACGACGACTCAAGATGCGAACTAATAGCCAGTGGTTAAGCGATCACAAAACGACGGCATTTTAAGATACAATAAAAACGGTGTCGTTTTAACACATTATACTAGTCAACTACGATAACAAGGCCGTATTAGGCCCATTATTGGAAACCGCCGTTTTATGAAATTTTATTTATTAATTGAGGTAATAAAAATTGTGGCCCATTAGTGCAGTCTTATTACGGGTCGGGTTTAAGACCCGGATTAGGAGAAAACCCTAATTGAAATATAGTGAAGCATATATATAGACTTTGTTATTGTGGATTGAAAACCCTAGTCTTTGCGGAGAGACAAGAAAGAGAATCAGCTGCGTGAGATCAGTGCTTTCTTAATCTCCTCGTTCTTATTCAATTTGAGCTATGGCGAGCGGTAAAACTGTGAAAGACGTCTCGCCTCATGACTTCGTGAAAGCTTATGCTTCTCATCTCAAGCGATCTGGAAAGGTTTGTGGCTTAAGTACTCTTCTTGTAAAGTTCTAATCTTTAAATGCGGAAATCAATATCATTTTCTGGAAATCTTCTCATTTCTGTTATCTGTTTTGTTCATGATTAGTTCTGATCGTTTGTATGATTCTGTGATAATTAGTGCTATGTCGCGGTTTACATATGTTTTAACTACTTTAAAATATGTCACTGAATCACTAAAGCTAATCTAGAACGAATTAGAGATTGTTTTGTTTGTTAAAATGACTGTAAATTGGTTAATTAAGTTCAATTTACAATGTTTGTTATTGTAGTTGATAGTGTGTTGTATAGATTTGCTGCTTGTTGGTATTTCTCTTAAGACCCAAATACTCTGTGTGACTAATATAACCCAAATGAACCATAATTGAAGCTCGAGTTTTTTATTACAAGTGTTGCTAATATACATCTCTAGTGGTTTGTATTTTTGTCAAGAGCATAACTTAATGTGTATTGTTTTATTTTCAGATCGAGCTTCCTACATGGACAGACATTGTGAAGACCGGTAAGTTGAAGGAGCTTGCCCCATATGATCCAGACTGGTACTACATCAGAGCTGGTAAGCTTCCTCTTTTGTCTCTCTGTTTCTCAATCTTTATAAAGGTTGTTTTTGACAAATTCTTTTGTTATGCAGCTTCTATGGCAAGGAAGGTATACCTAAGGGGAGGTCTTGGTGTTGGAGCTTTCCGTAGAATCTATGGTGGCAGCAAGAGAAACGGAAGTCGCCCACCACATTTCTGCAAAAGCAGCGGTGGTATTGCCCGTCACATCCTCCAGCAGTTGGAGACAATGAACATTGTTGAGATCGACACCAAAGGGTAACATAATTACTACTACTTGAAATCACTCTCTTTAGTGTTACTTACAAACATTCTCTTGAACAATACTAATAGTGAAACACTCTTGTTTTGCTTTCAGAGGAAGAAAAATCACTTCCAGTGGCCAACGGGATTTGGACCAGGTCGCTGGGCGTATTGCAGTTGAACCTTGAAGATCTGAGTGTTTCGTTTTTTTGATTCTGCTACTACTTTGAACAACTGTTATCATCTCTTGCTAAAGACTGTTCTTATAATGTTCAGAAATTTTTATTGTTTTTTCTTTTTGAACATTTGAAATTTATCAGTCTTCTCACGTTTTCTGTGTTTCTGGCCCTTGATTTGTTTTAAACTAAACCAGTTAAACAAACATAACGAACTATAATCGAAAGTTCTGTAAATGAATAAACCTGCTGTATATTAATGAAGATTAAGTTCTTTAAACATATAATCTTTCTTCTCAGTTCAGACATTAATGAAGATTAGTTCAAGACATCAGTTCTCATATTGTTCTTTTCCTTGGATCAGTCAAGTTAATGTTTTTAATATGAAACTTAAGACTCAAGTTAAAAACATGAGCCGACGATTTATTTCCACACAAGAACTATTGTATACTATCAGATGCACGCAGACTTGAGGCCTCAGTCTATTTCCACACCAAACCGAAGTTGTATACTTATTTCTCCACAGTTTTGAAAGTTCCATAGCTAAAAACACACGGATTAAAAGTTCGAGACTTAATTACACATAATCAATGGTTATCATTGGTTTACTGTTTTGAAATTATATCTTAACCACCTCAACCGACTCTAAACCCACATACATATTTTTAAAATTTAATTTTCATAATTTTTAATTGTTTATATACATCTAAAATATTTTAAAAAATAAATAAATATATCTTCTTCTTCTTCGCATGTTCTTCTTCCACCTGATGATTCCATTTGGCTTTCGTGCCGCAATCTTTGTCCACCTTTGTAACATCAATTGCTTCTCTTCTTCAATCACAAATCCCCTCCCTTCTTCAATTTCTCCAGAACTATCCGATTCATCCTCCAAATTTTCAGTCATGGAAGAAGCTAAAGGTGAAGAAAAAAAAAAAAAAGCTGAAGGTATTCCAATAAACGATCTTCTCTTCGTATTACCCTGATTATCTCCGCTGTTTTGTGTGGATCGAGATCGGAGTCCCCCAATTTTGTAATTTCTGCTCTAGATTCATTGTTCTGCATTTGATTGTATTATTGAAACTTTTTCCCAGATTTTAATTGTCTCCTGAGATTTTAGATTCTATCACGAAGCAGACTTTCTCTTCAACTGATTCAATGTTGAATTTTCAGACCAAAAATCTAGATAATTTCCTTGGATTAGGACTATTTGTTCATATTTTTCGTCATTTAATTTCACATGCAGATGAAAACTTTACCAGAATTTCAGCTACCGACGTTATATGATGTACTCAGATTCGATTTTTTATTTATTTCCTCTTTGATGTTTTGTGTTTGGGGGATCTGATTTGCTCTCTAATTGAACTGTGTAGTGGAAGGAAGAGATGGAACTAATGAACTATCTCCGTGACTGATCCGAGATCATGAGCCTCCAAGATGCAGAGCGATCAAGAGATTTTCGTTTTTGTTTTTTAAATATATTAAATGAAAATAAGTAATTAGAAATTATTAAATAATTAAAAAAGAGTTTATGGGTTTAGAATCGGTTACTATCGGTTATGTATCAGATTTATTTTGTAAACCAATCGAATCTGAATATGTGTGCATTTAGCTATGGCATTTTTAAACTCTGGGGTAATAATTATACAAGTTCGATTTGTTGTGGAAATAAACCGAGGCCTTAAGTCTGTGTGTATCTGATAGTATACAATAATTCTTGTATGGAAATACATCATCAAACCAGTTTTCACAGTATAGCAAGTTTCAATATCATAAATATCTCTACCAAATTAAACTAAACTACAACAGAGGAAACCTTATTGATGATGCTTT
This sequence comes from Cardamine flexuosa, assembly GCA_963555745.1. Taxonomy (NCBI): domain Eukaryota; kingdom Viridiplantae; phylum Streptophyta; class Magnoliopsida; order Brassicales; family Brassicaceae; genus Cardamine; species Cardamine flexuosa. The sequence continues at coordinate 367,262 of OY743219.1, read as the reverse complement.
TAATTCGAATCAATAGACGAATCTGAGCGGATTCAAAGAAGGGTTTGTGAGAAATGAAAAACTCTTTATTATGGAACATCCAAATAGTTTTCAGATTTATTGGAGATCAGAATGGCAATCTGTAATTGGGTCGGCAGAAACAGGGATGAGCAAGAAAATTTAGAGAAGAAGTTTGGAATGGAGAGAGCAAGCTTGGAAGATAGGCCTCTGGACTAATGTTGCAAGATGCCAAAATCAATATCGATCGGAAACTTGATTGCCAAGAAACTGCATTTGAAGATTTTGATATGAATGAGTATCGGTGTGGGCTCTCTGTGGATATGTTTTCTCGACCTATAAAGCACTTGGTGGTCCTCAGACGTTTCATAGAAAGAGAAACAAGTTGAAAAGTCAAACCAGGAGATGATGCATAAGAGCTGTGAAACTCAATCGTTTGAAAACACATCGCAGCAAGTTCGGACATAGCTCTGACCACTTGAGATTCCGGTTATGTTTCTTCTTGCTTTGATCCATTTCAAGTCTCCATAACTCTCCTGTAAACAAACAAAAAGTTTACCTCTTCCTTATAGAGCTAAAGCAGGAGAAACCTAAGTCGTCAAACCAATCTCTAGTTACACCCCATCTCTGAGTTTTTTTTTTTTTTTTTTGTTATTTCCTCTTTTCATTAATGATTAACCAAAAGAAACACTATGAAGTAAGAAAATACTTAAAAGATTTAAGATACGGAAAAATAAAGTTTTAGTTATTAATTGAATACAAACTGATTATATAATATTTTTGGTATTTTATATAAATTAACTAATACTAGTAAAATACAATATTATATAATATAATTTTAGGATACAAATTTGAAAAAGAATTGGACTATTTTGTGGTGTATAGTATTCAGGAATATCCGTCCATAGGTTTTAAGAATTATTTTTTTTGACAGCAAAATGTTATATACTCCACTTTTTAAGAATTTCAGGCGTTATATAGTTTTAAAGAATTTATAAGATGTTATATACTTCTTTTTAAATACGTTTTCAACTACTGCACCACTCATTTTTAACATTTCAGACGATATTATGATTAAAATTATTATAATTTTATTTATGTAATATGTTATAAAGATTAGTAAATGTAATGCTGAAGATTTTTATTTAAATTAATGATTATTCTATTTATAAATGTAGTTATTCACACAAATATGTGGACAAATGATAATCAAATTTCGCAAATCTTGTTTTTTAAAAACTAATATGGATGAGGTTTGGTCATCTCGCCGACATGTTACTTAGTACAGACAAATCTTAAACTGTTTCAAATAAAACTCATAAATATTTTCGACATTAAATCCGGTTTGATATCGGTTAAAATCAACAATACGATAAATAAATGTGAAAAGTACAGTGTCTTTGAATTTTGATAATTTCTTGACCGTATCATATCGTGTCGGTTGGTCTTCACTCTTCACATTAATTCAAGTTAATTTATATGACGAATGTTAATTTATATATCTTGATGGAGAAACAAGACACTGAAGTACTAAGTTTTTTCTTTTCTTTTCTTTGGATATCAGGAATTGGAAAAACAAAATTCTATTAATACGTTTTCTAATTCTTGAACTTTCAATAAAAAAAGTAGATGAATAATAACCCAATAATAATAATCAAGAGGTAATGAGAAAAATGCAAAATTATTGTTTGGGCATGAAAGTCGGAAGAAACCTATAATTAGGAATTAGCTTTATACAGAAACCCTAAACTCAAGGTCGAGACACCAATCCCCAACACGGTTTAATCATTAAAAAATCCAATCAAATTTTTTTGATTAATTTATAATTGAGATCTTATAATATTTACGATTCTTTTTTTTTTCCCCTTTTTTTCTTCTCTGGTGTGTGGTGTATTAGTTTTATAGATCCACCGGCTAAATCACTTGGAAAAAAAGGCTTGATTTTTCTTCTTCTCTCATTTTTTGTCTTCTTCTTTGCAAGCTCATTGATTTGTCTCTGATCTGTGAGAATCAAACTCTGTAATATCTATCTGCTTGAAACACGAATTCGAAGAAAAAGTCTCAAATTCAATCTACAAAGAGACGGCGGGAATCTGAAATTCGGATAATTTCTGGTAGTGGTAAATCCAAATGCGGGTTGGGAGAAACCAACAAGGAATAAGGAGAGCGAATAGGAATCGAACACCATCGGATTTGAGAGTAACCGAAAAAGGTAGATCGAGAAACGAGAAGAGGAATCGCGTGGGGAGGTGATGTTGTTTGGTTGGGGATTGGGTGGAATTAGGGTTTTGTTGGATTCGATTGATCAGAAAACATCAGTGGGGCTGCACGATCAAGGATGCAGCTTCACATATCGCCTAGCATGAGAAGCATCACGATTTCGAGCAGCAATGAGTTTATTGATTTGATGAAGATCAAAGTCGCAGCTCGTCACATCTCTTACCGAACTCTCTTCCATACAATCTTAATCCTCGCTTTCTTGTTGCCTTTTGTTTTCATCCTAACCGCTGTTGTTACCCTTGAAGGTGTCAACAAGTGCTCCTCCATTGGTTAAGTCTCTCTGTATATATACCTTATTGGTTTTGTTGTTTGGTTCGGATCTCGTCATATTGTCTAGGATCTACCACATGAATGTTGTTAGATGAGCTAAGTTGTTTGGATCCAATAGTTAGGTTCAGTTATGAACATTTCTTGTTTGTTATCTACAAATGAATCATTTTGTGTTTATGAACATAAAGTTGTTATTTTTTTGGCTTATCGCTCATATACAACCCAAAATTCATTCTTCTGTATCTTACTAATTATGCTTATCTATGAGCTCATGAAAGTTTTTGTTTTTGCTTCAGATTGTTTTGGGAGGCGGTTAGGACCACGTCTTCTTGGTAGGATAGATGATTCAGAGGTGAGTGATTGCTTTATTTCAGATTATTAAAAGTTACAAGATGGATTTCTCTATATCATTTACGTTAATTCAGATCTGTTCTTTTTTGTCACGTTTCTGTTGCAGCAGAGACTAGTTAGAGACTTTTACAAAATTCTTAATGAAGTAAGTACTCAAGAAATTCCAGATGGTTTAAAGCTTCCAGATTCTTTTAGTCAACTTGTTTCGGATATGAAGAACAACCACTACGATGCAAAAACTTTTTCCCTCGTACTTCGAGCTATGGTACTTTCTCTAATCTGTTGAATTTGTAGATGTGTGGTCCAAAATGTTTATGTGATGTGAGTATTCTTTTCGAACAGATAGAGAAGTTTGAAAGGGATATAAGGGAAACTAAATTTGCGGAACTTATGAACAAACACTTTGCAGCAAGTTCAATTCCGAAAGGAATTCACTGTCTCTCTTTAAGACTAACCGATGAATATTCCTCCAATGCTCATGCTCGGAGGCAGCTTCCTTCCCCTGAGTTTCTCCCTGTCCTTTCAGACAACGCTTACCACCATTTTGTTCTAGCTACAGACAATATCTTGGCTGCATCAGTTGTGGTGTCATCCGCTGTTCAATCATCTTCAAAGCCCGAGAAAATTGTCTTCCATGTTATCACCGACAAGAAAACCTATGCGGGTATGCATTCTTGGTTTGCGCTTAATTCCGTTGCTCCTGCGATCGTTGAAGTCAAAAGTGTTCATCAGTTCGACTGGTTAACAAGAGAGAATGTTCCGGTTCTCGAAGCTGTGGAAAGCCACAACAGTATCAGAAATTATTACCATGGGAATCATATCGCTGGTGCCAACCTCAGCGAAACAACTCCTAGAACATTCGCTTCGAAACTGCAATCAAGAAGTCCCAAATACATATCTTTGCTCAACCATCTTAGAATATATCTACCAGAGGTAAACAGTTCTGTCCATTTAATTTAAAATATCCCTTTTTCATATCAATATTTCTGTCCTTTGAAATAAACAATTTCGTAATGCTTGTTTGTTTTGCCTTTTATGAACAGCTTTTTCCGAACTTAGACAAGGTAGTGTTCTTAGATGATGATATAGTGATTCAGCGAGATTTATCTCCGCTTTGGGATATTGACCTTAACGGGAAGGTTAATGGAGCTGTGGAGACTTGTCGAGGAGAAGATGAATGGGTAATGTCAAAGCGTCTAAGGAACTACTTCAATTTCTCTCACCCGCTGATCGCAAAGCATTTAGATCCCCAAGAATGTGCTTGGGCTTATGGAATGAATATCTTCGATCTACGGGCTTGGAGGAAGACAAATATCAGAGAAACTTATCATTCTTGGCTTAGAGAGGTAAAATATCTGAGAAGCCTTTTGAGTTTTTATGTTTCTAAAGTTGGTAAAATCCTAAGTTTTGGTTTCTGGTTGTGCAGAATCTGAAGTCGAATCTAACAATGTGGAAACTAGGGACATTGCCTCCAGCTCTAATTGCATTTAAAGGTCATGTTCAGGCAATAGATTCGGCTTGGCATATGCTTGGATTAGGTTATCAGAGCAAGACCAACTTAGAAAATGTGAAGAAAGCTGCAGTGATTCACTACAATGGTCAATCAAAGCCGTGGCTCGAGATAGGTTTCGAGCATCTCAGACCATTCTGGACAAAATATGTCAACTACTCGAATGATTTCATAAAGAATTGTCATATCTTGGAATAGCAAACAGAAAGTTACAGATAAGCTTGAAGGAAACTGGAGATTTTGCGGGTTGTTTGCAGCTTTACTCGGATTTTAGCTGGACAATGAAACCAGTTGCAGAGCTGCAGGAGAAAGAGATAAAGATTAATTCTTGTGTAAAAATAGAAGGCACCCTTTTTGAGATTCCACATTCTTGGATCTGTTATAAGAACAGAAATTGGATTTTGGTCACGATCAGACCAAACCAGGGAACGACAGCAACAATACTCTTGCATTTTCTCCACATGTACTTTTTTTTTTTTTTTGGTTGGTAATTTTTGACAGTTATAAGTTCCACATTTTTTTAACTATTTGATTTCATTATTTTTTTAGGAATTTTATATGGACACTATTGCTTTTTTGTTAAGGTCCCTATTTGATGAATCTTGAGACTTTTCTTGATGATGAGGAATTTTTTGTCAGATTCAGTTTTTTTTGCTTTATCTTTCTCTTCCTGTCCTCTTACCCCTGCTCTACATGATGCTATTGTTGAGATAAGATAACTACTTAATTATGAGTTTATGACATATTCACAAACAAATTCTGAATAGAAAGAAGGGAATTCAAATATGGTTCCCTTAAATGCAAATATTAAGATGTTTTATTATATCTAAGTAAGTACCATGTATTGATTTTTGTTTTGAATGTATTTTGTAAGAATCTAACAAGTAGAAAATGGTAATCACGATCAATTGAATGATTACAGGGATAAACTTGAAATTGTTTTGTTCTGAAGAAAATGATACGTCAAAAAAGTTTAGCATATGTTGTTGTACTTTGGAAAGGGTGTCTAAAATTAATACTAGTTATGATGATTATTTTTGTAAACTTGTTAGATAAACTATAAAGTTATTGTATTCTATTTGATAATGCCTGATGATGAAAATAATTTTAAAGGGTAAATCTTGTTAGTTTAATTGTTATGATTTGTCCCAAAGTTTTTGTTCACGATAGAAAAAAAGCATTTTGAGATGTAACAAAAAAAACTATAAAAAGTTGTTGGAAATAAAAAAAGTAGTCCAATCCAATCAAAAGTTGTTGGAAGAAGGAAAAAAATAACGAATAAAATTTCTTGGATGAGTAGTTTCCAAGTGATTTCAATAAAAAAAAATTGGAACAAAATTAGGATCGACAGGTTTTATTTATGCTTTGAGAGAGAGAGAGATGAGAGCAATTTGAAAGGCGCATAGATGGGAAGAATATCAGAGAAAAATGGAAACTTTGACCGCCATTGATGATTCTCTTCACTCACGACATCTCTTCTTCTCTTCGTCTCTCTTCTCTCATGCTTGTTTTTGTTTCATCCGCTCAGATCAGTCACAGAGCCAACAAGTACGTTTCACCTTATTAGATTAGGGTTTTCAAATCTCGATTTCTTGATTTAAAGTTTTCCCCTTTTCTGGGATATTTCTTCATTTATTAGATCCTCTTTATTAGGTCCTTGATCTCTAACATTTATATGCATGCGATTCATCTAAATTTAAACCCTTTCAGCTTTCTTGTTCATTGAACATAATATTGTATTCGTTTTCGACTTATTGCAGATAGAATAAAGAGCAAAGAAGGGTCGTTTGTAATTTGATACATAGAGTCAAGTGTGTGTGTTTTTCTTCTTTTTGAGGATAGATGGCAGAAGTCCATAATCAACTAGAGATCAAGTTTCGGTTAACTGATGGTTCTGATATTGGTCCTAAAGCATTCCCTGATGCTACAACTGTTGCGGCGTTGAAGGAAACTGTTCTTTCTGAATGGCCTAGAGGTCAGTTTTTTTATGCTTACTGCTTTTAGATTCTTAGGCACTGGTGTTTTCAGATTGTATTCAATCTAATTCTAGGAACAACGGTTTGGTTTATACTTATGAGAATCATATGTTCTAATTGAATCTCTCTTGAATTGCTATAATTGCAAAAGTTTATGTTAAAGTTGGGATTAAACCAATAGATATGTTTGAAGGCTTGTGTTCAACTCTTTGTCATTTGTTTTGATTCTTAGATAAAGAGAATGGACCGAGGACAGTGAAAGAGGTGAAGTTGATAAGTGCAGGGAAAGTATTGGAGAACAACAAGACGGTTAAAGACTATCGAAGCCCTGTCTCTAATCTCGTAGGCGCTGTCACCACAATGCACGTTATCATCCAACCTCCCGTTACTGAAAAAGGTCAAACCTTCTTCTAATGACCTTTTTTAACATTTAAATTGAACATAGCCTTTCAAAATCAGGTCTTGACTTTGATAGAGAGATGTTGTTTGTTTTACTATGTTTGAAGCAGAAAAGAAGCCTAAAGGAGATCCGAAGATGAACAAATGCGTCTGTTCAATCATGTAAGAGAGTAGCAATATCTCAGGAGACTTGTCAGATTTAAGGTCCTTTAAGTTTGGTCCCTGATGTGGTTGGTGGTAAGGTATAGATATTGTTTACTAAAAATACAGATACAGAATCAAAAGAGTCTTGAACTATTTTTTTTATAATTACTATAAATCAAAAGCTCTTCTCTAGCTTTGTTGCAAAGTTCATTGATGTAGTAATGTTCCAGATCCTCTAAGAGACTCTGCTTTAGCTCTTTTTCCCCAGTTCCTCTGTTTTGGGACTTTAAACCCTTTATTTTATATCTAAATTTGTAAACAATTCAAGAATTATGTATTAGAGATAAGTTACTATAACATTCTCCATTCACACGACTTCATGCTCCTGTAATAATATACTTTGTTCTCTGCTTGCATAAGAATTGGTAGACTAAATGATGATTTATCATCAAGATTTGGAAGTGGAAGCAAAAACAAACGAATCTAACAAGTCGAGCTTAAAACATTAGACTTAACAGAAGCAAGTCGAGTTTTAGATTAACCAAAACAAATATTCTAAAAATGAACTAAAAATGACTACTAGAGTATTTTCGACGGACTTACAAATATGCTAATCATTCATACAAGAATCACCAAGGACTGTGAAGCATCAAAGGTTGTGATGTGGAGCATAAGGGATCTACCTAGGTTTCCATCAAATCTGTGTAAACAGTTATCAAATATTGATAATGCGCAGACAGGGAATAAATTTTAATATTAGGTATAATATTATAAATATATTTTTTCAAATAAAACATAATATGTATATGAAAACAAGGTTATTATGACATATCGTACAACTATTATATGTTCATCTATTTTTAAAATATTTTCATCACTATTTAATTTATTATTTTATTAAAAATTTATGTTTTAAAAATATAAACTATTGTTTAGACGTCAATATAATTTTATATGTCGATATAAGGCAAATTCAATAAATTATTTTTAAACATCGATACAAATTTTCTTCTAAAATATTTGTCTATTGGTACCTAGTAAAAATAAGAGTTATATAAATATATTATAAATCAATTTTACAATTCCACATATATCAAATTTTTATATAACCAAATAAGATATTTAAAAAAATAAGAACATTAATCACTCATTAGCTAAACTAGTAATTTCACATAATTTGTTGAAATTAATTTGGAGATAATTTATTTAACAATAATCAAACATTAAAAATTTGACAATAATATAAACTAATTATGCATAATTAATTGAAAGTGTTTAACATCTGCTTAATTAAAATATTGTAATTTTAGAAGAATTTAATGAAAAATATAAGAAAAATACATTTTTTTAATAATAGATTAGTTGTAGGGGAAGCTGGAAATAGATACTGTTTTTTTATTAATTAGACTCTTTAATTACAATAGTTTATTGTTGCTGGAACCCTTTTCGTCTTTGTTACCAAGAAAGAAATAATCATGAATCTCAAAAAAGATTGTTTCTGCTAGGGGAGACACATTTGAAGTTGACTTAAAATTTACTCAGAAAATGACTAATGAAGCAGGTGATTCTTGGTAGGGCGGCCCTGAACATAAATAGGCTAAATTACTGCTTTGGACTTTCAGTTTTTAAAAATTTTTAAGGTCACATATTTATTATAGATATGTGTATTTAAATAAAAATAGTTGAAACTCATAACATTTTAGAGATGCCATATATTTATTTTTAAATTTTATTTTTTTCGTTAAAACTATAAAAAAATAAAAATAAATACAAATAAATTTATTAGAAATTCATTCATTAAAACTATAATGATCATGGAACTAGAAGTCTCAATTTCTTTTTCTAGTTAATTACTTAACGTTTGCAATTCTCCAAATTACCGTTGGATTTTTCTTCATACTTCTTCAATATTTCATTTATTTATGTTAGTTCCATAAACTTTTATTTTCTTAACAAAGTTAAAAAAATGCATAAATTAAATTTCCTTAACAATCAAATAGAAAAACTGACACAAAATTTTGAATTCATAAACATATTAGAGTTTTTCTTCAACAACTAACACATGTACCTAAATTTATTATTAATAGAAAGAGCTATAGTTGAAAAAATAAATTATGAGGATCTAATGAATGATTTTAAGGGGAAAATACAAAAAAATTTATATTTACTAAATAAAGTTTTTTCAAAATTTTTTTAATTTTAATATATAATAAAAAATAGTTAAATTATAAAAAAGGTCACACTTTTTTTTTCTCGTTTCGGGCCACCAAAACTATTGGACCGCCCTGATTCTTGGAGTCCTATCAAAGGTGTGGAAGCCTAAGGAAAGTGAAACGTTTAATAATCAAAAGAGTGTTGAACCGTTTTTTTTTTAATTACTATAAATCAAAGCTCTTCTCTAGCTTTGTTGCAAAGTCCATAGATAGAGACTCTGCTTTAGCTCTGTTTCCCCAGTTCCTCTGTTTTGGTATCTAAAATGCCTTTCAACCCTTTTTTTTACAATTCAAGAATATAACATTCTCCTGTAATAACTTACTTTGTTCTCTGCTTGCATAAGAAATGTTATACTAAACTCTTAAGTTCAGATGAAGAAAGACTTGGAAGCAAAAACAAACGAATCAAACAAGTCTTAGCGCAAATCGAGTTTACAACATTGAACTTAACAGTAGCATGGGAAGAACCATCGAGCATCAGAAAATCGTACAGAGGAGGAGAAACTTGTTGTTTTATTTTTCAACCTAACATGATTTATGTTCAATTTAACTTTATTGCCTAAGAGTGATGTAAGTTCTTGATGGTTTGAAACGTGTTGGTGATGTTTTTGACTCAAATCAAGAGACGAAGAAGGGTTTGTGAGAAATGAAAAAACACTTTTATGGAATATCGAAAGAGTTTTCAGATTTCTTGGGAGACAAGTTTGGCAATGAAAGACTATGAATTGGGTCGGCAGAAACAGGCATCAAGATTTAGAATTGTGAGACTACTAAACTCTCAACGTCAGATGAAAAAACAATGAAATGATAACTGTAGACTAGCACGGGAAGAACCATCGAGCATCGGAAAATCGTAAGGAGGAGGAGACGCATTGTGGTAAAGGCTCCATATTTGGGTGGTGAGATCATAGAAAAATATGTGTTGAGGATCGTTTCTGCCATGATTGAGGCCACTGAAATAGATAGAGTTCCTTTTGATCCCTGGGATATCATTGGCGACAACAGTGACACCCATGTCATAGATCAATGCTTCATCGCCCAAAGAATCGATTTTGACCCACTTGCGCTCCACGTGGTTTGTCTTGTGGATGCGAAAGTGCCATGTTTTGCAGCGTTGTGCTATACATGCTACATGCAAAACATCTCCGGACACTGTGAGGGCAATGCATGTCCTGATGTCAAGTAACATGTCCCAATAGAGGTCTTTACCTTTTTCATTAAGCCAAGAGGGAAAATCAAAATGATTGAAGCAAATGTGATCAAGAAACCCATCTCTGCGTATATTACCTCCTGAGAAATCCCAAATATTTATACGTTCTTGGCCGAGGTATAGCTTTTGATCCTTGTGATTGTAGACAGCTTCTGTATGCCCTCCTAAGGGGCTTGAGTCGTGCCACTTGTTATATCCGTTCTTGGTTAACACAGACACATACATAGTAGAGTGCATCATTATAACTAGGTGATCTTTGGTTTTGCTGTCTATCCAAAAACAAGCCCGGTCGTATTGTAAGCGAAATCTAAACTTTCGGGTATAGGGTAGATCAATCCTCTCACCAGTTAAAGGATTGAGAATGAAGAGATCCTGAAGAGTATTCAACATCAAGAGCCAGCTACCACAAATCCTCAGGCAACGACTTTGGACAAAGTCAACACCAAGATGTCTACTTGTGTAAACTGTGTCTCTATCCTCTGGAACGAAAAACACACATCTACTGTTATTGGGTTCTTCTTCCTTGTTAGGGAAGAGAATCAGCCATGGAATCTGATTTCTTGTAGGGACACAGTGTTTTGCAGCAGAGTGCCACGAAGAACAAACCAATTTAGCTCGATTTAGAGCTGTGAAACTCAATCGGTTGAAAACACATCGCAGCAAGTCCGGACATAGCTCCGACCAGTTAGAATTCCGATTACGTTTCTTCTTGCTTTGATCCATTCGAAATCTTACGATAAAAGTCACCGGAATTCCCTTATTTGTAGTAGTCAAACTAAACCCTAGCTACACTTTGTTTTTTTTTTCATTAGCCAAGAGAAACGTTTTGATTAAGTTAACTAGTTAAGATAGGGAAAAGTCAATTAAGAAAAAATGTAATTTATATATAAATAAAAATTTCGTGACTCAACCACCCAATATAACGTTATTTTCGAATTACCAAATCATTATTAGCAAAAATAACGTGGTTTAAAACTTTTGATAAGTAGAACATTTTGAATTAATTGTTTACTAACTTAATTTATAACAACAATAATTAAATAACTAGAAAATCAGAAAATTCAAAATTTTGACCACGCAAGAATTTTTTGTTTTCTTCTTAATAACTTGTTTGCATTATTTTAGTAGGTAGCTTACAATGAACCTAGAAAACTTAATAAGTGGAGCAATCCATTTCAGAAAAAATAAAAAATAATAAAAATATTTATATATTGTTTATGTACATTGTTCTAACTTTTTTTTTATATAATAAATAACTAATAGTTCAGTTTCCAAATCATCATATATATATATATATATATATATATATATATATCAATTTAGTTTCAGTTTCCAAATCATCAATCTTCATAAATTTGAGACATCAATTTAGCATATCAATTTATTTATATCACTTAAATATATCATCAATCTCTCTTTTTAATTCATTAACGGCCTCTTTAATTCATTAACGGGTATATCCACTATAATTTTGTATTCAAACGGTAAATTTTAACCACGATTTGGTTTGCACTTTCGATTGCAATGTTCACTCAATCTCTCCAACGCAAGCCATAATCGGAATTGACACCATTAACTACTCTGAACCATGCATTCTTGAGAGAGATAAATCAGCATTTACTCTGAAAGATCCAATTCGATCTATGTCTTCACAAGATACAATGAAGAGCTACGTGTTATTGCAGTTAGGTTTTCGGGAAATCAACTTCAAGAATTGTGTTCAAGATTTAACCTCGGCAATCATCATTCTTTTAGTTGATCAACGATCCACAAGAGTCCATCAAGCTGACCAAGTCAAAAGAGATCATGTAAGCTGTAACCAAAATCTCAAAGATAGATAAGTCAAATAGCAAGTGTGAACTGATAACCTCAGAGCTATTGAGCTCATCATTGTCAATTTACAACATGTCTTCAATCTTGACGGATATACATAATCAAAAGAGTGTTGAACCATTTGTTTTACTAGTATAAATCAAAGAAAAATCAAGAAGGGAGTGAATCTTTGATGTAGTAATGTTTCAGATCGTCGAGGAAACTCTGTTTTAGCTCTGTTTCCCATTTCCTCTGTTTTTTTTTTGTTTTTGGGTATTTAACTAAAACATAACTCTACAAATACATACTATAGGATATGTTGGATTCGAAGCTGACTTGGAGAGGCTGAAAAAGAAGTGGAGAATTTTTCTCAAGCTTCCACTAAATGAGATTGAGAAGATATAGAAGGATCATCACTCATTTTCTAGGAGATTGACAACTGTGGAAATACCCTTGGTGTATCCACCAAAATCCTCCCTATCCAAAAAAGCAAAACCGAAACAAAGTCTTTAAAATACATGTTACAATTAAATTTCTTAGTATGATTTAACCAATGAGATTTGGATAGATAAAATTGGGCTGAAATGGTATTTGACAGGTTCAGTGCAACTTTTTTTCTTTTATATATAAAAAAATAGGTTAACCAACCAAGGTGGCGCCAAACTAAACCAGTTTTAATACTTTGAAGTTTGAACAATTACGATATACTTTTGTCCATATATATACATATAATTTAAACTAATTTACTAAATCATTTGGCAATTATACTTTTATCAAGATACATGATACATATAACCATTAGACCAATTATGGATATAATTCATTAACGGATATATCCACTATAGTTTTAGATTCAAACGGTAAACTTAAGATATAAACCCAAGTTAATGGCACCCCAGATCTAGTTTAACTCAAAAGTAACATAATTTCATCTGATAAATATAATTCTAAAGTAACATCAGATCTAGTTTGTGGATGATGATTTAGTTTCAACTATTATATCATCTGATAATAGCCATTTGAAAGGCTAAAATGCAAATTTAAAACAATTAAGTAAGCTATTAAATAAATATTTTCATCTAATCTCAAGATTCTTATATATGGCAAATGAAAGACAAAACAATATTAAAAGATTACCTAATGATAATTCATGGAGAGATTTAGATATTATTCTCTTTTTAAAACATGATAAATATTTGTTATGGATAATTCATCCAAAGATTTGCTTTGTTATATTAATAAATAATATCACAAAAGATACAATCACACTATTAAAATTATGTATAAACTTAGGATATAAACCCAAGCGAGTAGATTCAATTACTAAAACTAATACATATGAAGTTGATAATTTCATTTTCAGTAAATATAAAAGTTGAAGGTACCATTATCTATGAATTTGTGAAAACAACCGGTTTGATTCATGTTAATTAATAATGCGTAACGAAACTAGTTCAGTTTAAAATTTTGATTAGCGAAAACAAAATTGTTTAATACTAAAATTAAATTATTAGTGTTTTTGCATCAATGTTTGAAGATACTGGAATGGTACTTTCAGTTGATAATATTCCATGTAATACTGAGCTGGAAACCAAACAATCATATTCGGAGTTTAGCCAAAAGATGGGGACTTAGAGTGGACACGAATCGAACTAATCTATTAAAAAATTAAAACCAAACAATAATTTTGTTGAACTGAACCAAACTATCAAAATTAAATAAACCGAATCGAATGCAATTTATGTTGAACCAAACCAACCAGAACCAAATAACATCGTCCTCAAAGCCAAAATAAGAGGTCGTCGGGGTGTAGGCACATAGAAACTTTCAATTAAATCTGTATTCACACGGATTTTGAAAAACAATGTCTAGCTACATCCAAAGTTTTTTTCGAGCTATATCCACATTTCTGTTAATTTTGACGAAAAGTTAAACAGTTTGCCTTAACCACTAATAGAGTTGAAAATTTCCATGTGGCTACATGCCGATGGCCCAAAAGCTTTTTGTAAATAGTATTTAAACAAGTATTAATTTTTACAAAAATAATTAAACTCAATTTTTTTCTTTTATTAATTATGGACAAAAATTAAAATTATTTTTTACCATCCAACTTTAAATAATCAAGATATTTAGATATTCAAATTTTTAAAATAAATCAGGATGGATCAATACCGATCAATTAAAATTATGTCAATTGATCCATCCTGATCTATTATAAAAACTAGAATATTTGAAGATTTAAAATTAGATGGTAAAAAATAATTTTAATTTTTGTCCATAATTAATAAGAAAAATAAATTGAGTTTATTTTTTGTAGAAAGTAATAATTGTTTAAATATTATTTAATTTTTTTAATTATATAAATTTTGTGGTTATTATTGTATCCTTAATGACTTTATTTAAAAAGCTTAAATACTATATTGTTTAAATACTCTAATTAAATAATTTCATATTTATTTAGAAGATATTAAATAAAAACTAAAAGATTATAAAATATCAATAACTAAAATATGAAATATCTCTATACTTATTTTGTGATATTTATTAAGGAATTAATTAACTAAATAGAAAATTATTATGATTATTAGTAAGATTTGAAAAATTAAAAAGATTGTCCAATGACATTTGTTGTAATATTTCACGTAAATGTAAGGTTATTTTGTATTTAACATTGCTCAAAAAATTATAGATGGCTTGTGTTGTGTTAATTCGTTAAAATTGCTAGAGATCTTATTTATTATTATTATATATGGTTTGTGGTGTGTTAATTAAAAATACTAAAAGTTTTAATTTTTTCAAATCTTACTAATAATCATAATAACTTTTTTAGTTAATTAATTTCCTAATAATTATTTAAATATTATTTACATTTTTTTTATCGTCGGGGTGTAGCTACATAAAAACTTTCAACTCTGTTAGAGTTAAGGCAAATTGTTTAACTTTCTGTCAAAATTAACGAAAATTTGGATACAGCTCGAAAAGATACAGCTCGATACAGCTCGAAAAAAAACTTTGGATGTAACTAAACATTATTTTTCAAAATCCATGTAAATACATACTTAATTGAAAAGGTTTCGTGTGCTACATCCGGACGGCCCAAAAAAATAAGGGATATGAACCAAACTGATGAACCGATTCCAGTTGGTAAATGGCTTCAACCTCATTCTTGTATCATCATCAGTTCGAATGGATGGATAATCAAATCAACTAATCATTCTATCCAATCTATCATCATTCTTATTACTTTCTCTTCTTCTAGGTAGAATCATTAGACTTGGTAGCTTTTTCATTCATTTCTTTGTGACTGTATATCTTTTCATTACAAGATCAGACCGATGAATCCCTTATCTTCGTTTTCTACCGGAGACTGTCTTTTTCACAGCCCCAACGGAAACTAAGAACTGGTCAAGAGAAGAGAGAGTTCTCATATCGTCTGGAGGAAAATAGCTCGCAGCTTTTCCCATTAGCAAAGTGAAGAGAAGAGAGAGCGAAGGACGAGTTGCATATCTTTCCCCTAGAAGATCGTCGAGGAACCCAAACGCAGCTAGAAACTCTGATCTTCCTGCGTTTATTGGAGCTTCGAAATGAGCTGGGATTATCCTTTTGAATCTCCACTCACGGGCTATCTCATCAATCCAATCCCTCACCTGAACAAAAAGTAATGATCAAATCAAAACAAACCCTTTTGTAACCAAAAAGAATCGAAACAGAAGCCATCAAAGTAGGAACCTTTTCAGGGACTTTGCTAAACACCAAAGTCTTTACAATGGGAGAAACGATCAGCTTCTGCGACATTTGTGCGAAGCTTGCCTTTGGTTCCAAGAGATTCGAGGGACCAAGAAATAGGATTTGCAGAACCATTCTTTCCCACCCTGCAAACAGAGCCCACTGAGACACGAGATCTTTCTTCTCTGATTGAAAAATACGGGAATTTGATTATTATTTCAAGAACCTTTTTGGCGGGTGTTGGGGTTATCAACGACAGGGTCATTGGGAACTTGTTTTCCTTTGCTAAGTATCTTCACAGCTAGTCCGTTCTTAGCCGAGGCTAATAAAGAATCGTTGCTAATACTCGAGGGCGGTTTCCGTGGGACAAAGATCACAGCATCAGTTACTAAGAGGGTTCTTGATCGCTTATGGTAGAACGCTACTTCAACATACGGTCCAATTCCTGAATCATAAGAAAATATGATTTCTGAAATCTTTCAACCAAACCAGATTGAGATACTATTGAAGTTGGAACATACCAACTTCTGGGGAGCTTAGAACTTTCTGCTCGATCTCCTCAGCCCATGGCGTAGATAAGTCTCCGTCTTTAATGATTTTAGCACGAAAGATACCGAAAAACTCGAGTGGTAAATTCAATGGCCAGCTCCATTGTCTTGGTGCCACCCACACTTGAGCCTTTGGGAACTTTCTAGAAAACGGACCAACGAAAATCTTGTGCTCATAAGCAAATGTTGGCAGCACAATGCACTCAACCGGAGCTCCCAACTCCTTAATAAGCTACCACCAAAAAAAAAGCGAAACATTCAATCATCTGCATCCTAGGCTCTAAAAATGTCCTCTCCTTTTTTTATCAAATAATCCAACTTTATCAAACACCTAATGTAAACAAAGTATGATACTTTTTCATTTCATAAATTCCCATGAGATAGTATGATAAAGAACAAAATCCAATTTGGGGGAACCTGAATACACTCTTTGGTGGGAGCAATAGGAGCATGAACCCATAAACCTCCAGATTTTAGTTTGATGACAGTCATTCGTGTATTTGTCGACACACTGCTAAATCCTAAAGCTTGTTCTTGTTCAAACATCCATATGCAATCTTTCACCGCCTGCAAACATAACCAAGGTTCAAAATTGACTAGGATTTTCGCATAACCCATCTAATTACGAAATCTTAATGGAGAAAAAAGCTAACCTCGGTTCTGATGGTGCGCCGGTTAAGGAAAGGGCCAAGAGGAAAAGGAAAACCAGTGATGTTTATATAAAACCGTTTGCTTCGATCTCCGTCTGCGTCATCTGTAACGACGGTCTTGCTCGTGGAAGAAGCAGAAACAATCACCGAACCGTTAATTTCCCGGTTAACGGACATGGGTCGACCTAAATTCAATGAACCACCGAGAAAGTTGGGGTTTTTCTCACATGGGAGTTTGGGTTTCGGAAGAATTGAAGTATGTTTCGGGAGATGAACGGCCATGGCCGCTGACGCCATTTTCTTCTTAGCTTCTCAGTTTTCTTCTATGTTGTTGTTGTTGTTTTTTTTTTGCTCGTTGAAGGTTTTTTTTTTTGTACAATGGGAATTATTAGAAGCTGATGTTTGGACACGTGGGTGGCTTTATTGGATATTTGTTCCTACGTGGACTTAACAACAAACATTGTGTGATTTGTGTGGACATAGTGTTAGTATAAATCATTTTGAAGCCGTCAAAATAAAACGGAACAAAAAAAAATTTAAGACATGCATATTTTCTTGGCTAAATTGAAAGGGGAATTTTTTTGTTAAAATAAACTGTAGAACATTAGAGAACTTTCACAATTTCTTTTTTATATTTTAACAAAATTACTAATCCATGGGTTTTACGGCAGTGATTACAACGCGCTGCGATTGTGCGTGGAAGTTATCCCATAGATCACGAAAAGCCAGTTGTCATGTGTGACGAGGCATTCAAAATGTGAAATTTCCCCAACGGCTACAATAAATATAAGAATTGTTTATGTATTAACCCACATTACTTTGCAAAGACATTATTACTACAATAAAGAACAAATTACAAATATCAAAAAATACAATTTATAAATGTTAAGTAGAAGAATTGTTTTATGAATTGGAATCCGCCAGTTGGATAAGTTATTGTTATAGTTAAAACTTTCATTTTAAAGAAACACAGAAGATTCATTGTATTTCAATATGTTTATAGAAGGAAATTAACAATCACAACCATTTGGATGACCAAATAAAGGAAATAAAGTTTCGTCAAAAAGGTAAGAAATAATGACAAAAATAAATACTAATATATTAGCAAATTACCAAACTAAATTCCCCTAGTTTAACGCGCTTATATTGTACTTTTTCGTCAACCTCGAGGTTTATTAAAGTAATAAAATTCGAAGGTTAGACGAAGAAATTACGGATCTAAAGAGATATTTCCCCTGAAAAAGAGAAAATTTTTATGTCAGATTTCAAGGTTTGACTTAGAAAAACCCAACCCATTTATAAACCCACTCATCATAATCTGCTATTTCTATTTTCTAGAGACAGAGAAAGAGTCAGAAAGGACTAAGCTTTTTTTAAGAGTGATCGATGGCGAGAGTTGCGGTGTTGGCTACGGCGGTGGTGCTGGCTTTTCTAACGGCAGCGCCGGTAAAAGAGGTGGAGGCAAAGAAGTGGACGGTGGGTGATAACAAGTTCTGGAATCCCAATATAAATTATACCATTTGGGCTCAGGACAAACACTTTTACCTCGACGATTGGCTCTGTATGTTCTTTCTCTCTATCTTGCATTGATACTTATATAACGTTGTATTGGTTTCGCTTATAATCCAAAAAAAAACGTTCAAAATTAAAACTTTGTGTAGTTCAGATCTTGTCCAACACCTATCATAGTTTGTCTGAAAAAGTGGCTTTTTCTCTGTACAGATTCAACTTGATGACTTATATGGTTTCTTGTTTGTCTCTTTAGATTTTGTGTACGAGAGAAACCAATACAACGTTATAGAAGTGAACGAGACAAATTACATAAGCTGCAATTCCAACAACCCGATCGCTAATTGGAGTCGTGGAGCAGGAAGGGACTTAGTTCATCTCAATGAGACCAGACATTACTATCTGATTAGTGGTAATGGTGGTGGATGTTACGGCGGTATGAAGCTAGCTGTTTTAGTTGAGAAACCGCCTCCTCCACCAGCTGCTGCACCTAGTAAGATTAAGAACAGTGCAAGTCGAACCTTCACGGTCTCTTGTTTTGCCCATCAGTTTGTTATTCCGGTAGCCGTTTTCGCAGCGATCATCGGGACAATGTGGGACACGGTACTGCGGTTGTGGTAACAAGTCTTGATTCCTTTTGCAAAGTTCTTTAGTCGTTGTTCTGTGGATTTGTATCAGTGTATGCGTATGCGTGTCTTTGGAGATTTGTTCATGCTTTTGCTATTGGGGGGAATCAATTGTTGGAAAAGAAAAAAAATGTAGTTTGATTTGTTTGAGAAAACCTTTTAAAGTTTATTGGGCCTACGTTTTGGGCTTGGGTTTTATAAGTTAGAGATCCTTCTTCAATTTGGAACCACCATAAATCATAAATAATAGGTGTCCCTATCTAAGTGTATATGCAACACGTCCATTTTTTTTTTTGTTAAAACAAAAACGTCCATTTCTATTATACTGTATCTACTGTATATAATTTGTTTACAATATCTATTTATATTTATTTATTTATTTCAAGAATCAATAAATGCAAATACAGATGAATTTGGCTAATGGTGCCGACAATATATCTGAATCATCTGATGTTGGACGATTAAATACAAAATTTATCCGAAAGATGGCTTTGGTTTTTTGTGTGGAAAACAAAACCTTACTAATTGCTCTTGAACCACTCGTTTTTTTGTTTTGGTTAGAGATTTCTATGAAATAAACGTGTGAAAATGGAATCCTATAACATATTGACCTTGATATATCAGTTGCACAAATTCCACGTTCATATAAATACTTGCTTCAAACATTTGACTTGATTTATCAGTTGTTGAGATTCCACATATAAAAGTATAAAACTCTTATAGTTCGTTTTCGCCAAACCCAAACAGCTAATGCACCCTTATATATTGTAAATTTTATAATTAGTAAAAAATGGTAGTAGTAGTTTTATTTACGCTAGATTCGAATCCGATCGTAGGCGAGTACCATTTTATACCGATAAAAGTTCACAAAAACTAGACATTGAATGAGAAAGTAACTAAATTAATTCATCCAATAATTGATGTTTTGTCATGTAGGTGACGTAATAAGTTGCAAGTTGGTCGCATTGTCACAAGACATCAAAGACAAGAGGATGTTTGGGAACACGTCTATCCTTTTAGTGTCCTCTCAACGACCACCCTTTTCTCCATCTTTAAGTCGTCGTCTTATTATGCATTACATATATACTACTCCACTTGTTTTATATTTTCTTTACCTTATCTATATTTTTATTGAGTTTGATTTGCATAAAGATGGTCACACTATCCACTATCTCTGCGATCTATTTACACATCGGTTTTATGTTGTACTGGGTAAAGAAGATCAATTGTGGATAAACCAAGGACTTTCTATATGGAACACCAAAAATCTACTACTACTTCTTAGTTATATATTTTGTTTGTTTTCGTCGTTTAAGTTTTTTTCCGTAGTTTAAGTTGACCCCAATACAAATTATGTTGAATATTTTCGGACGGGTAACAGTTTTGTTGACGATGAGAAATATTCGTCTATAAATACCACTTTTAATAATATTTGCGAATTCATGACATAAATCATCATTTTGAAATTATGACTCAAATCTCTCACGTTGATTTTGAAGAAAATACAATGAATATTCTTTTAATAGCTATATTCATAATTAGTTTCAATGTTTTGTTTCAAACTATTTTTTCGTTCGATTTTTTACAACAACAAAACAAAAAAAGAAAAAAAAAACGCTCGATTTTTGGCCCATACTCTCTTTATATCTAGAAAATCTCATATTTTGATAATCTTTGTGACTCCCGGCCACAAGCGTAATACCTTTTTTCAAACTATTATATTTAGTAACCAAAACAGTGGACACCATGATTAGTCACCTAAACCTATCAAAACCCTAGATTTGTTTCCCATTAATGTAAAATATCCTCAATAGCCAGAAAATAATTGAAAAAAATATAACCAGCTAGCGAGACTATTTTAGTTTATTGACTAAAGCTGGCAGTTTAAATTGTATCATTTCATCACATCGAAAATGACGTGATTGTAAACTAATCTGACCACGAGATTTGATCATTTGAAGATGTTTAAATATATAGTTCAGACCCATAAAAGAATTCACTTTCAATATTAAATGCTTGTATTTGTTCGTGTGGTTTTTGGGATTTTCGACTATGTAAAGGGCCTAAATTCCTACATTTTAAATAAATAGCTTGACCCTTATCCAAAAGTCAACCACACGTCCCGACAAAACAAACAACTCTTGAAGGGTTTTTTTGGTCATATTTTGTTCACCATGTTTCTTTATATACAAGTACTATTTTATGATATTTTAATTGTCTAACCCAAAGTTTAGGATATATTTTAAAAGTTTGACTACATTTTTTATTGTGAACATAATTTAGTTTATGTAAGTTGTAATTTCTAGAATTTCAATTTGATCAGCTATGTTATGTAATAGACTAATACATATACAAATTACTCTTGTTGAATTAGTATTTAAAGTTTCACACTCCATATTCTCTTGTACATTTATAATTAATAACACAAAGTGGTATACATTTTTAACAGAAAAAAAATCTATAAATAGCTGGAAAGATAGTGGTACAATATAAAAATAAACTATAATAACCTTTTTAGTATTATTTTTATGGTTGGTAATTGTTAAAAAGCGGTAAACCGTAACCCAATATCTTATCAGTTGCAAATCAAAACCTAAGTGTTTATTTATTTACTCATACTATTGTTTCTTATTAGAAAAAAAATATTTAAATTATTTTTGGTCGTTACAATTCTGCTTGACCCTTCTCAACTCTAACTAAACGTCTTAGTCATTTGACTACCGTAATACGGTATATTAAGAAATGTCAAAACATTTGTTAATATTTTTATTTAATTTCAGAAAATTTTACAATTTACTTTATTGCTTTCTTTTTGTTGCGTCCATAACTCCACCTTGAATGACACTAAAATAAAATAATTAAAATATAATTTCACATATATGGGAATATGATAAGAAAAAACTGATAATTGACGTAATTAATGAGGTATCATTAGGCTGTCGCTTAGGTGTCAAAAAACGACTAAAATAATAGTACTATTTGCAAAACCAAATGTGAGTTAATTAGACTATGTTTATTCCTATAATTACTTTTAAGTCTTAACACTCTGAAGAACATGCAACGCAGACACTTGTTATGTTCTGTTTTAACAAACCACCCCAAAAACATAATTTAATAAATCAAATCATTGCACGAATATTCCCAAAATTTCGTTAGTATTCATTATGTCATTTAATGTCCAAGACATTAGATTTATATAATCACCAATATTTATCTTGATTTTCAAGCGTTTCAGCTTCAAATTTCCAGTGTGGTCACTAGAAAAAATACTCTATGTTTCGAGCGGTGTAAGATATAGACATATAGTTGTGTCGATTAGTTGACCAAAGTCATGGGGCAATATCGAATTTTATACGTTAATAACTAGCCAATACTCAAATTGATGATTTCACAATCAAATGGATTCCTTTTTAGATTTTTGGTATCCCATCCAAAACCCCAATCTTAATGGAGATATATAGTATTCCTGCACAAACCTCACATAATCAAGTATACATAACAATAGGTTATATAAAAAATAATTAACCAGACTTTATAATGCAAAGACGATTGAAAGTATACTTTATTATTAAAAAGGATATATATATTATGTTTTATTTAACTAACTATATATCAAAATATCTAAAACAAAAGGTTAAATTTTTAATCCGGTGAAGGAAATGGCATAGTACGTAGTTGTTGTGTCGGTCATTATGTTTATTTTGTGTTCTACACAAAATAAAGATATAATAACAAAATGCAAGTTGGTCCTTCTGTGTTTGGCTCATCAAGGAATAAGGTGAATGCTTATTGGCTATTCCATTTCTCACATTTAATTTCCACCTGTAAAATATTGACCTTTAGTGAACAAAACAAGATGAACCCTCCGCTCGTAACGTTAATATTCATAAATACAAGTATACAACAAACTTTGTTCAAAGCAAATAAAAGAAACATCATTTAAATATAACAGTAACTTTATTATTCACAACGAATGAATTTAATTATCTGTGACATATATATAAAAATATAACTACGATGAACGACTTTATTTTAACCCCCCTCAAAATCTCCGATTAATTTGTCTCCCGTAAGTCTGTAACCTACGATATATATAGTTTATTTATATTCTTTAAAAATCGAGCTCCCAATCTAACATATATACGGATATACCCACTTGGTCAACCATTGAATCCAAGAACTTAAACTTCCACTACATTTTTTGACCCCAACAAAAAAAAAAACTTCCACTATATTCATTTAACCTAAAAAGTGTATTTTGTCGCCATTTGGAGTGATTGCCTTGCAGTGCCGGTCTCGTGAGGCAACCTTTGGAAAAAACAAGCCTCTATGATCAACATCCACAGACATAATTTTCAATTTATAATATAATATAGTTAAGTCGATCCATTTACGTTATTAATGTTCTTGTATCTAGCTAGTTCATCTTTAAATAAAATCTGAAGAATTTCACTTAATCAAGTGAATTATAAGACTCATGACATCAACTCGTTTTAAAAAAGACAAAATATATCTACCAAGTGAATAATTTTCTGTAGTTAATCTTATAATGTAGTGATCATATACATACATAAATGGTTTACTCAAATAATTAATTCCAACTTTACAACAAGAAAAAGTCTGGTAAAACATCTTAAATTTTGTTGACCCACAAAAGTTAACTATATGTTTATGTATATATTTATGCAGAAGTACAAATAGATAGGATATATAAGATCACTTTTACAAGTTAAACACCATGAAATTGGTTATTCAATCAACCTGTTTAACAATATAATAAAAGATGCAACTTGATTTATTTTTCATTAGGCTAAAAATGAGGTAAATTCAGAAAACTGAGATTGGACCACAATAAATTAGTAGTATTAGTAATATTAAAGAAATTCCATCTTTAGTCCGTAGACTTTTGAACACCAATGTCAAGGCTGCACGAAATCGATCTAAGAAAATCAGACATTGAAACAGAAGACTCTTGTCTCTTTGTTTCTCTCTATATATAAATACATAACACATTTATACACCTAGTAATATACATATCTAACATAGATCAAGATTTACTTGTAAGTTTTATCTTTTTGAAATTAATGGCGGTCGAAGATGATGTATCTTTGATGAGATCAACGACGTTAGTGGCGCCTACAAGACCCACGATTACAGTTCCTCAGAGACCTCCGGCGATCGAAACGGCGGCATATTTCTTTGGGGGTGGAGATGGGCTTAGTCTAAGCCCTGGCCCTCTTTCTTTTGTCTCGTCTTTGTTCGTCGACAGCTTCCCTGACGTCTTGACGCCGGATAATCAAAGGACGACATCGTTTTCTCAGCTTCTTGCCGGAGCTATGTCGGTGTCTCCTGGAGGCGGAGGAGGACGGTCTACGGCGGGGATGTTCGGAGGAGCAGGTTCGATGTTTACAATCCCTTCTGGTTTGAGCCCTTCTAGTCTTCTCACCTCTCCCATCTTCTTTCCTCCTCAGGTAATTAATTCTTTTATTATGCTTAATTATTTAGCTAAAAAGGCTAAAGTAGTTTATTGATATTCACAGTTGCTAGAAAGTAGAACAACACATCAAAAGGGTAAAATTAAAATAAAAGTAATTATGTAAACTAAGTAAACTAATCCAATTACAAAATAAATTCATAATCCACATTTAATATCGACATTTTTCAAATAATTAACTTGTTTTTTGTTTTTTCATAATACATCAGTCACTATGTCAGACCGGCTTTAACCAACCGCAGCCGCAACGACCAGATACATTTGCTCACCATATGCCACCATCGACATCTACCGCCGTCCATGGTCGTCAATCGTTAGAAGTTTCACAAGCCGATCAAAGAGGTAAAAACCACTATAATAATCCGGGGAATTCTAACCGGTCGTATAACGTGGTGAACGTTGATAAACCGGCGGATGACGGTTATAACTGGAGGAAGTACGGACAAAAGCCTATCAAAGGATGTGAATATCCGAGGAGTTATTACAAATGCACGCATGCTAATTGTCCGGTTAAGAAGAAAGTTGAACGTTCGTCGGATGGACAGATCACTCAGATCATTTACAAAGGTCAACATGATCACGAGAGACCTCAAAACCGCCGCGGGGGAGGCAAAGGTTCCAGTGACGTTGGCGATGTTCATTTCGTTGGTGGTACAGGACACATGATGGAGTCTAGTGATGATAGTGGTTATGGTAAAGATCATGATGATGATAACAATGACGATGATGAAGATGATCTTCCGGGTTCAAAGATTAGGTATGCATGGTTAAACTTTTAAAATTACTATGATGTATATGACATTGTTTCATAAATGGGAGCTAGCTTACAAAATCTTAGCGTTAGTCTATATTACAAAAAATTTCATATACATATTGAACTTGACCTAACGTATATGATCAATATTAGTCAACAAGTTCAATTTATTAAGAAGAGTATACATAGTGAATATGGTATAGCATTAATATCTGATATTTGGATTGTAGAAAAATCGACGGTGGATCGACGACTCACCGGTCAGTGACTGAGCCAAAGATTATTGTTCAAACAAGAAGTGAAGTTGATCTTCTAGACGACGGCTATAGATGGCGCAAGTATGGACAAAAAGTTGTCAAAGGAAATCCCCATCCGAGGTATTTTTATATATACAACTTTATTTTCATATTTAATCTTTGTGCCGTATGTTCACAAAATGGAGTCTATATACTTATGAGTACTCTATAAAAAGTTTGACATTCGTTTAAAAAATAATTAAACTCCTTTGATTTTGGTAATATTAGGAGCTATTATAAATGTACAACGGCGAATTGTACGGTTCGTAAACATGTAGAGAGAGCTTCAACGGATGCCAAGGCTGTGATTACGACATACGAAGGTAAACACAACCACGACGTCCCTGCCGCTAGAAACGGTACTGCTGCAGCAACCGCAGCCGCGGCTGGGACGTCGGACCATCATCGTATGCGATCATTGTCGGGAAACAATATGCAACAACATATGAGTTTCGGTAACAATAATAGCACAGGCCAATCTCCGGTTCTTTTGAGGTTGAAAGAAGAGAAAATCAACACTTGACTTGATTTAGGATTTGGTTAGCCGGTCGGTGATTGATTCTGAACCAGGCTACTTATTGACTTGTGACGACATGTGTGATTATGATATGAGTGCATGCTTTTGACTAAAGAGATATGAAACAAACAAAAAAATCGAAAACCCCTACAAGGTTTTGTTTGTTTTCTTCTTCTTAAATTGTGAATTTTTTTTTTGTATCTAATCATTGATTGAGAATATGAATATGAATGTAACATATAGATTATTTTTTCATTGCTTTTTTTTCTCCCTTCAAAATTTAGTAGTAATATTTTTTTCCTTCATTTTTTTTGTCAATGTATAAGAGGAAATCTATTTTAAATTACAAAGAAGAAAGAAGATTAAAGATAAAAAGATTTGTTTTTCTTATCTTTTTCTCTTCCAAAGTTTAAGGAGGACTGTCTAATTCTCCGTAATAATCTCTCTCTCGATACGGTTCTCTCTATTTTACATCAAAACTATTTTCCTTTGATTTTCGTTTTTTCTCCTTTATTTTCGTTTTTTAATGGTCTAATGCGGGGATTGCCCTCCCTGCGTTGGACCCGTTTACCCGACCCGGGTCGATACTCACGCCGCCCGGAAACTTTCCTCTGACTATTATATCAATATGGGTTGCTTCCACTCCAAGCATTCTTCTCCTGCTGCTGGTCCTCGGCGCCTTATCCGCCGTCGTTCCGAAACCACCGTTCACCGCAGTAATCCCCAGAATCAACAAAATCACCATGTTCTTCCCAATCCGCCATCTCACCGCCGTGTCATCAACTCATCTCCAACAAGACATCGCAACAATGACGATGATGCTGCAAAATCGAAGACTACAGGTGTTAGCTTGAGATCGGGCTTGTCCCACGGCAATGTAGAGGCTGAGCAAGTGGCGGCTGGTTGGCCCTCCTGGCTCAGCTCCGCCGCACCGGAAGCCGTTCATGGGTGGGTCCCTCTACGCGCCGAGGACTTTGAGAAAAGGGAGAAGGTAAAAATAGCCCTAAACCTTGATTAATTATAAGTCAAAACGATTCAATACATAAAGCTTGGAAGACAAGAAACAACAACCCTAATCGATGATATCAACATTTAATTAATTTCTACCATTTTCTGTTTTGAAATCTTAGATCGGGCAAGGGACGTATAGCAACGTGTTCCGGGCTTGTGAGGTATCGACGGGACGAGTTATGGCTTTAAAGAAAATACGAGTCCAAAATTTTGAAACAGAAAACATAAGATTCATAGCAAGAGAAATCATGATTTTGAGAAGATTAGATCATCCCAACATTATGAAACTCGAAGGGATCATCGCTTCACGGAATTCAAACAGCATGTACTTTGTGTTCGATTATATGGAACACGATCTCGAAGGTTTATGTTCATCTCCCGACATCAAATACACCGAAGCACAGGCAATACACACAAAGCCCTAACCTGTCCTGCAAGTAACTCTGCTTTTATTTATTTCTGACGCCCTAATTTCGTTTTTAGATTAAATGTTACATGAAGCAACTCCTATGGGGAGTAGAACATTGTCATCTACGAGGGATTATGCACAGAGACATCAAAGCCGCGAACATTTTGGTGAATAACAAAGGAGTTTTAAAGCTAGCTGATTTCGGACTAGCCAACATTGTAACACCAAGAAACAAAAATCAGTTGACGAGTCGTGTCGTGACATTATGGTACCGTGCACCGGAACTTCTAATGGGTTCAACGAGTTATAGCGTATCCGTCGATCTTTGGAGCGTTGGATGTGTTTTCGCCGAGATTCTTACCGGAAGACCACTTCTTAAAGGAAGAACAGAGGTTAGAAAGGGACCAAAAACCAATATCAATGATTCATTCCAGATAAAATGTTCTTTTTTTCTGAATGTCTCTTGTGTGTTAATATCTCTGTAGATTGAACAACTTCACAAGATCTATAAACTCTCTGGATCGCCAGATGAAGAATTCTGGGAAAAGAACAAGCTTCATCCTCAAACTAAGATGTTTAGACCACAACATCAATACGAAGGTTCACTAAGAGAACGATTTGAGGAGTTTCCGAAAACCGCTATAAGTCTGCTGGAGAATCTATTGGCTATTGATCCTGAGAAACGAGGAACTGCTTCTTCTGCTCTTATGTCTGAGGTGAAAAAGCTGACGAACTAATGAAACCACCAAAGGTTGTATTCTAATCAAACAAACTAAAACCTTTTCTTATTTCTTCTTTGTGATTTGTTGTTCTTCAGTACTTTAACACAAAGCCTTACGCTTGTGATCCATCGACATTACCTAAGTATCCTCCTAATAAAGAAATGGATGCTAAGTACCGCGAAGAACTTCAACGAAGGTATTAGTCAATCGATTTTGGCCAGCTCTGTATAAATTGGGGAAATCTTGTGTTGAGAGATGGAAACTTTGTTTTCCAGGAGAAGAGTTACAAACAAGAAAAGAGATAACTTGGCATCCAAGAAATTGGGGAAGACTCGTAGAACAGTCAAAGAGCCTACAAACCCTACCAGATTACCAACCCAACAGGTATAATTGTCAATCGGATGATAAAACCGATGAGTCTAAATCCCGGTTTAATATTTCTAATTTTGTTCATTGTTGTTTTTGTAGGAAGCGAAGAAAGAAACCGAAACACAAATTAATATCCAAACGCCGTCAGAGACATCTCAAGCGACGACACGAAGCGAGTTTCCGTACACAGCTTTATCTCAAACGACGGCACCAGCGAGTGGGTTCGCGTGGGCAGGGACGAAGAAGAGGAAAGAAAACGACGTAGCTTCAACGTTGACTTATAACCAGCCCGCAGGATCTGCGAGCCACGTGAGTGGTATGAGCATGGCTTTCGCTAAGAACACTTTCGGGTTAACAATAAATGAAGAGAAACCGAGCTTTCTTAGGCCACACGTTTCTCTAGACTCCTCTGATGTGTTGTTGTTCTCTGGCGTACATAACAAGAAAACGGAAGAAGAAGATACGGTAAGTCTATACATTTAAACCGGAAGTCAGAATTTGATTCCGGTACTTATTTGGCGGCTAATTGATGAAATTATTTTTCAGGATTTGACGAATCTTGGGGCGAATCCGAAGATTTTTCAAACTAATGGGATGAATGAAATATTACGGAGGACTGAAAGTGATGTTAGAGTCGGAGTTCGAAGACCACCACGAATAGAGAGAGGTTAAAATTGGGGGGGGGGGGGGGGGTGAGAACAATTTACCAGAATTTTCAGCCAAGGAATATATATATACTTTAACCAACCATCATCATTCATTCATTTGTAGTCCATAATTGTTTAATTTGTCACCAAGAGAAAAAGAAAAAGAAAAAAAAAACACAAATCAGTCTGAAATGGTTAAATTTCAGGTTTTCGAAAGATGATTTTGTTTATTTTTTATTTATTTTTTTACAAATTCTTTTGTTTATTTGTGAGAGCTTATCAATTATCACACTCGTTGGTTGTGTGCTTCTTATGCAGGAGAAGAAGATAAATGGTAGCTAATTACATATTTGGAAACTTTTGAAATTCTTTTGGGCTCGTTTGTGGATCAAAGGACAAATATGTTCATAAAACTTTCGTAATGAGAAGAAATAAATTTGTTGAGAATATACGTGAAAAAGCCCAATAAAATATATTCCAAATTATAAATAATATCCATAAAGACCACACAACAGATTCCGAGATGGAAACTTGGTAAGCAAGAAGGCGCCTATGGAGGGGCTTTTCGATCAGAATATCATTACATGTCTCTGTTTCTCAGCCAGCCGTCAAAGCTCAGCCTTGGGAAACCACTGTTGGTAAGATCCTTCTCACGTCCTCTCTCTAATGGCATCTCAAATCACTTTGTTTCATCATAGCCGTTGACTACAGTGGAGCGTTCCTTAAATAACTCCAATATTCCTATGCACCTCATCTGAGCAAGAAGGCGCCTATGGAGTCAATATCCACGGGTGAAACTTTGTTGGTTAAGCAGTACAAGAAGACATCCAAGATCTCCGGCGGTGTTGCTAAAATGATAACAAAAGGTTCGATGGTCTCCAAGCTAGACGAAAGAGGAAACGCTGTTTACACTCACAGTCTCCAAGCAGACATTGGAGATCTCTGCATGTTCATCTCAGAGTCTGAACCTTTCTGTGTCCCTTATAGCTCTTTTTCCTCCTTTCGTGGCCTCGCTCCTAACGCCGTCGTAATCTTTACTGCTAGAGAATTCTCACTTGTCTTCGATAATATTGTTACAGTCAGGGGCCCTTTCTACATACCACCTCAAGGTATAAAAACACACTATTAGTTTCGAATCTAGATGATATAAGACCTCTGTTTCTTGAGTTTGTTTGCTTATTACTACCTCAAAAGTCGAGTTTAAAAGAAAGATTGCAACTTGACAGCAATTAGTTTTCTGCAAAACAATCATAAGAAGAAAAAAAATTTCAAACTTCGTGACAAATAATGCACTACGAGTTCTATGTACAAGGTTGCTCCTGTCTTTTTTTTGTTACTCGAGTAGCCCGGTCTTACATTAAGTTAAAAAGAGGTTATTTCAGTAGAGCACAAAAATAGAAAAACGAAAGCAAGAAATAGAAATAAAAAAAGGTTAACTATTCATTTCTTTATGAATATTTCTTAAGATGAAGAAGAAAAAGGAAGAAGAAGTGGGGATTATTCTTGAAGAGGTCCGGTTTAGCATTCAGAGGACTCGAAGCTGAGCAAGAAAGGCAGCACACAGATCCAAGAACAAGAACTGAGGACCTTGTACCCTCTGCAGATCCAGCAGATACTTGTCGTCCCGAGTTTTATACAACTGTTTCACCATCAACAACAAACATCATCAGAACCAGATTATCTCAGAAACCATTGATTGATCTATTCATTTAAAAGCTAATGTTTAGGGTTTTTACTATTCATTTAGGGCTTTTGGGAAACTATTCATTAAGGGTCTATGTTTTACTATTCATTTGTGGGGCCTACATTTGGGAGTAAGGCATACTATTCATTTACGGATCTGGGAAACTATTCATTTACACACTTAGGGGTTATGTTTACACACTTAAGGGTTAGGGTTAGGTTTTATTGTACACTTAAGAGTTAGGGGTCACTGTAAACTTAGGGGGTTAGGAACGGTTTTACTGTACACTTAGAGGTTAGGGACTGTACACTTAGGGGTTAGGGCTAGGTTTTACTGTAGACTTAGGTTTAGGTTTTACTGTACACTTAGGGGTTAGGGTTAGGTTTTACTGTACATTTAGGGGTTTAGGTTTACTGTACACTTAGGGGGTTGGGGTTACTGTACACTTAAGGGGGTGGGGTTACTGTACACTTAAGGAGTGGGGTTACTGTACACTTAGGGGTTAGGGTTAGGTTTACTGTGCACTAAGGGGTTAGGGTTAGGTTTACTGTGCACTAAGGGGTTAGGGTTAGGTTTTACTGTACACTTAGGGGTTAGGGTTAGGAGTTACATTATACTTAGGGTACTGGACACTTAGGGTTACTGTATACTTAGGGGTTAGGGTTTTTATACTTAGGGGTTAGGGTTACTGTTTTACTGTAGACTTAGGTGTTAGTGGTTAGGATTTACTGTACACATAGGGGTTAGGGGGTTACTGTACTTATTGGGGTTAGGGGGTTACTGTACACTTAGGGGTTAGGCATTACTGTACACTTAGGGGTTAGGGGTTTCTGTACGTTGAGAGTAGGTTTACTGTTCACTGGGGTTAGGATACTATTCATTTAGGGGTTTGGGTTTTACTATTCATTCACGGAATAAGCATATGTATGTGAGTCATGATGAAGTGGATGGAAGAGGATTTACCTGAATTTCAAACTTGACAACATTAGGCGACTTGACAGCTGCATCATTCTCTATTATGTTGGAATCGTCTCCAAAGTAGTTGTTATCGTGCATCGAGTTACTGAGCATTCCATCTGCGTTGTTAGGAACCCATCTGCACTTCATGTTGTAGTGCCCTATCTTCTTCCAACACACATTCAAATCTTGCAGGGCTTTCAGGACTTCCGTCATTATTTCACGGGGATGAGCCCGAGACTGTTGGATCAAGCAGTTATATTATCAATCAAACTAAACAGATAGATATCAAGAGCTTAAATCTTTCTAGCACAAAATAGAAAAAATATCAAAACCTGAAGTCCAAGAGCCCATTTTCTCTCAGCAGGGTATTGAGATCTTAAGCCAACTCCTTGATACTCCATCAGTCCTGGAAGCCGATGGCTAACTGGTGAAGCAACGGTTTCTGCTGGGTGCATACGCGGAGTACCTTCCTGATTAAATTAAACATTCAAGCATTACTTCAAAGATCTTTTGCTACAGTTAAAAATGAGAATGAAGACCCACCATAGTCTCTTGAAACTCCGCCCCGAGATAACCACTAGAGACACGGAACCGATTGTCCAGTATCAGATAGTATGTCACAGTGCCCTGGAAGACAGCAGTCAATTAACAATTCAATATTTCAGATTTTTAGATGGAAAAATTACCTTTGAAATAAATAAATAAAAAGCGCAAATGGACAATAGGGTGAGAAACACATACATCATTCTGGGTCCGGTTGCGGAGAGATTCAATGAGGAGGTTTCTGTCGAATCCCATATTGATAACTTCTTGGAGAATCTCCTCGTCAATCTACAGATGAAACCAACAGTTTTAGTCTTAATCAAAAAGGGGAACAGAGACAATCTCTAATGAAAATATGAGTAGATACGTTAGAGTTACCTTTTTCGCCTGCTGCACTGTATCTGGAGGAGGAACAGCTAAATACCTTGGAAGATGAGCTTGGAACCAAGGGTGTTGCCGGATCTCAGGTATGGTAACTCGTTTCATGGGGTCGACCACAAGCATCCGGGGGATCAAATCTCTAGCACCAGCAGATAAATGGCTAGGTAGAGTATATATCCCTCCCTAAAGGAGGAAAAGAGAAAGTTACACTCAAGAGGGCTATACGAAAGAAACCCAAATTCAAGCATTACTCAAAGATGTTAGACAAAGATATGGATTGCAGTACCTTTATCTTTTTAAAAAGGTTGGGAATGTTTTCATCATCAAACGGAAGAGTCCCACAGAGAAGAGCATAGAGTATCACACCACAGCTCCAGACATCTACTTCAGGCCCAGCATATAATTTCCCCGAAATTACCTGAAACATTAACCAATCTTGATTACAACAGATCGTCAGAAACAAGCCCTACGGATAGTGCTCCTCTGGTACTTACCTCTGGAGCAGCATAATTTGGGCTTCCACAACTTGTCTTCAAAAAATGACCATCTCGCATTATATTACTCAGGCCAAAATCAGCAATCTTTACATTGCATTTAGAATCCAAAAGCAAGTTTTCAGGCTTAAGGTCTCGATGAACAACCATATTCCGATGGCAATATTCCACTCCCGATATTATCTACATCAAAGCCAAGCCATGGGTAATTTTAAACACTCATAAGTACATAGTTTCTTGGAAACTTATATGTTGATAAAAGAAACATACCTGCTGAAAAAAGTTCCTTGCCTCGTCCTCCTGCAATCTACCTTTCTCTACAATGTAGTCAAATAGCTCACCAGAGTTCACATACTCCATGACAAGATAAATGTCTGTTGGAGTCTCTATGACCTCATAGAGACGGATGATGTGAGGATGCATAAACAGTCTCAAGATTTTGATCTCTCTTCTAACTGCATCAAAGAGAAAACACAAAGGTAAACAGCAAGGTAAAGTCACAACTAGAAAAAATTCCAATCAAGATAACTAGGTGGATAAACAAAATTGTACCTTTCTCCTCCATCTCCATGTTCTTGATTTTGCGACGATTGAGGATCTTGATTGCAACTTTATGTCCTGTCAAAGCGTGTTCAGCTATCTTCACCCTACCAAAGGAACCAATACCAAGAGTCCTCCCGAGCTTGTAATTTGGTAGAATCGATTCCACCCCAGTTCTGCTGCTTGATCCATCCATTTTCTACACAAAGATGAAGCCAAAGTCCAAAAGAGCTATATTAGATCTACTACCAAAAAACACAGGACAAACTGTTATAACCAGAAGCAAGTAAAATTGCATTCTTGTAACATGACACTTATAGGAACTTCATTGTGAGTTAATACCAAAATTCATCACTCAATTCTGATTCTTGCAATTATTCACATTCCACCACTACATTTCTTCGTGTGGGACGCTAAAGAAAAAGACAATGAATTTAAAAGATTAAACCAACACTAACAGAGCTTAAAATAGCAATTTTAACTATCCCCAATTTGGACTAATAACCCTAATCAATTTTCATTATCCCCAATTCGGATCTCTCGTACCCGATATATGACGATTTCATGAACTATCGAACAACACCCGATTTGCAAGTTAACATCAAAAAGCGATCCTTTATTTTCAGAAATTTGAAGATTTGAGAAATCAAACAAACTTGTTTGACCAAAAAAAAGAGATATCAAACTTACCAAAAACAAGAGGCAGAGAATTCAGAACCAAACCAAGAACAAAATGCAGCAAGACAAAGGTCCTATATTTCTGAGCTAAAAAATTACCAGAAAATTAAAATTGGGGTTCGAAATTGAAGATCCAGATCAGCTTAAACCCAGAAATTGACAGAATCTCCTCTCTTTCGTCTCTCCCCTCTCGCTCTCTCGTTGCTTCTGTAACCAAGCAAAGCAAATTATTTGATTTTTGTTTCCATAAACGGGTTCATCTTTAACTAAATTACCCCTCGAAGTTACACTTATTTACAATGACTACCCCTATGCGGACGTGGCAATGAGTCATCTTGCAAAATATTCTCTCTTTAGCAAAACACATGTGGTAACGAGTTTTTAACATTTTTGATTTTCAAAAAAAAATGTACCGGTTTAGACAAATAGTGAGGAAAGTCTCGTCCTTTTTTTCTTTTACACAATTGTAAAACACTATCTATAATACAAAAACCCGTATATGAAAACACCCAATGTACAAGTAAACCGGTTTAGTATGTTCTTTCATCGGTTCAACCATGTTACAGTAGTAGTAACAAACATAGCTTTCAACATGAGCAAACTTCAAAAGCTCAAGTAAAACGTTTCTTCTCAGACTTGACGTGAATGAAGAAGAAGCGGATCATCTTCAGCTCACATGTCTCTCGAGTACTGCGATGCTGAAAGTGCAGGATCTCGATAAGCAACTACGAGTTTTGAATAGAATTCAGACATGTTCTCGTCTCCCGCGTCTGCTTTGTCTTTGTTTACCAGGCACTGCAACAGGAAAACGTATAAAGGTTATCATAAGGAGCTGGGATGGCAACCACTAGTGAATTGTTCCGGGTTCAATCCTAAAGACTATGGTTCATGTTCCGATCATAAACTCTAAAGCATTTACCTCTGTAGGATAGGATTTGAAATTTGGTAAGAACCGTCTTTGGCAGTAAATGCTGAAAAGGAAGGTGAGAATCGGGAGAGGGATCGTTAAAGAAGATGCCAACGGAAGCTTTTTAAGTCCGAATAACCCGATTGCAATTATGTGCATTAGTATCAAAGAGAAGATAGTGGAGCTGTGTACTATTGGCCAAAACTTTCCACCAGTTTCATACTTAGCCGCATATACGTTTAGGAGCTGCAACACACAAAAAAAGGACCAAAAGGGTCAAGTTATTGCCTACCACCAAGTTGTGATGAAACAATAGATTCATTAAGGCATAATAAACGAATCAAGTGACAAGCAAATGGATTCTTGATGTAACGTTAGTGTCATGTCTTAAGCTCCAAAAAGACTTTCGGTTTAAAGAAGCTATTCCAGAATTTCGTAAAGGGATTACACATAAAAGTGAGATTCCATAACAGAAAAGATGTGTAGGATATAGAGAAGATTCCTATTTGGCTTTATCAGAGTTTTGAGGAGCATCAAGTGGAGGATATACTCAGCATTGTCCAAGAGTATGCAATTGAAATCATTTTAGATATATTAATTATAAAGAAACTGAAGAGTAAGATTGGTTTGGTTACCTGGTTGCGGTAGATGACATATCCAAGACAATAGTAGACCAACAAGAACGGTAGTATCAATGGCGAAAGGAAGAAGTAAGTTGTGCCGAGAAGTCCAAAGAATAGGATCCTTGGGATTTCTTCACAGAAAGGAGTTGAAGGGACCTCAAATTCTTTGTTATCTTCCTTGCAGAAAATTCTGGTAATTAAACTCCAAAGAAGAGGAACCAAACGGAGGAGCTCTGATGATAAACCAGTCCATCCAGAGGTCACAACATAAGATATAAAAAACGATGCCTGCACCAATGATTAAAACGTGACTCATGTTCCAAACAAGGAAATTGTGGAAACCTCAAAACTGGATTTTGTGTTCATTACCTGCGCTGGCACGGCTGCAGCAAGCACACGAGGAATAGTCTTAGGTTCAAGGAACACATTAACACGATAAAGAGCAGATCCAGACAGTACATTTGCAAAGAAACTATTCCATACGGTAAAGATTAGAAGCTTGATACATGCAGATTTCTCGATCTGGCTATGAGAAATGAATCCTTGCATTGAGGAAAGTAGAAGCATAATCGGTGGTACTATAAACAGGAAAAGCAGGAAAACTAGACTCGGAAGATATCCCGTAATCACTTGACTCACAATTTTCCTGCAAACATATTATTAAAAAAAAAAAAAAAAAGAGAGATTAGACCTTTTAGTTGGTTCAAGTGAAACAAAAAAAATCTAAACGGGGATTTACTCACATATTTAGAATGCTTTTGAGAAAAGGGAACCAAGTCTCTAACTGGTGAAGATTAGCAAGACCTTGAACCAATACAACAGGGACAATGTATAGGATTAACAGAGTTACGAAAGCCACAAATACCACAACATTGGAAATCCATCTTCTCACGAACGATGCAGTGAAAAATGGCCAATGCACATCTTGAGGCTCCGGGGCTATCTCAGTAAGCCATTGTGTTGGATCTATTCCTTGTTGAATGTTTGATGCTATTGCAGCACCATGTCTTGTTCTAAAGGAAACAAAAGCAGCTGGAACTTCCTAAAACAGGTTTGCCAAAAAAAACAGGAATGAATTATGTTGAAAAATGTAATTAATCAATAATACAGAGAGAAATTCTCACCTCTCCTGCTAATAAAGACTGTTTCAATCTCATGTCATCTTCTAACTTCTCGAGCTTCTTCTCGTAATGGTCAACCACATCAACTTCCTTCCCAAAAATCCCTAAAAACCCATCCCGCTTAGACTTTTGACGAGATATGCTTCCGGACTTTACTCGAGTAAGTTTCGTGTATAGCTTCTCAGCATCATTCTACAAGTATTAACAAAAATATATGAAATCCAGAAATATCAAATGGTAAGGCATTTTAGAATCCTTAGTTTGTTAGAAGCTTTACCATGAGAACCTTTAACTTGTCAGTCCGATGAACAACTACGTGAGAAAGATATGAGGAAGAATGATACTCCCTGAAAAAGTTTTCAACTGTCTCACTTATACTGTTTCCGGACACAAGAGGGACGCCACTGACCAGAACCGTAAATTCTTGTGGCTGAGGCTTGGATGAATAAAGATAATCAATCCGCTTTAGTGAAATGTACTTATGCTCCTGCAAAGTTGTTTTATGTTCATATAGAGGCACAAAGGAGTAGAATGAAATGAACAAAAGAACAGGCCTCTTACGTAATATAGTAGAGAGCAAACAACAGCAGTGAAGATGTATATAGCGCAAAAGTGGATCCATAGCCTGCAGCAAAACACAAACAAGTATAAGAAATTGGTGAAGGATAATAACAAATAAGAATAGTGTTAATGCATAGTTTCGGGTTTCTTACTTATTTGATCCATCGTTAACATTAGAAATGCTGAAGGAATCCATAGACTTATTAGGCAGGTCGAAGAACTCTTCAAACTCGGTGCCCATATAATTCACTGGAAGAAGGATGAAGATCCCAACCACAGAAGCAAAACTAAAGACTCTTATACTGCCAAAAGAAAAATGCGTTAAAGGTTTACATCATTCATCCAAAAACAAAAACAAAGAACAAAGTTAAAGGGAATTCTCAAAGACCTGAAGACAAAAACACGAATGAGGACCAAAGCATCTAAACCAAGATCGGAAAGGATTTGTTCATTGGTAGGATCTAATGCTCTTTTGACCCAACCAGCAGTAGGCAAAAGCCTCTCGAGGTTGAACTGATTAGAGAACTGAGATTTTCCATCTTTAACAAGGCGTGGACCGTATACAGTGACATTGGTAGGCTGCTTTCTCAATATTGAATACAAAGTGAAAAACAGAAAACAGAGCCCAAGATTGATTCCCACTGATGTTAAAAGTGCTGACAGAATCATAACTCTGAATTGTGTGCTCTCCTAAAAAGGTTTGGTTTTATCCCAGTACTAGACCAAGAGACACCTAGCAAGAATGTGAATTGATTGTTATATAGAATCAAAGCACAATACCGATCATAACCATTGCAGCTTCCCGCAAATTTGGGAGTAAAATCAATAAGGTATGTGAAAGTTGACACACACGAATTTACAATTGTAGGAGAGATGAACTGAAACCAATCTATGAAATATTTTCTAATCTTGATTAGACAGATAGAAAACAAGAGATGATTCTTGGACAAGGGCAGAAGCTTTTCGATCATAAAACTCAAACCAGAAGAAAAGATCGAACCTTTGGAATGAATCAGTAAAGGCGGTGGTCCTCGTTTGAGCTCTGACTATACATAATAAGTCCTTGAAGCGGGGACACGATGCCAATTTCTCAATTACTCGATTTCTCCACTGCTTTTAAGCCAAAATTGGATAACTTTTGCAGTGGGATTCAAAAAAGATCATAAATGTTACTTACAGGATCCGGAACTCCGGGTCGATACCCGCTGGACAACACTTGGATTTGTGTATTTGACTAGTTTTACTAATAAATTACGAAACTAAGAATACAATTACGTCACCGAGTCTTTTATAAATGGGCCCAGAAAAGGCCCAGTAAGAAGTTTAACTAAGGTTTAACAGTCCCAAGACCCGGATTTTACCGCCATAAATCGGGGATTACATCCATCACGGGACGACACTTCCTATAAACTGTTTTACTTCACGAACGATTTCGCCTCCTCTTTAGACAATCCCCAAAAAAATGCCATAGTTTTCGATTAAATGCCACAAGATTTGGGAATCACTCGGTTAACTCCTTTTTTGTGGTTGAAACTTTAAAGCGATGAGGCCGAGGCTAATAGTGAAAATGACAAGGAAAAAAATATTGGTCATGTTGCTTAGATCCTGCAAATCGAACTAAAAAGAGAACAAAAAGAAAGGCCTTTTGGAATGCCTTTAATGTTGATTCAGATTGAAACGAAGAAGCAGAGAGGGAACATGACCAATGTTCGAAGCCAAGACCTTGAGGTTGAGAACACGTTGTGTTCTTACCCCAACGCAATCGTCGCATTGGTCGTTCACCTCAACCCTATTATCTAATTTAACCTCGAAAAAGGCGGACACATGTTTTTTAATCAACGTATTTATATGAGAAGGGTTGAACAAACAAACATAATAATACGATTATTTTGAAACGGTAAATGTCGTGGAACAGTAGTTCAAAGACATTTTTAAAGCCTTAAAAGGAGAGATTAAACAAGTACAAAGAAACAGAGAAACGACGGCGTTTTTGGTAGATATAGCGTTTTCAGATGGCTTCAAGAGCTTGAAGAACGTCAGCTTTGACATCTTCAAAATCTTCAACTCCAAAGCTGAAACGAACCAAGTTATCTTTGATTCCGTACTTGAGCCTCTCTTCTTGCGGCAGATCCCTGAGAAATCCACCAAATTTATCAGTCAAAACCACGAATCGGATTTTGGTTGGTCCAAAATTTGGAAGCATATGTGATACATACCAGTAGGACATGATGGCAGGTTGGTCCACGATGCTTTCGCAGCCACCAAAAGATGGTGCTATGTAAGGAATCTTGAGAGAATCAACAAACTTGATTGTAGTTTCAAGGTCTCCATCAATCTATCCAAGAAAGATAATCCCGGTTTTCAGGATCATTTTGCTTTTAGTTTAGATGCTAAATCTTTAGTAGAGTGAGATTAAGTTTGGTGATTGATCATTACCTCGAAACTGACCACACCTCCAAAACCAGTCATTTGTCTTTTGGCGAGGTGATGCTCGGGATGACTTGGAAGGCCTGGATAGTACACATGACTCACCTGCAAATCAAAAAGCGTCGTTTTATTTTAGTGTTTGTATCAAGAATTTTACTCAATAGTAAGTAACCACAAGATAAACTGCATACCTTAGGATGTGCCTCTAAAACTTCGGCCATCTTAAAGGCGGTAGAATTCTGCTGCTGTACACGAAGATGCAGTGTCTTCATGCCTCGGATGATTAGGTACGCGGCGTTCTGTTAACAAACATTTGATGAGATTCATGAAATAAAGGCATAAATAAACAGATTGTAAGAGAAGGTCAAGTAATTCACCGGGTTAAGTGTGCCTCCCAACACATGATGCAGATTGCGAATTTCTGAAACCAACTTCAGTGAGCCACAGATGCATCCAGCAAGAACCTAAAGCAAGGAGAAACAATCTTTGTTAATAACTATACAACCAATGAGGGCTCTTTCGAAGTTTTGCACTACTCACATCATTGTGTCCTCCAATGTACTTTGTAGCAGAGTGCACAACAAGATCAGCACCAAGAGCAAGGGCTTTCTGATTCAGAGGTGTTGCAAAAGTACCATCGATGCAAACAAGAGTTCCTCTTTTGTGGCATATTTCTGAAACTAACTTAATGTCGACACATCTAAGGAATGGGTTTGTTGGGGACTCGGTGAAGAACAGAGAAACCTGCCAAACGAGTGCTAATGAGCTTGTGAGACACTCTCTTTAATTCC
Organism: Cardamine flexuosa; assembly: GCA_963555745.1. Classification (NCBI taxonomy): domain Eukaryota; kingdom Viridiplantae; phylum Streptophyta; class Magnoliopsida; order Brassicales; family Brassicaceae; genus Cardamine; species Cardamine flexuosa. The sequence continues at coordinate 326,112 of OY743219.1, read as the reverse complement.
AACTTTAAGAAAGAATATGCATACACAATATGTTACAGAACTGACCTTGTACTGATTCACCGCAGCTTCAAGCCCTGCGATATCAGCAGGATCAATCACAGTGACCTGGACATAAAAAAACATGATGTTAATCATTCAAGTTGAAATGGATAAAGAAGACTGTTGTAACTAAAGACTAGGTGTCAGTGGATTCTTACAGTGATCCCCAACTTGGGAAGAAAATTCTCCATGAAGATTCTAGTTTTCCTGTAGCAATCAGTAGTTGTGACAATGTGTCCACCAGCAGGAACCAATGCCAAAAGCATAACAGTGCTTGCACACATCCCAGATGCCATAACCAAAGTTGATTCAGCACCTTCAAGTGCACTGCACAATATATTAATCCAATAGCATCAAGAACAAACTCCTCAGCAAAGACAAGTGTAATTATAATGGACAATATTATTAAGATAATACAATAATAACCTTATCTTCTCTTCAAGTACCACAGTCGTAGGGTTTCCATAACGACCATACTCGAAACTTATACTCCGTTTCTCCTGCAAATAATTCAACCAAATAAAAGTCAATGATCTTGTCAACAAAAATTCTTCCAAACCCATAGTTAATATTATTCTATTCAATAATATTATCCCAGACTTCAATGAATATAAACACGCACCTTGAAGTCAAGAAGCTCGGAGGTTTTCTTGAAGAAGTAGGCAGATGTGTTGACTACAGGAGTAGTGATAGCATCCGTGACTATACCACGACCTAATCTTTCACCTGTTCATCAATCATTTTATCAAATCTGATACCAGAAATGTGGATTACAGATAGAAATCAGGGATCAAATGGATCTGTACCGGCATGAACAGTAAGGCTCCCATCGGAGTTTAAGAATGAAGGTTTCGAATTAGTCAAATCCTCCAACTGTACACTACCTAACTCCCTAATCCCTTCGGCTACCACAACCTCCTCATCGACGCCTTTCAGCACGACGGGAGGAACGGTAGCCGCAGGGGCGGAGGCGGCGGCTGCTGCAGCTGCGGCGGAAGAAACCGCAGATGCAGACGAGGCAGAAGCTGCCGCCGCCCCCGTTGGTAAACCAGAGGCTGGGTTGTTGGACCACTTAGCCGCCACGATCTGTGCAACACCGATGTTGCTACAGTTTCTTCGGGCTTTAATACTCAGCTGACGGACGAAATTAGGAGGAAATCTCAAGATCCGTGAAGATAATCCACCATCTCCGGCGAATGACGAGGCGATACCGGCGGTGGCGTTAACACGGCGGCGAGATGATCCTCCGACAGGAGAACCGACGAGATCTGGATCGGAACGGCATTGGAAGCCGGAGATTGAGGATGAGGAGAAGATCGTAGGGCACTGGAATGATGAGACGGCCATTGATTTGATTCTTCGTATCTCTCTTCTCTTCTCTCTCTGTGGGGTTTGTGGTTAGGTGCGTGAGGGGGGCATTCTCCATGGGCGGGTTTTTAAGAACCCAAACTGTTTTGTCGTTTTGCATTTCGGTGACTTAACCATTCTTGGGTTTAGATTAACTTAACCAATTTCCTAAACTAAACCACGGTTTTCCTTTTTTCTATTTTTATTCTTTTTTTTGTCATTTTCTAATTTTCTTCATTACAAATTTAGAACACGGTTTTTGGCAGAGACTATTTACAGCAGAAATATATTTATTGGAATTTGAGAATGAGTTGTTGAGTTTTCAATTCATGTCCACTTGTTTCAGAAATCAATTTCATGTTGAAATTAATATAAAATATATTTGGAATACACGGTTTTTGATAATTAAAGATGATAACAATATATAATAATTAATTTATTAAAAATTAACTGGACAAAATGTTTTAAGAAAAAGAAAAAATAAACTCTTATCTAATCATCTAGTTAATCAATTTTGGTGTTTTTGGTCTGACTAGGGCCTCTACTTTTAAAGCTTGTGGTGTTCGAATAGATGTGTATGCAACTATATTTGCTAACCTTTTTGTTAAAACGGTAACTAATCCAAATTTAAAAGTTAGCTTTGAAAGTTAAATTTGATGTAGCGTACCTATGTACTTTCTTTCTTTGGGAAAAAAAATTTTACATATGAAAAACAAAAAACGATAAAAATCTACCTAATTATATAATTGTTTCATAGTTAAATCAGTGTTTAATCTCGTTTTGTTTAACAACTGGGACCAGAAATACCTAATGAAATAGTAACTCTTATCTTTTTGTTCCCCAACAATTACATAATTGTTTGTATAATAAAATAAGTCCACTAGGATGTGGTTTGGGATAAAGAAAGGCCTGGGTCCAAACTCCGAAGTTTTTTTTAAATTAAAACACCACCACACGTCAAAGCTTTTTTTTTATGATTAAAAAGTGAAAAACATACGATACAAACTTAGGTAACTGCTATTAAATAACAGAAATTGTATGAAAAAAATCAGACTCTATTAATGAATTTATTATGTTGAGCAAAGAAAAAGAAAGAAAAAAAAACGATTCAAATGAAATCACAGTTCTAATCCTTTAACAAAATAATAATTAAAACACAATTAATATCCTTTTCGACCAAAAAATAAAAATACAATTAATATCCTCAATTCAATGACAGCAGAAGAAGAAAAAAAGTTAGCGTCAGCGTCAATCAGACTATCATTTTCACAACCAGGACTCCCTAACCTTAATGGTTACTACTTACTACTTTACTAGCATGCGGCATGCCATTTAGCAACTACAACAAAAAAAGACGTAAGCCTAATAAGTCATCGAATACAAATTAGTGTATTACTGTTGATCTTATTTTAAAAAAAACTTATCTTAATTTTTATTTACAGAAAGGCCCCTTTTAAATTTGTGAACGTGCGTTTTGAGACCCAAGGGTAGGTCGCGTGCTTTGATTATGAATTGGAATCAATAATTCTTGATAATATTTTGTTTACTTATTGAAGACAAACCAATTAAGTAATTCAAGTTTTAATCATAAAAAGGGAATGTTTGATATAGTGAAAACTTGTTAAGCCAGAAAATACTGCAAATACTCAAGTCTGGAAAGTACCGACTCGCAGGCTCTAACTATATAAGGCTGGGAAATATAATATCGAATTAAAATGTCTATGTAACACTATACCTTTTGCAATAACTCATGTGATAGATTTTGATGTGAGGATTTGACTCGAGTTTAAAACCTATAACATCCTCATTGTATAAATAAATATTTTATTTCTGTTTATAGTAATCCAAACCTTGTTCGGATACAAGTAGTCACACCTCTAGCTAGCTGATGATAGCCAATGGACCACAAAAACACTTGAAACATGATAAATTTTTTAATATATTGAAAAGCATAGAAAAATATCATTTAAGTTATATCATACATCCAATGAAGAAAGCACCAACGATGGAATTAACAGATAATAATAACTACGTGTCTCCCATGAGTCCCATAGAGTTTCTATGGTCTGAATAAATATTAGCATAGTGTACTATAGTATATTTACAATAGTCCATGGCCATAGTTTTCAAGTGTCGCATTTTGATTTAGGTGTCCCAAGAATGTTGTAGAGATGAATAACAAACAAAAAAAGGCATTTTAGAATGACTCTGTTGCGTGAGAAATTTCACAAGATAAAGAGATGGAGACAGAGCAAGAGACCGTGTCCAATGATCGAAGTCACAACCTTGAGGCTTCAGACGTCTTTAGATGTCTTTTGTGTGTAAAAAGTTAATTCTATTAATTTCAATTCAGGTTAACTTGTTTGTTTGAACAACTTAGTAGAATGATTTATTCTAAGAAATAAGATTTCTCTAATTTTCTTTTTGTTTATTCGGTTTCAAAAACAGTTTGTTTCCGGTCTGGTTAAGTTAAACCGAAAATTGTCAGTATTGACAAGAAACCGAAATAGAATGCGTAATCCAGAGACCAGAGTGGTAAATCAATCAGTGAGAACTATCAAATAACAACTTGGATTGCAATCTTTGGTTTCAATAGAATCACAATAGGTTATATAATCAATCTGGTTTAAATGATAAACAGATGCTGTTTATTGAATAGCAAAGCACCAAAAGAGAACTCGGGTTTAAAACCAAAATGGTATTAAGATTGGTTTTTTCAGACAAAAGGTTTTGTTCTTCTTTGTCAAAAAACAGAAAAAACGAAGAAAAAGAAAATGTTACCGAGAGAGATAAATAGCTTACGATGAAAACAGCTACATTTAGAGATAACAGTTACTAGGCTTCATCTTCTTATTTCAAAGGGAGATAAGAGTTGGTTTACTGATGAGCCTTGGCTTCTGCCTTAATCTGTGAGTTCTTCTTTATCTGCCCATATGTGAAAAAAGTATTTGTTGGTATCATCATCACATCATAGTAGATAATTTTAGATAACACAATCAGGATGAACAAAAAAATTGTAACTATCTTCAACTAAACATCAAGTAAACACTAATGATCATTCAATAGAATCTGAGAACAGAACTCAGGCATAATCATTGGATTCAAATAGATGACCTAATCAAAAGGAGCAAAGTTGCAAACTTCAATTCATATACATAACTACAAAATGATAAAGAAGAAAAATATAATCTGCTAATAATCAAGCCAAAAATTCAAAGTAATAGAATATCATGTTCTCACTAATTCCAAAGCCATAATCTTCGAATTTACTATGATGGAAATCTTCAGAATCAATATATGAAAACGCTTTCAAACATCACCAACAGATCATGAGTCCATATTAACCCAATCGAGAAATCTGATAAAAACAAGACGAGGAAGATATAGGGGTGTACCTTCAAAGCCTTGAGCTTTACGTTCCCGTAGATGAGACCCAATCCGAAAGCTGAAGCACGAGCCACCTAATCGATACAAAAGACTCAATCAACTCTTAAAACCAAAATTCAACAACTCAAAACGAATCGATGATACAGATCGAGAAATTGGATGGAGAGGGATTATTACCAGAGCAAGAGTGCTGGTACCGGAGTAAAGTCCTGGAGGCGCCATTGATCAGTCTATTAGTTGTTCGTCGGCAGAGATTAAACCCTAACCCCAAATCGATCGAACCTTCCGAAATCTCAGATTCGCGAGGAGTGATATCAAAGACCCAGCGGCTCCTTTGTCTGAGTCTTCTCTCATTACTGGGCTTTATGGGCCTTTTTCGGTAGTATACTTTAGGCCCATATACCCCCAATTGTTTGATTTATTTATTTTTAGTTACTCTCAGTTTTGTATCCAAAATTAATAAGGGACAATTCTCATAAATATAACTAAATAAAATTTTGTTCTACAAATATCACTTTTTTTTCGGAACAAAAATAACATTTTTACTAAACATTATTTTTTTTATATAACACAAAATCTCATAACCTTATATTTTTAGGGTTTAAGACTTAGGATTTAGGGTTTAAATCCTAAGCGCTAAACACTAAATTATACCTTTCACCCCAAACAATTATACTTTAAATTATATAATACTTAACTCAAATATAAAATTTAGAATTTTATTTTTTATAAAAATACTATTTTTATCCAAAAAAAAATATTATTTGTGAAACAAAAACTTCATTTAATACTATTTGAAAAAATTTCTCATTAATAAGTTTATAAACTAAGATTCAAGATCAATGCTTTTTCTTCTATTCCATGTCGATGGATGGAACGATTTTAAGTTTGTTATGCAACTTTTTCTATAATTGAATCTATATTATTACTATCATACTATGAATCATAGTATTTATTATAAAGAAAACGACATAAAACTACCAAGCATTTAATTTTCTTTCTTTTACTCGACATGTCAACGTGTTGTATTACAACCTCTTCATTCACATATCTTTTACATTAAAAAATGAAGAAAAATTCCTTCAAATAGCATTATATAAATTTTTTATTTTATAAATAACATTTTTTTCTTTTGGGATAAAAATAGTATTTTTATAAAAATAAAATTTTAAATTTTCTGTTTTGATTAAGTATTATACAATTTAAAGTATAATTTATTTAAGGTAGAAATTATAATTTAAGATTTAGGGTTTAGAAGATTTTGTGTTATATAAGAAAATAATGTTTAATGAAAATACGATTTTTATCCATAAAAGAAAAAGTATTATTTATAAAAATTGTCCAAAAATGAATGTGAATATAGGTTTACGTATTTAGATTTACAAGGCTTGAACAAACTACTACTATATTACATTGTGTTATCCCTCTCTTGTTTTAAGTTTTTTTTGTTGTTGTCTCTAATATTTTTTAAATTATATAATAATTAAAAAAAACTTAAACAAACAATTATACATAGTTCGTCCAAAAAATAGTTTGTGTAAAAGATTCAAAATATATCAAAACTCATTCTAACATGCCCAACACGAAAAAATATAACATATAGACTGGAAAATGTATTTACTATCACGCAGTTATTTATGCAAATACCAAAACATGGGCATATATAACATTTTGTTTCTTTGTCAAAAGGTCATATTCATGAAATTTCATTCCATTTCCAATAGCAGAATATGATAACAATATATATATATATATATAAATAAAATAAGTATTGGAAAGCTATCGACATAACAACAATCTGAGAATTAAAAATGTTTGAAGAAAATCACTGTAGACCCTTAGATCAGAACATCGTTGGAGAATCGGACGGTGAAGAATCCACCAAGTTGAGAATACTATTCCAGTAGTTCTTGTTATCCTCATAGTAGTTATACTCACTCCCGTTGACCACGACGGCTCCGGCGCCAGACGTGGCCGTTGTTTCGTTTTTTCGGCCGATTGAATCACCGAGCAGGAGACTCGTGAATCCTTCTCCGATTCCTTCCGTTGGACAGTTGATTTGCCTAATCCAATCGTGTTCTTTGACCAAAGTCACATCGGAGGAGGTTGAAGAAGAGACGGCGAATTCAATCATCGCCGGAATTTCAGAGGACTCGTTGTTATTATCAATTCTGTTTCTATTTCTGTTTTCCGTTGGGATTTCTAAAGGCATGATCATCAGAGGAAGATTCTCGGAGAATGTCACCGTCGACGTCGGAGATTCAAGCTGTTGATCTCCGTTTCCTGTCAAAATTGACACATTTACCAAAACACCATTCAAATTTGAGTTTTTTTATTTTGAAAAGATGAATCAATCTTTACCTTCGTTTTGTTTAGTCCAATTAGTTGATGACTTGTGAGTGAAGCAATGAGGAGCTGATTTGTTATTGCTTTGGTAATGCTGTAAATGAAGAAGCTTTGATTCTCTAGCTAGCCTTGCTTCAGCTTCAAGCCTAGCACTTTCCCATTGAGCCATATGGCTTAACGTAGCTGCGTTCTTGGATTGACCTGTAGAAGACGAAAGAGTCTCGTTTTTGTGCTTGTGAGTCACTGGATCGATTCCCATTTTAACCAAACGTTTCTTCAAGTGTGTGTTCCAGTAGTTCTTGATCTCGTTGTCTGTTCTTTTTGGTAAGTGAGTTGCAATCGCTGACCACCTATGAAATCAAGAACACATAAGAGATTCTCAATTTTGGTTTGAAAAGCAATCTCAAAGTGATTCACCTGTTTCCAAGTAGAGCATGGAGTTGAATGATGGTTTGTTCTTCTTGAAGAGTGAATTTGCCTCTCTTGATGTCAGGTCTTAAGTAGTTAGTCCATCTTAGTCTGCAACTCTTTCCACATCTTTGTAGACCTATAAGGAGTTTGAACAAGGTTTGAATACAGAGAGATAGATGACGACAAAGAAGAAGAAGAAAATGTGAGGTTACTTACCGGCTTTCTCAGGCAAAGAACGCCAGCTTCCATGGCCATGTTCTTCAATATAAGCCAAAAGTTTCTGATCTTCTTCTGGTGTCCAAGGCCCTTTCTTCAATCCAGCCTTATCACAACATGGTGATCTACCCATTCTTTGCCACACTGTTAGACTACTCTACTGAAGGAAACAACTTCAATCTGATCCACAGTGTAAGGTAATGTATGAGATAGTAGTCATTAGATGATGATGATCAGGAATAATCACAAAAGCTGCTATCTTGGCTTCACTTAGATATATAGAGGGAGAAGAAACACAACAGAAGATGTCTCTGTTTAGGTTCTGTAAGCGCCCCTTTTCTCGGTCTCTGACATGGATTGGCATTCAATAAGATGGGGTCGAGAGATATTATTGCCTTTGTGGTTCCAACACCTTGATTTCCTTTTTAAGACTCAACATAGCACCCAATGAGTAAGTCATCTTTACCTTTGGATTTCTACTTTCTCTACACTTAGGTAAAACAGTTAGTTTCAGAACCTGTTGTAAAAAATTTATAAAGTCAACATCTATCTATAGCCCTCACTCACTTTGATAACCTTTGTCATACTTAGGATCATGTCATAGAGAAGAATGTTTTTTCTTATTAGCCCTTAGACAAATGGTGTGGTCCTTTTATAACTTGATCATTTCTCACTAATACTCTTTATCTTATTACTCAAGGGTCAAAAAGATGCTCAAGGTTTCTTATTATATGTATCCTATTAATTTGTTTACCCTCTCTCTCGCTCTCGTAGCTATAACTAGTTACCCTAATTAGTTACACTACTTTATCAAAACGTGTTTATTGATTTCTCTTTTCTTTTTCACATTTTTGTTAGCTTTTACTAGAAGAAAAGAAAATCCACAATAGTAAATGCTGTTAAATGGCGGTGAAGAAGAGGAAGCTGGCACTATAATGGGAAAAGCAAATCAGGCAGAGAGAGTTTATGATATTTGGAGTAACTTAGAGCAAAAAGTCTTTATGATCTATAAACACTAATTTTAGAAGAATCAAAAGCATAGTAGTTGTAAGTAATTAATTTCTTATTGTCTATGATGCCATTAGCTATAGACTTCTTCTTATTTAATTTCAATTAGTCATAGCTTGCAAATGGTAAAATTCTCCCTGTGGAAGCAACAATAGATTTATGCTAACATATTAACACTAAATGGCCACTCTCTAAAGACTGACTACGGTAAACACAGAATAAAATTTGGAGATTTTTACTATATGACTGTAAATATGGAACCTTATAAATGAGCAGAGGAAGCACTTACATGGTGGGGAGGAATAAGAAAGGAAATGAAAAATCTTTCCTTGTGTTGATTCTTCACCATTTAATGAAAGTCCCACTGGTTGCTCCACTGTTCTTGGTGTCAATTCATCACAAGATCTATTTTTCACAAAGATAAACAAAACAAGCAATGAATGATGAAATGTATACAGATATTTAACCATCAAATAGCTACTTGATGAGGTAAAAACCAGTACAATTTTTAGTTTACTGTTTAACCAGTAGCATATCTAACAAATTACTACATTTCTCTTGGATTTTAGCTGGAAATCGACTAACTTAGATTAAATCAGAATCTGTGCCTTGTTTCTTACTGACGTATCATACATAGTTTGGATAGTTGACAAGGTAATAAAATGAAGTCGACAAAGGTAACTTTAGCTGCCAAGAAAGGTAGACGATTTATGGCGGTGACGGTGACATTAAAGAGATTTTACCAGACCAAAACAAGAAAAGAGTATCCTAGTTGTGTTCCATGGCAGCAAAGATGGATTTATTGAGGTGGGCTCCAAGCTTGTAGGGAGAGAAAGAAGAAAGTATCTTCTTCATTGACTCAAAGATATATAACCATAAGGCCCAAAGAATTGCACCAATAAAAACAAAAAGAAAACAAAACAAAAAATCATATTGGCTGCAAAAGATGTAAAGGACAATGGGGACACCTCTATAAATGTCTTGCTGATTTCATATTGCCAGCTTCTACTCTTTAATCTTTTTATGGTCCAAACATTGCTCAATGACCTTCATAAATCATAGATGATGCCACTTGTCAAAATTACATCCATCCACGTAGCTGAACCGTTCTATATCAAAAATGAGACAAAACATAACAAATGAGCCAAGAGGAGAGGGGCCTAAGCTTTTAAAGTCAACAGATAACCATTTGCTTGTCTTCATCATCAGTTTCTGGACCAGAAAAATAGTTTCTTAAATTCACACTCAATGCTCCAAGTCGTTTGCGTTCAGACCAACAAGTCACACACGCATGCAAAACCAGTAAACAGCAAAGTTACACACATGAAAAAAACCACATCAATGCTCTCAAGTTTTTACCTCAAAACTGTTTCAGAAAATTTTCATGAAAAAAATACGAACTCATAACCATTACTGGATCTAAACTCAAGCTTGCTTGTTCTCAATGATCACACCACCTGTCGGTAAATTATGCTATTCACTATCTTCAGCAAATCATCCAACTAAAAGTCAACAGAGAGGAAGGAATGAAACAATACAACTTTCATCTTAACCACAGTAGACCAAGCATAGGCATTATTTGAGAGAGAACTTAAGGCAAGAAACAAGCCACGCAAGTTAGGAAGAAACTACAACAAACTTAGTATACAATGTTAAAGACTAGTTAATAATACAATTAAAACTATATTAATGGATTAGTCCCTTCACATACAGTACAAACTATTGACACCCTCTCGACAAAGACAAAAATGTAATATCAAGAAGAAGTAAGGAAATGAGATTCAACTGACAGTTAGTTCATGTAGGGTCTTAGAGTACAGCTCCAAGTTTTGATTTGTGAACTTTGAAGCCCCAATTCTCTGTGACCACATCAAAGTAGTGTTTTGAATGGATCACAAATTCACAATAGACAGAATTGGCTTTTTTTTTTTTTTTTTTAAGCCTTATAGCAAACAGTTTTTACTGATAAGATCGCAACCAAAGGAAAGCCCTAAATTGAAACCCTAAAAAGTTTTCTACTTTGAAGATGATGAACAATGAACAATGCCTTGGGTGGAATTTTTATTTGCTTCCTTGAAAATTCTATTGAGAACCTCTTGACAAAGAAAGCGACGGCATGTAGCTTGTTCCTCGCGTCGGAAAGAATTCGAACACATCATTATATTGGGCTTTTTGGCGTTTATTGTGGGGGTTTTGATTTATATTTGGGCTTTTGGACTTATATATGTATGTATTATTTGCCACCAATTTTGAATCTTCTAATAATTAGGGACTACTAGTTACACTTTTAGAAAATAAGGGTCAAATATGGAGAGGATATAAATATTGTGGGGCGATTTGGAAATTTGCCTGATATTTTAGCTGTATCGTTTGGGTCCGATTACAATTTACTCAAAGAATCGAGCTACTTTTTTTTTTTCTTTTTCCCCGTCGGCCATTGCTTTGTGTGATCGTTCACCAAATCCGGCAACTATCGAACAACCTTATCGGAGATGTCGAGCTCAGGCCAAACGCAGTTCCGCTATACGCAGACGCCGTCGAAGGTTGTGCACCTGCGGAATCTGCCATGGGAATGCGTAGAAGAGGAGCTCATCGACCTATGCAAACGATTCGGCAAGATCGTGAATACCAAGAGCAATGTTGGAGCTAATCGCAACCAAGCCTTCGTCGAATTTGTGAGATTTTTCTTCAATTAGATTGTTTGGTTTATTAATTTCCCTTTCCCTAATTTCTAGCTTTTGGGATTTTGGTTAGAAAGAGAAATTACTGGTTGAAATTGAAGCTTCATTGAACTCTTGTTCATATTATTGATGAAACAATGAATTTTATTTTACAGGCTGACTTGAATCAAGCTATATCAATGGTTTCGTATTATGCTTCATCTTCAGAGCCAGCACAGATTCGAGGGAAAACTGTTTATATTCAGTACTCAAACCGGCATGAAATTGTAAACAATCAGAGTCCTGGAGATGTCCCTGGGAATGTCCTTTTGGTTACCTTTGAGGGAGTGGAATCTCATGAAGTGAGCATCGATGTAATCCATCTGGTGAGTTGCATTAACTTGATTTTAAGGATTCTGGTTTACATAGCTCTTGTTTCATTGAATTATCTCAGTAGGAATTGGTTCTTTTTGATTTTGAAAACTTAAGATTGATGCTTTTACATGGGTGAGGCAGTATGTTGTGCTTCGAGCAGATGAACATATAAAAAATACTACTTTGAGTAATTTTTACTTAGACATACTATTCCAATTACAGTATATCAACATTAATGAAATGCTCGAATCACAGATGTTGATGCTTCTTTATTAAAATCTTTCTGGAGAGACTTTGGAAATAGTATCGTGTTCGTCATTCATGCCCATAAGTGGACAGGTGTCACTCTGTACTTATCTGGGCTTCTCTTTTTTAGTCCCAAAACATACACATTTGAGTTTCTTTCAATAGATTTGGTTCCCTTAGTTGCTCTCTCTCCGCTGTATGGTCATGATTAATATCGAGTCCAAAACTTGTTTCAGGTATTCTCTGCTTTTGGATTCGTGCACAAAATTGCCACTTTTGAGAAAGCTGCTGGTTTCCAGGTGAGATGTTGGGATTTGTATTGAACGTTTTCTCTGTGGAGAAAATGAAAAAGATATTAAACTTATTATCTACCTTCCTAACCTGCCAGGCACTAGTTCAATTTAGCGATGTGGAGACTGCATCCGCGGCGAGGAATCAGTTGGATGGCAGAAGTATACCCAGGTATGCTCAAATTCTTTCTGATGTCATCAACCCATGTGTTTACTCCTTAAGATAGAAAGATACTGATTATTTAGTCTTTTGTTTTTGGAACATTAAATTCAGATATTTGCTTCCAGAACATGTTGGTTCGTGCAATTTGCGAATGTCTTATTCAGCTCATACTGATCTCAACATCAAGTTTCAATCCCACCGGAGCAGGTAGAGTTTTGATCCCTTGCAAATGTGCCTCTGTCTGCATATGCTGTTAGTAGTGTTAAAACCTTATGTTAGAAAAGTTGATTTGATTCTTTGATGTACTCAGAGATTACACAAATCCATACCTTCCAGTGAATCACACCGCAATGGATGGGTCTATGCAGGTACCATTTCCTTTCCTGCTCTCTCCACACTTTTATCTATCTCTGTTTACCTTTCTTACATGATCTGTGACATTATCTTCAGCCTGCTTTAGGTGCTGACGGCAAGAAAGTAGAATCTCAGAGCAACGTCCTTCTCGGTCTGATCGAGAATATGCAGTATGCTGTCACTGTGGATGTTCTTCACACGGTGAGGAACAACATTCATCTGCTTCTCATCATGCTTAATCTCTCAAAAATAATGATTTCATTTGCTTCTTGCTTCTTCTTCTCATAGGTGTTTTCTGCGTATGGAACTGTCCAGAAGATTGCTATATTTGAGAAGAATGGTTCAACGCAAGCCTTAATTCAATATTCTGGTACATCCCCTTGATGATCTGCACTAAATATTGATTGTGATCTGATCCAACCCCTTAGTCAGTCTATGGTTATGCTAAGCATTTGAATACAATCATCTTCTGCTTGATGTTTGTCTATTCTTTTCTGTAGATATTGCAACAGCGGCAATAGCCAAAGAAGCACTAGAAGGACATTGCATATATGACGGTGGCTACTGTAAGCTTCGACTATCATACTCTCGTCATACTGATCTCAATGTTAAGGTACATAAGATTTGTTGCTTTTTTGAGTTGTGTACCGAAAAAAAGAACAAGTGCTAGGGGGGAAGAGAATAGTAACGGGTAGCGTTTGCATTATTCTTTTCAACATTTGACAGCAAAATCTGAAAATCAACTTCTAATTTTTATTCTTCAATTTCCCCGTGTATGAATGAAGGCTTTTAGCGACAAAAGCAGAGACTATACACTCCCTGATCTAAGCCTACTGGTGGCCCAAAAGGCTCCTGGAGTGACGGCTTCTGCTGCGCCAACAGGTTGGCAGAATCCGCCGGTAGAAACTCAATACCGTTACGGTGGAAACCAATATATGTACCCATCATCTGATCCCAGTGGGGCTTCACCTTCAGGTCCTCCTCCTTACTATGGTTGAGATATAAATTCGGATTTTGCTGTCGTCTAAAGACACAAGGGGGAGTGTTTCCATGTTTTAGGTTTCACCAGTGTTATGTTTCAAGTAAAAGTGTGCTGCTATGGTTGTTCTTTTTGGTTAATAGACATATTTTAAGTGGGAAAACCAAATAATAATTCGAAACAAGCTTCAAGCGCCAGTGTTACGCGTGCTTATTATATTCACAAGTCATAAATTAGGCCGAATATTTACATGTTCTTCAATGTTCAAAGCAACAATAGAACTTTTTAGTAACAATTTTAACTATACTTTTGACTATAACAATTCAACTGGCTTTGAGGACAAATAGAAAATAAACTGATTTGAGACATTTCTCTTGAAAAAACATGTTTTTATATCATCAGTGATCTGAATTTTAAATTAAAGAAAGAAAAACGAAAAAACAAAACAAAATTGATTTGAAGGAAACAAAGACATCACTTCTTCGATAAAGCTTTAGCTTTCTTCTTAATTCGCTGAGCCAAATTCGAGGAAGACTCTGCATTTGCCGCCTTTTTCTTCTCGGTATCCTTGTTCATCATTTTCATCTTCAGAGATTTGACAGTAGAAGTCAGCTCGCATTTCTCTTTCTTAGACACCAAGTTACCATCTGACTTCAACTCTTGTCTCTCCTTTGGTGCTCTATCTTCCACCTCCTCGTAACTTTTAGGCTCTTCCTTTTGCTTTGCAGCTAACTGCCTTGCATAAGTCGCACTCCTACAAAAAAAGTATCCTCCAAAAGTCATTAACTTTGCAAATACGCAAACATAGATTCTCACAAAGATTGGTTTCATCATAAATTAGTTTACCTTTTAAACTGTGGATCCGTAGGGTCTAGAGCATAGGAAGGAGACACTAATAGAGCTGCGAATCTCGAATCGTCAAGATATGCCGCAGGAATCTTTTCTTCCGAAGTATCGGTTTTTCCCCTTTTACCTTTCCGTTTAATATTATACCCTTTCACAACATTACCTTCTCCAGCATTCTCATCAGCTAGTAACAGCTCAAGCTCCTCGTCCGCTGCTACTTCCTCCTTACCCTTCTTCTTCTTCTTTGTCTTTCCTTCTTTCTTCTTCTTACGAGGAGGTTCCTCCATAAAGAAATCATCATCATCATCATCATCATTCACCGTCTTTCGATCAATGTTATAATCATCATCATCATCCGAATCATCCTTCTGTTTATTCTTCCTGGCTCTCTTCTTCTCGAGTTTCTTCCTTTGAACTCCCTCCCATACAGTTTCTGAATTCTTCTCTTTCTTTTTAAGAATCTCTTTATTAAGATCTTCTAACCCGGTATTGAATGTTACCTCCATATCATGGCCATTCTGCTCCTCGTCTTTATCAGAATCAACACCTTCAGATTCAACTAAAGACTGGTACTTTTGTTTCCTCTTCTCATCGTTGTCGTCCTCATCAGATTCACTATCATCAGAAGCGAAATACTCCTTCATCTCTAGATCTGCCAACTATCATAGAGGAAAATTTATAAACTATATCAGAACAGTAATACTGCAACTATAGGAGATGCTTTTAAGTTTTAAGCAATTAATGCCTAATTACATAAATTTTTTAAAAAGTATACAGACCTGATCAGGTGTAAATTTCTGATTAAAGGTCTTAACGCGTTGTGGCTCATCTTCATCCCAAGAAATATCAACTTTGCTCAACTGCAGCGCTCGGCTCTGAAACTCCAAACCTTCATAGCCAGCAGGTGCCTAAATTTATATAACAACTGTTACATCAGAAAAGTATTCACCATGAAACCACAAGATCTCAAGTAAAAAAGAGTAAGTAGAGGTATGCACCTCGGTTGAAATATCACGAGGTGGATGTTTGAGTTCCATGGAATCGGGAATAAATCTTAAGTCGAGCTTGTTTGAGGATCTCTCAAACTCAATTCCATCACATGATTTGTACAAGTGATCTGCAGTAGCAGCTGAATCACATTCGGCAACAGCAAAATAATACCTGAAAAGATAAACATAGTCACAGTGAAAATTCAGAAACAGTCCCACTTCCACAACATATAGCCTAACAAGAGCAGATTGAAACTTACTTTAATCTACTTATTTCGTAAGCACGTAACCTCTGGTTGATGACAGCCTCATCTTCCTCCTCCTCTTCGTCTTCTTCGTCATCCTCATCATCTTCTTTCTTTTTGTCGCCATCAATAGCCGGGCCGTGGATTTCCTCCTCTTTCATTCGCTCAAGTCCAAACTCAGTAGGATAGACAGCTACTGACAAAATGCGCCCATCTTTTGGCACAAAAGAATTCAAAACTACGAACAAGTCTTTGGCCTAATTAACAAATAAGATATCACCCATAAGAACAAATGCTACAACAGACGACACTAAGTTTAAAGCTTAATCCTTCAGTATCGATTCCCACTCAGAATACATGATTCAGTAGAGAACTTACCGAGACATATCTCCAGTCCATGTTAACCAAAGCCAGTCTGTGAGTTTCTTCAGGGATAATTGGTATGTTCTCTTCCTACAAAACCATATTTGAAATTTCATTATTTCTCAAATCTACAACAACAACAAAGTTATATGAATCAATTTACCGGAATTTCTGGTCCATCTTCATAGATAGCTTCATCATCCTCATCGGTATCAATCTCTTCTTCCTCTTCCTCTGATAGCTCTTCCTCATTTTCCTCATTAGATTCTTCATCCGAAGAAGCAAGCTTTATTTCACTCTTACTATCTTCCTCTGATTCCTCATTGGATTTCAGATCTTTCTCACTCTCGCTCTTATCATCAGATTCCCCCTCACTATCATCATCCTTGTTTGTCTTCTTGTCTTCATCTTCAATTCGATAATACTCTCGAAGCCCATCCTTTGCACTGCCTTCTCTTCTCCGTTTCCCACGCTTATCGACCGGAGCCGAACCTGGGGCGAATCGCTTATCGGTGAACACGCCCTTGAACCGAGAGTCAATAGCCACTTTCGTCTCACGCCTCGGAACCGTACGGAATCTCGGGTCCGTGTGCGCCGACGAAAACCTTGGGTCTGTTATCATTTGTTTTCCTTCCTCTGCGACTCCATCAGATCCTCTTTTAGCTTCGTTACTCTCTCCCTTCCTTTGCTTTTTGTTCTTCGAACCCATTGTTGAATTGAATCAGGAACTGAGCCGAGTTTTTAGGGTTTTAGACTGTGGCTGTTTACGAGGTTGAAGAAGAATTGGAAAAGTTAATATTTTTATATACTTCAGCTATATAAATTACAGTATTACGCTACGAGATTATATTGAAAATCAGACAGTAAAAAGTAATTAAGGACACTAAAATAAAATGGGCCTCATAAAGTAATTATTAAGCCCACAATATGGTTTTCTGGTTAGACTGCGAAGGTGATGTTGTTGGGCTCTAAGAAAATTTACTAAGCGTAAAAATAAAATATTATCGAAATATCTATACGTCACGTATTAATTTATATATTAAAAATATTTACAAACGTCTAGTTATTAATTTTCTTTGCAAGGATATTTTCAAATTGAATTATTGGGATTGTTACGTATGAATATTAAAATGAAATATAAAATTTTAAAAGATTTATAAAAAAACAAAAAAGTTATGGTAAGTTTATGAATTTAAATATAAATAAAGGTGAAAAAATAAGAGATGACGTCATGTGAAAAAACGGAGAGGGTACACCTATGGAGGAGAGAAGAGTTATCTAAAACGCGTGTCACTCACTCTCCTTCATTACGAATATGCGATTCCCTTCCCATTGGATTTGGACCCTTAAGAGATGTTTTTGAATTCATCATCACCACGACGACGATGATGATTCAATTTCCCTCTATACATTGAATCCTTGCTTCACGACACCTTCCTTGTTCTCGCCTCTTTTCTCGATTCGATTCGATTCAGCTTCTCTTTTGAAATCCATTTCTTAGGTTTACAACGAAATCCGATCACTTTCTCTTCGAACTGAGCCAGTTAGGGTTGCGGAGGAAGACGATTCTTCATTTGATTGATTGATCTGATTTCGATCAATTTCAAAACCCAATTCAACAGGTGAATTCGATCTCCTTTCAGGTTTTTCATTTCTGGGTTTGATCGGCGATCGAGAATTCGGATTCAAATCGAGTTACGTAGATCCAATCCGATCCTAAATAGTTTCATAGAGGAATAAAAATCGAAACTTTGAGATTTGGTTTGCTGCTAATAATCTCGAGGGATTCGAGTTTTTGTGAGTGAGATGGTATATTTCCATAGCTCAATCTCGGTCTGCAATTCCGTCGACCAAGCTCCAACATTGATCATGGCCAACTCAATCCACTCTTCAGATTTGCATCCTAAACCTAGAAACTCTCGAAGATCTTCTTACACTTCACCAACATGTTCAAATTTCCCTGTGTGTGACGGATCTCAGTCCGCTGCTATCGATGTCTTCATCCTTATCGCCGTGATCACCGCCTGTGGATTCTTGTTCTTCCCTTATGTCAAACTCATCACCGTTACATCGATTGAGATCTTTTCAGATCTCTCTGTTTTAGTCAAAGAAGAGATTTTGCAGAACCCAATTGTGTATGGATCATTAGCTTTGAGTATCTTCTGTGCTGCCATCTCCACTTGGCTTGTTATACTCTTGTGTACAATGCAGAGATGTGGGAAACCGAATTGTAAAGGGCTTAGGAAAGCTGTTGAGTTTGATATTCAACTTGAGACAGAGGAATGCGTGAAGAGCTCTAACAACAATGGGAAGAACAATAACAGCAACAAGAAGGGAATGTTTGAGCTGCCTCGTGTCCATCACCGTGAATTGGAAGCTGAGCTGAAGAAGATGGCACCGCCTAATGGGAGAGCTGTACTGGTTTTCAGAGCGAGATGTGGTTGTTCTGTTAGGAGATTAGTTGTTTCGGGGCCAAAGAAGCAGCAGAGGAAGATCAAGAAATGAAAAGAGAGAATAGAAAAACAAACAAACAAAAAAAAGGTTCAGTCTTTGGAAATGAGATTGAATCATTACAGTTTTATTTTGGTTAGTTTTTATTTGTCACACACACTTTTTACAAAGAACTTATATATGTTATAGTCTTATGTGTTTAAATAAGCTACGATGGGAATAAGCATTGTAAGGATATTGTTGGGGAAACCAGTTATAGTGGAAAACATTTTGGTTATAATCTCTGATTTGTGCTTACGAGCCCTAAGGAAATAGATATTGATGTTGTTTTTGGTCTGATCTGGTTAGGTTGAAACTTTTTGTGTAGGTTTTTACAAAAGAGCTGTTACTGACATTGAAGAACATCATGTATGTGTTTTGTGTAGTCTATGTTCTTCTTATGTGCTCTGTTATGGAGGAGCTTGAGAAGTGATGAGCTTTAAACTCTGAGATCTCTCATTCTCTAACTGTTGAATTCCTGGGTTTGATCGTTTAGGGTTTCTTGATCTTTTGGAAGAATCTGCAGTCGTTTGGTACCACCTAGATCATACTGTTAACTTGTATGGCAATGTAAGAACTTATAAACAAAGGAATGATTAACTTGAACTAATCCAATAGAAAACAAAAACAAAGATATGATTGATATAAAAAGTTACAAAATTGAGTTACTAGTTCCACTTTTAGTTATGCTGTTGGTTAAACACTTAACAATTACAAGTATGGAGGGTCAAGTTGGCTCTTTCGAATTAAGAAATGAGGATAGCCAATTCATGGCTTAAGCCGAATATTTTTCTGTTACAAAATGAAGTAGTTTAATTCAAATCCGAATATTTCCAACATGTTTTAAAAACAAAAACTTGAATCAATTAACCAGAGAATAATACTCAAGATTATGAAATTGACCCTTTACCAACTTTATTTATTATTGAATACACTAAGGGAAAAAAATTCCAACAAGGCTATTTCCAAGCAGCTTCGTCTTCTTCTTCTTTTTAAAGACACTCTCTTGAGTCATCTCTCCCTTCCTTTCTCCTCTCTCTCTCTCTCTTTGAGAAATTTGATGGCTTTACTCTCAGCGTGTTGGCTAATAATAGAATCCGTAGTGATTCAAGATGGTTTCTTGAAATGGCCATATATGAAACTATACATGCACCCTCTTGTTCTCTTTTTTTGTCAACTTTTTCTATGGCTCTGTCTCTTCATTTTATGGCTTTTATCACCTTTTCAAACGTTTTACAACGCCTTTTCATCGGTCTTTGTCAAGTTCTCTAAGTTATTTAGTAGTCTTCTCCGAGTCATTATGGTTAGAAGGAAGGTTACATGTGATCTTGAGTCTAGGAAAGCGATCAAGAATACCTCTGAGAACTTGGAACTTTCTAAAAGAACTCATAATCCAGTTCCTGCCTTTAGCTTTTCGTTTAAACATCAAGTTGATAGTCAGTTGAAAGTTCTAATAGCTATGCAAGAAGGCAAGATTCTTGAAGAAGAAGAAGAAGATGTTGGTGACTTTTTCTATGAATTTGATCAAGAAGAGCTTCTTGATACTAAAGAGGACGAGGATGAAGAAGACATTGACATTGTTGATGATGTAAACATGGAGTTCGAAGTTCAAACTATGCCAATAGATCAAGAAGATGAAAATTCTTTAGCCAATGAAGACGATGAAGAAGAAGAAGAAGAAGAAGATATTGTAACAGACGTGGAGAGTGATATATCTTCTTCTCTAGTAGCTAGCGATAGAGATCATTCCTCGCCTTTATCTGTTGCAAGCTTGGTCCAAGATTCGATTGTGATAGAGAATCAAACTGAAGTTGATGAAACCGATAAAGTATACAAGACATATTGCGAAAGAATGAGGTGGTATGACATCCTAAGCCGCGATAGAACCGATGGACTAAGTAAGTCTCTTTTAAATTTTATCAACGCAAAAAGTCTCTTTTATTTTTATTTAATTTTAATATATATAATTGGAGAGGAGATAATCGGGTCGAAACTTTGACTAATTCCAAAACCTATGGAAGTTTGACCATATTCATAGTTTAATTAATGTTGTTAATATCCCATTTTTTTATCATAATTTTCCTATAGGTGTGATCTCCAACCAACTAACGGCAAGTAGTGTGAGCTTAAGGGAAAAAACGGCAGAGAAGAGGCTAAAACAAAGCATAGAGAATGACCTTGAGCTTGCGTATGTTGCTCAATCGTGCTTATCATGGGAAGCTCTTCAGCATCAGTACACTACTGTGAGAGATAGCTCAAAACCTGCTGATTCGAATGGCAGGTTCTTTGACCATGATATCTCTAGAGAGTTCCAAAACTTTCAGGTTTTATTGGATAGGTTCTTGGAAGATGAAAGGTGTCAAGGAAAAAGAGTCTTGAGCTTTGTTCAAAGAAGAATTGAGTTCATGAGCTTCTTTCAAGTCCCACGACTTTCAGGTATTTTATTTATTTACTTTTCACAAACATTTACATCATATATTACTAAATTACTTTTCTTGGTTGGTTACATCGTGTATAATTATGTTGGTTGGATTCGTAGGAACCAAAATTTACTTCTTCTTTTTTTGGAAGATTACATACATGATACATCCACAAGCAAATTTACTTTTCTTAGTAACAACAATTAGTTATGAATCTTTCTTTTTCATGTAGATATTATAAAGATGTGTTTTTAACCAAATTTTTTTTTATAAAGATGTGGTCATAAGATGACTTTTAACAGATTCCTTGACTAAAGTCTTAAACCTCTATCAGTTCATGACTTTACTTCTTAAGAAAACATTTTAAAATTCCACACACCTTTCATTTTAGATACGACTAATCTATCGATTCATTTTAAATAAAATGTGAATAAAATACGTTATAATTTGGAATTGTAATTTGTATTTCTAAATAAAGATCAAGTTTTTGGTTTCTGTGTCGACAGAATCTTTGGACGTAACTGGTGGATAAGTCACACAACTCCAACTCACAACAACAATCTTATCTAGAATGTTTTTTTTAACCAATTAAGCTCTTAAAATTCTCAACTCTATATGTTGACCAAGAAAAAAAAGGAATTATAAAGTTTTAGAGGTTTGGAATGATTTATCCTTTTTGAATTCACTGTTCGTAAATTTCACTTATACTTTACTGTGTCTATTTCTCTCCTTTTTTTTGTCAAATGGTCAAATGTCAAATTTTCATTTTATCCTAGGTTTTGTTTCCATTAAAAACTAACCAAGTTTTACCCAAAATTAGATTTTCATTTTTCAACTAATCTATATAATTTTCTTATCTCCTTTTTTTTTTTGAAAAGGATCACATAATAGAGAGGGACCTCATGAAGGAGAAAAAGAAAGAAAGGACAAACAAGTACTATTGGAAGCTATAAAGAAATGCATGGAAGTCTACTATGACTTTGTGAAAGTAGACAATAAAAAAACTTTGGTTTGGAAAAGACTTAAATGCTCTTTTGTGAATTTTCCTCGAATGGAATTGGAAGATCCCAAAGACTTTAAGCTCTTTCTTGACCTAAGAAATTCACTCCAAAAGGTAAATACTTTAAACAATGAAAAACTTTTAACTTCCCAATTTCTCTAGAGGCTTTTAAAAAAAGAATCTTAACATTTGGCTTTTGTCCCGTGAAGAAGGAACAATGGTTGAAAGAAATGCAAGTGAGCAAGAAGAAAATTTGGTCCAAGAAGAAAGCTTTTAACATGGAAGAAAATGCGATTGAGAAAGATGAGAAATTTATGTTAGTGAGATTCATAATGATTGATTTAAAGCTTGTGTCTAGGGTTTTACACATGTCTTTGGTCTCATCCTCTCACCTCAAATGGTGTCAACACAAGCTCGACAACATTCACTTCGATGGAGACAATATCTCTAGAACTTCCTCTCCTGTTTTATTCCCATCTTCTTGATTTCATAGTCTTTATAAAAATTGTAATTGATTGTTCTACTCTGTTAAGTCTAATTTAGAATCACCATAGAGAGAGAGAGAGAGCAAGAGATTAACAATCATGGAGCTTAAAAAGCATGAGAATTTGCCAAGCTCCAATCTTTATCATCAAATCTACACAACTAAGCTTCTTAACAACTCCATGAAAGGTTCTTATAAACAGTACAAAAAGGAATTTTTATTAACTCACCAATGGTACTTAGCAGCAACAAGAACTTCTTCGTACTTCTCAGCAGCATTATCCCAGCTCAAATCTTGTTCCATTCCTCTTCTCTGAAGCCCTTCCCAACTCTCCTTATAGTCTCTATATGTAAACAAACAGTTTCCCAAGGCATGAATCAGCTTACCTGCTTCCGCGCTATCAAATGTCCAACCAAGACCCGTTTCACTATACGGGTCAAACTGTTGAACTGTATCCCTCAACCCTCCCACAGCATGCACCACCGGAATGGTTCCATAGTTCATTGCGTAAAGCTGGTTTAGACCGCACGGTTCGAATCTCGAAGGCATCAGCAATATGTCTGCACCAGCTGTTATTCTGTGTGCTGTTTTAACCGAGAACCCAACCCATCCCCGTGCTTTATCTCGGTATTGATGCTCCATTTGTCTGAGGAGCTCTTCAAGATCATGTCGCCCTGTACCTAACATAACCAGCTGAACATCCTGACTCATCATCCATGGAAGCGCCTCAGCTATCAAATCAACACCTTTCTGGTGATCCAATCTTCCGATAAAACCAATCAATGGAACATCAGGTCGAACAGGTAAACCAAGCTCTTTCTGTAATGCAGCTTTACATTGGGGTTTACCAATGTGAAGATTCTCCAAGGAATAGTTTGTATACTCATCCGAGTGCAAGTGAATATCAAACTTTGGGTTCCATTCTTTTGTATCGATACCGTTCACAATTCCTCTAAATTTCCAGTCGTGTTCGTTTATGATGTTATGCAGACCCCAACCTCCTTCTAAGGTCTTAACCTCCCAGGAATATCCATGGCTAACAGTGAGAACTCTATCTGCAGCTTTTAGACCAGCTGCGAAAATGTTGAAGTGCTCACCTCCTACCGGGTCATATAACTTGAAGATATCCAGGTAATGGCTTGGTAAATCCACGTAGGAGAAATCATCTACTGGTCCCCGACCCTAATTTTCCACCAGTAGGTTATACACAGATCTCTGGATAGAAGAATGAAGTAAGTCAATTCTATGGAATGAAGAATTTTACTAACCTGATGAGCAATGTTATGGATTACAAGAACAGATCGTGTGTATTTCATTATTCCATGATCCCGATAATAGGCTTTGAGGTAAACCGGTAGCAACGCAGTGTGCCAATCATTTGCTATAAAAGCCAAATTTCCATCTCCATAACACACACCTCCACAAGGAACATACCATGGAACCTGAAAAAATTCCCCAGAAACCGAAATTGGTATAAGAAGAAAGCAAAATATCGATGTCGCATCCACACTCTTGGAGCAGAGCTATACCTCAACAGCAGCCTTGCAAAATAAAACCATCCGCTTCAAGATATCCTGGATTCACAAATACAAAACTTAGTACATGTAGGCTGCAATTGTAAAGAAGAGGGACAATAAGACAAGCCTTACAAGTCGGTTTCCACCGTAAATGTTATTATTTAGACTCCGGAATTCAGGGCTATCAATGAAAACAAAATCCACACCATCTATATATGCATGGAAGTACGTTACTTCCATATGCTGCAGTAAAGTGAGCTCCACATGAGATTTTCTCTAACTTATCTAGTCTTGTTAAGGAAAGAAAATTCCAATGTTGATACATTAACAGCTTTTATACCTGCCCGGCCACTTTATATCTCTTCCGTATCCCTAAATCTTTGGCTTCGGCATACTCTGCATACCGAGGAACCACAACCTAACAAGAAAAAGATTAACTACCAAGTTTGAGTTTCGATGTCCATAACCAAACAAGCTTATATGACACAAAAAGTACACTGTGATAAATATTACCATGACTCTGTGTCCACGCCGAGCCAAAGCCTTTGGCAAAGCGCCAGCTACATCTCCAAGGCCACCTATAAATTTCTTACCGTCTTCAGTTCATATACTCCAAGAGAAGCCTACTTATGCTCAATCGAATCAAATATAGCAAATGGAATAGTTACCTGTTTTGACAAATGGAGCACACTCTGCTGCTACCACTATCACATTCATGACATTTGCTCCAGCCAGTGGAGGCGGCTTCTCTTCATCCTTCCCAGGTTCATTAGTTTCACTACTAGCTTCTTCAGGTGTTTTTTCATCTCTTTTTTCCATGTACTCCTCTGTCTTCATACTTGATGTTTCAGGTGCTTTGGTCAGGTAAGACGGTAGTGGGTCTGACCAAAATGCACCAGCGCGAGATTTACTCGGCTTTCCAGGAGAAGTTACAGGATCAGAAGTTTTCTCAGAAGAGGTCATAATAGAAGATGGTTTATAATGAGAATCTGCACTGGAATCTACTACACTAGACCAAGGTTTCGCATTAGTGGCCACACCGGATGGTTTCTCAGAAGAGGTTACAGGGGAAGAAGATGTCACAGACGCTGAGTTTTGTTTGCTTGTCTTCACGGATCCAGTAGTAGTAGGAGATAAAGTCTTAGCTTTTGGTTCTTTGTTTAAAGATGACTTGCCATAACTGGTTGGACTAACACTACCGTTTCCGTCTCCATCCACCTTTTCTTTCTTACTTGCATCAGTATTTGGTTTCACAGAAGAACCATACTCTTCTTTGGAAGAAACTTTTTCATCATCCAAGTTAGGTGTGCTCTCTTTTATAGATGAGACCAGCTTCCTCCTTTCAGCAATCTGAAGAGTAACATGATAGATAAAGTGAAAGAATCGTAAACACAAACGTCAAAGAACAATTCAATACATCTAATTCATATTTAAACAGCATCCTCACTTACAGCTAATAGTGTAAAAAAGGACTTTTTATACTCTAAAGATCTCAATAAAACAATTGAGTGGCCAAATTCTCACATTGCTTCATCACGAAAAAGGTTAAAAAAGGTACCTTTACTAAACCTAGGAAATCAATTAAAGTTGCAGAACTAAGAAAACTTGAGACTCTCGCAATGAAATCAATCAAACGCAGTAACCAAATAGAAGGATGGATCTACCTGCTGAAGAAGGTTCCTTTGCATATCAAGAACCTTCTTGCTCTTCTCAATGGTAGCCTGAAGCGCATCCTCTGGCTCATCGCCACTCTCAGCTTCGGAAGAATCTGGGCCCATAGCCTCCACGCGCCTCATACACTTCCATCGATGTCCTAGAACGAAGCTCCGGTAGCGAAATGACAGCGACCCAGAAGCCAAATCAGGGGAAGAAACTCGGACAACATTTGAATTCCTGAGCGTAGACGAAGTGACGCGACGCTGACTCTTGATTTGACACAGAAGAGGGAAAGAGCTCTCAGCTACTGATGCCATTTACTCGTTCGACGAATTGCCTCAATGAACTCAAAAAAAAAGTTTCTTTTTTTCCTTTATATGAGAAGATCACACACAAACTCC
The DNA here is from genome assembly GCA_963555745.1 of Cardamine flexuosa. Lineage (NCBI taxonomy): Eukaryota > Viridiplantae > Streptophyta > Magnoliopsida > Brassicales > Brassicaceae > Cardamine > Cardamine flexuosa. The sequence continues at coordinate 299,880 of OY743219.1, read as the reverse complement.
GTTCATCAGAGAAATTGGAGACACCTAATTGTGAAAAGCGAATCCAGATGATCCCAAAGAGGAGAGATTTGTGAGAGAATAGTGAGAAAGACGAGTGCTTTGTGAGTGAAGTTACGACGGCTGTGGAGAGACGAATCAAACAAAAACAGAGTCGTGTGAGAGAGATTTTGCCCAAATGGGGCCACAAAGCTAAATCACCATATACTCAGTAACGTCGCGTGATTCATGAGAAATATTTAGAATTTTTATATTATTTTTATATATGTTTACCAAAAGCATTGAATTAGGCAAGATGATCCAACTATCGCCACATAATTCTATTCCTCGAGATTTCCCAGAATAAATCGGGATCGTCCAAAAATACAGATATCAAGACTTTACTTTATTTTTGATAAACACCATCCAATTGATGCATCAGAATGAGACCATGAGAGAGCACCGTCCAATTATTTTGAAGAAATTCAGAATTTATTTTTTTGTTTAAGAATTTCACATTTCACAAACCGTTGCTTTCATATGTAATATCGCATCTTAAATTTCGTAACGGCTTCGTATATTAATCATAATGAATTTTAGCCACTTTTTCTATACACAGAAAAATAATTTTTAACACTTTTATTACAAATTTTTGAATATTTGTAGTTTGGCCTAACTGTTACAAGTTTTTATCAGTAGTGGCGCATACCAATATTTTTAATACTCTTTTCACATGCATTTGTAAGAGTAAGTTGCATCTTAATATTTCTCTAAACATTAAGATCTAGACAAATTAAATGATTTCTAAAAAAATGGAGAAGGAAATATTAAATCTTTTCTTATACATTTAAATAAAACGATACATGGCTTACATTTATCCAGAATAAATAAATTAAAAAAAACGATACATGGCTTACTACTTTTTATAAATTCTAAAATACAGCTTATTCCCAAGAAAACAATCACATTTTATGACAAAACAGAAGCAATAGAATCAAACCATAAAAGAATCAAACTCGCAGAGTGATTTTTTTAATTTTTTCTTAAATCTCGTCTTAGTTAGGAACCCGACACATCTTACGGATCTCCCCAGCATGACCCGTAAGAACTCCGATCCGACCCATTTTAACCATAGAGACACCAAAGTCAGTAAAGAAGGTTGACCCATGAGTTGTGGCCTGCTTCAAGATATAAGCCCTAGTCTTGGAGTTGTCCAATAAAGCAGCATCTGATTGGAAAAGCCCTCTTCTCTTAGCCACAAGCGTGAAGTAGCTCTTGTCGAATGTCTTGAAACTACCCGGATCCATCTCTATAGCCGTCGTGACATCGGTCGGCTTGCATTTCTTCCTAAGGTTAGCGGCATACTCCGAATCCAAACTCGGGTCGCTGTCTCCTTTTCCGGTGAAGTTGTAAAGCCTGTTTGCAATTAGAGGACAATGTCCCATTCCAATAGTGTGTCCACCTTTACAAAAAAAATACTACTAGTTTACACATGTAACTTTTAACTTCAACTTTTACGTTAATACTATCATTTTCAGACTAATTAATTAGTATCATTAAAACGTTTTACGTACCTGAAAGAACGACAAGATCCTTCTCGTCGAGGCCCTTGGCGCTAAACTCAGAGATAAGCTTGCTGATGTTATCAAAAGGTGATGGCAAGTTGACCTCACTGATATTAGAAACCCTACCGTCTCTTCTTCCCGTTTCAACTTCCCATGATGGTCCTTCAAGCTAAAATATCAACATATTCGATCATAGTTAATCTACAGTTTTCTATGTGTATATATGTATGAATAGTTACAGATAAATGTGAAGATTACGACTTACTGCAACCATTGCGTCCCTAGCGACAAGTGCCAAGATATCAGAGCAAGAAACAATCCCTGGACACACTTTTTCTAGAGCCGTCTTGGAATCGTCTATGATGCCAAACCCTCGAAGGCTTAGGTTAGGAACCGCGTTCTTCTCGGCTTGGTTATTCGCTAGCTCTAACAAAACTGATCCATCACATCCCTATATATTGATCACAATTCTTCACTCATTAGACCATTGATGAAGAAAATGTGAGATAATGAAATGTATAAAAGTTATACTGAGCCATTTCACTGATTAAAGAAACATACCCGGACGAAGCAGTCATGGAAGGCCATTCTAAGCAAAGGAGCACCAACCGAAGGCGCTTTCTTCATGGCAGCGAACACGACCTTTTTAATAATACCTTCAGCTTGTGGGCATGATTTTCCGTAGAAACCTACCTTCAAGCCTTGTGAATTGGCTTCAGCAAACAATAGCACTAACAACAAGCAAGAGACAACTAATCCCTTTGAAGCAGTCATTTTTTCTTATATATATTTTGTCTCTTTAGCTTATAGCTCTTTGCTTTTGTTTTGCTCAATTGATGATGAATTGTTGATGAAGATTGAAGTTATTTATACTAAATTCAGTAAGTCCACTAGAAAGTAGTTTAAACTGAAATTGGAGTATTGTAAGGGTTTGTGGTTAGAACATTGATATTAATTAACATCAAAATGTAGTTGACTATTATCGGTCTGCGGTGGAGTGCTTGTTGTATTTTGTTGTTCTTATGATCAATCATTGTTTGTAGAAATAAAAGATGGCAAATTGATAAAAAGTCGTAGTATATTTGAGTGTATATTATATACTACATGTATGTTTGTGTATATACAAATGGCTGTCTAATGTTCTTTACGCCCCAAAAAAAAATACAAATTGGTTTGAAAAATGTAAATTTCGTGTGTCTTACGTCACATAGACACCTATAGTTCCTCTAACAAGAAAAAGACAACTCTAGTTTAACTCCTAGCTAAGAAGCCTAAGATTACAAATAAAATGTTAATTAAATTAGACTCCATTACTTAATTGCACTACGTAGAAGGAACTTATTTTTTTTTATCTTTTGTGAAAGCGGAAGAGTTTAATATTACATACGCATAATTTAGACTTTGTCAATTAATGTTTGATTCTTGGACGTTATCCAAAACAATTATTTGAATCCCACATGCATACATGCATTATATAGTTTCCGTAATGTTTCGTGCATGTTCTTCCAATCATCATTTCACCGCAACGTTTTAACATTTTCTAACGAACGTCATGTGGATGAACAGGCTAACAAGCAATCATGTATCGAAATTCCATTCAAACAAATGGTGGTCGAATTCGAATAAACTGTATGTTCTACATTCTTACTTTACTGATAAAAATATCATTAATGTTATAATTAGCCAATCGAACTAGAATTAGACAACCACGTAAACGAACAGAAGTAGATTACCAAATTCAAACAAATCGAATTAGTAGATTCATAAACGAATATAAATAAACTACCAAATTGACAAATTCACACAAATAAAAATGATGACTTTTGCTATATAGATGACCATATGAGAGACATTTATTGCTTACACTCTTAGATTAAACCCAGCTCTATAAAAAAATTCATGTATTTTACGATGGAGTCCAAAAACGTTTATCAAGTTGCTAACACATCCAAAATGCAACATTTTCAACTAAAATTTTTTATTTATACATTCAACTAAATACTGATGCATGATAGTTTCTTTCGCTTTATAATCTATACTGTATAAGACTATTTGTAATACCATATTTCCCTGCTGTTATTAAACTTATTATAGACAAATATTACCGATACTTTATTCATAAAATACAGAGTTATAGTATCATTTAAGAAATAGTAGCAAACTGTTTCATCCTCTACGGCCAGAGGAGTGAGCTTAGAAGCGTGGTACCGATGAGATACGTCGTATAGAAGTAATACTGTCTCTACCGTCGTGGTACAGCCGCAGAATCACAGCCGCGGTTTCTTCAATCGCCTTATTCGTCACATCTGCAAGAGTATAATATGAGAATACTGTTTACTTGATCATCTTCTTGTTACTAACATTGAAAGAAAAGAATAACAACATTTTGAATTGTTTACCTATCACAGCCCATCCGGGGTTTTTCGCATAGATCCTTGACGCGAAATCGAGTTCTTTACGAACAAGATCAAACCCCGAGTAATTGTTCTCTGCTTCTCTATCTACACCTAACGTTTTAGCTCTTGTTCTCCTAATCGCTTGCAGCACAACGAGCTCAATCTTCAAAGCAAAAACCTTTCTTGGCTCAACCTCAAAGAGCGTCTTGGGTGGCTCCACGCCCATCACAAACGGTATATTCGCGACTTTGTAACCTTTTTGAGCAATGTAAGTCGACAATGGTGTCTTTCCTGTCCGGGAAACCCCAACTAGAATGATATCAGCTTTGCTCAAGTTCTCAGGTAAAGTCCCATCGTCTTGCTTAATGGTAAACTCAATGGCTTCGATTCTTTTGAAATATGCATCATTGAGAGTCTTGACCCTACCAGGTGCTCCACGAGTAAGCCCTGATGGAGAAACACCAAAGTGAGACGCAATCCCTTCAATGATTGGTCCTAGAATATCGACTGAGAGCACACCCCATTGATCACAAGCTTGTTTTGCGGATTTCGCCATTGAAGGATTTGCTAAAGTGTAGAAACACATTGCCCCTTCCTTTGCCGCCTGCTTTATAATCTCTATTAGCTTCTCCTCATTTTCAACCTGACCAATCCCCAAACCAAACCATAGTCAAGACTAACAATTTCGGTTCAATTATGATCACTAGTTACACACAACAAAAAGATCAAATATTGACTGAGATATATATCAAATTTCAGAGATAGTCAGCCTGAAATTAGTTTATACTCATCACAAACATGACAATTCCAAAACCAAACTCATCACAACTCTCAAGACCAGACATTTTGCTCCTATGATAACAAAATTCACACAAATTGCTCAATAAATTGGTCAGAGAAGACGAAAGTAAGAATATTTGATGTTTTAATCATCCTTAAGATTGTGATTGGTGAATGAAACTAAAGGAATAAAATTGAGATAGTTTTTACCCAATTGAAGAGATGGGTATTTACAGGAGAGCCACGGTTCACCAAGAAATCTTCGAATTGCCCCAAAGCTGCGTTAACGGAGTGCTCTGCCGTCCACCCTGTCCCATCAGAAACCAAATATATAGACTTTCCCGCCGTTATCTCCACGTCAATCGCCGACGTCTTCTTAACAGCCTCCTCCGTCTCTATGCCTTCCGTTACTTGACGGAAATGTGTGTTATCGGTGCGGTTAATTGGACGGTCGAGCTTAGCACCGGATCGTATAGCTCGTGCCATGGACCATCGATTCAATTTGGGACTAAACTTTAGCTTTGGAGTCGGAGGACTCGAGCCTGTCGGAGGTGAAGGTTCGGAATTAGGTTCGGGATGGCCTGAGACGCCGTGTATGTTCATCGTCACAGATGATAACCTTTTTTTCTGTGAGCGACGGTTAATAATAGTTTGAGCTTATTACGCCGGCGTCCAAACTCGTTAACCGTTAAATTTGATTTCAGCGTTGGAAAATATTCAGTTGGGCTTAGAAACAGATAGTTTGGGCTTTTGGGCTTTCATAAGACCAATGCTAAAATAAGAACAGAACACCGACAAAAGAAAAAGGAAAAAACAGAACTAAATGGAAATAATAACACGTGCATCAGTCGAGCGTTCGTTTCACGCGCGTCCTCAACCAAACAAGCTCTATAGAGCCGACAAAAGAAAAAGAAAAAAAAAAGAGTCTTACCTTTTCTTTCTCTCTATATACAATCACACAAATTCTGTGTTCTTCTTCTCCGTCTCTTTCGTTGCCTTGCGTTGCTTCAATCTTGTGACTTTCCTCATCAAAAATCGAGTAAGGTAATATCAAATTATTCATGCCCTGCCTTCTCCAAGTTTCCGATTGTTTAGTTAATAGTTAATACTACTTTGATTGATTATCTGAGCCTTTTTTGTTATTTTGGTTACCGTTACATTCATTCATCAACTCATGCAATTATAATTTAGGGTTATTCTCTTTGCAACCAAATTTGGTTTCAAATTGAGTAATGGTCCAATCGTAGTTTTGTTGTGTATGAATCTCGATAAATTCGGGTTATGTTTGGTTTCTTTGATTTAGGTTTCTGGGTTTGTGAAAGAAAGTAATAGAAACAATGTATCCATGTGGTTACCTTGCTGAAGTCACCAACTTGTCTCCTCAAGCCACTGATAAAGATGTTCATAGTTTCTTCTCTCATTGTGGAATCGTCGAAAACGTCGAAATCATCAGGTAATCAAAAAGTTTTAATTCTTTAATATTTTTTATAGGATTCTTGTTTAACACGTCTCCGTGGCTTTTCAGGTTCGAAGGGGATGCGTTAACGGCCTACGTAACCTTCAGAGATGCCTATGCTCTCGATATGGCTGTCTTGCTTAGCGTAAGTCCTCCAAAACAATTCCCAAAATTGACAATGTTCTTCTCGCTCGGCATTGATTTTAACGTTTTCAGGGAGCTACGATCGTTGATCAAACCGTTTGGATTTCGGTTTACGGTGTCTATTTACACGAATCTAACAATCTCATTAGAGAAGAAGACTATAATGTAACGGTAAGAAGGAGAAAAAAAAACATAATTATTTGGTTGTAACTTATAAGCCAAGTCTTTAAAGACTCTAAATGTGTCTTTGTTTTTTTTGTTTTAAAGACGACGACTCATGTCGACGCGTTTGCTTCAACGCCTGGAGAAGCAGTAACGGTGGCTCAACAAGTTGTAAAGACGATGTTAGCTAAAGGCTACGTTTTAAGCAAAGACGCGATTGGTAAAGCCAAAATTTTGGATGAGTCTCAGAGATTCTCAAGCTTGGTTGCGGGTAAATTGGCAGAGATCAGTCATTACCTTGGCCTCACACAGAACATTCAGTCGAGTATGGAAGCGGTGAGATCAGCAGACGAGAAGTATCATTTCTCGGAGTTCACAAAATCTGCAGTTCTTGTCACGGGAACTGCCGCTGTGTTCGCAGCCACCGTTACAGGGAAAGCAGCTGCTGCTGCAGCGACTAGTGTGGTCAACAGTCGATACTTTGCTAATGGGGCTTTATGGTTCTCTGATGCTTTGGGCCGGGCTGCAAAAGCAGCGGCCCATATGGGTGGTGGAGGCAGCGATTGATTTTAGTTATCTTTGGTCTTCGTTTCAAAACATAATTAAAAGTTGAGGTTTTATTAAAGCATAATAAAAGATGTTTTGGGAAAGAAAAAACATCATTAATATATGATTAGTAAGATACATTTTATTCCCTGTATGTTTTGTATCACAGGGAACACATTTTTATTCAACTTACAAAAAAATAAAAAAAAATTAAAGAGTTTATGAATATATCTATTAATAAAATAAGCCTAAGCTAAACAAATAAAAAGGATGGGTCCTAGAGACCTTCCTAACTTGATCCTTTCCACCTCCCTTCTCTTTTCTCTCTCTTTTTTCTCTTATATGAGAGGTTGATGAGATCCACAAGAAACTCCAATTTCATAAAGTTTTCCAAATTTGTAAACAACAAAACATTTGATCATCACTTTCACAATCAAGTAGAAGCATATCAGTGACCGATCATTGGTGGATTTACTTTGTTTATATATATATATATATATATATATATATGTATGTATGAGTTTGATCCAACCGCAGACGCAGGATTGAGATTGGAGATGGCGTTTCCTCAACATGGATTTATGTTTCAACAACTTCATGAAGACAATAGTCAAGATCAACTCACTTCTTGTCCTCCTCATCTCTTCAATGGTACTATCACTTTCTCTCTTCTCTCTGTATGAATAGATTAATTAACTATTTTGTTGTCTTCTTGGTGAGTAGGAGGAGGAAACTACATGATGAACAGATCTATGTCGTTAACGAACGTGCAAGAAGATCATCATCATCATCATCAATCTGTGGATGAGGAGAATCTATCAGACGATGGGTCACATATGATGCTAGGAGAGAAAAAGAAGAGGCTGCAATTAGAGCAAGTCAAGGCATTAGAGAAGAGCTTTGAGCTTGGGAACAAGCTGGAACCAGAGAGGAAGATACAACTAGCTAAAGCATTGGGGATGCAACCAAGACAGATTGCGATTTGGTTTCAAAACAGGAGAGCTAGGTGGAAGACTAGACAGCTCGAAAGAGATTACGATTCACTCAAGAAACAGTTTGAGTCTCTTAAATCCGACAATGATTCTCTTCTTGCCCATAACAAGAAACTCCTTTCTGAGGTATGTTTTTATATAGTAATAATGTGCTTTATTTAACTTTCTGTTCTATTTTGATTCGTTTTTATTTTTATTTTTACAAGACTAATAAGTTAATAACCAAAGTAAAAATGAATCTATTAATACAAAAAAAATTCCGAGTTTGGGACTGGATTAGTTCAATTTATCTAGTTTATAAGAGTAAGTAGGACTATAAACTCATTTAATACGAAATGCAATAGAGTATTGTTAGGCACATGATCCAACACTATAAGATGTTTGTCAAAAGACAGTAGGTATTTTGTTTATTAATTATATAAAGGATTCTTCATCAATATATATACATTTAATTAATACATTCCCATATGACTATCAAGTAATGGCATGTGTTGTGTAGGAACGCTAATCAGATTTCAGAAGAATACTATATATAGTTTATTTCATTTATCATTTTTGTGTGTTTTAAATGATTTATTATTTATTGGAATGTAATAAATGAAGCTAGAACTGAAATTTAAATAAATTAAAATAGAATATAGTAGTCAGCTTTGCTATATACCTTTGTCATTTAATTAAAAGTATGTAATAAATGAATTGTGTGTGATGATGATTAAAGGTAATGGCTTTAAAGAAGAAAGAATGTAATGAAGGAAACATAATAAAGAGAGAAGCAGAAGCTTCATGGAGCAACAATGGAAGCACAGAGAATAGTTCAGATATAAATCTAGAAATGCCGAGAGAGACCACTACGACACATGTGAACACGATCAAAGACCTTTTCCCTTCATCGATTCGAGCAGCTGCACAACATCATGATAATCATGAAATGGTTCAAGAAGAAAGCTTTTGTAACATGTTTAATGGCATTGATGAAACGACGTCGGCTGGTTACTGGGCATGGTCTGACCCAAACCACAACCACCACCACCACCAGTTCAATTGATTCATATGGTCATATAGCTCGAAGAGATCACCACCATCATGGCTTTATCATAATCATCATCATCAAAAGAAGAAGAAACAATTCATATCTCTTATTTGAATTTGACTCCTTGAAATTATTGTTATTCGTTTAAATTTAAATTTGGGTTTATTTGTTTTTTTTCTTTGGATTTGTACTTTGTAGAGCATTGGTGTACAGTGAGAAAATTTCTTGTTGCTTTAATTTACAAAAATAAGTAAATCTTTGTTTTATGCGCAAATTATATATGGGGGTTTACAACTTGAAGCTCCTACGTATATTTGTTTGCTAGTTACCGAAAGGTTAGACTAAGTGAGAAGCATAATACGAACACACTCGAATTTACTGTCTTTCTATGACTCTAAACCAGTCAAAATTTTATAACTTACGTACACTTTCTTTCATTTAGAACAAGTTTTGAAATCGTCTAAAAATGACTAGCTTGTTTATTTTTAATCAGAAATTCTTAGATTTGAGATTCAGTTTACAAATTACAAAATATGTATGTAATGGTTCCAAAAGCAAAACCACTCTCTTTTACCCGAATAAAATTCTCCCTCTAACCAATTGAGTGGGATTAAAAATCGTGACTTCCTAAAAAAAAATTAGTATTATTGTCCATTCTTATGTTATTTGATGGGTTGGTACAAATTTATTAAGAAAATAAGAATATAAAGGTGAGAAAGATTCATATGCATGTGACTTCGAGTGGGATTCCAGCTCTATCATTGACATATATGATCCATGACTTATATTATATGTAAGACTTTTTGTATTATTCATTTATTCATTATCTTTGCAAGTTGCAATTTTGAACAATGTAAAATATATGATGTTTCATATGATGGTAATAATAATATATATATACACACATATCTAAAACCCGAAATTTCAGTTTAAAATTTACGTCAACAATTCCCACCGCTGGAGGAGGCTGCGTCGTAGTTGTTGCCGGTGAAAGGACGGAGGCAGTGACAATGGTCTTCACATCCGTAGAGACGACGGTAGGAGCCGCTTTAGATAGTGAAGATAAAACATGGTTATTAAACAATGTTATTTATAGCGTAATAACTAACGGTCGAAAAAGTTACCGTTTCGTTTATATTTCCATTTTTAATGTTTTTGAACGGCAAGGAAAAGTTACCGTTTTTTTTTATATATTTCCATTTTTTTCTCCTCGTAAAAGAAGGGATTTGATGTTTTTTTCTTTCCCTTTTTTCAAAACCGTAATATTTTCCATTTTTCAAAAATCTAATTTACTATAGGGGTCACCATTACGTTATGTTGGGCCTGTGCCGCCTGTCTAATAAACGACACTGAAGATAGGAAAGAATTCGAAGATTATTGGAAGCACACGTTCCAAGCACACAAAGAGGAATATACCAAATAGAAGAAACCAAAAGTGGAAACAGTGTTCACTCTTCTTTTGAGTTCTTTCTCTTTGAGACGAATCTTGATTTTATTTTTAATAACTTTCAACAGTAACTTTTAGAAAGTAAATTTTTATTTTTTCCTCGAGGAATTTACATGATAAGAGACCATCATTGATTGACAAAAAAAAAACAAACAACATATGTTATATTTCTGTAACTATTTAAGACATTGTGACAATAACTATATATAAAAAAAAAAACTTAGCTCAAAATTACAAATATTATAAGCAATATATTTTCATTTAATTGTATTACAATTGATTTATTATTATTCAATTGATGCAATTAAATATATGAATATATATACTGTATATGGGCAAATGATTTGCTCCTCTCACTTGTAAAGCCGAACTCCATGGGCGAATTTAAAACCTCCTTTGAACGCATACAAAAAACAACCATCAAACCCTAATTCTTGTTTCAATTAATTCCTCTGTTTAATCCCAAATCTTGCAAAATGTTTTGGATTATGGATCCGTATTTGGCTTTCCGGGGCGCCTTCTTGATCCTCCTATTGAATTTCTTAAGTTTTTTCTCGTAAGGCTCAAGACTCTTACCATTTCTGTAAGCATCTCCGAGCTGATCGAGCACCGCCTCAGATTTATTTAACTCACTCACCTCTTTTTCCAATTTCTTAATGTTTGTTTCTTTTTCTTTTACGTCTTTTTCGATCAAGTCCTTGGCTTGAGTCAAGTCTTCTTCAAGTTCTCCTTCGGTGGCGTTTTTTTCTTTTTTACCTTCGTGTAAATCTATCGAACGATTAGCCTCAGATACATGTAGAAAGGCAATCAGGACGACAATGAGAAGAAGCACAAAAGAGATCTTTGCCATGATTAGTGATTAGTTTCCCCTCAACTTTATTAATTTGAAACAGATCGATGTGTAGTTTGTTAAAAGGAAAATATTTATGAGAGGAGTGAGTTCGTGTGCATATAAAGCAAAACATTTATAGCTTCATCTGTTCGTAAAAATAGTATATTAGATGTAACCTTATTTTGTATGGTCAACGAATGATATTGACTTCATTACTTGATTCTTTGGTTGCCCACAAAATTCGCAAAAATCTTTATTACTCATCTTAATATTTTATTTTTATCAATTTCTACCCTTCAGTTAGAGAAAGTAAAAAAAAAAATAGCTTTTTGATTTCTATATTTAGGTATTTTTCGTGATGAACCTACATATATACACTACATTTATTTAGAAAAAAATTTCCCCAACAAATTTTAATACTTATTAACAAAAAAAAATAAAAAAATAAAAGTTAAGTATAAATCACGGGGGCTTTTAAAATACTTCGGGGTCTTAGCTGAAGAAAATAAATTAGCCGTCTCTAATTAGTAATATCTTATACTTTAATTGAATTTATCATTAATCTAATTAGTAATATTTTATACTTTAATAAAATGTATTAATTTGTTAAAGAGCACATGATTATATTGGTGGATAGAAAAACTCGTAAATTATTTTATCGAGTAATTAATAGTATAGTTTCAACCAGAAACCCTATCAATGTTTCAAAGCATGATAACCTAATTATTCATCCGGTTTAGATCTACTAGGTTATAACATAATTATAAATATGCGTTATTATAAAAATGAATGAACGTAATGATTAATATAAAATTTTCAAAAAGTATATTGGACCTTGCAGCTTGATTACATGCACGTATAGGCGTCTTTAATAGTAAGAAAATTTTTATTAAAAAAATGCTCTAAAGATTATCTAGGATTTGACTTGAAATTTTCCGGTTAACAAAAGAATATAGTATAAAGTTAGCTGAAACGTACAAAAGTTAAATACACATGCGAGCATGCGACTACTTATTAATTAGGGGAAAACATATTATGAGCCTTTTTTTTTTCACAATTGGTTGTATTGTTTTGAATCTCAGTTATAAATGAGAGCATTACTGTACTAATTTCAACGTGAGACATTAGCCAAAATCCCATAAATTAACATTCTAAGGCAAACGTACACATCAACAAAAACAACTTATTAAAACCCTCTACACATAACATACATATAAGACATCTTCTGTCTTTTATATATTCTTTTTTAGGGGTGTATTAAACTGAATATTTAAAGAAATTTTAATTTTAGTGAATTTTTAAAGAATTTGATAAAATTTTGGTGATTTAAAAATTTTGTTATTAATTTTTTTGAAATCTCACCTAAAACCATGAGATTTGGTTCTTTTTATTTTAACTAAGAAATCTCATCAAATCCCATCTGAAATTTTTAAATTAAAACTTAATCATATTTTTAATAATAGTAGATTTGAATGTATAATTTTAAATCATCAATTCAATAACACTGAATTTTAAAAAATATTTTAAAATTCATGTTTCAATAACACATGATTTGTCATTTAAACTCAAATCTCATCAAATACTCATTTCAATACACCCCTCTAATATATAATGATTTTCGTAAACTAATAAGACCGAAAGCACTCAGATGGAAACACATTATTGATATATAATAAGTAAAAATATTTCATTTAATTGCATTAATTTCAATATAATGCAAATAATATACTATCGGTGTAGGGGAATTATTTGCTCCTCTCACTTGTAAAGCTAAACTCCATGGCCACGTTCAAAACTCCTCTAAACACATCAAAACATTAATCAAACTCTAATTATATTTTATCTTATCAATTCTTTCCTCCGTTTAATCCGAAATCCTTCAAGATCGATTGAAAGATGGAGACAGATTTCTTCTTTTTATCAGCTATTTTTTTCATGTTTATCGTCCTACTAAATATTCTGAGTTTCTTTTCGTTAAGCGCTGAATTCATATTCTTTTTGTTTGCTTTTCCGAGGTCTTTCACCGCCACGTCAGATTTGTTCGACGTTTTCACTTCTGGCTTCAAACCTGTAATGTTCGTTTTCTTGGCCTTCAAGTCTTTCTCGATCGTGGCCTCGGCTTTTTGCACGTTTTTTTCAAGTGCTTCACGGAAATGTCCCACACGGTGAGCTTCATAAGCGTGGAGGAAAGCGATAAGGGCAACAACGAAAATCAAGAAGGAGATCTTTGCCATGTTTTATTATTATAGCTCAATTTTCCCTTAACAAATAAATTTGAAATGAGATTCAAATAATTTGTCAAAGGAAAAGAGGTGAGAAGAGCTGGGTTTTTGTCCATTGTTTTTTGGGTATCTTATAACGTTATCTTAGACTAGTAATAGTATGTTAATATAATTAACCTATTATATCAATGGTCACCAAATTATATTGACTCGGTTACTCAACTTTCTATGGTTATCAATAAATTTCGCAAAATATTTGAGAAAGTCATCTAATTCAAAACGTTTAAATTTGTAGCTTCTACGCATAGAACATCAAAATATCAAATATTACCTTACTATTTTTTCGTGTAATAGGTTACCACAAAAAGAAGTTTCAGTTCTCTCATAATATTTAAGGCAGGAAATTTTGCCTTAGTTTGAAACATTAATACAAATGGCAAAGAAATCTTCTGTACTGTCTGGCCTTATTGTGGCTCTGGTCATCACATTGGGATGCATCATCGATGACGCTGCAGCGAGAGACGTGAAACTCGTTAAGCTTCGCGATGTACAACCCGATACTTTGAATACGTTAAAAGGAGAAGAAAAAAGTGAACTTATAAAAAAAGATAAAACAAAAAATCTTGTGATAGAGATTGAGAAAGCCAAGAAGATGCTCGGAGAGTTGAAAGCGATGAAGAAGGACTCAACTGGTGATATGAAAGGCGAACTAGATACTTTGGTGAAATCTGAATCGCTACTTACTGAAATGTCAGATTCTCTCAAGAATGGAACGTACAACCCTAACAAAGCTAACATATTTGTTGAGAAAGAATCATTTTTCTACAGAGCATGGAAGGAGAATGCATATAATTCGGTGGTTCCGGAGAAAGAGAAAGAGTATATGTCTACCATCAAACGTATTGTTAAGTTGTTGAAGAAAACTTAGAAGAAGAATCGGTAACTTCAAGATATTCAGCAACTTTCTAACAATTAAAATTTTTTTTTTTTGAAAATACATGATATTCAAATGAGAAAATCGTGTCACACACACACACAGATTCATATATCTATCTATATATATATGTACTGGTTATTTTGTGTAACAAATGTTTGTAATTTGTAATTTGTAATTGCATTGTTTTTAGCATATATCCAAGTTGTATTTGGTCGGAAATATAACTATTATATTCTTATGGTCCATCAAATGGGCCTCCAAATAGGTCAAAACTATTACAAAGCTCGATGGTTTTTATTTTATTGTTTCTGGTCATAAGATTTTCAGAAAATTTACAAAGTTTTACGGAACAATCGAAAACTTAAAGAGCATAGTATGCTTGTAATTTTTCCCCGGTTCAACTATCTGCGAAGGAAGGTATTGATAATTGATTGCATGTGTTTCTAGACATAAACCAGAGTAAGCTTTATAAACCGATCCATTTTTTCCTTTAATGGTATTCAAGCTTCCTCCGGTTAAGAATTTTAGACCAGATTGGTCTGTAGATAACTCCATTTTTCTCTTGGATTTTTTGTCCACAAGCTCCACAACTTTTCTCATCTTATTCGCAACACCATCTAGACAGTAATTTATACCATGCCTGCATTTTCAACAATCCAACATTAATTATATATTAAAAAGGGTAGGCCGGTTCAATATATACCCGGTTTGTTTGAAACATTATTTACCTAGTCTTAAGCTCGTTGATGTTATCTTTAATAATAGGTCGGAGTTGGAGAAAATCGTAGGGTGTTCCTTTAACGGCGAGGATTTTCCCGGTAGGTGTGAGATTATCGTCGAGGTGAGCATAACCGGAACCGAGAATTTGAATTTCTTCAGACAAGATATCTCCATTGTCGTGACCACCAAGATTCCAATAAGAATGATGAATTAAAGTCACTGGAGTTGCTTTCTCTTTAGTCTTTGCTTCCATCACCAACTTCAGTTTGTTTTCTCCGACCAGCTTATACGTCACAGTGACATCAACATCCCCCGTAAATCCTATCCATTAAATATTAATCCTTTCTTTATCGTAAAATTTATGCATAAAAAAAAAGTAAAAAAAAATTGTATTGATTTTAATAAAAACGGACCTTGATTGGTATCAGGACGACTTGTGTAGGTAAAAAGAATATAAGGTTTCTTGCCGTTATGGTTGTGTTTCGTTACTGTCCAAATCACATCACCATACTCTTTCTTCCCACCTGCTAATTAAGTAAAAATTCAATTTTACGTACCTACGTGTTTTAAAATAACCTAATAAATTTAATCGGTTAATTAGGTAATTACCATGAATTGTGTTTTTGCCATCGTTGACAATGGTCTTTTCTCTTCTGTTAGCTACACGTCGTACCGTTGCTCCACAAAATATCGCATCATTCTGATATTTATAAGTTAATGTTTTTTTTTTGTGTAAGAGTACTGAATATTCTTTTTAAAAGTCTGATTACAAATTGATTTTTCTCTAAAACTATAACTGTTTACTTACCTTGTAGTCATTGACACTGTCATATCCAAGAACAATGTCCTCCATTTTTCCTGGAATTACTCGAATATAATTACAAATATGCATACTTTATTTATGAAACCAATATATATTATATACAGTACAGGCGCTAACCATTTTTATCGGGGAAAAGAAGAGACATGATCGAAGCACCCCGGTTTGTAAATTTGACCGTTAGATTCCCCTTCTTTAGCTCATATACCCCAAACGTCTTCTTTTTGTCATTACCGTCGTCACCATCATCATCATCGTTGTCATCATCGTCACCATCATTACCATCATCACCATCATTATCATCATCATCGTTGTTATCGTCACCGTCACTATCATGATCATGATCATCTTGATCGTCATCATCATCACTGTCACGGTCATCATTCACCTTACTAATCGACTGGTCAGATTTTCCTGCTTTGACTTTCTTCAAATCAGTCGATTTCACTTGGTTGTTTTCGGCAAACGAGACAGTAACCATGACTCCTATTGTAACCAAAAGAACCAAACACAATAAAACTGGAATCCTAACCATTTGTTGGTTTTTTTTGTTTTTTTTGGTATGTGTATATATCAGTGTGAGCGAACTAATGGATTGGTGGGTTATTTATACAGGTCTAGCTAGTTTGTTGTTTTTTTCTTTTTCTTAACAATATTTTATTTTGTGAGAAGAAACACACTCTTTAGATTTTCGAGTATAACTTGCACACCATATTTTTATTTTTATTTCGATTTGATTCCAAACTAAAATTATTAATATATATAAAACAAATAAATCTGAAATATCATTTGATAAATAAAGAAATTTTATTTTATTTAAGCCATTTTAACTGAAAGATATATTTAAATAAGGTTATCTCTTTTTCATTTTGACTACCAATAAAATGTTATAAACAATGATTTCAGGAAGAAGACAAAAACAAATAATGCTGTGATCTTCTAAAATATCAGCGATCATTTTTTAAATGGTAATGTTGCATGAATCACCACGGCACTAGTTATTTTGTTTTTACAAAATCGACACAACACACTAGTTAACATTGGTGCTATTTTTCATTATTTTTCTTTGTTGTGCATTTTGTCATTCACGTACAAAATTTTGATGGTATTATAAGGTTTTTAACTTGTCGGTATTATACATTAGATTAAAATATAAGATCTTCTACGATTTGGGCAGTATCCTCGATCGATATTCATTTTGTTTAAGAATTAGAAATTGCGTTGCATGTCACTGAACAATAATTAACGTGAATATATTATTCAAATTCGAAATAAAAGTATGTCATTTTTTAAAATTTGTTAAGAATATACAACTGAAATAAGAATTATTCTTTGTATTTTAATTGAAAACCCTTTACTAAAAAACACACAAATTGTAATCAATTCACGAAGGAAAATATATCTAAAACTGATAATTTTGGGTTAAGTCTATGTATAAAAATTAGTAATTAAAATAAATAAAATTGGTATATTGGTTTATATCAAAGCTTTCACTTAAAATTCTATTTATCAAAATTAGTAATTAAAATAAATAAAATTAGTACGTAGTGGTTCACAAATTGATTTATGTCATTGTTGGTGAAATTACTCAGGCCCAAGCGTTTTAAGCTACGTGAAATGCTCCACACCATGGGCCTAAAGCCCACAATATCTCTATTGATATCCTTTACTTATAAAACAACATTAAGTGACAACACTTATTTGCATGTCTGATCATTCTGATTCGTTTCCTTACAATCCACATTAGATGGAATGAAAGTTCTTAATCTCCGTTTCTTGATCCAACTATAGTTGATATAGCTGCAGCGATCACCGAGTGGAAACTTGGGTCGGAAGTAAGGGCTTTCGTTAGGGCTTCAGTCAAGGAAGGGTTTTGTGGTTGCGTGACTTGCGTATTTCCAAAAGTTTGAAACGAGGACGGTCTGGTTTGGACGTCCTTGTATGAATTTGGACTGTGAGAAGCGTATCCATTACCCCAAATGGTGGGAATGTTGATTGTAGAAGTTGAACCGGAGGAAGAAGAAGAGAAACAAAAGCTTGTGGGGAGTGAAGAAATTTTATTGAAGTTGAGAGAATATGGTGATGAAGATGGTAGTTGTGACAGAGGAGGAGCCGTAAGATCTAGAGTGACGGTAGGGTGTAACGGCGAGAGGACGGTTGATGGTGATGAATAGAATAACGGTTTGTTGGGGAATCTTGAATTGTTGAAGTTGAAACCGTTCTTGATAAACTCAGTGTCTAATCCTGATGTGGAGGTGGAGGAACGAGACAGGAGCATGGAAGCGGCAGCTGCGGTGGTGGAAGCCATGGCGGTGGCTGAGAGTGGTAGAGGGTGGTTATGTGTTCCTTCATAGGTTGTGATTAGAATTGACATGTCATCTACACATCTTTGGACCTAAAAAAGACATATATCACAACTTAGAGAAATTAGATATTGAAAACCAAAAATGTATATACTATAAGTATATGAAAACTAGAAATGTATATACCTGTCTTCGAACAGGACATGCAGGTGCAACGGTGCAGCGATAATAAGCTCGTGGACATGGGTTTCCTTTTGAAATCTTTTGTCCATATTTTCTCCATTGGCAGCCATCATTCATCTTTTATACACAAAGAATCATACAATATATCATCAGTATAATAAGATAGCAAATATTTGGAAACTATCAGCATAATTATGGTGATAAATGAATATAATAGACTCACAGTGAGAGTGTCACATCTTGTTCTAACACAAACTCTAGCTCTCTTGACATCAATTTTATCAGGGGAACTTCTCTTCCTGGTGAACTTATTTGGAGCTTCTTCCGAGTTATTTTCTGAAACGACATGACTTTTCTTGGCAATTACAATGTTTGGTCCTAAAGTCAAACCTGCATTGGTCAACTCTTTATCTTCTTTGTCTCTTAAGCTTATGATTTTTGTCTTCTCTTTGTTACTTGGGGAATTAGAACTTCTTCTCCCAAGAGAAAGCGAGACAAGTTCGTGTTCTTGATCTGAAGAAGTTAAATACTCTGTGTTGAAATGATCGTTTGTGTTATCAAGAACTGCTTTGTGTGAAGCTTGTTGTTTAATTTTTTCAAAAATTTTGAGTCTTAGAGACTTGTAATCACACTCAATATGTTGTAGCATTACTTTTAGCTTCTCATTCTCTTCCTTTATTTCACTCATCTCAGCTATTGCAGATTCAAGTTCATAAAACTCCTGAAATATAAAAGAACAAATCAATTAGTTTCTCTCTATATATTAGTCCATTTCCCAAATTGGTCTCTCTGATTACTATAACCATGCATGACAAATACAAATATGCAAGAAAGAAATTGTTGACACTAAACTTTCTTATACATGCGTCTAGAATTTTATACGGACCAAATCAAGAAATTTCAGAAATTTATTATACATAGTTAATAGATAAATTAATCAGAATTCATCGATTTTGATTCAATAAATCTATTTTGATTTCTTGCCTAGACTAACGTATAATCCTATATAATAATGAGTACCTTTTTACTTTCTTGAATGCATCTATCATCAGGACAAGAAGCAGCAGATCCAGTAACTTCATTTTTAACGAAAGAATCTGAAGAAGTTGTTTCTTTTATAAGAACCTCCATTTCGAACTATGAAAAGATCTTCGATTCGTCTTCTTCTTCTCCCTCTTATCTGAAAGACAAAATCTTATTCTTCTTTTTTTTTTCTTTCGTTATGTTTGTCCTTTTTCTTCACAACCTCTTACTTATAGCCTTTTAACATAGATCGACGTGTACTTTCTTCGAGGGAGACCCAATTCGTCAAAACTTCAACTTGTTCATTTTTTTATTGCAATGACGACCTTTTCCTTCTTTGGATTGATATGCTTTCTTCTTCCAATCATGTTCGAGTCTATTTTTAATTTTCTTAACCAACAAAAGAATAAATCTTGACCTCCTTGATGATAATATATTAATATTACCGAATAGTCTACTATAATATGACGTGAAGGGAGATAACGTTGAAGCTAAGGTTTCTTACTTCTTAGGAGTAGGAGAAGAGAAGACTTCATCACATGGGCACTTGTCAACTCTTTGATCCTATCTTTTTTGTTTAATTAGTCTTTGATTCGTATTTATCAAACCTTGGTACGACTAGGTTCACATTTCGGAATTCACACGATACAATTTGGGAGTATTCAATGCAATTTGTCTAAATTTGACTTCTGCAGATACACACAGGTATATATTTTTATTTTTCGCAGTTTTTTCATGAATTTTTATTTACACTGCCTATTATCATATTAATTAGGCGTTACATACTTGCATTTAATTTCTCTTTTTATAACCATCGACTAGTCAAACAAACGAATGTCAAAGGCTTCATCACTTGTGTATATTAGTATATAGTTGTCAAAGGCTGCATGTTTTTTTATCATGAAACAGAGAATCAATGTGGTGCTCGGTTCTTCAAAATTGAAGCCTTCTTATTTATTTCAATTGGTCAGCATTTCGTTTTAAGTTTACCGTTTTGTCTATCGTGGTCTCAATCTGGTGCTTTCTTTACTAAAAATAACATGTTTGACCAAAAAAATGGTTGGTTTAGGAAATATACGTTGGAGTGGTTCTCAAGTTTTGTACTTCGCCAAGTCTTTGTTTTTTTTAATGAAATCACCTTAATTCGATTTTCCATTGCTATTCATATTTTGCCGAAAATAAAATAAGAGCACAGCCAAAAGATACACAACAAATGGAACACACACAAATTAGAGTTACAAAAGTATCTAGCCGTTGGCATATATTGTTCACACAGAGATTCTCATAAATTAAGAGTTATTTCCATTTCGACCCCATGATTTTTTTTTCTTCAATAATTGGCCTAGATACAAGTTAAAAAAAAAAGTAGTAGTAGTGACTTATATATTTAGCATGGTTTTCCGACCCGGCAATCCAATGATCCGGCGTATTTGGTAAGCGTTGAAACGCGGCTCCCGTGTATTGGCTTTATCATTTGTTGTCTAGAATGCGAACACTTGAAATGTGGATTTCCAGATTGTCTAAAGTATGCATTGTTCATGAATATATCTTTCTCTGATCTCCAATTCCAGTTTTTCCATTCGCCTTCTGAAGCATAATCCCTCTTTGTCACCTGCTTACACATATTTCTGTTAGTAACCTCAAACCCTAAAATTATTTATCAGAATAGAGATGTTTTTGTACCTCTCTGTAATGTTGTTTGTGAGGAGGAGCGATGAAACGGTTTCCATGGCTGAGAATGGTAGGACCTTGGCTACCACCGATTGCGTAAAGCTCCCAATGAGTGTAGTCATTGTTGACAACATGGACGAAACCCCATCGGATCCTAGGCATCCTTTGAACAAGTCCTTTACCAAAATGATTGTAAGCCACTGTGACTTGCATTTTCTTGTCATCTTGGTTGTTGTCTTGTGCACCAAGCAACATCACCTACCACATAAAATCCAAAAATAAACATAAGGATCCTTGTCATTAACCTTATAATGATCGTATGGATTTGAATACTAACATCGTTGTGATGGGTGAAGTGAGAGTTAGAGATGGTGATTGCGGTGGAACCCATAATAGCATCGATGAGACCATCTTGGCATTTAGACATAGAAATGTGGTCAAGCCAAATGTTTGTAGCACCAAAGATAGAGATACCATCTCCATCAGCTCTTCCTCTTTGCCCATAGTGGTCAACGGAGTTTCTTATCATACCACCACTGCTGGAGACGATGTGATGGACGTGAAGCCCATGGATGATGATATTGTGCACGTACTGCATTGTGATCCCAGCACCGTATGCGACGTGAACGTTAGCGCCACGAGCATCGATTGTCTTGTGACTGTTAATCAACAGCTCTTGGTTCAACCTAATACTCATATCGTGTTTGAAAATGATCCATAGTGGTTCCTTTTGAATCACAGCGTGACGTAGTGTTCCGGGTTTAGGGTTCACCATATCATCGTCTTTGTTGCTAGTGACAACGTAGATACGGCCGCGTTTGCCTCCCGTGGTTCTGTAACCGAACCCACGGACGCAATGAACGAGCTTCTTGCGACGCCTGGCCCAATCAGCCTGGCAACGCCAGCATTTATCGATAGGGTTGCTTGCGGTGCAAGGTCCCTTTAGCTTGCTCCATTTTCCTCTTTTACCTTTAGTTCTGCCTCTACCGCTTAGGCTCCGCCTTGTGCTGTTTGTAGGACTAGAAATTATCTCAATGTCGTTCTTTTCCTCGTCCTCTTCCTCGGTCCCCTCAACATCAGTCGAGTTGCTGAAAAATACACCAAACCAAAAAAAAACATCATAAACCCAAAATACACATTTTTATTTAAATATAACAAGTAACAACATACTATCATCAAAATCCTTATTATATTAACATATAGGAAAACTAATCCAAACCGATTGTCTCTTAATTAATCACAATCTAAACTTGGTTGAAGTAGACAAAATATGGTCGGACGCAAAATATATAAAGAGGCTTACTCGTAATGGCGCTCGTGGAAGTGGTCGACGATGGCATAAGGATCGGGATGATAAGCCAAAAGGGTACGGTTACGAGCTTCATTGGCCTTGTTTAACCAATACTCATCGGTCTCGGCAACATTGGCTCGTATAGTCGGAATCAAACTGGCAATACAAATCACACACGCTAATTTGAAAAGCCTAGCCGTCTCCATTTTATTTGATTACCCCCCCCCCTTTTTCACAGAAAACAATTTATATTAATTTTTCTTGAAAATATTTTTTGAAAGGGGTAATCTTTTTCTAAAAATATATGGAGAACAGCTAAGCTTTAAACATGGCTTTAGGTTGTTTTTCTGTTTGTCCTAAAGCCTTTTTTGGGTAGATGAATCGTATTGCGAAGTTTGACAAACGTGAAGGTTGTTCTTTATATAATAATAAAAAAAACAGCTTGGCGAAGAAAGTTAACTTTCTATATTTAGAAAGTTTTCCCGTTATGTATGGAATGCCACCATAATTTACTTGTGGACAGGTTTATTTGTTTCTCTTTTTTGTTCTCCTATATTTGGATATTCATTCCTATAAAGAGAGAAACAGTGTTGTTTCTTAATCTTTTCCCACTGTTTTTTGCAATATAAACAATCACTTTTTCATTCTCATGTATCTCTAAAAGTAGTGAAAATATCAGATTGCTTGTTATGTCTGAATTTTGTTAGGACTATCAACCATACTTAAAAGGGTAATTCAAAATGTTTAATAATTTAAATACCTATTTTAGTTCAATAGTTGACTAATCGTTGATAGATAACTATTTTTGGCCCTATATAAACAGACTCTATCAATACATGAAAAAACCAGTAAAAACCAAGAGTTCACTGTAATTATAGCATCACATTCGATTATTCATTGTTAAAATAAATAATCAAATAGCAAAAGTTATGGTGCAACTAATCGCTTTGCCTAATTGATTAATCAAACACTCAACCGACTAGAAAGGATCGAGTGGAATCTTCGAAATAAATAAGGGGCAAAAACGATATTTTCCCGTTAAAAAAAACGATTTTTTCATTTTATGCGTGGCCACTAAACGACGCCGCTTGATGACCACGTAATAATAAACAGAAGAGGATAATTAATTTTCTTGGTCAGTGGGGAATAAAAATATCGACGGCCGTAGATGAGGAAAACTGACGCAGCGAGTCTCAATCCAACGGTTGATAAAATTTTGCTTGATAAAGAGGAAAACACTCTCTAATAATTGGGAAAAAGAAAATAAAAGAAATTAGGGTTTTGTTGAATCACTCATATAATAAACGCAGCTCTCTTCTTCCCTCATCTGTCAACTTCGACTTGCGATTCTCAGAGAAGCTCCTCGAACTTTCTTTCATTTTCCTCAGAGAAGCAACAATGGTGAAAGGTCCTGGTCTCTACACCGAAATCGGCAAAAAAGTCAAAGGTAATATATCTCTCATTTCTTATCTTTCATTGCTTTGAATCTGTTTGTGCCAAGACGATCTGCTGGTTGATAATTAGGGTTCCGTTCGGTGTTCTGATCTGGATTTCTTAGAGTTTTTTTCCATTACTTTCTCGGTCTCTTAGACTTTTCTTTTCCGGTCACGATTTGGTCATCATCTGAATGGATTCATGCGTAGGAGATTTATATGATTAATTTCCATCGATTTTTGTAATGGATGTGTTGATTCGAGTAGTTTCTTGTGTGCACAATTTCATCGTCACTATTGTTGAAGTTCTTTTCTCAGTTTATCAGTTTGTTAGATATTTGTTTTCGAATTTGACTCCGATTTTTGAGAATCGTTGATCTGGAAATATCAATTTGAGTGGAGTAACTCTCTCTCTGTGGTCTAAATGTAATGTTGGTGCTGTGTTTTTGCAGATCTTCTGAACAAGGACCATAACACTGACCACAAATTCAGCGTCACTACTTACTCTCCAGTCGGCGTTGTAAGTCTCAATCTGAGTTTTCTTCTGCTAACATACATAATTCTAAGTATCAGCTCAATGGAACGCATTCTTCTTTAGTGTGTTTCTGTTAGGTTTTAGCTGTAGTTTTGAGATTTTAGTTGGATAAGCTTTGTGATTTAGTTTCACTAATTGTGTATAGTTCTCTTATTTCAAGTGATTGTGAACATTGTATTTCATATATCTTGGCCATCGTTACTCATTAGCTGGCGGCTCTTTCTTGTTATAATTTTAGGCCATCACTACAACTGGAACTAAGAAGGGTGACATATTGTTGGGAGATCTTGCTTTCCAAGTGAAGCAAAAGAACATCACTACCGACTTGAAAGTTTGCACAGATTCTACTGTAAGTACATTCGTACTCAATTTCATCTCCTAGCTTGTGTTTGAGTTATTTTCTGCAGTTTGATTGTTGGGTTACTCACACCTTACAACTTTTGTTTGTATTGGTTTCAGGTTCTGGTCACTGCTACAGTTGATGAGGCTGCACCTGGACTGAAGTCAATCTTCAGCTTCAAGCTCCCTGACCAAAATTCCGGCAAGGTCTGATAACTACACAAGCATCTGTATTGTTATAGTTTGATAGGTTCTGGCTTTTCTAAGTTTAACATTTTTATGGTGTTGCCTCTTATAAACAGTTTGAGCTCCAGTACTTGCATGACTATGCCGGTATCAGCACGAGCATGGCATTGACTCAGAACCCAATTGTCAACTTTTCCGGTGTGATTGGTACCAATGTGTTGGCTGTGGGTACCGATGTTTCCTTCGACACCAAATCCGGCAATTTCACCAAGATCAATGCTGGGTTAAGCTTCACCAAGGACGATTTAATTACCTCCGTTACCCTGTAAGTTGAACTTGAGTGATAAATTCGGAGAAAATATGTGTCTTTCGATTAATATCTTATGAGTTTCTTGTTTGCTAGGAACGAGAAAGGCGACTTGTTGAATGCTTCATACTACAACATTGTAAACCCGTTGTTCAACACGGCGGTTGGAGCAGAAATGAGCTACAAGATCTCTAGCAAGGAAAACACACTGACGGCGGGAGTTCAGCATTCGCTTGACCCCTTGACCTCGGTGAAAGGACGTGTCAACAGCTTGGGCATAGCCAGCGCTGTGATTCAACACGAGTGGAAACCCAAGTCATTCATCACCTTCACAGGAGAAGTTGACACCAAGGCCATTGACAAGAGTGCAAAGGTTGGCTTGGCTCTCGCACTCAAGCCCTGAAACTCACGAGGCTGATGAATCCATGTTGCTGTAGCTTTTTTTTAACTAGTTTTTTGTTACGCGGTTCTGTTTTGCTCTACTTGGGTTCGTGGTTGCTACTGATGTTTCCCATTTTCTTATCGGATTGTAGAGAATAAAAAGGTTGAAAAAGGATCATCTTGGTGATGATTAAACCGTAAATTTCCTTTGTTTTTCTTTGCATTGTTATTTGCGCCATAGTCACTTTGTTTTCGTTTCTTTTTTGGTCAAAACGCGTACATTGATATTCTCTGGACCATTGCGTGAGCTATTGTGTTAACAGTTTATAGTCGCACAAAATTTAGGAGCGTGGAGGACTGGTCATCACGTTTTATTTTGCTGATTCTTTTCGACCTTGATCGCCTATTAGAACCAATCAAATATCATAAAATTGTTATCTCCATTGGCCAAAACATTTATTGATAACTTTAAGACAACAAATTTCAAGAATTATTTCGTTCTAACATTATTTAATTCTAGTCTTATACTTATACCATCATCAAAACAGTGAAATCGTACTGTTAAAAATAGATATATATTGATTTTTGATTTTTCACATGCAAACAGAATTAAATAAATACAAAGTCACAAAGAGAGCGACAAAAGAAAACGCAAAAATACACATGAAATCAACAGTCAACACAGCTTTAGATTATATATAAATATAAGGGGGAGACGACGAAGACAGTTGACTGAGATAGCCTTAGGCATTGGTCTGGTGGGCCTGCAACAACCCATTTCGAATCTGCGTTGCCACGTCAGAGACGGCACCGGGACCGTGAGGGATGAACACCGCCGAGGATTTGGAGTGAGCTCCGATATCTCTCATAGTATCAAAGTACTGAGTCATCATCACCATGTCCAACACATCCTTTGCTGACGTCCCTGGCACGTTACCGGCGAACCCTAGAACACTGTCTCTCAGACCGTCTACGATCGCTTGTCTCTGACGAGCGATTCCGAGACCAGACAAGTACTTTGACTCAGCTTCACCTTCAGCCCTCTTGATCTGAATGATTTTCTCCGCCTCTGCTTTCTCGTTCGCGGCCACTCTCATCCTCGCCGCTGTAACAATTAATTCGGGGGATTTTGAGTACGATCCAAGTATTGATTTAGGGTTTACAGATTTGGGGACTTACCGGCGTTGATTTCGTTCATGGCACGTTTAACTTGTTGATCAGGCTCGATGTCAATGATTAGGGTTTGAAGAATCTCATAACCATAAGCAGTCATGGCTTTGTCTAGCTCTTCTTCCACGGCTTTGGCAACTTCATTCTTCTGCTCGAAGACATCGTCCAGGTTCAGCTTTGGAACACATGCTCTGATCACTGATGACCAAATATCAGTAACTTGACAAGAAATTAAAATCTTTGAATTGATTTACAGAGAAATGAAAGATACCATCAAAAACGTAAGCTTTGATTTGGGTGGTTGGATTGCTAAGTCTGTAAAAAGCATCACTTGCTTTGTCAACTAAGACTCTGTATTGTATGGATGCAACCACTGTCACAAACACATTGTCCTGTTACATAATCAAAGATGAATCATTTCATTAGAAGAAGCAGAAGAAGAAGATCTGTGTGTATATATGTTTACAAGTGATACTAATTACCTTTGTTTTGGTTTCGCAAGTGACATCGAGTTGCTGGAGACGGAGAGTGAGGCTACCAGCGACGTAATCACCGATGACCCATGGAACAAATTGGAGACCTGGATTTAGAACTTTTTTGAATTTCCCAAATCTCTCCTTGATTGCTACATCCGATTGCTTCACTAGCACGCAACAGAAAAGATTCCCCATTAAATCTTTCAGAATTAAGAACAAGATTATGAATTAATGGATTATATGTTCTTGTCGTGTCTATCTGTAAGTTGGTGGAAGAGATGAAAGTCGGAGGAGAGTTATATAGATAAAGAGGAAGAAGATTATCATGTAAGGATGTCATGTAATCCCTACCAAAAAAAGGATGTCATGTAATATTCCTCGGAAATTTCGTATTTATTATTCAATTGAGACATTTTCTTTGAAAAGTCAAATAGTATATCTTGCAGTTGCAGAGAAATCGATTATCAAGTTTGATAGATATTTCATATTTTTATGATTAATAGGGTAGTTTTTTTTTTGTTTTCTCTAAGTAAGAGGATAGAATAATAGCCTTGTCAGATGGCACTAAGCAATAATTATCTACACTTTAGATAATGTATTTGTAGGGGAGGAGACGTGGACCGAACTTTACTTGTGTAATGTTTAGGATTTAGGATTGAAAGCAGTTATGTTTGGAAGTAGTAAGAGGATAGACTATTAGCTGTTATGTTTAGGATTTTGAAAATTAAATAAACCAAGATCGTTCTAATATTTATATCTATAGTATTTGTTTTTGTTCTGTTAGTTGGAAAAAACGTGGAAGTAGTTACCGCGTTATTGGTCTATTCTTCTTCAAAGTTGAATACTTGAATGCAGTGTTTTTTTTTTAGTATTTAGATTATGACATTTATAAGCAAATGATCAAGTTACAGAAAAAAAAATACTAAAATCAAACAAACTACAGCAAAAGTAAGCGAATTAAACTATAAAATACTTTGAATAAAAGTCGTTGGTCCTTGCGACTCCAATGATTAACAAAGAAAATGGATATAACTGTGTTTGAGTAAGTGGATAATAATATTTCCACGTAGGCGTTATGACGTCAAAAAAATGTCATTATGATATTATTTTATATTTATTTATTCGGTTATCCATCTGAAGTCTGAAACAACAAGAGGATAGGTCCAAAAAAAATAAAAAGAGGAAAAGATTCAAAATTCAAAAGCGAAAATTTCTCATCCACAGTTGAAATACCTTAATGATATTTTATACACTGAGGTTTAGGTTGCGTAATTGTGAAGCGATTGTGAAGTGCGCAGAAAACTTATTATATACTACAAATATATATGTAAAATGACAATATTACCCCTAATAGATTAAACACTAAACAATTGTATCAACTGTCAAGAGTTGAGCAGACTATGAAACATGAGGCTAGAAAGGTAAATCCAGAATTGGGATATTCTTACTGAGCAAACCTTACACCATAATTCGCCTTCTTAAAATCGGTTAAAATATCGGTTTTACATCGGTTAAAAGAAGACGCTTCCTTGAGCCACAAGAAAGAGCCTCTAAAGGAAAAGACAACTTCAATGTTTTACATCTAAGAAATACTTGCACCTTTAGGCTTAGGAGACGGAATCTGATGACGATAAGGTGACGAACCAGCTTGACCATGAGGACTAGACAAAGTCCGAAACACAGGTTGCCCATTTCTTGACCCGAATCCACGACCCGACCCTGACCCAGACCCAGCTTTCAAACGTTCAGCTTGCATAGTCTGGAAGTAGTAAGAAGAGCTAGCCATGTCCTTGAGATGTGGGAGAGGCTTAAGGACTTCGACCACCTCACTCATTTTGGGTCTCATTTTGGAGTCACGGCTAAGGCATTGTGCTGCAAGCTGAGTCACTTTTTGAGCTCCTTTGATGGAGAAATGACCCTCAAGCCTCGGATCAAGTAAACGGTATATTCTTCTCTTGTCCAGGAGATGCGGTCTTGCCCATTCCACGAGGTTGTGTTCACCATTTGGTCGGTTTTTGTCCATAGATCTTCTACCAGTCAGCATTTCAAGAAGAACCACACCAAAACTGTAAACATCGCTTTTTGATGTCAAGTGACCTAAGCAGTAAAAAACAGACAGTAGTTATAAAATTGATGCAAATATCAAATGGCATATCGTTGAGCCTACAGTCATATCAAGACTTACCAGTCATTACATACTCGGGAGCAGCGTAACCATAAGTGCCCATGACTCGAGTAGACACATGGGTTTTGCCCTCATCAGGAGCATCTTTGGCAAGCCCAAAATCTGACAATTTAGAATTGTAGTCCTGAAATTAGGAAATGGTAAAAGTTTAGAACCAAAGAAACAAGTTTGTACATATATAGATGGTTATATAAAGGTAAAGGCCAACATACAGCATCCAGTAAAATGTTTGAAGTTTTGAAATCCCGATAAATAACCGGCTTTAGAGCTTCTTCGTGGAGGAAACTGAGACCCTTTGCAGCACCTAATGCAATCTTCATACGAATTGACCATGGAAGAGGCAATGACCCTTCAACACCAACCACATGTTAATTCACAAAGAAAACAATTATGCCCTTTTGACACACTTTATAAGCCGAAAAAAATCTTAAAACTAGAACTATGGATGTAAGAGATTCACTTATTCATTAATGGGTCAATATAGAAAAGTAATATAAACCATCTCAGATGACACAAGAAAGGTACCAACTTTAATAGTACAGAGTAGAAAGGTTCCAACTTTAACAATATAGAGTAGAAATGTTCCAACTTTAACCATATGAATGTAGTCCAAAATGGAAAACCCAAAAGGAAAGAATTTTAAAAGTATATGAATGTAGTAGTTAGTTGTTTACTTACTTCTGAAAAGGTGATTCTCCAAACTTCCTCGAGGCATAAACTCATATACCAGCAGCCTTTGATCATCTTCAATACAATAACCCACAAGTTTAACGAGATTAGGATGGAGAAGATTACCGAGATAATTAATCTCAGCCTGCAAACGCACAAACAAGAACCTTTAGTTATATGTTAAGTATCATCAACAGTTAAAAGAATATAAGGAAGAAAACAGAACAAAGGATCTTACAAGCCACTCTTTATGACCCTGAAGTCCATCAGGATTTAAGGTTTTGACTGCTACAGTAAGTCCAGTACCAGGCTTAACAGGAGCAGTTCCGTTCTCCTCGACCCATCCTTTAAAGACACAACCAAACCCACCTTCTCCGAGAAGACTTTCAGGTCTGAAATTTCTAGTTGCCAACTTGAGATCAATGAAAGTAAACTTCTTTAGGTGAGAATAGATCTTAAGTTCTTCACTTATCATTGGAGTCGACAAAGAGCTTTCTGCATTGCTAGTTGTTGTTGTAGAAGAAATCGGGCCAACTGGTTGATCATTTGTATTCACATTTGCCGACTTGCTTCCCACTGTTAACCAAACAAATCAGACATTACAAATGTCCCTTCCTATTACGACTCTTCCGACTCAAAACAAACTTGTAAGAAGAAAGAAAAGTTTTTTTCCACACTATAGTGGATCTGATAAAGCCAATGATATCAGCTGAGGTAACCACATAGAACTAAAACTGCACAATTCATTAAAAGCCAGAAAAGCAACAGCAATAGTAATGATTTTGCAAATTGTAAAAGAGCAAACCAAGATATAGATTTAAATTTTGATGAGCATCAAATTAGTATAGCTCAAATTCACTAAGTTAGGTAAACCAACCACAATGACATTGAGGTTTTGCTAAGTTTGTCAAATGGGGAAAACGAAAACCCTAGATTAAAAAAGAAAAACAAGTCTTTTGAAGATTATGGAAACACAATTTCACAAAAACTAAGAAGAATTTATCCAAAAGGAAGGTTTTTTATATCTCAACGGCAGTAAAAATCCAATCTTGAGCTCGAATAACAAAATTAAACAGACAAGAGAAAAGACCCAGAAGAAGAAGAAGAAGACATACGAGTGGTTGTAGAGAGAGTGAGAGAGCTATCAACGTCTGATGTTGAAGGTACGCAACAAACCATACACCTGAATTTGACCCAACACCCATTTCCTTCTTCTTCACCACCTTCACTGTTCCTGACATTGTTCTTCTTCTTCTTCTTCTTCTTCCTTCTCGTCTTCTTCTTTTCACTCTCATTAGATTTATTCGATTGCCAATTCTCCATTACTTTCACAGAATCTAAACCCATCTCCTCAAAACGAGAAGCCAAACAACGGAACTTGATCAGACCACAGAGACCCAAACAATAACAAAAACCCCAAGCGAATTAGCCAGTAGAGGAAGCAAAAATAAGCGATTTTGGAGTAGGGAGAAGTAAGATTCAGTCGAAAGAGGATCAAAACGGAGGTCACGGAAACTTTAGTCAAAAAGGGAATTGATGTCTGTGGAGATGATGGAAGAGAGAGAGGGGAAGAAGAAGAAGAAGCGAAGAAGAAAAAGAAGACAAGGGCAAAACGGGAAAGAGAAAGAAGAAAAGAGAGATTTGGGTTGGGGCATGTGTTTGTTTGCTAACTCTCAACAGTTACAAAACGCATATTTCGTTTTATTACTCCCACTAATTTCTTTATTCACGGACATTTATTCCTTTTTTACCAACATTTTTTATTTGAAAATCCATCTCCTTCATTTGGTCTTTTTCACTTTTTAAAATTAGTCGTTTATTTTACCAATTAATTTTCTTAACTTATTTAAATTATCGTTTTTAATGACGAGATTTTGCTCAAAAAGAAAAATCTATTGAGATGTACAGAGATGTAGGATTGGATTCCAAAGAAGCTCCTAATCAAATTGCTTTTCATTTTCACTTTCTTCTTTTTCGATTTTAGTGAAGCTAAAACGTTATAAATTAATTAGTTTTACGGTAAATGACAAAATCATTGTAAAAAGTTTTGTTGTTGCAATAAAGTTTCACACCTCAACTAAAAAAAATAACAAAATCATACGATTCTTTTTTAACTCGGTGATTGGCCGAATAATTAGTAAGTTTCTCTAATATCAATTCTACAATTTCAAAATATTAAATTCCAACGAATCAGCAACAATTTTAATGTAATAGATGGATGATAGGAAAACAGTTTTTACAATAAAACTCAAAACCCATCATGAAAATGATAGAAAAAATATTAGAGAACGTCACGGGTGACACATTTATGTTCCATGTAATAATATCTTAATTCAAACCCAACTGCAGGAGTCCCTTTCACAAATTGACTATATATCTCGTTTACAAAATACCTATATTCAAAATCATTTAATAGCAAATTTGAAAGAAAGAGAAAATAGAAACACATATGATAAAAGAAAAATGATTAGAACTGCACAAACAAAAGCATGAGTAGAAGAAACGAACGTAGAAAAATTGGTCTCCCCTCAGACCTTTCCATTAGAAGAAGAGTTCTTATAGTTGTGGAAGAGGTTAACGAGACGCTCGAGCACGGCAGCGCTTTTGGAGAAGTAACCGGAGAAACCAACCGGAGTGGAAGCCGGAGGGAAATCTTCCGGAGGCATAGCAAAAGGATGAACCATTTTCTCCATAGTCTCAAGGGTTAAACAAGAACCAACCTCTTGAAGCCTCTCTGGTCCCATTATAGGAAGTGTGTGTTCCCTTAGCAATGACTCTGCCTCGTCGTCATTATTCTCTAAGGGAGACAAATCAGCTCCACGGCTAAATGTAAGCTCAATGCGGAATCTCTTCGGGTCTTCAAGTGATACCTGAATCCATTTTCGTCGATTTAGAAACTGATCGAGACCATCTATATATATGAATGTGAAAGTGAAAGCTAATGTAATGTTAAACCTCGGTGTTTTCGAAAAGCCTTAGGACAATGTAACTCATGTAATCGAGTTCTTTGGTTTTACAAAGACGTTCCAAGGCGTTTTGGCAGATGAGACTTTCTTCTCCTTGAAGTGATTCATCGAGGTTACAGTATCGAAGTACGTTCATCAGCGAATGAATATGCGATTCCTGTTCCAATTCATACCACGCATTAACATCTTATAGTCTCACACAAAGACACACTTAAACAAGCAACGGAGAAAGGGAGGAAACTTACAGATGTGAAGTAGAGCCGAGTCCTCACATGACGTTCAGGTGTCTTCACATTTGCATACCTAAAAGGGGAATCAAAAGCATTTAGTAGAGATATATACAGAAACCGAAAATATATAAGAGGAGAGAATGCAAAAGACTATATGTATTATTATTACTTTGGATCTAATCGGTATTTGGTTTCCTTATCATCATCTTCATCTTTATCACTTGTGCCAGGTCGTCTCAATTCATCGCTACTGATAAAAAGCTTTGGCTGACTATTTCTATCCTCCTTTTGCGAGGCAGATAGTGACAATACTTGTTCTTGGCTTTCCTTCAGTTCAGCAACGCTCATTGCTTCTTCTCGGGTATTCCTCAAGTCTATCATTGCTTCTTCTCGGGTATTCCTCAAGTCTATCAAGATTTTCCCCATTAACCGCCGAGCAATCTTTGGTTTAAACAGAACAAAAATATAGATTTGATCAGCTCTGGGAAAAAAACAAATCAAGATATAAATTTCTGAGGGAGTAAATAACTACTCGTAGCTAGAGATAGTGTCACCTTTGAACCGATTTTAAGCTTTTGTTGCGGATTGATTCCATACTCGTTTGGGATTACACCATCTGCAAGTAACTGCAACCACATATAACACATACCTTAGTTATAAGCGACCACAGTCAAATATAAATGCAAAATAAAGATGTACCAAGAGTGGTCATAGTTTCATTTAGGTATGATTAGTAGTAACAGTGCCTTAGAAGATATTGCGACATTGCAGACCATTATAAAATATTCAGGAAAGGGAAAGCAAAATTTCAGTTAGTGTACCTGTGCAACTTTGAAGAGTTCATCTAATCCTTTTAGATCCAGATGGGAATTATGCAACAGGTCGTACCTGACGAGAATAATAACACATTACAGCATATTCAAAAACAAGTAACTAAAGCTATAAGCAAATCTAGATCTATACACCAAGAACACCTATCATGTCACTTACTTGCATGAATCATAAACATCTGGAATCTGCGTGATGTCAAATCGGCTGCAATTTGAACTCGAATATTAGTGCTACTCACTCACAAACCGGTACCAGAACAAAAGATGAAAACTTGAGAAGCATTGCTAAAATAAACTCAGATGATAAACTTACTCTTTTCTTTCATTGTAGAGATCCCTTGCGAGTTTTATCCACCGAGCAAACATCAAAAGGAATCCTTCACTACCACATGGTAATCCAGAAGCAATCCGATCACTGTCAATGTTTGTCTTGCCAAGGGCCCTTGCTTGATCATATGGAGGAATTATATCATATGGCTCAGTAAGGTTCTCGTCCTCATCCATTGCAAGTAGTCTTACTTGTTCAGTCACATTCTTAGTTAATTTCACCTAATTATTTAGAAAGTAATTCAACAGATAAATTTTCTGCGCAATATGAATAAGCTCAATGCACTATGCAGAATTAAGTTATTGTGAAAACAAACCCAAAAATGGTTGGTGACCTGTTCTCATTATTAATATTAGATAGAAAAGTTTGAGTACCAATTCACGTAGGAGTTCATGAGCGTTGGGAGGAAGTCCAGCTCCATCAGTCATCCATGGGAATTCTTCAGAGGAGACATGCTCATCTATCATATGTGTGCCAGAAGTTACAATCTCATTCAACCTAGCCTTGGCCGCTTCCATTTCAATGCTGGCATTATCAAGACCATCCAACATGGAAGAGTCCTTGCTAACCAAAGAAACCTTGAGAAAGAATATAAGAAATTAGTGATTATTTGGCATTGCAAAGCACCACAGGAACTCAGCAAGAGAAAACCGCAAACCAGGATTGGTGTCAGCTGTCCTTCTAGGTCAAGCAGGCCTTTGGCAAAAGCAGCTGCAGACATCTGTCAACAGTACAAAATCTATCACATATTTTTGGTGCAGACCGTGAAAGAGTACTAAGGCTTGAAGTATATCTTCATAAGCTGTAAGTCATACGCTCCTCTTTATTACTATAAGCGTAAAGCTGTACCTGAACACGTCCCTCGTCAGAGCTGTAAATTTTTAGATCATGACGGTATGTACTATGGAGACGAAGCAAACCAGTCCCTTCACCTGCAAGCAGATGCCATTTCATCATAAAATAGACGGAAGACGTATTAATCATCACCAGTACAATAAACTACTTCGGAGGTTTTTGAGAGACAGATGGAAAGCAACAAATAAGAGCAGCTCAAGTGCCCTTACCTGGATACATATTGTTTCGAAAGTATCTACCAAGTTCTTCTGCCTGCAGATGAAGCATATATCGAAAAAATTAGACAAGAATACACCAATGACCTACATTTAGCATTTAACAACAGGAATCTATTTTCTAATGCATTTTTACATTATTTTCTGATACTAAATGGTAGTATACCTGCTTTCTACCAGCGTGTGTCAGAACACCCCCATATTTTAGAACCATAAGGGCCTCTACTGGTCTTTCTTCTTCGCCTTCACCATTGCTTTTTGGTATTTTAACCCACTTCAGCGGCTTCAGTTGAACCTTCCTGTATATACCAGAGAAATGTCCACCCTGCATATCAAAGTTATATAATATGAGGGAGAGCTTACAGAGGAAAAGCCAATTCCAAACAGAAAATGTATAAAAGTCCCAAGGAAAATATCCACTATATTGACATGAAACTTGATATTCCAAAGAATGTAGCCCAGAGAAAAAGTAACAAAAATATCAAGAGACACAACCTCTTCAAGAACTGCTTTAACTTGCCGAAGCTTCTCAGCATGTTCAAGGTCTTCTGCATCACTATCACTTTCACGACCTGGTCTAAAGAGGAAAAAAAGGAAGACCATAAGGTTCTTTCTAGATTTCAACTGTAAGCACTATTTACAGCAGCAGTAAATGAAGCATGTTACTCTGTTCTAAGAAAACTTCGATGGGATAGAACAAAATCCCTTGGAACAAAGGAAGCTTTGGACCAAACATGATTTTTCGTAACAAGACACGAATAACTGAGTTCAGGGTTCTACCTTGTACGGGGAACGAGCATTCTTGTGGCATCTAATAGATCTTGCAACTGGACGGCAGTTTTAAGTTTGGTCTAAAAATAGGGAGAAATTGACACGTCATAAGCAAATTAATCAAGGCAGGATGAAGTTGATGATAGAACAGCTTGAGCCTCTCACCTCGGCTCTTGGCTTTCCACCGTTGTACTTCAACATTAAGTTTAATAGTTTTTCCTCCGTAACTTTTAGTTTCACCTTCTGTTTGGGAGTCCTATCACCACTGTCATATAAAACAAAGTTTAACACTTCTTTCTCAGATCCTGGTTAAAAAGAGACAAGGATAGAAAGGACAGGTGATTTGTATGTTAGAACATACTGTCGGATAACAGCAATAACACAACGTAGCTCTTCTGACTGCCCAAAAGTGCCGATAATGCCACTTCCCTGGCGAGTTAGTCCCTCATTAGGCTGTACAGGTTCATTGACCTTCCATGGCAAAGTGGGAGGAAGAGTCGATGAAAGATGAGGAGCCTTTGCATCCAAACACATTTTCCTTAGCACACAAGCAGCATCGTCATAGTACCTTACAGTAAAAGAGGTTTGTGAGTACGTTAAAGTCAAAAGCTGTAATCTTGCCATTGCCCTACCAAGATATATGTATACCTAAGATCATAAGGAAGGAAATAAGGTGCAGAAGGCTAGCTTACTTGTAAGAGTTCTTCACAAAACTCCATCCATTCACATCACAAACATATGAACATCCCTCAGATCTTAGAAGATCAAACCCACAGACCTGAAACATGAAAAATGTTGAAGAAACTACCCTGCCAGGTATAAACGAGAGACAAAGGATACGATTCACAACATACCGATTGCCTAAATGCAAGGCAGACTTCTCTAGCCATTTGCTTTTCAGCAGGTGTAAGCAATACTGGATATCTTACCTGTTCAATAAAAAACCAAAAACATAAGCTACTCAAAATATAAACATTTAAAGTTCTAAACCTTTATGCAACGTTAGCAACCCATGTTTTAATTATAATCAGTAGACTTTGATACTCGTTTCAAATTATAGCCCTTTCTTTATGAAAAACATGAGGTTTGCCAGACATACTTCCTTCCCATCTGTATTCCTCATTACTACACCATCAACAACAGGCGATTTTCTTGCTTCAGCATGTGCGTATTCAGGACCCACTGTGTAGACCTATACTTAGCAAACAAATTGTCAGTTGAAAACCCGTGAAAGCCAAGATTGACGCAAAAACTTCTTCTCCAGACAAAACACCTAGCAACAGGAGCTACACGAGCTGGTGGAAAGTCACAGACCATGTATATTCTATAACAAAATGCCTAGCAGAAAAATATAGCCAATAACATGACAACTTTCTACATATATAAACCAACAACAGTACAATGACAAACAGTGTAATATTCTGAGATGGGAATGAGCTTATCAGGAAACATTGGTAATAGATCAAGATCACAACCTTAACATCAGTTCCTCCAGTGGCCATGAACTCCTCATATATATAAGAACCCTCTCTCCTTACTCTTCTGACGTCAGGATGAAATTCACTTGATCGGTTCCCAATCTGAAGTAAAATACATTTAGCAGAAAAAGAGTTAAATAAAGGACTGTACCACAAAATTATTGTGAAAATGATAGAATAAACAGTTCAATTCAGAGCAGTCAAGTTCTGGACAAAGATGCAGTACCTTGCGAAACAATTCCTTCATGCCTCCACCTGCCGAGCTAGGGTAGTATATCATAATACTATGGTCATCTCCTGTACAGGCATAAATAATGTTAACTGTTAGCATCATATAACAACCAAGGACATTAAGTGAGAAAACGGACTTGAAAATCACCCCTGTTGAAGGACAAATAGATACTCTTACCAATTTTACGTTACTTTATTATAATTATGTTTCAAGGTTAGACTTGGGCTTATGGGTGGCTAGATAATAAGCAGCCAGACCAATACAATAGGAACAGATCAATATGCAAAAAGAGAAGCTCACCATTGACAGGCTTTTCCACAAATGGCTTCCAAAAGCGTTCACCATTAACCTCAACAAAATCTTCTTCT
This sequence comes from Cardamine flexuosa, assembly GCA_963555745.1. NCBI lineage: Eukaryota > Viridiplantae > Streptophyta > Magnoliopsida > Brassicales > Brassicaceae > Cardamine > Cardamine flexuosa. The sequence continues at coordinate 261,430 of OY743219.1, read as the reverse complement.
TCGACAAAATAGTCAAGGTCTTGCTTTGGTACCTTTCTATTGACACAAGCATACCTAGGAACTGGGATGCCATACATCTCAAGATGCTGTAGATGCACATAAATAGTTATTTTCGTAGTAAAAGGAAAACAGAATGCAGCTCTTTTTTGTTATTAGCGGCTAAATAAAACTTCTTGTTATTATCTTGCAGTCTAATATACATACCTCATACACCTTCCGTCGATCATGAAGAAGATACTGCGGATCTAGTTCGTTCACTAAAAACGGCCTGAATATTAGAAGTTTGAAACATCAACATCAAAAACCAAACTCATCTAGTTTTCACCATAAACGAATGTAAGCTAGACTATTTATTGAGCTAGCAAGAAGAAATTAAATATAAAAACTCACTTTCTTAAAGCAGCATATGCCTGAGCCTTCTCAAGAGGATATCCAGAGGAATGAAAAGCAATCAAGCAATCACAAATGGGCCAACTGAAACAACAAACCCTCTGGTGAATTTTTAGATTCGAGTATATACTTTGTACTTGATAACATATTCAACTACACTTATATCTCTAATACACTAATAAAGAAACATTCATAAATCATAACTTTATTTCATACAGCTCTTACCTTTCTATTGGATCTTCAAGTATAACTTTATCACCAAAGTGTAAGATCTGCGTCACAAAAAGGTGTCAATGAGATCACAAATAAAAGGGAAAAGAAAAGGAATACACCAGAGAATCTACAAAAACAAAAACAACTTTTCTTTTGTAAACTAACTCCAAACAAATTGGGAAGGGGAAAAAAAAAAAGTTACCTAAAAGTATCTTCCAATAACACTTCCCCAAGAATCAAAAATTACAAGTCATATATATAATCAAAAGTAATCGTCTCTCTCAAGAGAAAAGAAGAGAGTATATAAGAGTACAAACCAGAAATGATCAAATAAAAAAACACCCGATTGATGATCTTCAATGAAAAGTGAAAAAGCTAACCTCAAATTCACCGAATGACTCCAGCCGATCCAGAATTTGCCCCATGGGAGCTGAGAATACCTAAAAACCCCATAACCAAATCAATCTATGAGAGAGACAACACAACACAGTGAAGAAATGAATAGATCATCGAACTTCGTTATCAGGGTTAAGAGAGCCTCAAAAACTTATAGCATTCGAATCTGTTAGTAGAAAACTTGAAATCAAAATTGAAAAAACAAAAAGGGAAACAAAACCTCGGAGCCGCATTTCACCTTCTTTTCCATGACGCAGACTCCAATCTTAATCTTCTCACCAACAACACTTGCTCCTCCTTCCATCTTCACAACACTCTCTCTTTCTCTACTTCTTCGCTTTACACGAAGACGTCTCACTAAAATCACAAATCAAACAAACAAACAAAAATCATTAAATTTCCAACGAAGAGCTCTCTGGAATACAAAGAAAGGAAGATGAATGAAACGCAACAAATCAGCCGTAAACGAACAGTTGATGATCTCGCTGAAAAGACGAAGACGAAGAGAGACTTACGAGTTGAGTAAAGCAATTGTGATCACAAGGAAATAAAATATCCGAAAAGATTTGATAAAGAAATATCTAACAGAGCGGTGAAGCAGGATGAGAGAGAAGAACATTCAGTCGTCACAGGCCGTTGCGTTAATAAATATAAAAATCAATTAATAAATTTAACATGGGTCAGCATCCGTAGACTGAAAATTGACGTTAGTTAATTATTGTAGTTGATTATATTATAATTATGTGATTACAACCAAATAATATCACATGGTCCATTGTGTCAATTCAAGTGTCAACCCATTAAGGTTACATAAAAAGAGATATGGCATTATTAGGTTTTTGGTATTATATTTGGTAAACCAAGAAAAATGGTAACATAACAACGGTGGAAGGATAAGATCTAGAATATGCAGTTAGAGAAAATTTTAAATTTTAGCTTTTTGGTTGCTTTCCAACTTTTCTTTTTTCTAAAAAGGTTTTCAGGTTCCAACCAAAACGCACGTTACGCACTATAGGTGTCATATCAGGATTTCTGACTTTTTTTTTTTTATGTATTACTCTACTTCGTTAGGTTAGGTATGCTTTCGATTTCACTTCTATTATTATTTTACTATGTAAGTATAAAGTATGTGACATATTTTCAATTTTAAAACTTTCGATAATTACCTTATTTAAGCTTCATTTGTGTGTTGGTTCTAGTTGTTAAAATTTTAGCTATATATATATTTATGCAGTACATGTACTTTTCCTCTCCGTATCAAATACAAAGGAATACAAAGGATTATCTTTACAATGATTTCTTTTCATATAAATGAAAAACTCTCTAATTTCTTCGGCGGAATTGGTTGTTTGACTTGTAAGTGGTTACTATCGTTTGTCAATATCTGCAGCAAAAAAAATCATTAACATAGGCATATATAGACATTAACATAGGCATATATACATTAACATAGGAGTAACAATTAAACTTGGGATGATGAAATTTTGTTTCTACGAGGCGTAATGCGACTTTTAAGAATAACTTTTTAGTTGAGACTCAACAAGAACTTTGGACACTATTATGTCTCAAAATTTTGATTATAGTAATAGAAGGATAAGTTTTGTACCGAGTGAGGAAGGAACGACGATGATATGCATTGTTGCGTTGTTCGGAGGAAGATGCAACTGAAGAGGACATAACTTTTCATTCAAAGGACTTATAGAGCAAATCATAAGATCTTCCATCTCTGTTTCCTCCTCTAGTTTCTTCTTTAATTCTGTCAACTCGCTTCCATGGAAAATCAATGATTTTTCTCCTATATCCTTATTTATGTTCCCGTATTCATCTCCAATCTCGTAATATATTAGTCTTCCTTCGGATTTTAGTGGTAAACTCACAGTAACTGAATCACCTGACTAATAATGCATGTATATAACATAGTCAAAATCTACTACAATTTGAAAACTAACAAGATCATCATATTTATGGAATGTTGTATTTGTACCTCAATCCGTGAAAACGTGGAAGAACTATGGGTAGATTCTGTATCATCTTTGATAACACGAATTTGTAGAACATCAACATTCCACAAGATCCAATCTTGTGTGATCGTACGGCTAGGAATATCGTGTGTGATGGAGTTTCTCCATGGTGGTAAACCTTTGTTCGCCCTTAGGAATTGTCCGTACCTACTCTTGAACCGTACATGTATACCATCATCTGATATCGGCTCCCACTCCGCCGATGAATCCAACTTTCCCGGTAAGGTTTGAAGTACCTTGTTTCACAAACAATCTTAACATGAAACACATGGCTTTTAAAGCAAGAAAACTAATTCTGTCTTTTATATGTGTTTTGTAGCTAGTCATAAGCATGTGTTAAACATTGAAAATGTTGGATGCCTTGTTTTCAAAAAAATCTTTAGAGAATGTCATATGAGGTGGTTTCTTGGGTTACAAGAAAGAAACCCTGGGCATACCTTTTGACCGGTGGCTCGAAGGAGGAAATTAATATTAGTGGCGGTAAGGTATTTGCCGTAACAGCTTTGAAGACGGATAACATTAGATCCAGGAAGGAACTCAACCGTCCATCGGGTGTTTATAGTTGTGCCGCGACGGTCTTGATGAACGGATTCTTGGTCTTCATCGGCGCATAGATATTTTTCGTTGTGGCTACGAAGCCGTACAATCGTTGCCTTACGTAATATCTCCATCCGGGACTTACATTAGAAGAATAAAACAAAATTGATAAATTAGGAGACAAAAGGGCATCCAAATGCTATTTTTTGTTTGTGCTGTGACCCGTAGCTAATTGACTTGACATTTTTTTTTCTTGTTTAATTCTTAATTTCATCGAAGAAATAAATTCATAACAGAGTTCAACATTTGTGTAAAACGAAGACTAGAGCTTAATATTGGTCGCACATGCAACATTAGCTTCGGAAATCGAATTAAATTGGCTTATATGGTTACTTCTTCGATCCGTGTAAAGATAGGTATGTCATACTATGTTAAAGCGGTTTGAATTGTTTTGTCCATTAAGGATTTTCAATACTACTCCATGATCGGGATAATATCTTTTGAGAAATTGTTTCAGTATTACAGCTATTTCAATTCAATAGTTTATTAAACTAGAATCGAATGTCTAATTTGGATCTCTTTGTGACTCATGTATAGCATCTCCCTCTTAAGTTATATATTTTTCCTGATGCTGCAAATTATGATCATTTTATTTTTGTCCTACCAATATGGTTTAACGTTCAGTGCTCGACACATTTCTAAAAGGATAACAAGATTTGTCTTCTGCTCAGACATATGAAATTTATTCTCATCGATTACAAGAATCTCTGAAGTCTGACATGTGAGTTTTTCATAAAATCATCACAACAGAAGAACTAAAAACATACCCAACACTAAAAATAAAAAGAGATTTTAAAATCTGAAGAAACTTTTGAATAAAAAATATGTAGAGATCAGAGTTTGGTTAATATTTTTTTCGGTCACGGTTAATCAGAAACACGGACCAATTTGTTAATCATCATATCTCTCGTTCCTTATTCTCAGAAAATACTCAAAACAAATAAAAGAAAGTTTTAAAACCTAAATTGGATGCAGCCTGAAACTAGATTTGAAGAACAAGAAAGAAAAAGAAAAAGATGGGAATAAAAACGGTAATGATCATCAGAGACTTAAATACTAAGAATCATGAGGATTTCTCCATCATATTGTTGCAGTATTACCTCATCAATTGATCTAAATTTTCCAATGTTTACATAAAAAACGATATTCAAAGATCATCTACATCAAAGAATTGAAAACGAAATTCACAGATCATCTAGATAAAAGAATTGAAAACGAGATTAAATTGAAGAACCCTAAATTGAATTGTGTCGTCGATAGAGAGGTGATATCGAAAAACAATGGTGTAATTTGTATTTATAGGTCCCCAATGGCGATTCTCAGGTTTTATGAGGAAACCCTAGCTATTGTCGGTTGTATATGGGCTTTTGTTATGGCCCACTATATATATCTACTTAGCCCATTAAAACCCCACAAAATCCTCAATTGCGCCGACCACTATCATCATCTACTCCTCTATTCAATATTCATCATTTGTCGTATGATTATCAGATTATTAATTGAAAATTTTAAACTGTTTGGTTTGGTTTTAATTTTCTTTTTTAACAAACAAAAAAGTTCAACTAAGACTTCGTAAAAAGATCTACAACTATTTGAGGCCTAGAAATCATTGGAATCCGATTTTAATGGAAGGCAAGATCAAAGTCATTATCTCTTTTTGGATTAGATTCAAACTTTGTTTATCTAAATTTAGCATGTTTATAGTCAAAACCAAACCGGATAAAATCTATTTCTAAATTCAACTATTTCTGTCAATTTTATCTTAAATAAGATATGGATAACAACACTTTAAACTCCACAAAAATTTCAAAACACTTTTTAATAGCGCTTCATGTATACACACAAAAAACACACATGCAAAAATATTGATAGAATAAAATGACAACATTACAGAGATCAACGGTTTCGTTCCGACGCCAAGGTTCTTCGGGTCGTACATGGAGTGATCAATCTATTTTAGATCAAAAAAATGGAGCCAATCTTCAAAATCAAGAACAAACATGCCAACAATCTGGAAAAATTAGTAATGATTTTGAAGATGACATTCGACTACGAAAATCAAGTTCTTTGTCCTCTTCTTCTTCACCACATCCATGTTTTATTGGAATAGATCGAGAACAAAATATATCATCTTCCATACGAACCAAACCCGGTTGTGGTTTATCATCATTTTTCCGACAATGTATTGGTTCTTCGGCTGGTTCATAACTTTTTTATTTACTTATTTAGATCCTTGACAATATATAAATATTTTTTTTGGCACATAAAGTTTTTCAAGATTTTGGTTATTGTGATAACACTCTTCTCGAATGTGCTTTCATATTATAGTTTTTTTTTTTACTTTAACCAGAATTCAATCAAAATTTATAATTTCTAATTTCTAATTTCGTTTCCACAAAAAAGATCTATGTGGATCAAGACGTTTAAATTCCTCTTTGTTTTTTTTTTTTTTTTGTATATTTGGAGTTAAAAAAATGGAAATATATAACATCAAACAATTTCTCGGGGCCTAAAGTTTAATAAAGGCCCAATCAAAATATTTAAGTATTGAGCCCAAATAAAAGCAGGAGAAAAACAATTTACCAGTTAACCACAAAACGCAGACAAATGTGAAAACGTCGAACCCCAAATGCAAAATCCGCTCTCCGCCTTTTTCTTCTCCTTCCTTATTCGAAAATTCTCCTTCCAAATTCTCTCTCTTCTTCATTCCTTTTGCGTTCTACTTATCCTCCTCTCCTATCTTCCCAATCCACTCTTGTCTGTAACCTGAGAATTTCGGACTGTCGCCGGAAATTTACTCTGTCTATGTAAAATTGCCGATGATCGAATTGCTTCTTCCTGATTCTGTTGAGATCTGAGTATCTAATTTCATCGAACTACGCTTCGTTTCTCGGGAAATTCTAGAGTGCCATAAAGTAGGTCTCCTTACTCCCGTAATTAACTTGTGATTTAGATAAATTTATGATTAATCAAAAACTAAATTGATGTTTTGCAGCGATGAAGCGGATAAGAGATGATGTGTATGCCTCTGGGTCTCAGTTTAAACGTCCGTTGGGCTCTTCTCGAGGCGAATTGTGAGTTTCTTCAAAATCAATCAACCCTACAACTTTGACATTTTTTTTTGTTGCTTTTTTGATACATTGTTGCTTTATTTAGGTTTAACTGTGTAGTTTATTAACTAGTCAGCCTAGTAATTTTGATTTTTCTGAATTTCTAGATTTTTTGCTAGTGATCGTGGGTCTAATCTTTTGACTGTGTATTTATATGGCTGGATCTTTTTTTTTGTTTTCCTTGTAAAAAAAAACTATATTTAGGTTTTCATTTGATGCGCTGGGTTGAACTTGGTTCTCTTTTGAAGCAATTAGGCTTATATAAATTTGCATGGAGAGTGAAAAGAAGATTTGAGTAATTTAACTGATTAATTAGAGGTTATTTGGTGCAGATATGGACAATCTCTGGCCCCTGGAACTGATGACACGCAAGAAGAGGGAGGAGGGAGACTTGCTGGTGGGGAAATTAGCTCTCAGAAATTGACAACTAATGATGCCTTGTCGTACCTCAAGGAAGTAAAAGAGATGTTTCTAGACCAAAGGGAGAAATATGATAGGTTCCTCGAGGTTATGAAAGATTTTAAGGCTCAAAGGTAAATGTCTTTTGACTTTCTATTAGGTTGAAATTTTTAGTGTTGAGGTAGTAAATTAATAGGCGTTGTTGGATTAATTCTTCGTCTTGCATTTGCAGAACCGACACAGGCGGTGTGATTGCACGAGTTAAGGAATTGTTCAAGGGACATAACAATTTAATATATGGATTCAACACCTTTTTGCCAAAGGGTTATGAAATAACTTTTATTGAGGAAGACGAAGCTCTGCCAAAAAAGACTGTTGAATTTGAAGAAGCCATCAATTTTGTGAATAAAATCAAGGTTCCGTCGAAACTTTACTCTTATCGGTCTCTTATGCATTTCCCTTTAAGCTAGTGTCTCAATGTATGAGTCCCTTTATTCTCACTGCAGAAGCGATTCAAGCACAATGACCATGTCTATAAATCTTTCTTGGATATCTTGAATATGTACAGAAAGGAGAACAAGGAAATCAGTGAGGTTTACAATGAGGTAATATACGTCATCTCTCCTGTAATAACACCTCAAAAATTTCAACCATATTCTAACTCTCGAGTATCTATACTCTAGGTGTCTATTCTTTTTGAAGGCCATTTGGATTTGCTTGAAGAGTTTACTAGGTTTCTCCCAGCGTCTTTGCCATCTCATTCAGCAGCGCAGTTTAGCCAGAGTCAGGTCCAACAGTACAATGACCGAGGATCAGGCCCTCCTCTAATTCGACAAAAGCAAGTGGAAAAGGTATGCTATTGGTTTCATATGTTTTACTTGTTATAATATTTTGTTTAAGTATCTCAATTTTTGTGCCCGGTACATCTTGTTATCTCCAGGAACGCCGGCGAGAAAGGGCTGTTGCTTCCCGCGGTGATTATAGTGTTGAACGTTATGACCTTAATGATGATAAAACAATGGTGAAGATGCAAAGAGAGCAGCGAAAGCGTGTTGATAAGGAGAGCAGAGCAAGGAGAGGCCATGATTTGGACGATAGAGAAGCAGAGCAAGATAACCTACACCATTTTCCAGAGAAAAGGAAGTCGTCCAGAAGAGCTGACGGGCATGAAGCATATTCTGGTTCTGCTTCACATTCTGAGAAAGACAATTTGAAAAGTAAGCCAACTCCTGTCAAAGCTCGGTCCCTTTTCTATTTTCCAGGGTCCCAAACAGTGGACACCTTAATTCTTTCTCGTCAAGAGAGAATTTATTTTCCAGTTTTGGTCGCCTGGTGATTTCTCTGGTGCGATGATTCTGCTTCTGTTTTCTAAGATGTTTACTTTCTTTGTGTTAGGCATGTACAACCAAGCATTTGTTTTCTGTGAAAAAGTCAAGGAGAAATTATGCAGCCAAGATGATTATCAGACCTTCTTGAAGTGCCTAAATATTTTTAGCAATGGAATAATCCAAAGGAATGATCTGCAGAATCTGGTATTGCGATTTGTGATTAGGGGTTGATCTTGTGGTAACTAACTTTCAGGAAATTGTATTAAATCCTATTCATGGGCTTTCAGGTTACCGATCTTCTTGGGAATTTCCCTGATCTCATGGATGAGTTCAATGAGTTCTTCGAGCATTGCGAGAGTATTGGTATTTAAAATTTAAAATACCTATTGTCGTTTTAATTGTTAGCATCAATCTTCTTCTTTCTGACCACCATCCTTTTTTTTGCAGATGGATTTCAGCACCTTGCTGGTGTTATGAGCAAAAGTATGCTGCTATAATAAACTCCTCGGCTATGAATAATAGTGTATTTTGCTTTCCTACTTTGTAAGATGATTACTGACATTACTGGTACGCATGTTGCAGAATCATTTAGCAGCGAAGAGCAACTATCCAAGTCAATGAAGGTGGAAGAGAAAGAAAGAGAACATAAGCCTGACCTCGAGGCAGTTAAGGAAACGGAGCAATACAAGGAGGAGTACATTGGAAAATCTATTCACGAGCTCGATCTAACTGATTGCGAGTGTTGCACTCCTAGCTACCGACTCCTGCCTCCAGATGTAATGAGTTCTTCTATTTCCAAGTTGTATTTTGAGCATGTTCAATGGAATATTACTTACTCTAGTATCTTATTTGCAGTATCCGATACCAACTGCTAGTCAGAGATCAGAGCTAGGAGCTGAGGTTTTAAATGATCACTGGGTGTCTGTCACTTCAGGAAGTGAAGATTATTCTTTTAAGCATATGCGCAGAAACCAATATGAAGAAAGCTTGTTCAGATGCGAAGATGATAGGTATATATATATATATATATATGTTTAACAATATCCATTTTTAGTTTGAAGTATTTTGTCTTTTTATGTTAATTACTGCTTATAACAGATTTGAGTTGGACATGCTGTTGGAATCTGTAAGCTCTGCGGCCAGAAGTGCAGAAAATTTGTTGAACATCATCACAGAGAAGAAAATAACTTTTTCTGGTTCCTTCAGGATCGAAGACCACTTCACGGGTCTGTATGCTTTTCTGGAACCTGTAGTTCGTAGTTATATATTTTATATCTTCCCCCATCTTGGAGATCCCCTCATTTTTGGTTCTTAACTTTGCTAATTTCTTATTGCCATTTTTGCAGCTGTAAATTTAAGGTGTATTGAGCGACTTTACGGCGACCATGGTCTTGACGTGATAGATATATTACATAAGAATCCAGCCACTGCACTTCCTGTAATCCTAACTCGTTTAAAGCAGAAACAAGATGAATGGAAGAAATGTCGTGAAGATTTTGATAAAGTCTGGGCCAATGTATATGCGAAAAACCATCGCAAATCACTTGACCACCGCAGCTTTTACTTCAAGCAACAAGATTCAAAGAACTTGAGTGCAAAATGTAAGTAGATTTGTAAATGTTGTTAACTCGTAAGCAAATTTTTATTCAAGTTGTTCTTTTATCCGTTTCTATTGTTTACATTTACAATCCTCCATTTATTGTTTTCGCTTTTTCCTTTCTCATCGTTTTCTGTTTCTTATTCTTGTTTCGTGAACCAGCATTAGTGGCTGAAATTAAGGGGCTGAAAGAGAAGTCTCGGAATGAGGATGATATTCTACTGTCGATTTCTGCTGGTTACAGACAACCCATAAATTCTAATCTTGAATATGAGTACTTCAACAGAGCTATTCATGAAGACCTGTACAAACTAGTCCAGTTTTCATGCGAGGAGCTATGTTCTACAAAAGAGCAGCTCAGTAAAGTTCTGAGGCTTTGGGAAAATTTCCTTGAGGCAGTGCTGGGTGTTCCTCCTAGGGCCAAGGGCACAGATCCTGTTGAAGATGTTGTAATAAAACCTAAGACTCTTGATGTGAATCACATCACATCTACTAGTGGGGAGGCTAATTTGAGTTCTGGAGAAGACATAGAAAGGTTGGCTTTGAGGAAACTAAAATTAACTGCAAATGGAGAGGAGAATGCTTCATCTGTGGCTTCCAAACATGGTGGGATTGGTTTGTTAAATAAAGATTCGACAGAGAAAGAAGATCTTAAAGATGCTGATACAGCCAGAGATGGTGTTATATATTCTGCTGCGAAACCCCAGAAAGAACAAGAGACTGGAATTGGAGCTGATAAACGACTTGGAATGCCTATCCCTATGGATATTAGCGAAAGAACAACCACCACGAGTTTATCAACCCCAAGTCAGGGAGAAAAGACTGCCTACACCCCAGATCATGGTGTAGTAGGAAAGGAAGCTTTCACAGGTCCTTTCCCATTTTGAACTTTTAATTTTATTTTTGCTGCTCGTCCATTTGTGTTGATGTTTGTTACTTTTACAATTAAGGTTCACATGAGATTCAAGCCAAACCAAGCAACACCCTCATTGATATTCATCATGGTGTAGATAGCATTGAAACTGTTCATTTGGCTCAGGTACTACATTCAGTTGCTCGTTGTAACATATTTATATATTCACCTACCTCAATATTGCCCAGAGGTTTCCATGGTTGGGGAGGTATTACCCATGGAGTATTACAATACTGCCTATGGGAGCTAGAGGTGGAATAAAGTAAAATGTGTTTAGTTTTATATTACTTTTTCTGGACCCTCCTGACCATACTAAACCATCCTCGTCATTTTACAAGGGAGGTGATGTTGGCAATTCAATAGTTTTGGCAAATGGATTAAAGTCAGATTCTCCTGAAGGTAATAAAAATTCTGATGAACCTGGAGGTCCGCCCAGAATTGAGAAGGAGGAAGGAGAACTGTCACCTAATGGTGATTTCGAAGACAATTTTGGTGTTTATGAAGATCATGGGGTGAAGGCCACTTCCAGACCAGAGAATTCAGCAGATGCTGAAGTAGAGAATGAGAATGATGTTGACAATGATGATAGTGAAAATGTATCAGAGGGTGGTGAGGATGCATCTGGAACCGAATCTGGTGGTGATGAATGTTCACAGGACGAAAACAGAGGGGAGGAAGATGGTGAACATGATGAGATTGATGGTAAAGCTGAGAGTGAAGGGGAAGCGGAGGGAATGGATTCACATCTTTTAGAAGGAGACAGTGAGTTGCTTCCGCAGTCAGAACGTGTTCTCTTGTCCGTCAGACCCCTTTCAAAGCATGTAGCAGCGGTTTTACGTGATGAGAAGACAAAAGATTTCCGAGTTTTCTATGGGAATGACGACTTTTATGTTCTTTTTAGGCTTCACCAGGTGCGTGCATCGTTTGATATGATTTCTTTTAATAATTTATTTACTGAAATGTTTTTCTCTCTAGCAAAGATAATAAGGTGCATTTTTTTCAGATCCTGTACGAGAGAATTTTGTCTGCAAAAAATAATTGCTCAGGCGGTGAACTGAAATCGAAAAACTCAAAGGATACCAATTCCTCAGAACCTTATTCGAGGTACGTTCCTTTGAACAATCGCCTAAATCCAGTACACTTTTTTTGTTTCTCATTAAAATCTGATCTGTATATTATACAGGTTTATGAGGGTTTTGTATGATTTGCTTGATGGATCAGCTGAAACTTCCAAGTTTGAGGATGAGTGCAGAGCTATTATTGGAAATCAATCATATATGTTATTCACGTTGGACAAACTGATATACAAATTGGTTAAGCAGGTATTACTGGCACTAGTGGTTTAAAACATGTATGTTTTTTGACACTAAGTTACATTCCTTGTAATGTTCTGAAACTATCCATCTGCAGCTTCAAGCTATTGTTGCTGATGACATGGACAACAAGCTGCTTCAGTTATATGAGTATGAGAAATCCCGGAAACCTGGAAGGGTTATTGATTCAGTGTATTATGAAAATGCCAGGGTCCTCCTTCACGAGGAAAATAGTTACCGTTTGGAATGCGTATGACCCTTGCGACTCTAATCTCCCTGGTCCTCATACATTAATGTTGACTCGTGATCAGTTAGAACTTAATTCTCTTTTTTCTTTTTGTTTTTTAATTCCATATGCAGTCATCTTCGCCATCTCGTTTATCTATCCAGCTTATGGATAGCATAATTGAGAAGCCGGAAGCGTATGCAGTTGCTATGGATCCTGCATTTGCAAGTTATTTGCAAACTGAGCTTCTTCCCACCTCATCAGGAAAAAAAGAGGAGGGACATGATATTGTGTTAAAAAGGTGTATATATCATATATGATAATTTAAAGTTTAAACGTTTTAGTCTTTCATTTGCTTACTTCTTTAGGCTTTTGCATAAACATCTCCGACCATAAAAGTGCATTAAACTTTTTTCTATCGCTATCACTGATAGCATTTAGTAGATTTTATCTCTTTGACACGCTTGCAGGTTATATTTAGGTTTGTTGTGTCTTTCTCTTCTACTGGAATAAGTCCATGATACAATTTGGTACGATATTGAGTAACTAAACCAAATCCTTTTTGTCCAATTTTGGCAGGAACCAGCGTCCATACACCGGGTTGGATGATCTTGCAGCACTCTGTAAAGCTATGGAAGGTGTCGAAGTAGTAAATGGCTTGGAATGCAAGATGTCTTGCTCTTCTTACAAGGTAAGACAATTTTCAGTCTGAAAGATCTCGGAACCAATCAACTTACACTGATTTCAACCAGTTCATCTTATTATGTTCGTGAAGCACTCAATACATGCATCTCTTGCAGATCTCTTACGTCTTGGACACAGAAGATTTCTTCCACAGGAAGAAGAAGAAAAAGAAGACTGAACAGTTATTGCAACATAACAAAGTTAGAGTAGAAAAGTTCCATAGGTTTCTCTCACCTTCAAGATGACAACAACGAAGCTTCCTCTTGGGTTATCTTCTTTCTTTGACTCCAACAACACACAAGAAAAAAAGGTAAAACCGATTCGAATATCTTACTACTGATTATAAGATGAGACTTAGAGAAATGCACAAAGTGGGGAACAAAACCGTAAGAAGAACAATGGTGGTCAGTGTTATTATATGTGTATCTTGTATTGGTTTTATGTTTGAAGTGTCAAGTCTGTGATTGTTAAATGTAGTGTTGAGAAGATTGTTGTTGTAAGTAAATATGGGGACACATTTGAAGATGCTCGTTGGTTAATAGATAGATATGCCCAAAGGAAGGAAAAATGAAGATTATGAAATCAGTTAAAAGCTTTTATCAGTGATTCTTAGGTACTAAATAATTATGTTTTTGTTAAAAAATGTCTTTGGGGCGTGTCATATATATTGCCCCATGCAATCGTGAAAGTTTGAAATATTTTATTAATTGCAATAGACATATTATAAATGTGAACTAAATATTACATTAGTTTTTAAAAAGAGTATGGGGGGCACTACCAGGGTACTTTTTAAAACAAATGCCTTTGAAGATATTAGTATTCATAGCTCTGGTGGGAAAGAAAGCAAGAGGCAATCAGGAAGTCTTAGCACTGCTTTGCAACAGTCTTTTGATAGCCATCTGAAATCTGAATCTGCCGCAAATTGCACTGCATAAAAACATCCCGGCTCGTTATCTATCGGGCTTGTTTGTTGTTTCGAACATAATACGTTTGGATTTTGACGAGCTTCTGATGGTCGGAAAATCAATGTTGAGATTAGGGTTAACAAGAACAACATCATTTTGGTTTGTTTTTGTTTCATTTTTTTTTTTTGGAGTAGATTCGAAAAATAATTAGTTTTGTATAGTTTGGACTCTGTAAAGCTATAATATCTTTGTTTAGGTAAATAAATAGAAAATAATTTGTAGTAGCTGTTTTACAGGGAGATTTTTTTCCTTGTATGTAGATTTCTTATCTATATAGAATATCGGTGATAGAAAACAAGTTGGAAAGTGTCTGCATTTGTTTGACCCAAATGCATATCAGAAGATTTTCCCTCAATTTGGATAATGCTATTAAGGAAAATATATATTCATTAGTGAGACCGTTGAAATTTGTCAATCAATTTGGATTATGCTATTAAGGAAAATATATATGCATTGCGAACCAGAATAAATTGGATATTTTATTATATCATGTAAAAATACAAAAAATAATAATTTAGAAAACTTAATCATGAAACTTAACATAACAAATGCCTTTGAAGATGCTAGTATTCACAACTCTGTGACGAGCGACAAGCAAGAGGCAATCAGCAAGTGTTTTGACTGCTTTGCAACATTCTCTTGTTAGCCATCTGTTATCTTGATCAGCCGCTAATTGAATCGCATAATAACATCCGTTTATGCTATTGATCGGAGATGTCTGTTTTGGTGTACATACGCTCGTGTTTTCCTGCGCTTCTGATGATTGAAAAATAAAAGCTGAAACTAGAGTTAACAAGAAGAACATCACTTTGACTTGCTTTGCTTCCATTTTTACGTTTTTTTGTTTTGTTTTGCAACACAAAGATGTACACAATGGTTTAGTCTAAGGACTTCCTTTTATAAGAAGATGTAGTGCAAAAATTGGAAAGTGCAAAAGATTTGAGAAGTAATTTAGTAATTTGTTTGACCCAAAGGCCAAAGCCCATTCTTGGTCCATTTGATGAAGCCTCAGTACAAAATATTATATTATTAAAAGATAACACAAAAATCAGAAACTTGGTCCAGCAGCAGGAGGGAGAAAATCAGTACAAAAGGTTCTGAAGACTTTAACTGGTACCATTAAATCAGGATTCAACTTCAAGAAGCAAGTTTCAGGAAGTGTTGCGTACACTGCTCTGCAACATTGTACTGTTAGCAATTTAAATCTAGCAGCCGCTGCTTCTCTCAATGCATGGTAACATCCCGGCACATTATCTATCCTTGTTGTCGAACACATAACTGCTTCTGATGGTCGGATAATCAATGCCGAGATTATGACTAACAAGAAACACATCACCTTGGTTTGTTTTAGTTTCATCTTTTTTTTTTTTTTTTTTGGACAAGGTTCAGAAAGAAAGAAAGGGTTTTGTTGGGTAGAATTGTATGGAGTTGAGTGAGATCTTTGCTTTGGTGAGAGTTTGTATTGTATTAGATGCTGTGTAGAGAATTTTCTTTTATATATATAGGAGATAGGTGAATAAAGTTTGACTACAAAATCAATTGCCAAAAGTTCACACATTTGTTTGACTACAATTTGGAAAGTCACTGAATATGAAGATTTTTTCCAATCAATTAGAAATGAAATCATCTCCATTTTGGATGATAAGAAATCATTCAATATACTGCCGTAAATTGAGGGCAAACAAATTTATTTTATCACTTAAATCGATTTAAAACAAAAAATCAGTTTTGGTTGACTGATACTAAAATACGACATTAAGTTTGGAGCTAGTATATGTATTTTCAGCGACTACTGTACTCATAAGACAAGGAGTAGAAAAATTCGATGAAAACTAATATTGTATTTTACTTCTTCTTTTAACGATCTTTTGCATAGTTTACTCGTGAGACAAGGGAAAAAGTCAACTAATGGAGATATATTTATATTTGGTTTTAAACTTTTAAGAAAAGAGTTTAAAAAATCTGATGATGATTGCAAACCAAAAATGGGATTGAACATATATAAACCAAAAAACTTTTAAGTTCAGGAGAGAATATGTATTCGAATAAACGAGTCCATTAGACCAAAGTCGATGGGTTGTTCGATGAGTATGTGCTCTCTCAGGTACACAGAGAAAACATCAACCTGTGCATAGTATACTATTGTATGTTGTTATTTCCGATCAGCCTCTGCATACCACCTCGTCCATGCCTCCGTGAAATGCCCAAGAAGACCTGTTAATTCTGTTTTAACAACATTTATCAAAGCCAAAGCCACAACTCAGTTATGTTTTGCAAAAACAGACCCATGAATGAATTAGTCTCATACAAGGCAAATGGAATCAAGAATTCAGAATTAATTTACCGGGATTACAATACTGTGGTCTGTAGGTGGAAGCAAGGGCCTCGATTTCTTGTAACCTTCCGTTTCCGACATTGTTGTTGTTGTTGTTAGATGTTCCTGTTGGGGGAAATGGGCCAAACACATACTTATTTTCAGCTGGTTTCGATTCCTGATCATGCTTCTTATCTCCAATTTGCTTGCGGTTTGATGAACTGTCTGTTTTGTTTCTCTTTGCTCTTGTGTTTGTGATCTCTGTTCCAAATACACGCTTCTTCGGTTCATCGGAATTAAACAAGGTTGATCCATTTTCAGTTATGCTTTTGGACCCCAACCACCTATATGCTGGTTTCCTAGTCTCTGGTATATGAGTCTGTGGAGGAAGCAAAAGAGTAACTAAATGATGAAACAATGGAGAATTTGTAAGTTGAGGGGTTAATGTATGGGTTTAGGAGCAAAGCTCTTACCTTCTCGATTATATTCATAGAGGAAAACACATTTGCAATGTCGTAAAGTCGTCTAACTTTAGCTGTTGGTCATGTTCAGTAATTGGGTTGGTTAATGTATGTGATAAACAGAGATCAGAAAAGATGTTAAAGAGGGAAATAGAGAGTTACTTCTCATATGGACTGGATCTTGAGAGTCGCTTAGCAAGACTTTTGCAGCACTATCAAGTGTGATGAGATCCTCCTGAAGAGACAAGGCAGTAGTATACATAGGTGTGAGTTGTTTATCAGAAGGTTTGGAAAATTTTGTATAAGAAGCCAAAGAGAGATACTTACATCAGAACAAAGAAACATCTTCACAAAATTCTGTGAGAGAAGCCAGAGAGATTTTTCCTTCTTTTGGTCTGAAAATGATATTAGTTTTTCTTCAAGTTAGAGCTCCTAACACAAATCTTATCCTAGAAAACTTTATTTATCAAGTAGCACTTCATTTGCAAAAACTTGTTTATTGAAAATGAAGTTCTGGACTGAGTGATTAGCAGAGACAATATCTGCTAGAAAGAAGATGCATAGTGAAAATACTCTTAACATAACAAAGAGAAGATTATACCCATTTTAGAGGATGATGAGTTTTCTTGATCATCAGGTGTTAAGCTGAAAGATTCTTCTCCTTCACCATCATTTGAAACCTATTACAGAAATTACATTTGATCAGAACCAAAGGACCAAGATGAGCACGACATTCACTTGAAGGATCTCAAAAAAAAATCAGCAATAAAGAATCAGAATATGTATGATCTTATACACCTTGTCTGAGTTGTTGGTAGTTGAGATAGCAAACTTCTCTTTCATTCCTTCTTCCTGTAAACAAAGCAATAAAGCAAAGACTATTTTCAAAACCATTCATCTTTGATATCGAGATATTGAGAGCAACAACACTCAAGTACCTTGAGTTCATCTAGAAACCGAGGAATCTCTCCAAAACCTTTCCATGAGTATTGATTCTTCCCTTTTCTTGCCACAACCTGAGTTTCACCACAATAATCCAATCATCTCAATATAGCTTCAATTAGGCTAACCCAGAAAATAAAAAAACTTACCCCAACGCTCTCCAGAATATTGACCACATCGTAAATACGGCGGCGTTCAACTCCTGCAAATTTGAGAAATCAAACAAAATCAGTCAGATTATTATCATTTCTCCGTTATCCCAATTCTTCTTAGTAGTTCGAATCGAACGATTACGCTTAGATTTGACCACTTGATCGATTTGAATTTCGAATCTCAAAAATTGAAAACTAAAATCACCTAATTTCCCAGCAGCATCATCGAGCCCAATCAGATCCACATCGTCGCGGTTATATAGGCACAGGAAACTGGATTGTACATAAGACATAAATCCAAAATTAAATGTGGTGTGAATCTCGAGAAAATTCGTGAGAGAGATAGAGATAGAGAGGTGTACTTGGAGACTAGAACCCCTAGAGATTTCTCCTTGCGGCTATAAGTTTGCAGAGCGAAAGAATCCTCATCTTGAGCAACAATCGACAAAGACATTTTTTCCCGAGAAAATCAGAGAAAAAAATTCTGAGGTTTGGATTAATTTCACAGCTTTGGCGTGACTTATTATGATAAAACCTTTTAGGCAAGCGGGGGGAGATTTTCGAATTGTCAAGTAGGCGCGGTTCATCGCTTTACTTCTTATTTTCTATAATGACGAAAACACCCTTGCTCCTGACACTTACGCGTGGTTTTCGATACGGAGATACTCAAGGGTATTATTGTAAATATATGCAAAGCCGGATCTTTTGTTAGCCTTTCTGAGCGCCGGCGGCAAAATTTCGTAAATGAAACTAATGTGATTTTGATCTTGTCTGAGAATCAGATTTTTGATTATTTGTTGTAAGCTGGAATTGTTGTAAACTATAAATATTTGCATGATTAACATTAAAGCACCATTCCACCCAAAAAAATACCATTTGCAACCAATAAGTTTTATGAATGATACATTTCTTTAGCAACTGTTGATGTCTGATTAAAAGATACATCCAATATATTTTTCTGAGAAACAACAGGTCGACTCCCTAGAAAATCATTAAAATGTATAAAGAAACCACATTTCATATTACCACAAAGTAAAAAGACAAATCAAACAAAACACCAAATCTATGGCTCAACGACTGTAACTTGTTCCCACTCTCCATCAACAGCTTCTTTCCATACCGTAACGTTATTGTTCCCATCGGAAACAGCCAACAAGTTACCGGTTAACGACCACGAAACCCGCCACACCGGTGTCTTGAAATCTTTCAAAACCTTACCTTCCCATTGCTCACCTTCTTTCCCTATCGTCCATATGATCACATTCCCATCTTCTGAACCACTGGCTATGGTTGACTTTGGCAGACCCAAGTTAGGTGCCCAAGCCACGTCACGGACCCAATCTGTGTGCTTGTGAAGAGCCGGGAAACAATCCATTTTCCATGACCCGTTGGAGAATTTCCACACTTTCACTGTGCTATCACAACCACCAGATGCTAGTTTGTAAACCGGTTCGAGCATACCAGAGCTAACGAGTGCGCCTGGTTCCGTGGCTGGTGCCCATGAGACTGAAGTGACTCCAACCGGGTGTGCTTGGTCTATCTTTGTGGTGTCCCAACCGCCATCAGCTCTAGCTGAGAAAACCGATATGTTTCCATCGGATGCTCCACAAGCTAAGGAGAGTCCAAGCTCATGAGGAGCCCAAGCGATAGAGTTGACTGATACTTTGTGGTCTGTGAAGACATGAGATTGAGTCCATTCGTTTTGGTTACCTTCTTTCCATAGTATGATTTGCCCATCATAAGAACATGAAGCTAGGAGCGAACCAAACTTTGGATGCGCCCAGGCGACTTGCCAGACAGGACCACGGTGACCCGTTAAGGTAGCTAGCTGCTGTGATCCACCGCTGCTGCTAACTCCAGTTATCTTGATGGTGCAATCAGATGAGGCAGTTGCTATTCGCTTTCCATAGTAATCCATGACCACGTCATGGACAACGTCACTATGACCAGTTTCAATCTTCTGGGGAGGCATGTTTCCTGTTACAATGTTGATTTATCAGAATCTCCCGTATACTAAGTAAGCATCTTATATTATACAAAAGAAACAAAACTATGCAATGAAAAATCAACGTATCTGATCCTAAACATTAATCCAAGTAATGTTTAGATCGTTTTCACTCCTATCAGATGATTTCACACAACATTTGATTACTAAGCAGAGGAAGCACACACGTGATTTTAATGAACATTCAGATTTCAGATACAGAGCAGAAAACATGAATTGATCTATCCTCAGACCTCAATTTTAAGCGGATCAAATAGAGAAGAAATCGTAGATCCTAAGATTGAGACTCTTTTATCGTGTAAAATTCCGATTCGTAAGAGCATACATAACCAAAATTTGATCTATAGGCGCTCATAAATCTATCAAATCCTAACGAAATTCATCGGAAATATCAAACTGAGCTACAAATCCAGAAACAAAGGAGAAAATCTCACATAATCAGGGAGGAGATACGAACCTGGTATTTGGAGTTATCTTCTTCCTTTGAACTCTAGAGACTCAGATCTACTCCTGCTATAGAGGAGAGCGCACGAGAGAGAGAGAAACGGCAGAGTAAATCGACGCGGCGAGCTTGTTGTCTCTTCCTTATTACCGATTTTACCCCTGCTTACTTGAATGACAATACTACCCATATGAACTACCAGGAATTTCCGAAATCAACCCCGAAACCGTCGATTTCTGTCGGGTTTGATGTAATACGGTAGTACTATGTCGTTTTAGCTGTTTTTAACTTTTTACTAATTATGCTTCAAAGTTTGGGCCATCGTATACATGGTATTTGGGCCTTTCATATGGTCTAATTTTGGAAATTGAGAAGCAAGAAAACCAAACCCGAAATACCGAACCGAAACCAACCCGAAAAAACGGTTTGGGTTCGAATATACTCATTTTACTCACCGGATCTTACATTCATATATCCATGGATATCAGGTACGGGTATTACCTGATAACCAATCGGATACCCGAATACCCAAAATATTATACATTAATGTTTTTAGTATTTTCAGATATTTTAACACATTTAGATATTTTGGTATTAATTATTTTTTCGGGTACGCATATTTTCAGGTAGTTTTTAGAATTTTTGGGTATTCCGGATAAAACTTTCGGGTTTTTAAGTATTTTCGAATATTTCGATTAAAATTTTCGAGAATTTTTGGTATTTTGGGTCGAATTTGGGTGTAATATACCCGAAAATACCCGAACCCAATCAATTACCGATTATTCAAAAAAATTTGGTTTTTTACGGATAATAATTTTTTGAATCCGAACCGACCTGAACCCAATCGATTCCTACCCAAATCCGATCCGAAACTCTATAAATATCTATATAGATACAAAATATATTTACTCAAAATATCCAAACCTGACTCTAATATCCGAATTCCGAGATCTAGTTCATAACAACAATATGACATTTACTCATATTTTAAAAAAATAGTCTCGCCTATTTATCACATTTTCGTTTATATGATCATAATATATATATTCCATTTTGCATATGATATATCCCCTAGTCACACAATAAATTAAAATAAAACATTATATTTTTTATTTGTAATATATTAAATATTTCAAACTTTCTTCATCTATATGGAAATCACATTCTTCATCTATATATTATTACTTGCATCTGATGTCTGAGTATCACATAAAGCCGATTTTCGAATTCATTTGTTAAAACTGTCTTTTTATTTTAGTACGCATACCTCGGTTGACTAATTAAGAAGGTTGAATGTCTTTACACTGTTGTTTATTGGTGTTATATTTTAAAACATTTATCTGAAGACTGGTGTTGTATAGAAGTTAAGGTGGCAGAAGATGTTAAAATGTCAGACAACCACCAAACATTAACTTATAATACTAATATACATAGTCAAAATTATATAGTAAAAAAAAAGAAAACAGAAAGTGTAACTTTTTAACAAAGTAGTATTTTTGGTCATATTAAAATATTTACCTGGAGCCTATAATGGTATGTAGAAAGGCACCATAAGAACACTCTTAATCTTAAAAAATGCTAGTGAATGTATAAACAAGCATTAACATACTTTTTGACAATGATATAATTATTCTGGTAGAACCAAAACAATACAGATTTACAAGTATTTTATCACAATAATATAAAATAGTACAAGTTTCCAAGTGTTCATATAGGTGTAATCACCTTAGATCTTGTGAAATAGACAGGTGTTCATTAAGTGCTAAATTACGTCCATGTAGATAAGGATTACGCAGCAGAGATTTTGTTACAATTTTAATCAAGAAATTTTGGGTTTCTTGTTTTTTTTTTCCAACTAGTTTTTGAGCATGTTCGTTCTTATTTTGTTGATGTATATAACTGAAAAGAAAAATATTCATTGATTGATTTTGTTTTCTGTAGTTGAGAATTTTTTTTAATTCAGTCGTCATTAGCAACTTCGCTTAGCTAACAAGAAGATGAAAACACTATATTGTGATACATGAAAATGAAATGATACTTTTTCTCATGGAGTAACACAGACATAGTGTTGTCTGTTCCCCTCCTCTACCAAAATGATTTCCATCTCACTAAACCACTACCATAGCGTGGGGTACACAGTACACTATGAAAAAAAAAATTGTTAAAGACACACTATGCAATATATATAGATATTCGTTAAAAAGAAATTCTTATATTTTTTTGGTAAGCAAGTATGGTTTATTTAACAAACATAAGTATTTATATTTTCATTTCGCTTTTATAGAAAATATTTAACAAAAAAAATACATAATCACAAACGAAATTTCAGATAATATATCATGTTCTGATCATTTTTGTTTGGAGTTTAATCCAACATATGTTTATTTTATGATTCAGTTATTATTATTTTACGGAGTTAGTTTTGGATAATAAGATTGGTAATATATAACAATAAAAGTCGAAAACACAATAAATTCCAAATTTCAAAATACATATTTGTCAACATCTACATCATAACTTCATTATTATTTTCCTGGTATGTGATAATCATATTGTCTACAAACTATTGATAAACTCACCGAGATTCTAACTTTGTTGCAATTAAATAGTTTAAAACGTTCATATATTCATATTTACTTTGCACACGAATTTATGTTGATCTCAATGGTAGGTTTTGCAATTCACGTGTTCAGCAACGTTAGCATGTGCTGCTCTCAGGTTCTCAAATGTTTAATTATTAATAACCGTACCTAAGTATTCATAACTCATATGAATAGATGCTAATTAGTCTATTATAAGTCGGTTCGATAAAAATAATCTAATTATCTAAATCCAATTCGGGAAAGAAAACCAGCTTTTAATTTAATTAACAAGAGTTATTTTTGAAACAAAGCAAAAATAAGCAATCCTGAAAAACTGAGCATATTTAATTTAATGTCATGTAAAAATATATTAAAGTAAAATTATTGGATGATGGATCATATCTTCATCTTTCTATTCGTGATCAGAATTGTTGGACTTGGACCACGTAAAAAACATTTAACGTATCCTATAAAAAAAAAACATTAGCGTATCAATTAACATCCGACAACGTTAAAGAATAAATGATAAATCGAAATAAATTGTTTGCAGCCAGCTTCTGAATAAAAAAAAACATCCATAGAAATAGGATTGATGTTAACAAAAAAAATATGTATACATCAGGAAATGACGTAGAGTTATCCACGTGGAAAACCTCGTGAGGCCACGTGGCAATATATATATCAGAGTCACAGAGAGAAGTTTTGATACACGGAAGCTGTTCCTTTAAAATTTGGTGCAAGTCGACGTTGTGGCACTCGCTACACCTCTTTTCTCTAAAGCCAAACCTTAAAGTTGATTTTATCATTCTTTTGCTTTTCAAATCATTATTGCATATTATTTATAAAAAAAAGAATAATATAGTTTGAGTTAATCGGAAAATCATCTTAGGTAAGTCTCTCTGTATATCGCCTCATGGCTTTTGCATCAACTATTCGAATCATGGCTCACTGGAGAGCATTTGCCTCTGTATCGTCAAATATCGGTAATGCTCTTAAGGCAAGTCTTAACTATATGAGCTCGCCTAACTCTTCTCTTCAAATCACCATAGTAAATTACATCTCTGCATTTCTCACTTTTCTAAAAGAGTCTGATAAGTCCTGATCCAAGATTTAATTAACATGTTTGTGACAAAAAGAAAAAAATTATTTTCTCTGTTCCAATTTAATAGATGTTTAATGATATTTTATTTATTTCATTTTATTAGATGTTTTAGATAAAATATTGTATTTGATTGGTTGAATTAATTTAAAATAAAATATAATGAATACTTTTGTAAGAAAAAAAAAGTTTTCTTAATATGTGTGATTTTATCTAAAATATTTATTGTTATGGAACAGATAGAGTATTTAACATGTAACATCAGCAATCGGTTTTCTTTTTTAACAATTTTGTTGTTGTTTAAGAAGATTATTTGATTTTTCTTTTAAATTATTTAAATAATTTTTAGATTAAATTTGTAAAAGACGGACATTAATCCCAAAAAGTCGGTCAATGAAGCCAAAAAAGTTGTTCAAAATTGTACTCCTAAAGTATAGGACACTTTAAATATTTTTTCACGAACACTCCAAAAAATGGTGAGCTAATGGAAATAATGAATACGAAACGTCCGACTACTATTAATTAATTTTTTTACTATAAATCTCTAGCAAGGCATGAGAGCCCAATAAAAAAGGCCGACGACGATCCGAGAAGGACGAATCTACATCTCTCGCCGCCAAAAAATAAATAAAATCATACATATATCTCTCATTGATTAGTTTATAATATTAAACATACATCTCTTTGATTAATATTCCTTGATTAAAAAGCTACAAGTGTTAGAGCATTTTCAAAGTGAAGTTCTAAAAAAAAAGTTGTAATGAATAAAAAATATTATTTTTATTATGATTTTATTATTTAATTAAATTTAAAGTTATTAATTAATAGAATTAAAACACGTGGCAAATGAAATTCTTAAAATAAAAGTGAGTTTTTTAAAACTTTTAAATAAGAGTCGAGTTTTTCTCTTTTTTATTTTTTTTTAATTTTTTAATTTTTTAATTATATTAGTTATTAAAATCTGTATAAAAATTCCTTACTGGAGATGGTCTTAATAAGCATATGTTGTAGGATACGACGCTTGGCACACATAGAGAACACGTGTTTTGTTCATCTATTCGTTATTCACGAAACATGTCATGCACATGATACCTACATGACGACGACATACTTAATTACTTGTATTGTATATTTGTATGCAATTTCTTTTGTGATATACCTAAACTAAATTAAATTTAAAGTTGAGGAAAATGAATTTAATAAAAAGAAAGAAATACAAATATATATACACAGAAAAATAAATTAATAGGCCAATATATAAATGAATTCAATCTACCATATATATATAGTGGAACATAACTTTCACTTCGTTATTTCTTTTTCATATCAGTACAAGGATGATTTCAATCTAGCAGATACAAAAGCTAACAGATGGTCCTTTTAGTGATTGCATACTGCATGGTATTTGCATTATTTCGACATATTCATACAAATTCCTTTCTTTTATATATATATACGTCAATATAACGTACGTGATCCACTCTTCTTTTAACTAAAAGGGTGCATGTTGACAAAAAAAGGGGAAAAAGAACCCAAAGGGGTATGGGACATTATAGACTTAAGATATAGTGTTTAATTATAATAGAACAAATCAGAAAATACCTCTATCAGAATTCTTATTTTCCAAGAAGTGCTGGGTTTTTCTTAAAACATAAAAGGGAGTAAATCGGATTTAGTCATAAAAAAAAGGAATATATATGCCTATATATATTTCCAACTATCGTTCCAGATTTTTTTAAGAATCTGGAGTATCGAATATGCACTACAAGAAAATATTATAATTTCTGACTAGGATATTGGTCGAAATTTAATTTGAATAGGAGATTTTCGATTAGTTTCCGACGAAAATCATTTAGTCGGAATGAAATTTGGTCAGAATTTTCCGATTAATTTTCGATCAAAATTTTCCGACTATATATATATATCATTTTTTTTTTAGTTTGATCAGAAATTGGTCGGAAAATTTCTGATCAATTTCCGACCAACTGTAAAAATTTCGTCGAAAATTGTTTGGAAATTTGAAATTTTTTTTCAAAAAATTTAGTTACCAAAATTATATTTAAAACTTTAGAAAAGGAAAACACATTTAAAATATTTAAAAAGTGATATTATGTAGAAACGAAAATAATTTTATAAACATAATAATATTTTAGAAATATTGATGAAATTTTAATTTTTTAGGAAGTTTATGGATATTTTGTTTTGATGAAAAAAAAAATAAGTGATTTGAAGGTTAGAGAGATTTTAGAGAGAAGATAAAAGATTAAAAGTGATTTGGGAAGAAAATTCGCGTGAGTTTTATAAGAACGCATCGGTTGGAAATTCGTTGAAAAATTCTGATTATTTACCGACTATTTTTCCGACCATTTTTCCTACTAATTTTTTAAATAAAAATTTTTAAAAAATTTCTGACCAATTTCTGATTCCAGTTAGTTGAAAATTGGTCGGAAAATGTAGAAATTTTCCGATCAATTTTTGACCAATTTTTTAGTTACTAATTTTTTTTTCTTTTTTAAATAAAAGTAAAATTTTTGATCAATTTCCGACCAAATCTCCGGATTAGTCAGAAATTGGTCCAAAATTTTCCGACTTATTTTCGACCAAATACCAACCAAATATTCTGACCAATTTCCAACTATTTTTCAATGATTTTAAATTTGGTCGGAAAATGGTCGGAAAATTTCTGACCATTCTAATTGGTTGAAAATATTAGAATTGGAATATTTTCTTGTAGTGATGGAATCTAGAATTAATGTTTATTGCTGCTGAATTTCAGTTTGTTTAACAATAAATAATGAAATAGAAGTTCTCGTGTTTTAAAAAAAGAAATGGTTAACGTAACGGTTATTAAATGTGTGAAAAACGGTTATCATATAAACTAGCGTACATATTGAGTTTCCTAATACTTCAACAGTCGAAAGAAAAGAAAAAATTATAGTTAAGGTTTCCTTCTCATGAAACATTCCATGGTTTCACATAATATATCTTCTACATATGTAACTACATCAGTAGCATCAGTACTGTACAACTTAAATGAGTATACTTTTACATAAAACTCCATCTTTTTAGTAGTCTTTTCTTTTACTTTTTACGTTTCGATCGTCGGTACTCGGTAGTTTTTTCATTTGTATATATCATATAAAATGAATAGAATGTTAATTTCACTTTTATTTTATAAGTAGTTGATAAAAATGAACAGAAAATTATGTATTTGGTAACTTTTATTTAATTGGTAAATATCATATTTTATATGCACACATCCGGCCGATGTGAGTACACACATATATCCCACCCATCTACTGCATATATACATGCATGTAGGTGTTAAGACAAAGATATGGAAATTCCAAATATGGATAAAAATCTCTGCCATTAGTGGAAGTTCTGAATACTCAAAACTCAAAAGCTTATGATTTTAAACCTTTTTACAAATATGAAAATCATCAGCAATCACCTTATTAGTCTCCACTCTCTTACTTACAAATAACCAAGTCTTGTTTCTTCTGTTTTCGCTTTCTACACACACAGAGACAATAAACACATAACGACAGTATCTAATGGATTTAGAACATAAGACAAGAGGACTTGGCAAGTCATGTGCCCTTCTCATAGGTAAATGATTTTCTATTTCCTGTTTTTTTTTTTGTTTTTTCGTTTCAAAAGTTTAATCTTCACTGAAAATGTTCTGTGTATATAGTGATTGCGGGAATGGAGAGATATGCATTTAAAGGAGTTGCATCAAACTTAGTGACATACCTAACAGATGTAGTGAAGATGAGTAATTCAAGAGCAGCTAAAACAGTAAACACTTGGGCTGGTTTCACTTCTATGTTGCCTCTCTTATCTGCTCCTTTGGCTGATAATTATTGGGACAGATTCTTTACCATTCTCACTTCTTCTTCTGTCTACTTTGTGGTAAGAATCACACTATATATACATATTTGCGTTAGTATAGATTGAAACACTCATAAAGTGTCGAGTAAGTGGCTAAAACTCTGTTCCACCGTCGAGTTAAGCGGTGAGGCGGTGAGGAATTATATTTTGATAATATATATATAGATATATATCTTTTTTTTTTTTCATGTCACATGTGTAAAAAGAATGGTTTAGACGATCTAAGGAAGTTAATTATGTATTGGGTCATTGTCTGAATTAAGGAAGTGATCAAGTGATGGTATTTACTACGTAGTGTTTGAAAAAACGGTTTATAGACTATCTTGAAAAGTAAAAAAAACAAAAACAAATATTGGGTCAACGTCCGATTAGGTTTTCTTTTACCACTAAGTTTGTTTTCTGTAGTTTTAATAATGGTATTTTGATTATAATGTTGATGTATTGCTCATAATGGGTCTTATGGGAGAAAAAGTTAGCTTAGTGGATATTCGAAATGTTCTTTCATTACATATTTTTGTTGTCTTCATCTAATTATTGCCTCTGTTTGTTTACTTTTAAGGGACTAGTGGGATTAGTATGGACAGCATTTGCTGGGTCACGTTCAGCTACCAAGACCATCTCTACTTATTTTCTCTACTCTTCACTTTGTCTTGTCTCAATCGGCTTAGGGGTCTTAAACCCTTCTCTTCAAGCCTTTGGTGCAGACCAGCTCGACAACGATCTCAGTAAGGATTCCGAGCTTCCCTCGGCTGATCAAAAGGATGCTAAGGCTACCCTTAAGACACAGTTTTTTCAATGGTGGTACTTTGGTGTCTGCGTCGGAAGCCTTACGGGTGTCACAGTCATGGCTTATATTCAAGACACTTTTGGTTGGGTTCTCGGTTTTGCCATTCCTGGAATCGTGTTGTTCCTGTCGATCTTGTTGTTCTTGTCCGGTTGTGGTATCTATGTTTATGCTCCGGGTACCAGTCTGAAGATGAAAACAACTACCACACCTTTTGAGAAGATCCTTAAATTCATCAAAGACAGAGTAGTGAAGCGGAGAAGCAAATACTCACTTGCAGATGAGGAAGATTTGGATGCTATGGAGCTTGAGTAAGTCTAAAAAAAACCGCGATATTTCATGACATTAGTCTGTTTAAGTTTTTCAGCAACTTACTATCACAGGTTCTTGTTTATGTAGGCTACAAGAGAGACCTCTATGTAAATGTGATAGCACTGAGACTGAAGACATCGAGACTGCTTCAACAACCACCACAGAATTGGGAGATGATGAGAGGTCGAAAACGGTTTTCTCTGGACTTGATAATGTTAAGTTAGTGCTTCGCCTTTTGCCCATATGGACGATGCTTCTCATGTTTGCGGTTATCTTCCAGCTACCAGCGACCTTTTTCACCAAACAAGGCATGACTATGAAGCGAAACATCGGGTCCAGCTTCAAAATCCCACCTGCAACCCTGCAAAGCACGATCACATTATCTATCATCCTTCTTATGCCATTATATGATAAGATTTTGATACCTGTTACCAAAAGAATAAAAAAAAATGGTAACGGAATCTCTGTAATGGAGAGAATGGGAGTCGGAATGTTCCTATCCATCATTGCCATTGTTATTGCGGCATTAGTCGAAAGGAAAAGACTAGACATAAGCCAAAAGATGAAGACTTTACCTGATTATGATCCAGAAACAGTCTCGCTGAGCATCTTCTGGCTGCTACCACAATATATTCTCTTGGGAATATCAGATATCTTCACAGTCGTTGGGATGCAAGAGTTTTTCTACAGTGAGGTTCCTGTTAGAATGAGAACAATGGGATTTGCTCTCTACACAAGTGTCTTTGGTGTTGGAAGCTTTGTGAGCGCAGCTCTGATCTCGATAGTAGAGGCTTACTCAAGCTCAACAGGTGCACGCCAAAACTGGTTTGCAGATGATATGTCGAAAGCTCGGCTTGACAAATACTACTGGCTTCTTGCTCTTACGAGTACAGTAAGCTTTGTGGTCTACATAGTTCTATGCAAGTTTTTCAAGAGTAGTAGTGACCAAGATACTGAAGAAGAAAAAGCCCCTAAATGAAAGAAGAAGAGCTTCGATTCCCTGTGATATACTCACTTAAACGAACTGTTTGCCATAAGAGTCCACGAATGATGTAACTGTAGTAGCTTAAGATTCCACGAATGATCTAACTATAGTAGCTCAAGAACTAACTAGTAAAACCGTAAAGAGGAAACACAAATTTTCTCAACAAGAATTATATATAAGAAACATTATATTCTGCTACCAAATGCAAAAGATTCAACAATATTGTTTCGTGTGTTTGATTACATATCATCTTCAATCCTCCCGTCGACCAACAACATTTCTAAAATCGTCAAAAAGAAAAAGTCTGAAACTTTGATTTGTACCATTAACCATTTAACCGTGCGAACTGATTCCGTTTAGACCAGCTTCCTTAGCCACGATGCTCTCTTCTCGAATCTCTTCTTCTTCATCAGAATCGAGAGTGAAATTACTTAAATTCTCCATCTCAGCTCCGAGAGGGCGATACTTTGAGTGATCTTCACGGAGATAACCTTTTTTCTTAGCAACTAAAGAGAACAGTCCAGTAGCTAAAACCACCATTAGAGCCAAATGACAGTTAAACTGAAGAGTTGCTATAGCTTTTGCTCGGTGATAATCACTGTGTCCTTTGCACTTTATCGTAAAATTTCCTCTGCTCTTCTCGTGAAATGAACAGTTATTAGTGATCAAACCGGTAAAAAACGATATACTCATTTGCAGAAACCATGTTCCTTGCAGAATCAGACCGATCCCACGGCCTAATTTTGAAAATCGATGCGTGTTTGCGTCAGATTTCAGCTCAAAAATCGTGGAGAAGACGCAGATCGCAATGGGTACGAGCATGAGATCGTAGTAGCGATTCTCGATTCCAGAAACGTCTTTCTTTTGCAGGTAGAACATCAAGAACTCCTCGATGAAGCCGAAGAGAAGCAATAACGTCGTAATGGAAGACGGAAGAGCAACAAACAGAGCGTTTTTGGAGTTCACCAGATATGTTAAAATGGCGTACAGTAGGAATAAAACTGCCACCGCTAGAATCTGCAACTGGATCATTGATCCGACCCGATCGCGGGATCCGATTGAGCTGAAGAATGAGAAAATCGAGTTCGCAATAAACAGAGACGAAATCAAAGCTACGGAAATGGAAGACGATCCAACATATTTTGGCGGTGAAGGAGTGATCTGAGATATAGGAGAAGATGGATCAGTTCTTGGAGATTGATTCGGATCTAGGTTCGATGAGTCGAGTGACTCCCACGCGCCGATTACAGCAAATCCACCGCCGGCGACAGCGTAACTTAAGATACCCATGCATAAAGTTCCTCCAAACTTCACAATCTTCCGAGATCTCTACGAATCAAGTTCTACTTCTTTCGAGGAAATTTGGAATTTTTCGATAACAGAATCTCAACCGGAATGACTCGACCCGAATAACCCAGATTGGAATAAGTTAGTAGCCCAATAGCTCAATATGGGCCCATTGGGTCTTTACTATATAAATTTCCATTGATAATGATCACGTGACGAATCACGTGGCTCTATGGATATGCATAAACTGTGCTCTGTGCTACAATGGCATAATCTTCGTCCGTGGAGAAATGTTGCTTCCTCAGTACCACCAGCAACCATTCAAACCTCCCAAAACCTTACCCGATCGAATTTTCCCGCCATTGCTAATCCCCAAAACCCTAATTTCACGATGCAATGTCCGTCGAGCGAACTCCGTCGTCGTCCGTAGCTCTACCTCCGATCGGAAGACTCTTCCCCAATTTGCCATCCAGAGAATCGCCGAGAAGCTTCGTAGCCTTGGATTCGTGGAAGAGAATCATGATTCACCAACTAGGAAAATCACGGGAGACGAATCTGGTAAAAATTCTCCAGGAGAGATATTTGTTCCGTTGCCTAACCAGCTTCCGATTCACCGGGTCGGGCACACGATTGATACAAGCTGGAGCACGCCTAGCTACCCGGTTCCGAAGCCCGGGTCGGGTACTGCTATATCCAGGTACCATGAGTTGAAGAGTGTGTGGAAGAAGGAAAAAGAGATAGAGAGGAAGACGGAGGAGAAGGTTCCATCGTTGGCGGAATTGACATTGCCGCCGGTGGAGCTGAGACGGTTGAGATCGGCGGGGATTAGGTTGACTAAGAAGCTGAAGATTGGCAAAGCTGGGATTACGGAAGGGATCGTGAATGGGATTCACGAGAGATGGAGAACAACGGAGGTTGTGAAGATTGCCTGCGAAGATATTTCCAGAATGAACATGAAACGGACTCATGACGTCTTGGAGGTTTGCTTGTAAATGTTAGATTCCTCATTCCTCATTGATTTGACAATTACATTAATAATTTCTCCTGGTTGATTTCACAGACGAAAACTGGAGGCTTGGTCATTTGGAGGTCAGGAAGCAAAATTTTGTTGTATAGAGGGGTAAATTATCAGTACCCTTATTTTGCATCTGATCTGGATTTGGCACATGATTCTTCCGTGGAAACTGCTTCAGGAGCATCACCTATGGAGAAACAGAGTATTGCAGAGCCTTCTGCCTTGAAGGGTACTGATAATATGGTTAAACCGATGTTAAAGAAAGGCGTTGGTTCTCCTGATAAGGTTCGGTTTCGATTACCCGGGGAAGTACAGCTAGTAGAAGAAGCAGACAGTTTGCTGGAAGGATTGGGTCCAAGATTCACTGACTGGTGGGCATATGATCCCCTTCCAGTAGATGGTGATCTTCTTCCAGGCATAGTACCGGGCTACAGGAGGCCATTTCGCCTTCTTCCATTTGGTGTGAGTCCAAAACTAACTGATGATGAAATGACTACTATAAGGAGACTTGGTAGACCACTCCCTTGTCATTTTGCTTTAGGTAAGCTTGTTTTCACCCTATCTTAGTTTAATCTAGAACACGGAAGATTGTTGACTTATTCTGGCTTACATTTTCTGAGACTTGCAGGTAGAAATAGAAATTTACAGGGATTAGCTGTTGCAATTGTCAAGCTTTGGGAGAAATGTGAGCTTGTTAAGGTAGCAGTGAAGAGAGGAGTGCAGAACACTAATAGCGAGATGATGGCCGAAGAGTTAAAGGTTGCTGGTTTACTTTAAATGATCAAAGTATCAAACTGTCTGTGGCTCTGTTTGCCAACAATAGGAAATTATGCCCATAAAACTGAAGACATCTATTGATGAGATGGAAATATATGTCTGTTGCAGTGGTTGACTGGAGGGACCTTGATATCTCGGGATAAAGATTTCATTGTCTTGTACAGAGGAAAGGATTTCCTCCCATTTGCAGTTTCTTCTGCAATAGAAGAGAGGAGAAAGCAAACAATGATCGTGGAGAAATCCAGCGAAACTCAGGCTGCTATAGACGATTCTGAACTAGAAGCTGAGTATAAGAAGGATCATATACAAACCCATCAACTGAGACCAAGACAGCGGAAATCTCCTGAGGCAATCCTTGAAAAAACTAGTATCAAGTTGTCCATGGTATGCCGTAACAGTGTTTTATACTTGAATCCATTGGGGTTTGTGGGACCATTTTTTAGCTCTGAATTGTTAGTTTTCTCTATAGGCATTAGAAAAGAAAGCAAATGCAGAAAAAATTCTGGCGGAGCTGGAGAATAGAGAGATTCCTCAACAGTCTGATATCGACAAGGAGGGTATTACTGATGACGAAAAGTACATGCTACGGAAAATTGGCTTGAAAATGAAGCCTTTCCTTTTACTAGGTAGGTCATTGTTTGCCTCTTTTTCCACTTGAAAGCAGTCTGTTCCTGTCTTTCATGCAAATAAATGTGGTAAACGAGTAACTGTCATGGCATTACCTCTTGACGTATTACATCTAAACATAATCTTGTTGTGTTCTTAAGGTAGACGAGGCGTCTTTGATGGAACAATAGAGAACATGCATCTTCACTGGAAGTATAGGGAACTTGTGAAGATTATTTGTAATGAACATAGCATTGAAGCTGCTCACGAAGTAGCAGAAATCTTGGAAGCAGAAAGTGGTGGCATATTAGTTGCTGTGGAGATGGTGAGTAAGGGCTACGCAATTATTGTGTATCGTGGAAAGAATTATGAGCGGCCTTCATGTCTACGACCTCAAACACTTCTCAGTAAGAGAGAGGCGCTGAAGCGATCTGTGGAGGCACAACGTCGAAAGGTAAGTCACAGCAAATCCTTGACCTGATGAAATGGTTCTGTAAACTCAAAGAAAATATCATATCTGGTAATTTCAAATTGATTTTATGAATTCCCCACTTAAACTTTTAATTGTTTTTCTGCTCAAACTAATGCAGTCATTGAAGCTGCATGTGCTGAAACTTTCCAACAACATTGACGAATTGAACCGTCAGTTGGTAAGTCATATATGTTGCTCAGCTTTTTTTGCTTAAACAATCCTCGAAGGTGGTCTTAACATTTCCAATGCTGGTTGAGGCCAGGTTGAGGACGGTGCAACCAATGAAACGTGGCCAGAAGAGGAATCAAGTATCAAGATGGTAAATTATTGACAGTTTCAGTAAACTCATGCCAGTACTTGATGCTACACCTATGCTTCTGTGATTTTTCTCAATTCTCCATACTGATGTAGGTCGAGGAAGAAACAGAAAATCAGCTTATTGAATCTGAGAATTCAAGTGAAGAAATTGAACTCGGATATACTTCTGGCTCATCAACAGTTCCTTCCTCTGGTGAAGTAGACCCATATACTACAAACAGTCATGAGTATCAAGAAGATGAATCTGGATCTAGTTCTTCTCAGAGACACGAGTGTAACTCTCTCGATTCAACTGCAAATATATCTGTGCTTGCAGAAAGAGGTTCTGCCGAGGCTTCTTCATTTCATGATAGATCGATGGTAATGTCTAAAACTCTTCTCTTTTCTTTTTGGCGCTATGTGTAGCTATATCCAATTAATTACCTCCTTCCTTTTTTTTTTGCGGATCTTAGCCACGAAACAGCTTCCTGAACACTGAGCAAAAGGTACCAACAGGACAAGAATTGAGATCATCAGCTGGAAGTGGCTCACGGAAAAGCGAAAATGATGGGTTGGTCACAGATCTGTCCAATAGAGAAAGGCTCATTCTGCGAAAACAAGCCCTTAAAATGAAGAAGCGCCCACCCTTTGCAGTTGGTGAGTTTTACTACCTTCTATTCTCTTTGCTGCTAAGAGAAGAAGAAGACAAAACCTTCGTAGTTTTTGGGTATACATGGGACCATATGGTTAGTAGTTACTATTATTAAGAATTTCTATAATTCTCCCTTGCAATGATTCCACTTTCAATTTGTAGGACGAAGCAATGTTGTAACCGGTTTAGCAAAAACACTGAAGATGCATTTTCAGAGAAATCCTCTAGCAATCGTAAACGTCAAAGGGAGGGCCAAGGGAACATCTGTGCAAGAAGTCATCTCAAAGCTCAAGGTCAATTCATATCTTAACACCAACCATTAATTAGTTAATCCTTTTGGGCTTCTTTTAACAAGTGATTTTAAATGATTCTGCAGGAAGAAACAGGAGCCCTTCTGGTATCACAGGAGCCAAGTAAAGTCATACTTTACCGCGGTTGGGGCGCAGAAGAAGAAATGAAAAGCTTCTACCCAAATAGCAATGTCAAAAACTCCATAAATCTAACCTCTTCAAAAGGCTTTGTTGAGAAACCTCCTCATGTGTCTCCTGCACTCATTGCAGCCATAAGACTTGAATGTGGACTGCAGTAACGTTTTTTATTATTAGATGTAAAATATGTAACATAAGCTAAATTATTGCATATGAAGTCATAGTTAATAAAAAAAAATTATTTGGAAAAATACCCTAAACAATTGTTGATTTTTGAAAATATCTACCTTTTTTTTTTTAGAGAAATACGCTATTTCAAGAATAATGTATTAAATTTCTACACTAAAACTTGTTACTAAATTAAATATCTAGATTATTTTTCAAGATTAAAAATTAATTTGTTTGTGGTAATAAGTGATAATGGTACACTTTGCAACATTATAGTCACGGTCGTATGAGCTGTGGGGATTTTTCAAAATCAAATACGAGCTGGAGTCAATGGAAGAACTATATTTGTTTTTGGAGAACTGCGAGATGGTGACCGTAACAGTAAGATTATAGGGGAACATATATTTATCTTTCCATTGACTTTAGCTCGTATTTGTTTTCGGAAAATCCAAGGTATACATGTTTTATTTTAAACTAAAATTTAGTACAATTGATAATTATCCTAAACAGAGAGATATAACCAATATCCTGAATTTTTGTATTAAAGGTAAAATTTAGTTATCTTTATAATATTTTACCAAAATTATAAGGAAAATATGTGTACATTAAAAAAGAAATAATGAAAATCATATATAATGACCAAAATTCCGTTTGGTATACAATATTAAATATCCACTCGCACTACACGCGAGTTAAAACCACGCGGCTGAATTCTGTGTGCTCTTCTAAATTATGCTGTTTTTATTAAATTTAAATAATTAAGCGCGTCAGGGCTTTTAACTTTCTGATATCAATTAGCGACGTAGGCTAAAATACCAAGATGGACCTCGAAGGCTCGAATAACCAAATAGGTAAATGAAGACAAAAACTCGTAATGGGTCCAACAGTTATAAACAAAACTTCATATGGTCAAGGAAAAAAGAAACAAGAAAAAATAGTGCTACGAATTTAATTTCCTGAAGGAATAGCTCTAACTAAGATTTAATTTGCTAAAAGAGTGTTTCAGAGCGTTTTGAGAGAAGGGGAGGTTGAGAGTGGCTTGACTCGGATGCTTGTGGTGTAGAGGTTTGTGAGTGCAAAGAGTAAAAGCACAAACACCACTTGCGCACTCACTATCCCAAAATGGCTTATACTATTCCCAATTTCCATCCAGCTTCCTGTGTTTTTCACCTGATATATTCATTTTTAGTAAATAAGTAAATATCGGTTACTGCACCACAGAATGTAGCTTCATGCTATGAATGTTGTTTACTTACCAGGAAGAAGAAATGGATGGTCATTATGTCTGAAAATAAGATCACAAGGAAGTAACATCCCAGTCTTGGCAATCTCACTAATTTCGTTATTGCACTGAACGCACATCTGCAATTTACAGCAATTTCCAAAGGTTTAAAGACTTGTTTATTACTAATAATCATTACTGGGTTTTATACTCACATGACAAGCATGAACGGTATGAAGAGCTTGAATATAAGAAGAGCTGCCATCAGAAAGGGCTGCATATATGCAAACAGTTCACATCAGATTTTATGGAATCACAGCTTATAAGAAAGAAAAAAAACAATGTTGATATATTTTTTTAAAATGCTTAGATGTAGCAGATACTTACACTGAAGATTGTGATAAACCGGTATACAGATGATATCTCAAAACTTGCTATACTTGCAAAATTCCCAGTTCCGAAGAATGCGACATTGAACAAAACCAACTACAAAACATAAAACCAAATACTAAATCATGTAACTCAGAGCTCATAATCACGCTCTCATCATAATAGGACCAAGGAAAGCGACTTACAAAAATCAAAGGAATCCGCACATCAGATAGCTGCAAGTATCTCTCATCGCTTCCAATAGTGACGTGTTCCTCTGTGTTTTGTTCTGACAGAGATGAATCTTTCACTTTGCTAGAATGATGAGAAGCGTTCTCGAACAATATCCATGCCATAAGTACGACAGCAAGAGCACTGTAAAAGACAGCTTCATATCTGCAAACAAATGGTGAAAACATGAGAAAAGAGAATCATCCATATAACCATATTTAACTCTTGTAAAGAGACATACCCAATAGACAGAAGAAGAAATGGAGGCGCAAAACCAAGAAATATTGAACTTAATCGTGAAAGGATGCCATTTCCTGAAAACAAGGGAAGAACCATGGAAGAACCTGCAAAGATAGAAGACGGTTAAGTACGACAGCTGAACCACATTATACAAATGGAACAGAGGTCTGAGGACATACCGGCAACTAACCAGTTTATGAACTGGTGTGACGAATGTAGTTCTTGATTCTGCGTTCGGTGCTTTGTGGATAGAAACACCATCACCGACGAAACTCCAACCAAAAGAATCTGTTTCCCATTCGCACCCATAAAAAGGTTATTTCTTAGACGTAGAACCACAATATTAAGTCATAAATGTAGAAAGGGTTTATACCTGTATGCAATACAGCATGGACCACATCGGCTCTCTGCTTTCATGAAAAGTGATAGTCTGCCAAAATTTGTTCCCTTCTGCATGTGTGTCTAGCCACTTTGCAGCAAAGCTTATTACTATAATAATAGCTCCACTTATAACTCTGCAATGAAGGAGATGATACCAGCATGAAATAGTGACCATTTCACAACTAGAAACTGATACTAGAGAGAAAAATGCTTAGATGAGTTGCACCTCAAAAGTTACCATATCTGCTAAGTATAAATTATGTTTTCTCAAAGCATACAAATCATAGTGAAAACAATCAGAGGAAAATCCAACCAAGGATAAGAAAAGAGACTTACACTAAATTATTATCATCAGGAATTTCAGCTGGCATCAGAGTGAAGACAGACAGGAACCAACAAGAAATACAAACAAATACTGGTATCCCAGATCTCCAAGGAATTGAAAAGTGCAGCAAAACTGAAGCCACAACACCTGCTATCAAGAAAAACCAAGTGTAAAGCTTTCTCTCAGTGAAGCTATGAACCTGCAGGAGGTTGAAAGAACAAATGATCAGGGAAAAAGCTTCCACTTCAGGAAAAAAAAATGAGACCATCCAATTACACATACCAATAATTCCACTATGATAACTGACACAGCTGCAGCAAATAGAAGTTTTATGAAGTAGTCAGCCCTCCTCTCCCTCAAATACCTCCACAATCCTCTTATTAATCGATATTCACTGAAGATTTGGGTCCATAGAAAAACTGTCATTCCAATATAAGCATGGTAAAGAGGAGGAGAGTGCTCCACCAAATTTAATACTGAGAGAATTGCCATCAGCAGACCGCCTGATAAATATACCTGCGTTAAAATGATAAAAAATATATGAGACTGGCAGATATTTTACATGATAAGTGTAGATGTTAAATATGACAAAGAAATTCTGCTTAACCAAGAACAGCTAAAAAAGAAGGATAAACTTGTAAAAGTGAAGATTAAATTACTTTTCCAGAGTTTTTTTTCTGAACAGATAAATGCTCTTTTCTGGAAAAATCTCCTGACAGTGAACTATAACATTGCAGGACATGCAGGGCAAGTACAATCATCCATCCAGAGTATCCAAGGGTAATTACAGTCATTAGCATTAGCCAGTCATACGTTTGGAAATAATGAAGTCCCTCTAGTGACAAGTTTCTGAGATCCACTGCCAATTTCATTGCAGCTTCATAACTTTTTGCGGATATTAACTCATCAATCTGACTCAGCGATGAGGAATGGTGGACCAACGGCTTGAATGGCTTGAAAAACAAGGAACTTGACCTTTTTATATCTGATTTTGTCAAGGAGAACATACCCAATACAAGGAGGGCAGAAAATTAGCAATGCTAAGAAACAAAACCAAAACACATATTTGAACTAGGAATATGAACACAGAGTTGTTTGTATCAGTATAAGACTACCGCACTGTAGCATGAACAATGTCAAAAGCTTGAAAGCAGAGAACGACATCAGAATAACAAGTGATGCTACAGTACAAAATTCTAGTTTTCAGCGCAGAAGTTAAGCTAGCACAAGAGCGTGAGCGAAAGGATACATGATTTACGAAGAAGCTGATTAAGGATTTGTTTGGTATTGGCTAGTACAGCTTCAACTTCTTCTGCCTGAAAGTAATAAAACGATAAAGATCCATTAGTCTCTATCTCCCAGTCATGTACATACTAATTTCAACTACTTCTATTCCTATTCCTATTTTAAAACTAGTTCCCCCACTGAGTTTCTTCGACCTCTCACGGGTCTTCAGAAATAAATGTAGTATTAACAAATACCTAATCTCTTTAGAAGACACAAGTGGAGAGTTCATTTC
This sequence comes from Cardamine flexuosa, assembly GCA_963555745.1. Lineage (NCBI taxonomy): Eukaryota > Viridiplantae > Streptophyta > Magnoliopsida > Brassicales > Brassicaceae > Cardamine > Cardamine flexuosa. Next base: position 221,317 of record OY743219.1, on the reverse strand, counting down.
AAGTATAAGAACATACCTCATTCAACTTCATATAACCAAGTGGTAGGTTTCCAACCGAGTTCACTGGGCATGGCAAACCCAAGAGCGTTGACTACAGATAGTAACAAAAAGTGAGACCAAAGAACTCGAATAACAGATCCACATTAAAGTTCTTTGGCTGAGAGGATAAAAATGAGGGTAAACTCCAACCATTAACGGTGCTATGTCAGCTTGGTTGACGTCTACCCTCTCAACACGATTAAGGCCCCAGTCGTAAGGTGTCGGCATATCATGTGCGTGCTTATCAACAAATGTAGTAACAGAATCAGAGTGACTATTTCCGGATGATGGTTTGGGATACTTAATCCCAGCTCCCCAAGCAACTAATGGAGTATCAGTGTTTGAAGGATGCCCATCTCCATGACTTCCTACAAGTAAAAGCATGTTCATATAGCATCATTACCAACATAATCTCAAAACTACAAAGAGAAAATTAGATGGAAGGTGCAGATGAAACCTAACCAGATAGCTAAGAGCAGATTAAGGGTCATTCCATATATGACACGAAGTTTGAGTAGCAAATGCAACTGTAGCTGAATTAAAAATATAAACCCCAAAACATGTCATCCTCTAATCAAACCGGCTTCCAAACTGTAGTAGACTAACCACCTAATATGCCCTAAAGTGTTGTTTAATGCGAAGGTTTATAACAAAAGGAATGACAGAGGAAAACACAGACCTTTGTCGCTCATCCCATGATCAGCAGTAAAGATATAAGAAGTGCGATTGTCTCTGTAGTAATCCTCCAAGAGATGGTAGACCTTTTCAGCTATCTTATCAACAACTTTGACATTGTTGAGATAGATTGATGAGTAAGGGCGATGTGCATGACCATTGGAATCACAACCAAGAAGGTGAAGAAATACAACAAGTTTGTCCTGGTGGAGAAGCTCTTTCAACTTTGGATCTTCGTGAGACCTGTTCAGAAGGCTCTCAAATTGGTCGAAAGACCACTCATCCAAAAAGGAAGCATCTACACAAAGAATGAAACCTCACTTCATTCTACCAAATACTGATAGATAGTTGATATGGCATATAAAGCTAAACGAACCTGTTGCAAAATCTTCATACTCGTGTGGATAAGAATTCCAAGTGCTGTGAGGTAAAGCACTACAGAATATAGGAATAATATCTGGGCTCCCAAAAGCAAACGTATGCCGACTCCGGTTAAAAACAGAATCAAATTCAACAGGATTAGCTTTCCATCCTGCAAACACACAGTTATCAATTGAAAAATATTCACAGATGACAAAGCTTGTTAAGCAACTACAAGTAAAATAGATATACTGAAGAAGAAGAAGAGAACCTTTAGTGACAGCACTAGGATCTTCATAGAATCCAGCAATAATAGCAACATGTCCAGGTCTAGATTCAGTAGGAGGACGAGCATGAGACACACCCCAACGTCCCTGATTCTTTATAACATTCCTTAAGAATGGTGCTCTGTATTTGCCGTCCACGTCCGGCTCAAAGAATTTGTCAGCACGTAAACCATCCGCTGATTTGAAAAAAAGAGAAATGTCTCTCAATCATAAGCAGAATCAAATACGAGTTGAGGAAATAGAAAAAAACAGCTTCATACATACAGATGAGAAGAACGAGTCGTTTCGCCGGCGGCTCAGAGAATCTCGGATGCACGAGATCCATCCCGTGGACTATCGGCGTTTTGAAGTAAATGTCGAATATACTTAACATGTAAACGGCGTGAAGAGTCACTCCGAGAACCACAAGCCATGTTTCTCGTCTCTTTAGCCATCTTCGTCTACTCGCTACCACGACGGATGTTGCTCGGTTCTGATCCGAACCTCCTCCTACTCCCAAGATCCCGTCGCTCCTCATTGATCTTCCCAATACTTTTCTCCTGCAACTTTTTTCTCTTAAATCTCAGTCTTACTTCACTTTTGATATTTGTTTCATTGTTCGTTGTTAAGAGGCTGTAACTAAAGCCCAATCCCGGGAAAAAAACACATTCAAAAACTTTTGAGAGAGGCCCAAACCAACTGAATTTATTTATTGCTTTAAGAGTTGAAAAGAAGATAAATAATCCATTGAGTTCCTCTGTTCTCTCAAATTATTACAAGCTTCCAAAGATATGATGAATAATAATACAACAAAGAGTAGAGAGAGATATTACAAAAAGCCGAGAATGATTAAATAGCAACAGTATATGAGATGAGTCTCTGAAACAACACAAGAGATAAAGAGAGCAGATGATACTCAAAAATCAGATGTCAGTTCTTGACAGTGGTGACGTGTTTCAGAAGCATTTCGACAACATCTTTGGAAATCCTGGATGCTTCGTTCTTCAACTGTTCGATTTTGGCATCAGTCTCTTGCTCCAGCCTCTTCACATTCGCACCAGAGTCTCCACTCGTCTGTTTTCATCAATACCATTATTAGAAACAGAACACTACTACTTTATAGATCAAATTATTACCTCCTCAAGTTTCCTCTGGAAGTCTTGCTCTGTTTTAGCTTTGTATTCGGCAATCTCTTTCTCAGCCTCTTCCTTGGCTTGCTTCAGTCTTGCCATTTTTGCTGCAACTCAGTAAAAAGATAACAAATCAGTTTCAAAACATAAAATCACAGCTCTATGCATCATGCTTCAGCTTAACCACAAATATGCAGGCACCAAAGATTTCACTATTAAGTAAGATATTTGTGGATATCCAAAAGTCCATGTTAGGCAAATCTTCAAATCTAAAGTTGACAAGTACAAGTGAACAACAAGCAACACTTTCTGTGTTCTAGAGTTTCAGACTGTAAAGTATATATAGCAGAATTAACAAGGAAAACACATAAAAATTACCGCTCCTAGCAGCATTAACAATGTGTTGAGCTTCTTGCTCAGCAGCAAGCAACTGCTGGATCCCACCTTGACCTCTGCCGGATTCCATTTTTTATCCCTACAAATATCTGTTAAATGTTAAGTAATCAATTTGCAGAAACCTAAACATGATCTATCTGATCACTAATTCAATTATGAGAAACAGTGACTTGTAACTAATCACAGTACTCTCTTGGGTAAATTTTGTTGGATTTTGAGACACAATACAGACTTCGAGAAACATAATTACTCAATTCATTTAGATCAGATCTGTTAAATCAAAACAAGTGGAAAAATCTATTTGGAGTCAGAAACAAAGAATCAAATAGACATAATGAGGATCGAAGATCATCATCCCGTGTATATAATAATCTAATCGATCTTAACCAAAAATCAAACTCTTAACAACATCCTACAATCCTAAGATTTTGATTTCCCTTAATCCTATCGGAATTTCCGGAAGTTGACAAAAAAAAATACGACAATACACTTTGACTTGCGTTTGAAAATCCGATCTCGATGAGAGAAACGCTTACCTTGTTCCGAAGAAGAGAGAGGAGAGAAGAGATCAGGGAAAACAAAGGATGTAATAACACGTCGATCGTAATCTACTCTTACTTGTATGACTAACAAGAGTAGTTGGCCCACGTTTATTCGATATTAAAACCCATGTTTTTAATGGATCATATAGATTGAGCCCACGTATAAAAAAGCCCATATTAACGGTAAGACACGCGGCGATAAACAACGACTTGCAATTTTGCAAAACATTTAAAAATATTTATAAAAAGCGTTTAATATTAATTTAATGAGGTATTATTACGCTCGCTCTCTCTCTCAATCTCTTCTTCCTCGCTCATTCCTTTGGCTAACAACATCAAAACAAATATTCCTGACAGTGGTAATACCAACAAACCCTAAGCATCAACGTTTTTTGATGCTACTGTGATTTTATCTCATCCATGGAGATGGAGAATCGCTCCGGCTTCTCCTACATGGGCCGCAAATTCAGCGATTTAAGTCTCAACGATGACTCCTCTGCTTTCAGCGATTGTAACAGCGACAGATCCGGCGAATTTCCCACTGCTTCCTCCGAGAGCCGACGCCTCCTTCTCTCCTGTTCCTCTGAGAATTCCGATGATCTGATCAATCATCTCGTCGCGCATCTTGACTCCTCTTATTCGATCGAGGAGCAGAAGCAAGCTGCCATGGAGATCAGGCTCTTAGCCAAGAACAAATCTGAGAATCGGATCAAAATCGCTAAAGCCGGTGCGATTAAGCCTCTGATTTCTCTGATCTCGTCTTCGGATCTTCAGCTTCAGGAGTACGGAGTCACTGCGGTTCTCAATCTCTCCCTCTGCGACGAGAACAAAGACCTGATTGCTTCTTCCGGTGCGATTAAGCCGCTCGTAAGGGCGTTGAAAATGGGAACACCAACGGCTAAAGAGAACGCCGCGTGTGCTCTGCTCCGGCTATCGCAGCTCGAAGAGAACAAAGTCGCCATCGGAAGATCCGGAGCGATCCCTCTGCTTGTGAATCTTCTAGAAAACGGCGGATTCAGAGCGAAGAAAGACGCATCGACGGCTCTCTACTCTTTGTGCTCAGCTAAAGAGAACAAAATCAGAGCAGTACAATCTGGAATCATGAAGCCGCTTGTGGAATTGATGGCGGATTTCGGATCAAACATGGTGGATAAATCGGCGTTTGTGATGAGTCTGCTAATGTCGGTGCCGGAATCAAAACCGGCGATAGTTGAGGAAGGAGGAATTCCGGTGCTGGTGGAGATCGTTGAGGCGGGAACACAGAGACAGAAAGAGATGGCTGTGTCGATATTGCTGCAGATTTGTGAAGAGAGTGTTGTGTATAGAACAATGGTGGCTCGAGAAGGAGCGATACCTCCGCTTGTGGCTCTTTCGCAGGCAGGAACAAGTCGAGCTAAGCAAAAGGCTGAGGCATTGATTCAGCTTCTAAGGCAACCAAGATCCATTAGTAATGGTGGCGCAAGATCCTCCCAACTCTAATGTGAGCGTAGACATTTTCTTTTCTTTTTACTGTTAATGCGAACATACAAACAAGAAAAGGGTATAAAAAAAGAAAAAACTGTAAATAGTTTGTGACATGTAGAAAATTAGTGGGTTTGTAATTTTTATATTGAGTTTGGTTTTTTTGTGTGATCCATTTGATAAATTTCGGTTTGGTTTTCACTTTTCATATGATTGATTACTAATTTACCCATCCATGTGTTGGTAAATTCTATAGATAGGGGCTTTAAATAAACAACATAGAGGAAACATTCATATTTGGAAATAATTGAATCTAAAATGCAAGTTGAAAAAGATGAAAGAGAAAAAGAGAGAAACGTAGACTGAAGTTTAAACAGAGTGGAGACAGAGGAAAAGAGAGGTCAGAACATGTTTCAGCATGTTTACAATCTTCATGTCAACACATGGACAAGATCCCATAAACAAGAAAACATGAATAAATATAGATGGAGCTACTTAGTTATATCTTCAAGCCGCCTGGAATCACTAGCGTCTTACCCTCTGGATACGCATTGACAAAAAAACAAAGAAAAAAGATCAAGATCCAGTTGCAAAAACAAATATTATAATCCATTTTTACAAACATGTTAAACTATCTCACCTGCCAGACCAATCGCCAAGTTAGCTTGATTATCAGCATCAGAATTCCATTCCTGAAATCCAAAAACATGATTGAAAATTGAATTGATCATAATCAGCAGCTAAACCAAAAGGGCTTTACCCTCTCAATGTGTTGAATATGGAAGGATTTGAACTTGCTCTTGAGCTCCTTTGCCAGTTTGCAAAGCTCAGCCATTTTCGGGTGTTTGGTTTTCCATGCATCTTGAACCTGTTCCATTGATAAAATCCAAGTCATCAAAACAACCACATGAATGATCCAAACAAAAACAAAAAGAGGATAGGGTGAATTCAATCTGGACCTGCATACAGACAAGCATCGAGTCTCCTTGGACGTGCACGTTTCTAAACCCTTTATCGAGAGCAGACTTCAAACCAAGAATGAGAGCTCTGTACTCTGCAACATTGTTTGTGGCAATGCCTACACCTTCTCGTAAATAGAAGAGGACACTTTTATCAGAAGCACGGAGAATAGCTCCTGCACCAGCTTTTCCTGGGTTTCCTTTAGATGCACCATCAAACTCAATGGTACATGTATCCTGACAGCGAATGATAAGTCTACAAATTAAAAATATGCCCCAAAAAAAAAAAACAAGTGAATGACTGAGAAATGTTGTTGGTGGGTGTTATTACATTTTGAGGTATAGGTGTCCGAGTAAGGAAACTGGAAGGAACAGTAACCCGAGGAAGCACCTCATTTTCAATCTTAGGATGCTTTTGTGGAGAAAATGAACCCGATTCACCACTTCCCTGAAATATGAGAGGGATCAAGAAATAGCGAAAGATACACATGAGTAGTAAATACATATTATTCACACTTGCAATGAGTTATTACCATCTCTGGCAGTCTCTTAGACCCTCCTTGGGAAGAAGATGGTTGCTGAAATCAAAAGTCAGAAGAGAATTTTGAAGAATAACAATAATCTCAAATGGAATACAGAAGAAGAAGGTGTAAGTAACCTGAAGAGGACAAGGAATGAGTTTACCAAAAGCATCATCTTTTACAAAACTAGCATTGACAGAAAAGAGAGCGTTTTTAATTCCAAAGGAAGATAAAAAGTCCTCAGCTCCTTTAGGCCAACCATATCCTTTGTACACACTCATTGCAGGATGCGATACCTGCAAAATTCAATAACTCTAAGTCCTAAAGTTCAAGATTGATTAGTTTCTAACAGTTAATGTCAAAGAAAAAGTGAGAAATTACAGATGATCCAGCTTGTTCTTGGCATTCGCTTAAGCTTCGATACACACCGATGATATCTCCCTTACGAACAATGTAAAACGCATCTTTTTCATCCTCCATTGCGGAACCTTTTTACCAATCCTAAACCCTAAAATCCCAAATCTCCAGTAACCAACAAACCCCTCCGCTCCGAGTAAGCGAAATTAGCAAAATATATTCAGCAGAATCCGAACAGCCAACGCGCATTCATCCTCGTAAGTCGTAAGAATGACAAATGGATGGGCTTCCAAGGGAAGAAGCCCATTGGGCTTATATTATATTAGGGTATTTTATTTGTCAAACTCAAACTAAATATTTGTTATATTTCCTTTCTCTCCATGTGCTGTAATGTGTAGAAAATTTCAGTTTTTAATAATGGGACAAATACTTAAAATAGTAAGATAATTATACCATAACATTTTGTTTTATAACAAACAAAAAAAACAGTATAACAAACGACTTATTGAACATGTGACATATGCATATCTATGCATATTTATTTAAATAGTTTACAATTGACACACACAACTCACAGCCAGCAATGCATTAAAAAATGATCTAAGATGGAATTCGGAGGTAGAGAGGGATTGGGTTTTTGGTAACTGGTGGTGAATCCCATACTGCAAATGCACTTTCAGAGTTCATCCATTTTTCACTCATTTCTGGATAATGACGATCAAACACATCCTTGAGACTCTCTGTACTATTCACCCATTTAAGTCCCTTCTTTGTATAAATAGTTTCATTGAAATCGCTTGTAAAAAATCTATCCGCTTCTAATCTCCTGAAATTTTAAAATTAGTATTAGACTATAAGCTTTTTATACATTAATATATTTTCTACAAATTTTAGTTTAACAATAAAAATCTTTGTTCTTTTTAGTTCTAACAAGTATAAATAAATCAATAAGAAGCAAATATATATAGAGTACCTTGTGGCCATGATGAGGAAAATGTAAAAAGCAGTTTCACTAATAGCGAAACCTTTGATCTTCTTCTCTGCCATAAGTCCCACCAGAAGATCAAGCTCCTCCACATCACCATCGTACACGTCATCAAGTATTTCAATTGCTTCCTTATCGTCCGTTAGATCTTCCCACTTAGTTATGGGAATCATAAATAAACCTCGCCTGAAATCGTTGTACCGTGCGACGTTCCTCTCCCTGTCCCTATAGACTAAAATGACGAAACCAATTTACGTGATAAATCCAATCATATATCACAATGGGAAATATAAAATGAACGGCTGAGATCAGATAAGAGATAAGACTTACTCTCTAAAGCAGCTAAGTCAACGTGATCCGAACGATCGTGACCGTTGGGGTCTTGAGGTACTAGATCCCTAAACCACGCTGGATAATTCATCAGTTCAAGGGCCCCACATGCTTGATGACCCATTGAGACAATTACCTCACTGAATCCGATTTCAGACATGGTTTGTTCTCCCTTACGACCAATCAAATTTCCCATAGATATCCTTTAAAAACAGGAAAGAAAAAAAAACTTCAACCTCAAAGAATTTTTTATTTGGAGATTTCAAAATAGGGAAAAAAAGAGAGTTATACTTTTCAACCAAAGGTAGTGATTTATTAGTTCCGGGTGCAACAGAAATGTCACGCAAGAGGAGATGATCAGGTAAAAGAGAGTGCATTCGATAGACACTTGTGAATTCTTCGGTTAGAGAATAAGGAACTCCATGATTTTGAGGTTTTTTCATACCAACAACACCTCCCAAGATTGAACTGCCTACATGTCCGAAAGAATCTTTAAACTTCTTTCCTAGTAGTCCATACCTTATGAACACAATATTTAAAAGTGTTAGATTGCAATTACAACTATATGTAACGTTGATATAAAAATTGTGTTATTCACCAATTTGCTCGCATGCCAGCATGTAAAGTGTCGGTTTTGAGAAGCTCGACGGTCCAATCTATGGTGTGAATCTTGGCTATCACCGCTGAGGTCACTAGCCTCCCGTACCGGTATAAATCTTCGTCTTCCAAATCCTTATCCTCCTTCTATATTTTATTTATATAAAAAAATTAATGTTTTCAATCTCTAGTCTTATGAAGAAATGTATAACAGAAAAAATGTTTTCAAATTTCTTGATTTACGAAAAAAAAAAGAGAAGAAGATAAGAGACATGGTATTCAACCTTGAGGGCATCGCATACGGCGTTGTGCTCTTTGATGAAGAGAGCTTGCAAGGCGGAGACGCCGACCCAGCTGTTACGTACGTCGCCGGAAATGGCTAAACCGTCTTCATCGTGGAGGAGGAGACCCGTCTCCTCTGATATCTTTAGTTTTCCATCTTTGTAAGTTCTCACTCTATCCAATGTTTTCGAGTTGCTTCCATATATGACGCTCGAATCCCTAATTTTAATGTTCCGCATTTGTAAAATTAATTATTTATAGTCACGTATGGTTTATTGGTTTCTATGCATCCAATAAACAAAACCATTTAAAATGTCCGGTCCAGGCTATATAGCCAAACATGTACAGAATAGATTATTTACCACCAAGGTGTACGGGTATTTAGCGAACCGGTCTTGATCTGGAAGAAACCGGTAGGAACTTCCTTTGTTTTGAAGAACCTAAAAGAGCTCAAGGGACATTCTTTCGCTACTTGTCTTGGAGCCACGAGCTCGATCTAAGTCATCAATATATAACAAACGGATTTAACATATTATCAGAGTAAATGGATGAAATCTAAAATCCATTGCTTAACGAACCTGGTTAGTATCTTCAAGATGATCAACCCAATCATGGATCATGAATTGAATCCAAGAAGCTGCAATCATGTTGAATTGTTTTCCTGTGTCGATCAACTTTCTTCTTGTTAGTAGTTTTGTCGCCACCACCATCGGGTCTGGCTTCAATAACTTCATCAAATCCCCCAAAACAAAAATTAAAGCCGTGTCAACCTAACTAATTAGTACATTTTATATACTCCTATAAACTATATTTTTTTTTCTAAATTAATTACTATATCGAAAAATAAAATAAAATATATTAATACTTTATACCTTGGTTTTCTGGTCGACGGGAAGACAATTTCTTCCGATGAAGCTATTTGGGCTGCCGACGCCTTCGTTAAATGGATCAGTAAATTTGCCATCAGCAGTCCGGTAAGGGTAATCGGCAGGATTAAACCGGGGACCAACCGGAGTTTGACCAACATTGATAAGATTGTATTCTTGGTGAAGATGTCTACGTACTCCAAGGTATGCCAAACCCAAGAAAACCGGAAGCTTATGCCATGGAACCATCTTATCTACTGCATGCACAATCTGCACCATAAATTGGTCATAACTATTTTTCCAATATGTCGATAAACATTATAGATAGCCATTAAAACTTAATTCATGCATCAGCTTTGTTTACCAATAACACAGAAATCATCAAAATATGTCATGACATAGATAAAAACGTGAATTGGGGAAAAAAACGCGAATAATTTCATTTGGAATATTAAGATTTAAACACACGAAAAAACGTTAATCTCCTCAAAAACAAAAATTAATTAATTAAAATTATATTTATCCGTATTGGTCTTTTAACATTTAAGAAAAAGGAAATAAACTTTTGTTTTGTTGCATTTCTTTTCCTCTGAAATTGAATGAAATGAAGTTGTCATCGACGTGTTTCTACATGCATAAACAAATATGGTAAAGTTAAATTACTTACAACAAGTAGAAAACGATCCAAAAGGGACATTCTTGAGTAAATCTCATGGAAGTCTTTGTGGATGAATTTGAGCAAAAGAGAAGAGATTAGAGAAGTAATTACTTTCATCCTCTTAAAATTTCCGGGGTTATTATAGATATATGTATATTGTATTATGTAAAACGTAACAAGATAATTGGATACAATTGCGAGGGTTGTGAGAAAAGCTAAGTGTTGATCGGTTCTCTATATATAAGCAAACAAAACATGGATCGAACAGAGAAGAGACTTTTTGCTTACAGTGATTCCCAGTTACCACCTACCCAATCAACTTGAGCGTTTCAAAAATAACAAGAGTATGTAATTTATCATTATTTTCATGTCATTGTCATTATTAAACATTAAAACGTGACACATTAACTTCGTATCATTATGTTTGTATTTTTTTGGGGGGGTTAAGATGGTATCATTATGATTTTTATATATCACTGCGTAATTTTTTATCATTATAAGTTCTTCAGTTTACAAGGCCATGTACATATTAAAATTTTAGATTTGAGACATCTTCTTTGATTTTTCAATTTGGAAAAGTACAAATCAAATTAAAAGTTTTGTTAGTATAGTTCTTAATATTTTCAAAATGGAACATACACCAACTGTATAAAGAATTTATTAAAATTGTTGGAGTTCTTTCGTAAGAATGTTTTGTGCCATTTTTCAAATAAAACATGGTCTTTTTATTTTTTTAAAACATACAACTTATTATTATTAATGAGTCGGTTCATCTGATTTAATATAGCCAAACACAATGAAAGCATAAAAGGTTAAATTCCATTCAAAATAAGTAGCATAGAGGTGGAAGCAGCCGTTCCGTACTAGGATTCCTTTTTTTTTTTTCTTTTTAATTATTATTTCGTAGAGAAGACAGATTGCTTGACTGAGTCTATAATTCTTTGCCAAAACAAAAAGAAAGAAGAACGAGTCTATAATTTATTTATTTTTGGGTTAAAAATGAGTCCTATATAATTTGCAAGTTTAATTACATTGGAAGAGTCTGCACGTATATCAGAAAACGTACGAATCTTTGATACACATCCCACCAGGCCAGCTTGTTGGTTTTTTTTCTTGTTTGGCGTCAACCACCATGTTGGATTTTATATAATTATAGATGGACTAACAAAATGTCTTGAATTGAATAAAACAATACGTACCATTTCTGTTAATATCCATGTCTGTTACCCTAAATTAATATAAAATTTGTAGTAATAGAAAATAATTATAGAAATTTTAATTTATTTGCTAAAAGAATTTTAGCATGGTTATTTATATATCTTTCGATTGAATTTATCGGAAAAAGGTTATCTTGGTATTCCGTGATAAGATTAGCATTTGGTTGAGGCTAGTTTGTTCAGTTGTTTGTAACAAAAAAAAAAAAAAAAAAGTTTTCCGTTTGTTTAATTTGCACGACTTATCCAAGTTGAGAATTCTACATAAATTAGAAGTTTGTAGTTTAGTTAGTATTTTCATAAATCGTATAACCAATATGGAGTAGTTTCTTCAAATACTTATTTTTTCCTTCAAACATGTTGACAATGTTTGGCGCCGTCTAGAGAAACTTCAAAATTGCATGAAGAATTTTTAACCAAAATAAATTAATACGAAAGGCTAAGTTAAACTATACCAAATAGATGAAAACATGTATGTATACACTATAATACAGCCTTAGGATTAATTTAGTAACTGTGGAAAGATAGATATATAACAAAACCTTGTTTTTGTTTCCCAATAATTAACATATTTACGTCAATGATAAACAAAAGTTCCAACTTCCAACTGCTTGACGATCTCTCTATTCCCGTCAACTTTATGTCAACGAAACCTTTTAATGACAATCTCATACCATTTTGGCATTTTCATTCATTTTTCGTGTGTATGTTTTATGAGACTAAAGTTACAAACAAGGAATAAGTTAGAAGCAGAAGCTTCATGTCACGATGGTAAGAAGATACAGAATAGTATTACGTAAAGGTTTAATAAAAAAAGAATCCGAGAAACCTTTATTTGAAATGGATTTACACTTGGTCAAAAGTCAAATTAAACACCCTCATTTTAGGGAACGGACTCAAACTATACAAGTTTCGTTAACTATACATGCAGAGTATCAATTAAGATTCTAAAAAGAAGATCAGCTCTTTATTTGGTAGTTTTGCATCATTTTGTTGTTGTTTTGGTTTGTAGTAAACATATGATGATCTGGTTTAGAGTTCGAATTCGGTTCAGTTTAACTTTAATAATTAGGATAATTTACCGATTATGAAAATCTTTCAAGACGATCTGATTTGCTCACACAGAATTAGAAACACAGATGTCCAACAAAAATCAAAGTAAAGAGGCACGACAAGCAATTCATTCACAATTAGGATTTGATTAAGTTTAAACTTAGAATTGTGCAAATTTTAAGTTTAAAGTTGAAAGAAAAGGCCAAGCTTCTTTGCTCATCTGATCATAACATGCCAAGGTGCGACACCGGCACGTCCCTGTCGCTATCGAAGTCGATTGAGCATTTAGTGGAGACAGGCAACGATGGCGCAGCGTACCTCAGCGAGTAATCTCGGTACGGAAACTCATCATCAAAATGTCCGGTTTGCTTTCCGTCATCGAAATTTAATGAGTAGCTCAACGAATCGTACCGGAATTTACCTTGATCCGACCGGTTAGGGATTGCACTGCACCCTCCCCGGCTGTTTCCTCCGCAGCAGTGATTGCGTCCGAATCTGCGGATAAACGTCTTCCATCTAGGGCCGGCGACGAGCTCCGACCACTCTCTCATCTTCCGCCACCCTCGAAACCACCACCGTTCGTCAGGCTCGAGTTTATCGACGGTCCTGATCCGTTGCCACAACACAGATCCGCCGCGAGGGGATTGCTGAGATGAGGCAAGGCAGGGCATGAGGAAACAACACCCTCGCTTCGCGAACAACGCTTCGTGCATATCGTCAGTGGCGTCCATTTCAGAGAATATCGGCGATGATTGGTGCCTCATTCTCAGATCTATCTACTCTCTACGTCTCCTTAGATCTTCCTTCCTCTTCTCATCTCTAACTCTAAACCCTAATTTTATCCCTCCACCAAAAGATTTCCTTCCTTCTTCTTTTTCTCCAATCACAACACGTCTCTTGAGCTGGAATTAAAACAAAGCAGGACACGGCGTAACCGCCAACCGGGAAATACTGGTTCTCATTAACCCTTTTGAACCGCTTTGTTTTTTTTTTAAATATAACCGGGAATTTCGGCTGTTAATAATGCATGGAGGAGTGCTACAATTATGTTATTAACACAATTTATAAACCCAAATTATGATATTTAAACCCAAATTCTTTTTTAATCTGATCGATACAGCATAAATTTACTAATTTTCTTGTGATAATGATACATTTAAGTATTTAACAGTAATCAAATTGGTTCGGTTCTCTATGGCACAAAATTGGTTCGGTTTCTCTATAAGCTGACTTGGCTAATTCCCAATGGATCCACCTAATAGTCTTGGAACAGATTCATTGCAGGTGAATGTTCTAACCAAATTCACCTAACTTTTCTTTTCAAAATGAATATATTATCTTCCTTGTGCCACAAGCGACTCAACACACAAAAACCGAAACTACTTTAATGGGATAACCTATAACTGATCTAGAAACTACATAGCAATGGTTTAATGGGATAACCTCAAGACTCAAGTAAGCTTGTAAAATCTACAAACTTGAGAAAGTCTGCAGAAAGTTTTTTTGTCTTAGCAAGCTCAATCAGAGGAAGGATAGCGGTCAGCGGTTTGTTTCAGATCATCAAGCTGCGTGAGAACATATTCAAGCTTCTGGAAGCAGATCTCATTCGCTATTCTTGAGTTGTAATCACATTTCTCAAAGGGACGGTACTCACAAGCGCTTTTTATCTCTTCCCTTAGTGTCACCTGAATATCCTGCAAGTTCCACAAGAACTTCACTTTGTAATATATAGATTGGCGATAAGTTTGTAGCATATTTGTATAGTTCAAGATGACCAAGTTCATGAACTCAATGAAGCTGAAATCTTGAAACTCCTTTATTAATTAGACCAAACCCAGAATCTAAACGCTAAACTTTTACTTGTTCATAGAATGTAATGATCCTTAAGCTAGACTTGTGTCAAATGAGAACCAAAATCTTCCTTGAACAATGAGGTTCTTAAAACACTTAGGTCCACATGAAATAAGAAAATATCAGTACCTATCACTCATAAATCTTAAGCCCAAGACTGAAGGATAAATGTCAAAGTCTAAGAAACAGAGAAGGAAGAAAAATGTAGAGAATGTGAGACATGAAACCAAATATTCAGTCAAAGACGAACAAATTCATTAATCGCACAATGACCATCTTAAAACTTGACAATTTTACTAGACTAAACCCGGAATCAAAACTCTAAACTTCTATCAGGAAATGTAATGAAACTCTAATATAGACTTGTGTAAAAATGCCAAATCCCCAGAAAAGGAAGACTAATGTAGTGAAAGAGAGATCGATTCAGCAAGAACACACTAATCTAGATCAGAAATTCACCATTCATAAACCATAAGCTCAAGAATGAAAGTGAAAGGCTAAAGGTAGTGAAGAAGACATTGAGTAAGCAACCTTCATAGATTGCATAAACTCTCGGCAATGACTGTTGACGAACTCTTTCTTAGGCCCAGAAGGGCTCGAGAGTTCTTCCATCACTCCTCCAGCTAGTTCCAAAACCGTAACAATTCTCTGCGCCAACAATTAAAATTAAAAACCGCATACACATTCACATCAAATAACTCCATAATCTTCCATCGAATCTCTAAAGAAAGATTTAAGTGTTTCGGAAATTTCACCTTCTCGACATTCTGAAGTCGCTGCAACGAAGTGTTCTGCGTCTGCGGATCCATCGGTCTCTCCACGAGTTCTACAAAGGGCAACGAGAATGAAGCACACGAAACTGCAATATAATCACATTTAAATTCAAATCCACTCATACACATACACTAAATAGGGAAATCGGAACAGTGGATTACCTAAATTGAACACAGCGACGCGAGACAGTGACGAGGGGGTGAAATAACACTGAGAATTCAGAATCAATGGTAGAACACGGCGAATTTTACGGCAACGGAGAGAAGACGATGGAGAGTCGGCACTCGGCAACACAGATCGGTGGAAGGAAAAGTAAAAGACTAGAAGAAATTTTAGTCATGTAAAAAACGGGACGAATTCTACTTTATGGATCCTCGAATAGCACGTAGTTAAAATGTTAATTACGAAAACACCCCTTAATTCAGATAAAATCTTTGTGATAGCCGCTTTTCTCTTCTATAACGGATAAAAAACCGAAAACATCATAAAAACAGAGGCTGCTAACTAAAGCTTTCTCCTAACTACAATGGCTCACTTCATTGACTTAAACAGTCTCACCAACACATTACTGTCGATTCCAAAGCTACCCGAGAATCGGAAAACCGGGAAATCCAGCGGGTTTGCTTGTAGGAGAACCGGAGAATTTCAAGAATCGGATTCAGTACAGATCACAAGACGGATGACATTGGGATTTGCTGTCTCGATAGGTCTGACCGGAATTTTCGGTGAAAGTAATGTTTCTTTGGCACAAAACAATGGGTTTTGGATCGATGGTCCTCTTCCCATTCCTCCTATTTACAACAGTAAGCATTACTTTATACCAAACTTGTTTCTTAACAGACGATGTTATACGTTTGTCTCGGTTCTTGATTGGATATTTTGAAAATTTTGAGCTATCGATTTGAACGTACAGATATTGTGAACGAGCAGACAGGAACGAGATCGTTCATAAAGAAAGGAGTGTATGTAGCTGATATCGGGACGAAAGGAAGAATGTATAGAGTTAAAAAGAATGCTTTTGATCTGTTAGCAATGGAGGATTTGATCGGACCAGATACTTTAAACTATGTTAAAAAGTACTTGAGGCTTAAATCCACCTTTTTGTTTTACGATTTCGACAATCTCATCTCTGCTGCTGCCTCTGAAGATAAGCAACCTCTCACCGATTTAGCCAACAGATTGTTCGACAATTTCGAAAAGGTCAGTAGCAGTTCTAACACCAGTCTTAATCCGGTATACAATTAAGTCCCGGTTTATTCAAACCGATATTAGTAATGATTTTTCTGACATATCCTCTGTTATTTTGTGCTTGGTATGACACAAGCTTGAAGATGCAGCTAAGACGAAGAACTTAGCCGAGACAGAATCTTGTTATAAAGATACAAAGTTTCTTCTTCAAGAGGTAATGACTAGAATGGCATGAACCTGTTCGGTTTTCACCAGTTAACTTGCTATTTATTGATGATCATCCATGGTTGACAACTCTTATGGTCATAAATTGTAATCTTGCATAAGCCAACAGAAAAATAATGAAATCTAGTTTCTAAACAATGTAATATAGACCAATATATGAATCAAGTTTATAAAACGAATTGGATTTTGATGTGAGATATCAAATAAACGGACTAACTTTTTGCTTAAAACTAACCGTTGAGACTATCTTGCCTCCTCGAGATATACACACAAAAGAAAGAAAGAAAGAAACCCCATAAACCAAAGATAAAGAAACAGTGGTCGTAGAACGTTTACTCACAGAGGTTTGCAAGATCAAACTGGGGGCTTGAGTCATGAAGCCGTCACAAGGCCTTCTCGAGCCACAGTAGCTACATTGGTGACACGAAGCACGGCCTGTGCACTAAGAGGTGAGAGGATTGATTGGCAGAAGATTTGCCAAGGGGCTGCCTCTGGATGTTCCTCTTCCTCAGGTTCGACAGGAGTAGTTTTCTTGTGCACTGTCTGAAGTTCCAGTAAGACTGTCCGTGCAGCCTCCCGAGATTCTGGGAGTTGGTCACTGAGCTGAGACGCTGCTGCTTGGACCAGCTTTTCAATTCCATATTCTCTAATTCCTTCAATTCCCTGATGATAACACATAGCCAAAGAAAGGCGATGTTGGTGGTGACATGGACTGGATCCAAATAGTTTTCATGGTGATGACATGACAAATCTAAAATAAAAGAATGAGACTGGTTTATGATATATCGAGTGAAGTTTGGTTTACCAGTCGGGGAACACTTCGGGAAAAGCACATGGATGCTTTTGCGCGGATCCGAGGATTCCTATGCTTGAGACAAGGTTGAAGCTTTGGCAAAAGCAAGGCAGGAGAAACATGTGTAGTCATTGCTACTAGTGCTTTTTCCGCTGCCTCACAAACAAATCGCTTGTCTTGGGAAGATTTAAGGAGGAGTTGAGTAAGCTGAAAGAAAGGAATTTGGAATTAGTATTGTCAGAACATGCAATTGTCTGGTATTTGAGGAGAAATCCAAGATTAGATGCAAAAGATGAATACCAGGGGAGCCAACTGATCAATGATGTGGTCATTATATGAGCTGAAGATGTCTGCAGATGTCATACATGCGGTTTTACTTACAGCGCTTCTTGGGTTCTTCAATGACTTGACGACAAGAAGGATCACTTTCTCCCTGTAAAGGCAGACAACATAAGACTAGGAAACTTGTTTGAAATGTAACTGAATATAGTTTAAGCGATAGTTAATATCAAGCACAGAGGATATGGACTCACAGCATAGGCAGCATTTCTTCCTTGTGGAATATGGAAAGACGACGAACAGTATTAAGAGCATCACAGACCAAAACCCAATCCTTGGATTCTAGCTCAGTTACAAGTGACTGTAATATTAAACAAAGCATTTCCACAATGGTATTAATGAAAATTTACATTAAGGGATAGTTAAATGGGAGCAAGAAAGAACAATGAATACCTTGAGAACTGCATCAACTTGGGCTACATTGTTCAAGTCTTTGGATTCAACATACTCAATTTCTACAACAACTCTCTCTGCCTCGGGTTTCTCAACCTCGACGCCGTTAGTATGGTTGTGATCCAAAGTTAGAGAGTTTTGTGGCGGTTTGTCTTGAGCTTTCGCATTCATTATGCCAACACAAGGCTTAGTTAATATCCCTGTTTTACAGTCAATATTCCTCTCAGAGATAGGAAGATTCTTCAAATCTTTTAAAGCCTTAGCAGCCATGCCTGAAATCACCATTAGAAGTCAAATCAGGATTACAGTGTGCGATCAGTTACAACTTACAAGTATAGAATGAAAATTGACAAACTATAACTATAAAGTAGGCAAAAACGAAAAAAAGAGGCACAGTGTGATAAGAAATACACAGAAAAAAAACAAGAGGCAAATTAGATTCAGATTCAGATGAATTTTCGACCTCTTCCATCCCACTACAGTAAGACCATCAACGATCAGAGATCAGCCATTGCCAAACCTAATTTCCAACTAACAACAATAGTAATGAAAAGCCTCCATCTCACTCAATAAGTCTAAAAAATTCCACAATTCCAACAAATCCAAATCCGGTGCCGTAAACGTCAAAGAATCGAAAAGGCAGAAGAAAATAACAAAAATTGGAGATAGAAAAATTACCGGCGAATGAAGCGGTGTCGATGACTGAAGATTTCTAAGTTCTAACTTTACAAATTCGAAATTAAGGAGAGTGAGAGTGAGATAGAGCCGAAGAAGACGAAACTGATCACCGGCCAAAGAGTCCTAGTCGTCTTAGTTTTGACTATTCAGGGTTTAGACCGACGTCGTTTTGCCGCTTCATCTCTTTATTTCTTTTGGCCCACATTAATGTTTTTCTTTTTGTCCCTATGAGATTCTTCTCTCTGATATTTTGGCTAATGTTATTCCTCAAAATACGTTCGATGGATTTTCCAGATATTATTTCTCATTTCCATAATGATCTTATCCTTACTTTAGCATTTACTATCAGGCTAACAAATCCTCGTGTTCCTTCTTTGATTTTGTATGCGACTTCTATTTCTAATACACAGGCCAAGTACTCCTATATTTATTTTTTACGTAACTAATCCAACAACGAAATTCATATACTATGCTGTTAATAAATTTATAACACGTACAACAATACTACAGCAGCATGACTAATTCGAGTAGTTAGCCTGTGTAAAAAATTGGTTGTATAATTTGGTAATAAATAAAAAATAGTGTTAACTTCAAGACTACTTTAGGTTGTACTTAGAAAAGAGGAAGAAGAAGACTACTTTAGTACTATTAGAACCAAAAAAAGAAGAAGATATCATTAACGTGTTTATTACACCTTCTACGAGTTACTTTCCTCGTGATGCCAATGGTTTTCAAATTCTTTTAACTTTCATCTGACACAGTAACAACATATTTGACTACGGAGGTCATTGCTTCGTACTTATCTTTTATCCTTGCCAATAACCACCCTACCAAAATTGTAGTTCTCATGTGACATCTAATCCAACTATTTTGTAATAATGTATTTACTTTTAAAATCCTGAAAATAGAAGAAATAGTAATAATAAATCTAAAATAATATTAATAATATTTTTTTTCTCTAAAATAACAGAAAAAATTCTAAAATAATAATATAATGTTGTTTAGAAAAAGAAATATCTAAATATTCAATTTAAAATAATAAATTGAATATGTATCAATATTTATAAAATATTCATACAACATCTAGTTAATTATTATATTATAATAGTAACATTATTTATAATATTATATCATTGCAATCGCTGGCGCGGGTAATAATCTAGTTAACAATATTAGCAACATATATAACATATGTAATTGGATCTTGTGTACCACTTTTAATGTATTTTCTTGTAGTTATGGTCTTATGAATGGGTTATTTACAAGAGAAAAAAAAGGAGATTTGGGAGAATTGTAAAAGGTAGAGCCGTAGAGGGGAAAAAAAAAGGTAAAGATAATTCACGTTTTTTTGTTTCTCTCCAAACAGACCTTGGGGAAAAGTGGAGAGAAAATTAATAAGAAAACCACTTTTCTCACTTTCTCGAAAAATTATATTTCAATGCTTCTTCTTCGTCTTCAAATGTAAACAATGCTCGATTCCATTAACCTAATCGAATAATGGAACTCACTGATTCTACAAACGAGCCAGTCGGAGAGACAAGCACCGCCGCTATCAAAGAAGATAATCGCTCCTTTCTCGGCATCGATCTCAACGAAATTCCTACCGGCGCTACTCTCGGCGGTGGTTGCACCGGCGCTCAGGATGATGACACTGACTATGAACCTGTCGAAGTTGTTAGGTCAATTCACGATAATCCTGACCCAGCGCCTGGAGCGCCTGCGGAGGTTCCTGGAACGGATCGGGATGCTGTTTGCGGCGCGTGTGGAAGGCCGGAGTCGTTGGAGCTCGTTGTAGTCTGCGATGCTTGTGAGCGGGGGTTTCATCTATCTTGTGTTAACGATGCAGTGGAGGCTGCTCCAGCCGCCGATTGGATGTGCAACGACTGTGCTACCGGCGGCGAGAGGAGCAAACTGTGGCCGTTGGGGGTTAAGTCCAAACTCATTCTGGATATGAACGCCTCACCCCCGAGTGATGCGGAGGGATACGGAGGCGAAGAGACGTCAGATTCGAGGTACGTAGCCGTGGTTTTGTTTTCCGACGATGCATTAGGGTTTATAGGAATTGAATTATGTTTGAGATTTAACACTTAGAAGCAAGACTTGGTTAAGCTGTCTTTACATGCATAGGAACTAACGGGATTAAAAGGTAAGCGAGAAAGCTATTGAAGAACTCGCTGGAATAGGATTTGGTGTAGTTGAATTTAGGTTTCAGTATCAGTTGAGCGTTCTGTGCCAAGACCCCATCAGCGGATGAAAGGATTATGTGTATATTAGCTGCCATTCACGAGAGTTTTTAAGTAGCCTTTGATCTTGACTCTTGTAGAACATCTATGCATGTTTTTCTTATCTTGATTGATTCTTAAATGAATATGTCCATGATTTTGATCTTGACTCTTATAGGACTTTGTGTGGCCTTTTGTATTCTTGAATATTGGGTACGTTTAAGACATTCCTAGCAGAAATTGTATAGCACTGATGGGTCATGTGCTTCTTTGTTTCTTCTTCTCCAGAAAGCAGGCCGGAAACTCTTTTGAAAATACAATGACGCATTCAAGCTTTTTAAGTCCTGGTAAAGGACATGCTAGTTTCGAAGCTTCAGGGATAATGGCTCGTAATGCGAAAATAAGTATGGATGCATTGGGTTCACATACTTTAGGTTTTGGTTTCCCATTAAGCCTGAGCAATAGTAGTTTACCCATTAGATTTCCATCCTTGGATCCAAGTGAGCTATTATTGCAAAATCTCAGGCATTTCATATCTGAAAGGCATGGAGTATTGGAAGATGGTTGGCGTGTCGAATTTAAACAACCTTTAAATGGTTTTAATCTATGTGCAGTCTATTGTGCTCCAAATGGGAAAACATTTAGTTCAGTACAAGATGTTGCTCGTTATCTGGGATTGGCAATTAATGGTAACTACAGTTGTATGGATGCTGAAATCAGGAGCGAGAGTTCTCTTCTTCAAGAACGATTGCATATTCCCAAGAGAAGAAAGACATCAAGATGGCCAAACAATGGTTTTCCTGAGCAAAAGGGTAGTTTAGTCAGTGCTCAGCTCAGGCGTTTTCCATTCGATGGTCAGACGATGTCCCCTTTTGCCATTAACCCTGGTCCTATTTTTCAGGCTGGTGAATCTCTTAGCTCTGGAAATAATGGACGCGGTTGTGAGGAAGTTAATGTAAGTCTAAACTTAAATCTCTTCTGATTTATTTTATAATTTTTTAAAAACTTTTTCCAATGTTTCTGTATTTTTATTTTCAGAATGGACTACCGATGCAGTTTGAGGATTTCTTTGTTCTGTCGCTTGGACGAATTGACATAAGACAGTCTTACCACAATGTCAATATGATTTATCCAATAGGCTATAAGTCCTGTTGGCATGATAAGATCACAGGATCTCTATTTACTTGTGAAGTATCTGATGGCAGTTCTGGGCCTGTTTTCAAGGTTACACGGTCACCATGCTCTAAATCATTTATTCCAATTGGATCTACTGTCTTCTCCTGCCCAAAGATTGATGAAATGGTGGAACAAAACATTAATAAACGAGGTGATCACATGGACAGTACTGAAGAGTATGATGATGACACTAATGTTGAGGTCCTTCTTTCAGATCCCTGCGCACCTCTTGGAGATGAGATATTGTCTTGTTTACGTGAGAAGAATTTCCCGAAGACATTCAATCACCTTCACTCGGAGGTTGGATCTTCTCAAGTAGACTTCGATAATGTGTTATCCTACAATCAGGAGCATGGGGTTAAAATTGGCGACATTGTTGTGGAAGAAGATTCATTGTCTGTTGCATGGAAAAAGCTATCTCAAAAAATTGTTGATGCATGTTCCAGTGTCCTGAAGCAGAAGGGTACCATGAACTTCCTTTGCAAACATGTTGACAGAGAAACAAGGGAAATCAACTGGGATACTATGGATGGGAAAGACAATGTAATTTTATCATTGTCAAGATTTTGCTGTTCTTTTGCTCCTCGCAGTGTTACATGTGGTGAAAAGGATAAAACCGAGATCGCAACTCTAGTTGATACTTTGTCAAGGTGGCTGGATCAAGACAGATTTGGACTTGATACAGATTTTGTACAAGAAATGGTTGAGCATATGCCTGGTGCTGAATCTTGTTCAAATTATAGGACTCTGAAGAGTAGAAGTTCTTCTTCTGTTCCTGTAACTGTAGCTGAAGGAGCGCTAGTTGTGAAACGAAAAGGTGGAGAAAATGAGATGGTAAAAGCCTATGGTGAAATTTCTTGGAAAGCCAAGAAGCCTAAACTAAATGGTGGTCATGGTGTCAGCAATCCACACCCTCCTCCTGGGAGGCCAATGTGTTTGAGGCTTCCTCCTGGACTCGTTGGTGACTTCCTTCAGGTACGGACATGGGTTTTTCTTATATTATAATTTACAATGTACCCTTCCATTCACTAAGTCCTGCTATGCATATATGATAGTCACTTTTATGCTTACTTAATTAGGTATCTGAAGTGTTCTCGCGTTTCCATGACATTTTGGGTTTGGAAGAGGCTTTCTCATCTGAGAAGCTTGAACAGGAACTTATCAATCCAGTGGTTGATGGTTTGTTTCTTGATAAATCTGGGGAAGATGATAACAGAAATGAGATGAACTTTAGTGATAAGGATTGTACAGCTACTAATTTTTTTCCTTTGTTCGATGAATCTCGCCAACCTTCTTCTTCGGGAAATACCTCTGCTTCTGTACTAAAGGAGACAAAAGCAGGGGATTCTTCTGAGTTTAAGATTTCATGTTTCTCTCGTGGGCCGTGCTTGAGTGCACTTCTGACAAGGACTCACATTTCGCTTTTGCAAGTACTAATATGTGAGCTGCAATCTAAGGTAGCTGTATTTGTTGATCCAAACTTTGATTCTGGAGAATCAAGATCAAGACGAGGACGTAAAAAGGAGGACTGTACACTCTTTGCTAAAAGAAATAAGCTGCATATGCTTCCTGTTAACGAGTTCACTTGGCCTGAATTGGCCCGTAGGTACATCTTGTCTCTTTTATCAATGGATGGGAACCTTGAATCAGCAGAGATTGCTGCCCGTGAAAGTGGCAAGGTATTTCGCTGCTTACAAGGGGATGGTGGTTTGCTTTGCGGTTCGCTTACAGGAGTGGGTGGGATGGAAGCCGATTCAATGGTATGTTTTTGTTAGTTTTCAAATTATTTTATGGGTTATATATAGATATTTGTATGGGTTATATATCTTGCTTGTTTTACTGAATGATGGATCATAACTATAGTTTCACTTTTGGAAATGTCAACTATGCTGTTTTCTTGTCCTTCCCAATTTTTTTTAATTTACCTTCCACAAAAGTTGTCAGATTGGTCTTTCTCAACCTTTTTCGAAGCTATGTTCCGATCGTAGGTCACTCTTTGTAGTTGAGCTTCTTTTTTCTTCTCTTCTTGGATCTTTCTAAATGTATTCTGACATTTATATGGTGTTACTCTTAAAGATCTTGAAGGTCCTCTTCTTTTATTTGTCTAGAAAATTGGGTCACTTTGTGGTTCAAATGAGTATTATCTATGGAGTAAGAAATCTTTGATTTTTATTGAGGAAATGGTTGATAGACTATGTTCATGACCAGTTTCATAGAACGAGAATGATCGTTGGATTTACGTGTAGATATTAACTCTGTATCTTCAGTTACTTGCAGAGGCTAACAAGAAAATATCTGGTTCCTTGACAAGAGAAAACGATGTTCTTTCGGTGGAAGATGATGATTCCGAAGTCCTTGATGCTACTGAGACAAACACTTGCAATGATGATATTCCAGAGTGGGCGCAGGTTCTGGAACCTGTAAAAAAGCTTCCAACAAATGTTGGGACTCGAATCAGAAAGTGTGTCTATGATGCTTTAGAGAGAAATCCACCAGAGTGGGCAAAAAAGATATTGGAACATTCTATCAGTAAAGAAGTATATAAGGGCAATGCGTCAGGGCCAACAAAGGTTCAAATCTCTGAAACCAGTATTTGCAAATACTTGCAAATTTTTAATTGCATAAACTATATATTTCTTGGTTTCTCAAATTCAGTTCAGTTTTTCATCCTCTTTTTCTTGCGGTATTGTAATTTTAGTCTGATGATGCATCCTACTTTATTAGACTCACCTAAATTCTAAGATAAGTTATTTCCCTTTTCCGAATTCAGAAAGCTGTCCTTTCATTGCTAGCGGATGTTCGAGGTGGAGATTTGGTTCAGAGGTCTGTTAAAGGAACCAAAAAGAGGATAACTATATGTGTATCTGATGTCATTATGAGGAAATGTCGTGCTGTATTGCGTGATGTTGCAGCTGCAGACGAGGATAAAGTATTTTGCACTTTACTGGGGCGAAAGTTACTGAATTCCAGTGATAATGATGATGACGGACTCCTGGGATCACCTGCAATGGTTTCGCGTCCTTTAGACTTCAGAACTTTAGATTTGAGGTTGGCTGCTGGTGCATACGACGGATCAACTGAAGCTTTTCTCGAGGATGTTCTTGAGGTGGGATTCTCCTCTTATTTATGATTTGTTGTGCAATTGATGGCATGATGCTTTTTGTGCGAGATCTAAGAATTACTTTCTGAGTGCTCATAATAAAAGTGATACTCATTTTGGGTATTGCATCTTTGTGCTGATAGCTTCACACAGTTTATGGATGACATGCTAACTTAAAAGTTTCTGATTTGCAGCTATGGAGTAGTATACGTGCTATGTACGCGGATCAGCCCGATTGTGTAGAACTAATTGAAACATTATCTGAAAAATTTAAGTCACTATACGAAGCTGAGGTTTGTCTTCTTGCTCCTTTTTCTGTTACGCTCTACACAATAAGATATATTCATTACTTAGTAGCATCTTAAAGTCAAATGGTGGAGATAGTCATGTATATTTTGGCATTTTCGTGGAACAAATTTGTTAAGACTTATCTGTTTTTTTTCCCCTCTATTTGACTTTATGTATTGTGAAAGTTATAGGCCTTTGAGATCAAAGAAAAATCGTAAGTTGTTCATTAATGCTAGATGCTTTAGAAGGGTTCTTCCTTTGTTTGTGTGTATATTTTTCGTTTTGTTCTCCTTTCCGAAATTGTATGCATGGTCAACGGTTTTCTATGAAAATAGTAGCAGTATCCTGGTGCAATTATTTTCTCAAGTTTCAAGCCTTTACTTGTTTGCTGGTATAGGTTCTACCACTTGTTCAGAAACTTACGGACTACAGGAAATTGGAATGCCTAAGTGCAGAGATGAAGAAGGAATTAAAGGACATAGTTGTTTCAAAGAGTAAGCTTCCCAAGGCCCCATGGGATGAAGGGGTATGTAAAGTATGTGGCGTTGACAAAGATGATGACAGTGTTCTCTTGTGTGATACATGCGATGCTGAGTATCACACATATTGTTTGAATCCACCTCTTATTAGAATTCCTGATGGAAATTGGTATTGTCCATCGTGTGTCATTGCTAAGCGCATGGCTCAAGAGGCTTTGGAATCTTACAAACTAGTAAGACGGCGGAAAGGTAGAAAGTATCAGGGGGAACTTACCCGATTGTCGATGGAAACGACTGCTCACCTGGCAGATGTGATGGAAGAAAAAGACTACTGGGAGTTCAGTGCTGAGGAGGTCAGTTTCAAACCTTTTCTCCCTTTTTTTTGCTCATTCATTTGAAATGTGTCAACTTTTCATTCCCATCTTGGAGAAGAAGAGTGAAGACCAGGATTATATTTGCATATCTATATTTAGCTTATGTGCATGATCGTATTTGACACTTGCACATATTGTGGATTTACTTAGGTATCTTTCCGAAGGTGGGAAGTCAACTGTATTTTCAACTTATGGAATTCCAGTTTAATTGAGTTAAATGAAGAAATAGTATTGTGGGAAAATCTGTATTTGGAGCCATTTTTTTTTATGATGACTAATTGTCTAGGGGTCCCTTCGCCTTTAGATTCTTACAATCTTTTGTTGGTGTTTGCATTGGTACTCTGGTTGAATTTTGTTCTCTATTCTGATGCAGAGAATCTTGCTGCTTAAGCTTCTGTGCGATGAACTGCTTAGCTCATCCCTCGTCCATCAACACCTCGAACAATGTGCCGAATCAATAATTGAAATGCAGCAGAAGTTACGCTCTCTTTCCTCAGAATGGAAAAACGCAAAAATGCGGCAAGAATTCCTGACGGCTAAACTCGCAAAGGTTGAACCGAGTATTCTGAAGGAAGTAGGTGAGCCACAAAATTCAAGTCACTTTGTACACCAGATGGGATGTGATCAACGACCACAGGAGGGAGTTGGAGAAAGAGTTACTCATGATGATGAGACTTCCTCTACTGTATTTCTTAACAAGAGTCAGGAAAAAGCTCCGCTTGAGATCGATGCTCAATCTGGAGAGTTGCATGGTAATTCTGGTGAGAGCAAGATTTCCTCCCGTGAAAAAGTTACATCCCCCCCTGGAAGGCATGAGTTGTCGATAGCAGATGCTTCTCCTCATGTAACGGATAATATGTCTTGTGAAAAAGATACCTCAGAGACAGCTCATGATGCTTCTTATCAGGCTTCCCAAGAGTTGCAGGCTTGTCAACAGGATTTGAATTCCACTAGTAATGAAATACAGAATCTGCAGCAATCAATCAGAAGCATAGAATCACAGCTTCTAAAGCAATCCATACGGAGAGACTTTCTGGGAAATGATGCTAGTGGTCGTATATATTTTGGTTGCTGCCTCCCTGACGAAAATCCTCGCATATTGGTTGATGGAAGCATATCTTTGCAGAAATCCGGTCAAACTGATTTGACGGGTTCAAAAGTCCCTTCTCCGTTTCTCCATGCCATTGACCATGGAAGACTAATGCTTTCACCCTGGACGTATTATGAAACCGAAGCCGAGATCAGCGAGCTTGTCCAATGGCTTCGAGATGATAACCCGAAAGAAAGAGATCTGAGAGAGGCTATTTTGTGCTGGAAAAGGTTACGATTTGGTGACGTTCAAAAGGAAAGGAAACCAGCTCAGAATTCTTCTCCTCCGATTTTGGCTAGGGGTCATGTGACCAATGCTGCCATGTCAATGGAGAAGAGACATGGTCCATGCATCAAACTAGAGACTGAAACCTTTAAAAAAAGGGGGAAGAAGACAAAGGTTGCAGAGCCAGAGAAACTATGTAGATGCGAATGCTTGGAATCCATTTTGCCATCCATGATTCACTGCCTCATATGCCATAAAACATTCACAAGTGATGATGAATTTGAGAAGCACAGTGAGAGTAAGTGTATTCCTTATTCATTAGCAACTGAAGAAGGCAAGGAAATCTCTGATACTTCAAAAGCAAAACAAAGTCTGAAATCCAATTATCTTAATGGAAAGTCTAGTACCAGCAAAGATTTAGCTGAAATATCCAATGTTTCTGAGCTTGATTCTGGGTTGATAAGATACCAAGAAGAAGAATCTATTTCCCCATACAATTTCGAGGAGATCTGTTCCAAGTTTGTGACAAAGGATTCTAACAGAGATTTGGTTAGAGAGATTGGTCTTATCGGTGCAAATGGCATTCCTTCATTTCTTCCGTTGTCATCTACTGATCTTAACGACTCAGTGGTCATCTCTGCCACTTCCAATAAGCTAGATGGTGGTGATTCGGAGGATCAGGCCACTTTAACTGTTTCTCAAGCCAATGTTGGTGGCTTAAATCCTGAATCTAGCATGTCAGTTGGTAGATCTGTCATAAACGATCTTGGCAGTCCATCGAGCGGATTGGGTCTTGGCTTCTCAGAGCAAAAGAACAGGAAATCTTCAGTTAGTGGGTTAAAGGGATGCTGCGTGGTTCCACAGGCTTCTTTGAAACGTATAACCGGAAAAGCTTTACCAGTCTTCAGGGTCCTTAAAACCAACTTGCTTGATATGGATGTGGCACTACCGGAAGAAGCTTTAAGACCATCAAAATCACATCCAGACCGTAGAAGAGCTTGGCGTGCATATGTTAAATCCGCGCAAAGCATTTATGAGGTTGAATCCTTAATCCTTCTCCTCTATATATATAAACACATAAAAAGGTCAGTTTTCTAATATCTATGCCTATCATATTTATTTCAGTTGGTTCAGGCAACAATTGTGGTAGAAGACATGATTAAGGCAGAGTACTTGAAAAATGAGTGGTGGTACTGGTCTTCTCTTTCAGCGGCTGCTAAAATCTCGACCCTCTCTGCGTTGTCTGTCCGTACCTTCTCCCTGGATGCAGCTATTATTTACGACAAGCCCATAACTCAATCAGATCCTATGGATGAAACAGAGCCGATTATCTCAGCAGACCAAAAGTCACAGCCTGTGTCAGATTCACAAGAAAGAAGCAGCAGAGGAAACAGAAGATCTGGTAAGAAGAGGAAAGAACCCGAAGTATCATAATAATTTATTTGACACCACCGGAAACACAAAGTAAACAGGGCTGGGCCGAAAACGCAAACCGGAAATGTGGATTTTTTTTTTTTTCCGGGTTTTTTCACAAGTGGAAGCCATGTGTGGATGTGTAGATATATATAGGCAATATTTCTATCTATCTGGTTCGGTGGTTCATCATGAGAGACCTAGGTCCGGTTTAGATCTTTCTTGGAGTTCAACAGGTGGATGAGCCGAGAGAAGTATGTGTAGAAGCCTAACTAATGTGGAATTAAGTAGTATCAAAGTCGCTTTTTTAGACATTAGCTGATGTTAGAACGAGAATTTCAATTCTTTATAAGTCTCTCTTTCTGACTTACTCTATACAGTTAATGATGGTTATTCTGAGAGGCTTTCCTAAGAAGATCAATCTTTTTTCTTCATCGTTAATACACGAAGCGATATAATCATTTTTATTTTGAACTCTCTGAAACTAATTACTAAATTGATTCATGGTTTCATAAATATATATAGCTGAACAAATACAGTAGACTTGCAGAATTATTCCACAACTCCACAATTATGTGGGCGTTACGTCAACATGGAAACGACACAAGACTACTTAATAAACACACATAAAAATTTATATATATATATAGATTGGTTTATAAATTTTAAGGCCAGCCCCAGAATCCCAATGATTCGCCGTGATCGTGCGAGGGCGAAGTGGTAGGCACAAAGACGTCGGCGAAACAGGTGGTGTCGTTATCACTAACGTTGTTGGTGGTGTCTTGTTGGGAGTGGATGGGTACGATGGTGGGGAAGTAAGAGTCGCAGCTGTCTAGTAGTTGAGGTGCGTCTTCGTCTAGTACCGCGCTCCCAACACTCCCTGAACTTAACCGGTCCTCGGTTTTGACAGCCGGGTTAAGGAATACCGGATCGAGTTGGTTGGGTTCGGGTACTTGAGCGGGTGGTTCATTAGCTGCGTCTTGTTTGGCTTGAAGCTTTTCGGTGAGAGAAGTAACCTGTGGAAAGATTCTTCTTTATAACTTTAATCACAACGGTCAACACAAGCAACCTCCCATAAAAAGATAATAAATTAAATCCGTTGATTGATTTGATTCCAAACTGTCTTTACTTTTTCTAGTTAATATATAAATATGTATCTATGTAATGTATATATTCTCTTTCAGATTGTCTTTTCAAAAGGAAAAAGTATATTCGTTTTTCACTCGATGCTTTCTCCTTTGGACCAATAAAGGCAGAGACAATATAGATCAATGAGTAATAATGAATTCAATATTGGGAGACTCATATAAATACCTCAGATCTGAGGTTATGGTTGTCCTTGACGATAGAGTCGTAGTTAGAAAGGAGTTGGTCGTAAGTGGACTTGAGAAGATCGTAGTCTCTTTCGAGCTGTTTGGTTTTCCAACGAGCTCGACGGTTTTGAAACCAGACTGCGACTTGCCTAGGCTGTAGCCCAAGCTTCTTGGCAAGCTGAGTCTTGCGTTCTGGCTCCAGCTTGTTCTCCGTCTCGAAGCTTTTCTCCAGCATATGCACCTGAATTCATAATATATATATATAACCAATTAATCGTTGTCTCTTCTTGAACCACTGAATCTGTGAATATGAGAGTGAGAATTTACTTGTTCGGTAGTGAGGCGACGCTTCTTTTCAGGTAACTGGTCGTCGTAATATTCATCGTCGTAGAGATCATCGGGTGAGGTAAAGAAGGGCCTTCGCTTTGATGTTTCCTCCATGTTCATCATCGATCTTGCTCCGACGGGATTTAGATTCCCAAGGAAGAACATGTTGCCATGGGAGGCTGATGGATCGAAGAAAAACGAATTTGATTCCATTGACTAACCAAAGAAAACAGAGAAAAGAAAGAGGAAGCAGAGAAGGGGAGAAGAAGAAGAAAGCGAAAGCAAAGAAAAGAAGGATTAGAAGATGATGATCTTATGGCGGAAGAAGCTTGTGCTCCATAGTAATCTCGCCGGTGACTCTAACGGGCAGATGCAAAATCCCATCATCAACCAGAGGGATCACTATCTCTGCCAGAGCCACCCAATTAATCCTATTATCAATTTCCAATTTTTGAACAATCAGATCAATCTTTTTTAGTTTTCCGATTGCTTCTTAATAGAGATTCAAATTGTATCAGAAAGAGGCGAGCGATAGAGAGAGAGAGAGAGACTGAGTTCCTTGTTCGTATCAGCTAAACTCATTAGCTTCAAGCAATGCGGCTTTTTATACCACAAATCTCTCCTCGTCAAATGACTCTAATACCCTCCCTCTTTTTTTCTTTTTTTCTTTTTTTCTTTTTTACTCAGTGTTACCAAATTCAAACGGTAACAACATCATTTCCTTATGAATCTTTAGTTAAAACCTGATAAATTTTGTTTTTTTATACATGTCACATTTTTAGTTAGATTCAGTAGAGTAAAGTTAATAAAATGCGAAATAAATTGTCAAATAAAATGGGCAATTTTGGTAGTTCGAAGGTGATTGGATTTTACAATCTGAAGTGGACTTTTCTGAACTCGGTAGGGTCCATTTTCTTTAGCGAGTGGACTCGGCAATAGATCGTAGCCGTTGGATCTGAATATACCTTTTTAGCTGTTTAATAAAAAAAATAGTTTTATTCAGCTGTGGTGGTTCGGCCAGAGTGTGTTAAATAGAGGTGCATGCTTGACGGTCGGGTCAGTGTCGGATCTGCGCGCTTCATCTTAATACATCTAACGGTCCTCATCATCCTGTGACTATCCTCTCTTCACAACTCCGTCACAGTATCACCGCTTCATTTAAAAAAATTCTATAAAATCAAATTCACGTCATTCCTATCTTTTATTTCTTTCGTATTTTAATGCACCTTGCAATCTTCCACGGAAAAATATATTGGTGTTATTTGTGACTATTTACAAAAAGTTTACTGTTAAAGACTTGTTACCACATGATCTACGGTTAAGCATAGTAAATTTGTATACTTTCAAAAATGCATTTTGAAAAAGAAAAAAAAGTTCTCAGAAAAAAAGTTTCCAACCAATATTTGGTGAATATCGATTTCATGTCACCTTATGGAGACAAAAACAGACTAGGTGCATGGAACTGCTGATCGCCGCACTAATTTAGGCTCAAGATATGATATATATTTTATATAAATACATTTAGTTATTAACTTATTATGTTACACAAGTCCCCACGTAGCTTCTTCTTGTCTTTATTTTATTTTATTTATTTATTAGTAGTAGGATTTTTTACATATTGAACCCCTTTTTTACTAGTTTCATGAACTTGTGAATTGTGTGAGATGTAAGTAGTTAAGATACGTATGATGATTGATGGTTTATAATTGAATGAATAATATATTCCTCGTTCGTTTTCACTTTTCCTTGCTTCTTGACTCCTCGGCTACCCAAAATGCAAATACTCTATATATGTATATATGCATGTGTGTGCATATATATAGCTGCTGGGCAAAAGCGTTCCAATAGCCAATTGGATAGAAAAATTACATGAAAACGTAAATAGTTGTTTAATTGCTGGGCTCCGTAAATAAACAACTAATCCTTTTAACAAAAACAAAAAAAAAAAAAACTAAGAACCAGTATAGAATATAGATATGATTGGCCTCTATATAAATAATTATTAGTCATATCACTCTTGTTAATTATATTAAAAATAATCTAGCTAGACTTTCCTAATTTACCAGTCCGCTGCAACATACAACTATTTAAAATCCCTGTACATCTTATATTATTTTTTTCATTTTTGACACGCCTTGACGGTAGATATATTTATATTTTTAAGAATTATGTTCGTATTTAATAACATATGTATGTGGAAAAATATGTTAAATTACAATATAGTCTCGTTTCATGTGTTAACCAGTTGGATATCCATGGACCTTTCCAATAAACGAATATCTTTCAGCACCCAAATAAGAATAAAATTCAGCTTAAAATAAAATACTTAATATTGAAGAAAAATTAAAAGATAAAGGATTTTGATATTCTACGAAGGAAGGGTTTTTTTTGTTCTCACTTCTCCCCAAAAGATAACAATTTTACGTTTGAAAAAACAACAACAAAAAAAACAGTTAAGTTGGCCCTGTCTCGGAGTAATAAGTTTTCTTCTATCTAGCGCTAACTAGATATCATCATCTTAATTATAAAAATAGCAACACAATTAAGAATCGGGAATTTCCTGTTGATATATTTTTTCTTCACAACTAAGCTAAGAGGCCATGAAAATAGTGGCATCTTTTTCATTGGATAGTGTCTTCTGAGTTTTTCCTTTTTATTTTTCCAAAAATAGGGGACTTTTTTCTTTATCCCTCTTTTGTTTGCTTTGCCGAAAAAGGTGATTGGCACAAATAGTTCATGAAAATTAAAGTATTTAAAACACGAATACTATTTATTATTGGAAAACACCAGTTTCGACATATTTGCCACGGGTTGTTTTAACTTTCAAACGTTATAAAACGTAATATTTTATAGGAACAAAATTATTGTTTTACACTGATGGTTCTTATATGGATGTTTTTTTTATATAAAATCTCAGCATAAAACTAGGGTAAATAAAAATTTCATTTGAAAATTAGGGTTTTAAGAAAAAAGAAAGAAAAAAAGAAGAAGCAGAACACCTGAGAGTAACAATGACTTTAGGACATGTGTGTTGGTAGTGGAATAGTGTCGCCATGTGTGGTTCTGTGAAAAGAAGATCAATATATAAAGGTGTGAGCACCATTCATAGTTTAATAGTTTCCTCCACTATCTTTTTCATCTTCTAATTCTTCTATTTATTTATTTTTGTTGAAGGGCTTACTAGCTAATTCTTTTTTTTTGTTAGAGAAAAGGCTTACTAATTCTTTTATTTCTAAAAACGAAAATAATAAATAAAATAAAGTTAAATGTTTTAAATTAAAACTTTCTTTAGAATCGTTACTATCTGTCATGATATTCATATTAGCTTTTTTTTTTCAGGGCCAAAATGCCATTTTCAGAAAGATAAAAGGATATAATTTTTTTAAAAAAATGTAAAGTATATTCAGTCTTTTCGTTTGAGAAGGTCCATTCATTATGGTATGGGTTCTCAATTCTCACTGTGTGCGAATTGTGATGTTCAATTTCTTCATTTCAAGCCACACACGTATACACATATACATCACTATAGAAATATACATATGTAAAATTGTACAACAGTGCATGTTACATGTATGTATATTTGACACGTAACCCTTTACTAAAGCATATAGTATTGTTTTTAGTTTTTGAAAACTACCATAACTACAAAAGGTTAATGTTCATCGAAAAATGTTTTTTTTTGGTTTGGTTAAAAAGGCCATTAAGACTGAGGTTTCAAGTTTTCAAAATGGTTTCTAAAAGTAATTGTAAGAAAGATTGTAACCTGTTAATATATAAAAGGCAATTATATAGCGGAAGGGTATAACTCAGATGACAACAAAAAAGTGAGAGGATATGATTGATCACTGAAACATGTGTTATTTTCCTTGAATGTTTAAAACTCATACACATACATTTTCAGATTTAAATCCTAGTTATATGACGACATCACTAAATTACTAGCTCGGGTCATGATCATTCTATTATTATCTAACGTAAGCAATAGAACTTATCATGTTACAAAAGGTCATTACATTAGTGAAGATAATTAGAAATTCCAAAATCCAAATAAATAATTTGTCGTAGCTTTGAAATTAGGTCCACACAAGAAAACAAAACTGCAATTTGCAAATGTTATTCAATGGATAGTAGATACGCAAGATGCAAATGTAGAGGCCCATAAAATCAAACAGAGCTGATAAAGAAGGTCTAATTAAGGGCCCATATAACTAAATTGAATTACCCAAGAAGAAGAAACAAGAAATCTAGAAGAAAATTTGTAATCTTATCCAGAGGGAAGCGGAGTCATAAACCTCTTATCCTCTTCTTCTTCATCATCATTCAAAATCCGACGACATTGACAAAAGGTACTTTCCTTCTCATGTTCTTTTCGGACAGAACCAACAAAAAAAGCTCTCCAATCCAATGTCAATTCCTTTGGGCTGTCACTGAAAATCATTATCTATCTCTCTTCAAACACTTGTCAATTTAACTGTCAATCCTGGGCTGAATCTCCAATGGCGGCATCGTTTGCTTCTCTTCCCACATTTAATTTCGTCAATTCCTCCAGATTTCCCATAAGGAGAATCGACGCTTCTTGCTTCAAAAAACCCTTCGAAGTTCGTTGTTGTTCCGGCAACATTCCTGAATATAAACAGGTTCGGTTTCTCTGTTTCCTTGCTCTGTTTTTTCAATTGGATATAAACCCTAAACCTAATCCACAATGTGATTTGACTGTTGAAACTCTGAATCAGTTGGATTTTTGACTAAAGAGTCAGTCTTTAACTGTTAACTTAATCCAGAGAGGGACAGTTTCATATTTGAAAGAATGTGAGACTTATGGCTTACGGTATCTGAAACTGATGAATATCTCTGATTTTGAGTGCAGAAAGGAACATTTTCATCGTTGAAAGAATGTGCGATTTCATTAGCTTTATCAGTCGGGTTAATAGCTGGAGTGCCTTCTATTGCTTTGCCTCCCAATGCATACGCGTTGGCGAATCCAGCGATCCCAGATGTGTCAGTGTTGATCTCGGGTCCTCCAATTAAAGATCCAGAAGCTTTATTAAGATATGCTTTGCCTATTGACAACAAAGCCATCAGAGAAGTACAAAAGCCTCTTGAAGATATCACTGATAGCCTCAAGATTTCTGGCGTTAAGGCTCTCGATTCTGTTGAACGGGTATAGATTTGTGGTCATCACTTAACTTCTTATTATTATACCTTTACTTGGAATCTGAGCATTTTTATTGTTGTGTTTTTGTTTGCATTTTGTGTAGAATGTAAGGCAGGCAAGTAGAACATTGCAGCAAGGAAAAAGTATGATAGTGGCAGGTTTTGCTGAATCAAAGAAGGATCATGGTAATGAAATGATCGAAAAGCTTGAAGCTGGTATGCAAGATATGCTAAAGATTGTGGAAAATCGGAAAAGAGACGCGGTTGCTTCAAAACAGAAAGAAATTCTCAAATATGTTGGCGGGTGAGTGAGTTTTAAACAAAAGGGGTATATATATGTATGAATGAGGAACGAGAGAGATAAAGAAATGGTTCATTTAGACCCTTTGTGATTGATGACTGCAGCTGAGATCTTCATGTGGGGCATTCGCAGAATAGAAGAGGATATGGTTGATGGCTTCCCATATGAAGTGCCTGAAGAGTATAGGAACATGCCTCTTCTCAAAGGAAGAGCTACTGTGGACATGAAGGTCAAGATCAAGGACAATCCCAACGTCGAGGATTGTGTGTTCCGCATTGTTCTTGATGGTTATAACGCCCCTGTTACTTCTGGGAACTTTTTGGACTTGGTTGAGCGACATTTCTATGATGGCATGGAGATCCAGAGATGTAAGACCTCACTCTTGCTTTACTATTATGACAATCTTGATTTGATTAATGGGTTTTTGGTTTTAATGCAGCTGATGGATTTGTGGTACAAACGGGAGATCCAGAGGGTCCAGCGGAAGGATTTATCGATCCAAGCACAGAGAAAACGAGGACTGTTCCTCTAGAGATTATGGTGACTGGAGAGAAAACACCTTTTTACAGCTCTACTCTTGAGGTAAATCTCTAATTTTCAGAGAAGAATTATAAGAACAACCTTCTAAATTGGGAGTTGGTGAACAGGAACTGGGTCTTTACAAGGCTCAGGTTAAGCTTCCTTTCAATGCATTTGGGACTATGGCTATGGCAAGAGAAGTGAGTCCTTTCATTCATTCTTCTTCTTCCTCTTCTTTTTCATAGTTTGTTATGTCTTATGGTAAAGTTTGGTGTGTATACATTAAATATGAACAGGAGTTTGAGAATGACTCAGGATCAAGCCAAGTGTTTTGGCTGCTGAAAGAGAGTGAGCTGACTCCAAGCAATTCCAACATCTTGGACGGTCGTTACGCTGTCTTTGGTTACGTTACTGACAACGAAGATTTTCTAGCTGATCTTAAAGTCGGTGATGTCATTGAATCTATTCAAGTTGTCTCTGGTTTAGACAACCTCGCTAACCCGAGTTACAAAATCGCCGGTTAACTCCTCTTTATCTTTTCCATTCTCTCGGTTCATAAAAATACTCTGTTTGTTTAAATTTTGTGAGAGAAATTCAAAGTTTTTTTTCCTATGAATATATATGATGAAAAGTTTGATTATTTCATATTTTGATGGTATACTTTATAAAATGCTTACTAGAAGAAAATTTGACACTTTAAGCATTTTAAACTTATAAAACAAGGCAAGATCAAGAATTAGGTTTTGTGTGTGTATATATATAGCGTATGAGATGATCGTTTGAAACAGGTACGACATTTTAATTGCCCCACAAGTAACTAAACTGTATACTAAAAAATAATCTCTCTACTTCAAAATAGTACTAATAACAATACGAAAGGGAACGTAGTTTGAACTAATTCATGGGCCTCGGTGTCGTCGGAAACAGAAACAGCCTTGTTGTTGATCAGGAGGAATCATTCCTCCGCCTTTGGAAGTATCAATGGCCTCCAACATTGCCACCACTTCTTCCATCTCCGGCCGCTTGTCCGGATTCGCATCCCAACACCTCTTCATCACATTCGCTAGCGAACTCGGACAACATCTTGGTATCTCCGGTCTCAGATTCTAATCATTTAAAACATCATATATAGTTTATGTGATTTATGAAGGGTTAGTAAGAAGAAAGGTAAAAAGATAATTAAGAAAGACCTGGCGGACGACGGCGGAGGTGACTTCGGAGAAGCTGAGGTCAGGGTAAGGCATGTCGCAACAGTAGATCTCCCACAGACATATCCCAAAGCTATACACATCGCATTTTCTGTTGTAGGGACTCCCATTTAACACCTCGGGAGCCATGTAGCCCAAGGTTCCGGTCTCACCGGTCATGTCATTAGGGTTTGAAGCCTCGAGACGAGCCACACCGAAATCTGCAATCTTTAAGGTGCGAGTCTTGTCTAAAAGCATGTTCTCTGTTTTCACGTCTCTATGTACTATCTTCTCCGAGTGCAAGTAACTCAACCTAACCACATACATAATCAAGAGAATCAAAGATTAATATTGTTAACCGGGGTTAAACCGGAACCAAATGAACCAAATACTTTAAGATACCCGCGAGCAAGATCAAGGGAGAGTTGGATAACGACTTTGAAGGCGAGTTTGCGGCGGCGAATTTTGATGAGGTAAGACTTGAGAGCACCACCGGGGCAATACTCAACCACGACGCAGCAAACGTTACTTGGCATTCCCATCTGACCGTTTTCCGTCTGTATGCTCATCTCCGATGTCCCCATCGCCGCTCCGATGAACTTTTGTATTTCCCACCAAACATATATTTAATTATTACCCCAAAAAAGAAGAAAACGCATTACATCTTTGATTTAATGCTCACAAAAGACGTATACATTTGTATTAAAAACAGACATAAACGTATACCTACTTTATCTATATATGTAGTTATGTACATGTGGTTATTAAATAACAAACTCAATAATGTTTCAATTAAATGTGTGGATATTGTATGTACGAGTGAGTACAGAAGAAGTGTACCTTGGTGACATTGGGATGGTCAAGCTTATGCCAAACGGCAACTTCTTGAGTGAAAGCAGCTCTAAGCGAAGCTATCTCTGCGTCTGACCTATGTCCCTCTTCTCCCCAGTCTAGTAGCTTGACTGTTTTTTTTTTACAATATTTTCACAAACATATATATATATATATGAGATAAACAAAAGAAAAAGGTTCGACTGATCAATATAGCCAAACTTTATTTAGAAGAAGACAAAATGATTCTTAAACGATTTATTTAGTATACATGTTCTTACGCTACTAATTATGCATGTTTGTTTACTTAATAAGAAACCTAAATAGTTGGTTTTCGCCCAAAAGTTTCGATTATTCTCTACTCTAGATTTAAAAATACTATTTTATATATATATCCTAGAATAAAAACAAAAGATATGGATCAAGAGAGAAAAGTACCGGCGACATCTTGACCATCGTAGATTCCACGGTGAACAGTACCA
The DNA here is from genome assembly GCA_963555745.1 of Cardamine flexuosa. Classification (NCBI taxonomy): domain Eukaryota; kingdom Viridiplantae; phylum Streptophyta; class Magnoliopsida; order Brassicales; family Brassicaceae; genus Cardamine; species Cardamine flexuosa. The sequence goes on along the minus strand of OY743219.1, from coordinate 181,904 downwards.
AAAGAACCTCTAGCAATAACGCTTTTGATAACAAGCTTAGAAGGATCAATCTCCCACTCTCTTCTCGACCTCCCCACCTCGCTCGACTTTATTATGTTCTTGTTGTTATATCCACCACCACCAAGAAGCGGTCTCTGAAACACAAGCTGTCCATGTCCCAAGTTGTTCTGCTTATGTCGGCTGTTATTAACGTTATCTTCACCATCACTCAAACTCTTTCTCTTCTCCATCGTCCATGCTCTGCTTATATGTCTTTGCAATTGTTCGTCCAAGCTCTTTAAATCTATCTGATCTGCTCTCACGTATCCTACTCCTCCTCCACTCTCCGCCTTCTCCTTCATTCTCTCCGGCTAAACTAAAACCTTTGGTTTCAAGGGATTCGATTTTTTTTTTGTTTCCTTTGCTAAATTGGGTTTCTCATTTTTTCATTTTATTTTTTATTGTTTTCTGTATGGATTGTGTGAATTGTGATTGGAGCTGAACAAAAAACAAAAAAGAAGCAGAAAATGGGGAAGCTGTGTTTGTGTTTATTACAACAAACAACTAAAGAAGAGGCTCATGCAGTACTCTCTCTTTGTGATGAGACTTCTCCGAATACTTCACACTTGAAAATTAAACTTTCTTTTAAGACAAACAAACGCTTACACGTGACCACATGGGGTGTCTCTATGGGGCTAAAGGGTCGACGTGTGTCGGCTCCACTTCTCACAACTCTCTTTTTATTAGAATTAGATATATCCTTTTTATTCCGGCCCAACCCATTAAACATTTCGTTGCAACATATAAACTCCTTTGAGTCCTTGTTTTCTATGTCATCGTAAGTCGTAACATCTTATCTTGTACATACATTGATACGTAAGTACTCGACGAGTTTTATTTATGTAGGATTAGTCGGGTTGGTCTATATCATCCACAATTTTTTTTTTTTTAAACTCTTATATGTTGTACGTATAATATAAGAACTGAATAGGTAGTTATCAAAAGAAAAAAAAACTGAATAGGTAACCGTCTAATTTTTTATTTAAAAAAAAAAAAACTGAATAAGAAAAAAAATTTCATTTTATGATAACATTAACATATATATGGTCATGAAAAAGAAATTTTTTTGTAGAAAAGTCACAAGTAAGAAAAGAGGCAGGATAAGAAAAGTAGAAAACGACCGAACATAGCATATTTTAAAAGACTTTATTTTAATAACTAATATTTCCATATGTCATTGACAAACGTATCCGAATCGACAAAAATATATTGTTCATGTTCTATAGAAAACTTTATCCGTGAATTCTATCCGTCAAGTGCTTATTGTATATTAGTGCACAAAACAAAACAAAAAATTTGTTGAAATTAATTATCGAAATTTTTAACAGTAATTCCGAGGTTTTAAAAGTTTTGATTTGTTTATATAAATATATTTCGAATAATTTTGGTATAACCCGTATCTTCGTGGTGGAAAACGAAAAAAAAAACATAAAATACAAAGACAAAAGACGATAGCCATAGGTCACATGGAGAGGAAAGAAATTGTAGAAAACATAGCTTATTATTAGCTTCAGACTCAACTCAACCATACATGTATGCAGAAATGCCAAATTATGATACTATTTTAAATATATAGATATAATGTGTATATATTAATACACATAAAATAACTATTTATGTATGTGTTTCTACAAAAGAAAAAAAACTATTTATATATGCGTTCTTAAATACGAGGTAATTACGACTACTCTAGAGTCCAGAATGTGTTGGACTACTTTCCTTAAATCTTTCGACTTTTTGATTAGGTGCGCATTTGGAAAGGGACCGTCAATTTTCTTAGACATGTACAATGGGCTAACAGCTTTGGGCCTTACATTGAGGCTGCGAAATTGTGCCAGCTGAAACTACGCTTCATTTCTTAATCGTACAACTCTAGTTCATGAGATGCAACATGCAAGTATATGTGCATTATATTTTTGTGGTTAACGTTAACGTTGGCAACAAAAAAAAACTATACTTTCGAAATTTAAATTTATATAATTTTGAGTAAATTGTATCCTTACAAAAGATGACGTGAACAAAGTATTAAATTACAAATAAACACGTACAAAAAACATTTGTATTAGGGTATTTCCAATCACACTCTATTTTTCTCTTTATAATAGAGTTTATAGTAACATTTGCTCGAACGTATATCTATATTTTACTCTAAAATAAAGTAACATTATCATTAGAGTAACATTATCATTTACTCTATATATAAAGTAATATTATCATTTACTCTATATATAGAGTAACACTATCATTTATTCTATATATAGAGTAACACTATCATTTATTCTATATATAGAGTAACTCTATCATTTACTCTATATTTTACAGTACAATAATTGTAAAATATAGTAATTTTAAAATAGAGTAATATATTGGAAGAAAACACTAGTTTATTATAAAATTACTTTATTTTAAAATAAAAAATAGAAAAATACATTGAAGATGGCTTTAGAGAAAGTTTGTGCAGGTGGATACTTGTTATCCATAATAAATAAATAAAATCTTACCTAGCGATTTTGTGAAACAAAAGACATGGAGTTATTACTATTTAATGGTGACCAGAGAATTATTACTCTTTTATTGCCTCAACTTCCAGTGTTAATGAACAACTTTCCATTGTCGAGAATTTTAAATGTGCAAAATATCTATGATTAAAAGAAATAAATGGGGATACTATTTAGACAAAAACTGTAGTGCTAGTTAAAAGAGAAAAAATGCTACATCTAAAAGCTGTTGTTACACACCCGTTTGTATTTCATCCAAGTTTATAATCAAAATTCAGAATGGCAAAAAAACAAAAAAAAGTCGCTATATATTTATCTTTCTAATTTTTAACTGGCTATAATATTATACCAATTATATAGCATGATGGGTTCATATTCACCCTTTCACTAGTTATAAACATATAGTGATAATTTTGAATTTCTAATATAAATGGAAATTGTTTTTAGACAAATATAACAAGAGATTTTCATAAAATTACAATGATTCGTTTTATGCGTGAATATATGTATATTATGAAGTAAAAAATGTATATTTATTGTTACGTGGCCCAAAGTTCACAGATTAATGTGAAGACAGGGAGTCACTGAGTCAGGGAGGTTCTATTCTAGTTTCTTTATAAAGTCTACTACATCTGTGATCTGTCAAATGATAATTTACGTTATAATCCCAAGATAGTCAAACCATGTTAGGAATCTCACGTAATCAAAACCAAGTCACTATTTTATTGGCCAAATCACTAATTTTTATGCCACTCACCTTTTCAGTTGAACTAAATGGAGTATAATAATAAGTTCATCAATCTTTTGTTGTGCGTAAACTATACGAGTCCAAGATTCCCCACTGAAGCGGGTTCCGGTTTACGTATACACTCCGCTATAGACAAGAAATTAATAATGTTGTTTCCTTTACTGAATATAACTATATACTAGTATATTATAGGGATATGTAATTTACTGATTCCAAAATGTGTGAATTAATCAAGTAATTAAGCGGATAAACACTTGTCTGACACATGAAACTTCGATGCTAAATTAGATTTCAATCATCGAAGGCGAATCTTTTTTAATGTTCACGTGATCGTTTTGTAAATCTAGACCATCTTATGCGGCTTCATTTTATTTTTGCCTAGGAGATGTTCCATATTTTTTGTTATTAAACGTAACTATATCTTAGTATATAAATCCAAATTTTATTTTGAGAAAATTCATACAGATAGCTAGATACATGTACTATTTTATCTATTGATAAAAATACATGTAATTGCGTGGATAATTTACTACATACAATAGTAATACCCGTAGTGTTGGTAAATGCATTTACAATATACTCTATTCAAACAAAATTCCCCTAGTATTTATAAATGATTTTGGAATCCATTACTTTTTCTTGACCTTTGAACTAGTAGTCACAACGTACCCAATTGGGGTATACGGTATACCCAACAAATTAAATGAATTTATACCATAGATATAAATTAATTAATTGGGTATACAAAACATAATAAATAGCCTCTTTTAGTTAAGTCACTATCTATATTCTATAGACTGACTATACATAAGTTCTTTTTCATTAAAGATTATTTTTCATTTATTAAAATAATTCATTATCTGTTAGTTGTCAGCTGGCTTCTCAGAAGTAATAAGAACACCATAGTTACCACTATCATTTCCAAGCACAAATCAACACATTATCTAACTAACAAAATATCAATGGACACATATACATATATATAAGAGTATTAACTAGATAATTCGATCTATTAGCCTACACATTTTGAAAGTAATAAAAAATTCATAATTATAGATTTTCAAAATATAGAGCAGTATATATAAGATTAATTTGCTCAGTTGTATTTTTCGTGAAATTTGTGTTTGTCAACTATAACAATAATCCAATTGTTTAAACCTAGTCAAATAAGTATAGAATTAAAAAACTCAATTAATATATTAAACATATTAAAAAAATTGGGTAAAATATATTTTTTTATATATCTAAGGTTTCAAATTATTATAATTTTTAAATAAAAATACTCTAGTAGCTTTCGCAGCACTCCATAGATGTAGCTCTAGTCTTGTATTATATATAAGAGCTATTCTCGATAGTCTATCATCTCATTTCTCCCCTACCTCGATCTGTCTAGCTCTCACACTCTCTCCCTCTCAGTTCACACTAGAGAAACAAAGAAGAATGAGAAAGAATAGACGTGGAGAAGAAGGAAACAATGATTATAAGAAAGGTTTGTGGACAGTGGAAGAAGACAAGATCCTCAAGGCTTATGTCAAAGCTCATGGCAAAGGCCATTGGAACCGCATTGCCAAAAAGACTGGTCCGTATCTCTATCTCCAGCTCATTTTAATCTTTTTGACGGTGAAATTGAAAATTCTTGGTTTTATGATAAGTTTTTTTTTTTTTGATAAATATGTGAATTATATTATCAATGGAACGGTTGTTTACAAATATGATCGCATATAAAGTTTATGGGGATGCCTTTTATTAGACTTTTAAAAGCTTTGGGGTTTTGTTTTCAAACTTTTTTATTAATGAATAAATAGGTTTGAAGAGATGTGGAAAGAGCTGTAGATTGAGATGGATGAATTATCTGAGCCCAAACGTGAAAAGAGGCCATTTCACTGACCAAGAAGAAGATCTTATCATTAGACTCCACAAATTGCTTGGTAATAGGTAAATATTTTACATATTATAAGTTCAATACATTATATTATTATTATCATTATTTTGGGTCAAACAATATAATGATATATTCCTTATATTTTAAAGATCATTTTCATAATTAGTTTGTTTAGTAACAACTATTTAATGTGTACAGATGGTCTTTGATAGCTAAAAGAGTTCCAGGTCGAACGGACAACCAAGTGAAAAACTATTGCAATACACATTTAAATAAAAAAAGTGAAATCAAAGATCAAACAGTCAAACCCATCAACAATCATCATCAGATGATCAATTCAGGGAATACCACAGATGCGTCCAGAGAAAGATTATTGAATGTGAAATTTGATTATAAAAATATCATTGGAGATGATGATGATAGATTGATTATGAGCGAAGATGTTGGTATTTTCGAGCAAGGTAATAACTATAGGAGATCGTGGCATTGGGGTCATTATGATGGTGCTTTTGAGCTGAGTACACTCACCTACATGATGGATTTCATTGATGGACATTGTTATTAATGTTTTTTGTTTTTCGTGCATTTATTTACGGTTTTAAATTATTTTCTCTTTTCTACATGATGTATTTTGGTGCGTTAATTTTAAAAAGCTCAGCAGTCTGATACTAAAAGTTGCTGATTTAGTACGTAGTTTTTGATTTAGCTCACATGATATATTTCTTCTATATATATTTATTACGTATCACTTTGACAGAAATTTTTTTGTATCATTATCAACTCTTCTGATCTGACTGTAGTTGTATAATAATTGGTATATATTTGGGCTATAGACCCATCAGCATTGCCTGAACTGGGCTGTCTTATTATTTCTTCGTTGGTTTAAAATAAAGGTGGGACCCACAAAGCAACTGCCTAACTTTGTAACGGTCATCTAAAAACTGAAAAGAAAAGGAAATTTACCGTTGAAACAACAAAAAAGGAAATCTATGGGTATTACAGACAGTTGTCTTGTCTCCACCTCTCCTGAGTTCAAAATCGAGTTTGATATTGGATCAATATACAATAGACTGTTTGACCTGCATTATTCTTTCTTTTTTATTTACTTTCAAATACAATAATAGACTAAAGTTTCTGTTTGATTTCTTGTCCCCCAAGATTTCAATTTTCTTATTTAAATAAAATCAAAATACCATTTCCATGCAATATTCATATTTAACTATTAAATATAATGCGAATGGTTTTTTGATGATCTACACGGAAACAACAAGTTGGTGTGATTGAATTGAAAATGTGAAATCGGAAAAAGAGGCTTCAAAGAGTTCCTACAGCTTCCAATGTAGTATGGTAGCCACATCTTTAACCTACCAAACAACATAGAAAATACAATCAAACCGTAAATACAACCGATTTTTGATATAAACTCAATATCGTTCATATTAAAACCGCGAAAGGTCTATATATATATATCATCTGGGTTTCTTTTTTATTTTATTTATATGAAGAAAGTTGGTAGAGAGGAAGAAGAGAGATAACTCATCACAATCAAAGGCACATTACAAATTACATATGGAGTAGCTATATATATATATATATGATGATAATAATAATGATGATGGATGGTCATGATGATGATGATGGATTGGTTCATACAGAGCTAGTTTCGGAGAGGCCAAACTCAAGTCCCCAAAGCTCAAAAGCACCCTTAACAAAGTCATAGTAGCCTCCTTTCAAAGCAAGTGTTCCCTTCACAAGTCCTTCTCTCACAAATGGATATGTCAATAGGTTTGCTAGTGAAACATTCACTGCCTCCTGCATTTGTTAACACATTATGTTATAATCTCAACTCACATATATATTTAATGTGATAGAAGATACAGTATATATGAAGGAGCATGTGTATGTTATATACCCTTTCACAACGGCCGCATTGGTCTTCAAAGCATGAATCTCCAAGTTCTGATATAACTTTTGACTTGGCTGGCAAACAGATTTTTACCCAGTCCTCTATAAAGTCACTGCAATTCACATAATATTTATAAATAATCTCATTTAATTAAAAAAACTCATTCAAAATTGATGTTCGATTTAATTAAGTTGGATATAAAGGTATTATACGTGGAGTTGTTTCCATCTAAGGGGAAAGACATAAGCCCCTTAATCCCACCACATGCACTGTGTCCTATCACCACAATGTTCTCCACCTACATTAATAAATTCAATGAAAACATCAGTCACATGTACTTTAATACATTTTTTATCAAAATTAATATTTAGCTTGTCAGGAATATATCTAGAAATTTATTAGAACTTAGAAGGACAACAATTTTTGAAATATATTTTAATTAAATTTTGTCAAGGTTGCTAATTGTATGTATATTTCTCTATTTTAATTAGATATCACATAAATACAGTATTTTCTTAAGATGGTTAGACCCAACCAATTCGACCCAGATAATTGTCTTTATGGCCCGGCCCATTTAAAAATAAAAACGAATGGTTCACCTTAAGGTGCAACACGGCGTATTCAATGGCTGCTCCAACTCCACTGTATTTGACCTGCAAATTTTAGCCGCCCATAAAAAAAAGTCAACGCTACGACTCCTGAAGCAAAAAGTCAAGCCTTTCTGTCCGAGACAAAAGATTGTAGCTAGAAGAGTTACGTATAGATAAAAAGTAAAGTGTTGATTAACCTTGTCAAAAGGAGGAACCATGTTGGCTATGTTACGGACCACGAAGGCATCTCCTGGTTGGAAGTTGAGAACGTGTGATGGACACACACGTGAGTCCGAACAAGCAAACACCATGTACTGCACCCCACCATTCACACACATTTCTTAATTATTTTTTAAAACCGGTTAATTTAATACACAGTAAGTACCATTAATTTATATTTTTTATTTTACCTTAGGACTTTGACCCTTGGCGAGCTCACCGTACAAAGCAGGGTTGGTTCTGAAAATTAAAATATAAATATGAAGTTATGAAACTAGCTACTTAAACTCTAGAATGGTGATGAATTGAATGTAGATAATTAAGAAAGTAAAGTAGAAAGAATTACTCGTATTTTTCCTTCTTGAAAGTGATGAAGCCCTGCTTAATGGTTTCGACGGCGTCGAAAGCTTTCTTGTCGGACGAAGTACCTGTCTGGAGCTCCGCCGTTATCTGCTCCACCTTAGCCGCAGCAACCGTCTTTAGCTCTTCTTTCTCACTGTCCATTGTTATAAAAGATTTAATTGTTAATCAAATATATACATATATGAACCAAAATAATAATAATTAATATTTAAAAAAACACTGTTACTAATTTGTTAAAATGATTTAGCCTTTTAAAATTTTTGATATACGCGAATAAAGAAGATACTCTGTACTTACATGAGAAGCTTCTTGAGAGCTTCAATGGCCTCTTCGTATGATTCGGTTCCCATCTCTTCGCTCTGCGAGTTTATTGATCAAATAAAATTATAAGAAAACACAGTTTATAATGTTGTCCGTAAAGTAATTACGTAAAGAGCGGGCCTTGTCGTTTTTTTAATGTTGAAACTACAATCAACCTGTTCAGAAACTACATTATATGAATGATAAAGTACACTTTTAATGTCTTTTTATAAATTTATATTTTTTGGGGTGGAAGATGGGTTATGTGGTTAGAACTTAGGAGCCAAAATGGGTAGGTTGAGTGAATAAATATAGACGGCGACTTCATCACCGGCTCACCGCTATGCTTCGCACGCTCTCATATGGTTTACATGTGTCTCATTTCATAAAATCGTTTTGTTGAAGCTACTAGTAAATTCTTTTCTTGAATCACGTGGATCCTACGTACGTTCCAACTTCCAGTTGAAAAAAATGCCGGATCTTGAGTAGAGATGCCATAGCAATTTTGAAGGACACATGTGAAGTTCGAGTCGCTTAATTAGAGCCGTTGGAAGCTAAAATGAACTATTCCCTTATTAGTCTCAATTTTTTATTCAGTATCACGCTATACACCTATTAAAGGAAATATGAAGCACACGTAGACGTACGTGAGAATTTCCAGGATTTGTGGAAGTTTCGTAAGGTAAAACGTACCAAAAATATTGGATTTTGAGGGATACACGTGGAACCAAGTGTCCAAGTCATTTTTTCTTAATATTTTTTTGGCCTTTCTATTTACTAACTAACTACATATGTAGTTCGACCGATCGATAACAAAAAAAGTCATTTACCTTTTTTAAATAATGGAAACGTACAAAATAATCAAATGGTGAAAAAAACATTATTTTAAAGTAGATTTTGTATTTTATATCATTAAAATGACAGGTGCAGAATTTAAATTTTAAATAATTGAAGATTTGAAATTGCAAAAATAATCCCGTAATTTTGCGGGTAACTAAATAATGAGAAAATAACTTATAGTAAAGTCGTAAAGTGGATAATGGTGAAACTATATATATGTATGTTAATAACCCCTGTAATACGTAAACAACAATGTAACTATATATGTAAGGTTAAAAAGAGAGATGAATGTAAAATGTATACCCAATAAGGGGTGATGATAGGAGCAGGAGCGGCAAAAACGGGCTCGTTACGGATAAGAGTTGGAACGGAACGGGAAGAAGAGGAAGAGGAGAGGCAAGCGACAGTTGAAGAAGAACGAAGAGAAAGTTTTTGGAGAGAAGATTGAGAAGGCGAAAGGGAAGTGAGGAAGAAACCGGAGAGAGGAGCGGTCGACATTTGCTGGTGAAGAGAAGTGGGGAATGGGATGTATTTATAACTAAACTAGAAGACTTATGTAAAGCTACTAGTTAAGTGATTATATTATGTGACTGGTGAAAGATTGGGCGTTTAAATTGGTGTCTCATGGTCATGGCGTGGATGTGGAAAAACGAGGATAACGAAAGCGATAGGTGCGGTGAAATAGAAAGTTTCCTCCTTTCTTGTGGATGAGGAATATTAGCTCAAGATTTCAAGTTTTTACGTGCTCTTCTTCTATCACAATTTTTTTAATATTATAAAATAAAAGGTCTAGAGGATAAGGTCCCTTATCATGAAAACAAGGATCAGCCTCTTCCATTTACCCTCATAGCCACTAATCTTAAATAAGCACCACCCACTTTAGATGTTAGACCATTGTTTGTGGTGCATATGAAATTGCCATACTTCTCTAAGCCCTCCAGAAAATAAGAGATTGGTATTGTATACTACACAATCCAGAACATACAAACAATGCGGTTGAAGAAAAAAATATGTAAGAATTTACATCGATCATGAACTATTCTATTCCATTAAGCAACATACTCGGTGAACACTCTTATTAGCATGAACGAAGCCATAAATACAAACTAGAAAGCTTTCCCTCTTCATCTTCCATGACCAAATTAGGGGAAAAGAGGGTTTCTAGTATTTCCTATCAAATGTTAGCAGAGAGATATCGAAGAAGAAAGACAGAGACGAGAAATGAATTAGGGTTGGTTTTGGGACTTATATGCAAAGTGTGGGTAATGGCGAAACTATGTCGACATTTTTCCACGCAAACATAATGTCAACATTCTCTTGTCATAGAGTGGCTTTTATTTACTAATTCAAGTAAAAATGAACATAGGCAATGATTTTCACAAAGATATTAGGACAAATACCTTGAGGAATCGATAAAAACAGAGGAGTAGATGTAATATCTTAACTTGTGCCAACAAAAAAAAAAAACCTTCTACTTTGGGCAAAGTCTTATTGGACAAACTGAGAATGCGATGCACCGAGCTGCTTTTGCCAGCCTAAATCTTTCGCTTTCTGTCAACACTCTCTCTATCACCTTTATGATATTTGCATCCTACAAAGCATTGTAAAAGTTGCTTCAGATATATGTCTTAAACCAATCAGACAGATATAACCAAGTATGAAGAAGATAGTAGAGTATATTAGTAAGTAAGAGTAACCTTTCTTGGTTGCTGAATAGTAGGCCTGACGCTAGCAACATCACCAACTACAATTATATTGTTCGTATTTCCTCGGTCATCCCTTTCCGTTGGTGAAGTTGTTGAATGCCTCCAATCACCGTTGATTATGTACTTGTAGTAGTATCTGCCAGTTTGTCAACCAACACCATGTTACATTACACAAATTCATTTCCACAGGTTTTCATACTGTATAACACCCTTAGCAATCCCTCAAAAGACAAAACCCAAAATCAACCAACATGCGATTAGACTTACTTTCCCTGTAAAAGCCTGACTTCAGTTTCATAACGTGGACCACCCTTGTGTGTTGCTTTTATCGGTTCTTTCCAGTTTCCAGTGAAATCCCCAACCAACAATACATCCTCACCCTGTAATAGAGTAACCCAAGGTGTAACTTAAAACACAGAGGCCACTCTCGAAGGTTGTTAAACCCTATAGATCACGAGTTCCATAAATAATTGCAGCAAAATTATAAAAGCATGTGAAGGAATATTCACCTCATGTCCATTCCACACAAAAGTTACAGAGTGTGTTGGAGTCCCATCTTGTTTGCCATCATCTACCATTGCAATAAGGTCCCATGTAGCCCAAGCAATAGCAGGTCTGTGAAAAATACGTATAAGTTAGATGTTGTTCCCATCAAAACAGAAAAACTTTCTATCCATTTCATGTTTAGGTCTGCAAGTTAATGGTCAAGACACAGATAAGATGGACACAAACCTGTCAGGTTTGCAAGCGTGCAGTCCAGTAACGAAACTATAAGCAGCATGAAGAGAGGTATCAGTCATCCAGTGCAGATAAGCGATCACACAAGCCGACGACCGGTCAAAACCAGTGGTACAAGTTACAAAGACACGATGGTTCTTTTTAAGTAACCGTAGTAAGAGCCCCACACAAAGAGGCAGTTTCTTCCTTAGATCAAAGGAATCTGCATCCCTGGCATCAAAATATCCAAACTCTATTATTTTTCATCACACCTATGCTAGGAACGGAGAGCATGCAATGCAAGCACATAATGTGCCTCAGAAGGTATGATTATTGCGTACCTTATAGGGTAGTTGATCATTAAGACTTCAGATTTCTGGCATGCATCATTGATTCTTTGTGAATCGATTCCCCAGTTTTGAGCTTCAGTTCCACCTTGGAAATTTAGTATGGCAGTAATTCCCTAAAGTAGAAAAGCTTGACCAGTCAAAACCATACCTTTAATTCTATAGCATACAGCTCAATTATAAGAGATATAAAAGACTCACTGCGTCCGACAAATTGTCGACATCATCTTCTGTTTGTATACATGAGCCAACATAGATTTGCTCTGTAATCTGCAAAAGGCCAATAAGAGAAGAATGGTGTTGAGAGATTAAACAGAAAGATAGAGTACGAACAAGACTAATCAGTAAAGGAAAAACTAACTTTCAGACCTTACTGTAGCGCATTCCAAGAGCATGGTTATAAGACAGCTCTCCTTTCGATCGATCAAGGGCTTTGATGTATTCCTCTAAAGGGAAATTCCCATAACCCCATTCCCCATCCCCAGGAACTTCTTCTGAAAAGACACAGACCAGCGGACTGATAGGTGGAGATAGAATGTTCTTCTGTGTCCCTGATTGAGAGGAATTGCTCTGTCTGTTCAAAAGTTTCCATCCCTGAGGAGTAAAGAATTTCGAGGAAAATGCAGCATAGCCAGAGTTTCCACTGCCTTCAGATGCTCTCAAATTCGATGACAAAAGATTTTTGTTCCAGGTGACGAAAGGCACACGTCCTCTGTTATAGAGCATATCAAGGTCGCTCAAATGAAGCAGATACTGAATGGGAAATGGAGAGAATGGTCTTTCAAGAACAAGGCTAAACAATCCTGTTCTCTCTACCAGCATCTTCCTGAATAAACCAAAAACTGGAAGAAATAAAAAAGAAAAATTCATAAACATAAAGCATTCAGCTCACAGCACTACATAAAAATGTTAGATTCAAAACACTGATTTTGCGAAATGTTTCCATGTCAATGACTGTTTGAGGATAAAACCATTAAAAAATAAAATAGGTACATGAATGAGTTTTCCATATTAAAATGTCATAAGCAAATCATTAGTAAAACAACCAATGCATGTTAACTAGTCACCACTCACCAGCGATGTTTAGTTAACAACACTAACAAGATTCATAAGGAAATTACAAGGCTCCTCTTAGATAGTTGCGTAAATCCTAACCAAAGGCCTTAGAAATTCTTACTCGGTATCACCAAAATCCTTAATTTCCACAAGACTACCACCAGAAGTTTCGCTAGCTTTCTTTAGTGCATCTCCTACCATGATGATTCTCGCCTTCTCAGCATTGCTCTATAAACACAATTTCACTGTTCAAAACAATGGATTGCAAATGCTAAACAAGAGCTAAAGGACGCTTGACAGAGAGAGAATTCAATACCCCTTTTTTGATGGCGTGGACGAAGATCTTCCCATCTGCTGAAAGCGCGAATCGGATCCCGAGAGGCTTCTCAAGCGTGACCATATACTCATTCAAATTCATCTTGAACGGAGATGAAGACGACATCGCAACAACCCTAAGAACGAGTCTTCCTCTATTGAATCGGACCTTTCCCCTGGAACCGAAGCACGCAGTTCCTCTCCCGTCGAATACACGGCCATATCCGCTTCGGAATGGCGAAGCGGTTCCCGATCCGATCAAAATTGTCGGAAAAGAACGTTCGAGAACTCCGACACCGGAGATTTGTTGAAGAAACGCCATAATCAGTAGAGATGGAGATTTCGAGAATGCGGTCGAGTGTATGGAACTTCCAACTGTGAGCTGAAAACGAGGCGGCAGAGGAAGCAAGAGAGAGGGGGTAAGAAACCAGTGGTCCACGTGGCTTCACGTGGGTCCCGCTTTCTCGTGGAAGTATCTACCATCTTTTTTCTCAAAACGTGACACGTGTCTTTGCCATTTCAGTGCAAGAGAACAAAATTGCAAATAAATATCTAATCCCTCTGAGTCAACGAATTGAATTTGGGCTTCAATTATCACCAAACAAAGTTACGTGGAATAATATAAATAAAAAATTAAAACAAGTACTTAATTGTTATATAAATTTACAAGTGCATACAGTACTTAATGTCAAATTGCAAAATTAGAAAATAATTATACTACAATCAACGACGTAATCTTTGAATCCCGGCGAAAACCCCGATCAAGTCTTGCCGGTAAGGCAAATAAGATTTTCTTCTGATAACTCCTTCCCCTATGTAAGTCGGCTTATAGGACGCCGTTTTGTCCTTCCCATTCACGGCCGGTAAGCTCGTTTTGCTCCCACCGCCACCGTGGCTATGGCTCCTCTTCATTAAATCTTTAAAATAGCACCGTTTCGATGAAACGGCACCGTCGCTATGGCTTCTGGTTAGAAATTTCTTTAAAAGGCACCGTTTCGGTGTGCTTGATGGCAGTTCTGAGCGTTTATTAATCTTCGAAGCAGCCGGAGATCTAATCGAACTCCATAGACAGTTGCCGGTGAAATGCTCCGTGGTGATATTCTCATCAGCGGCTGCCACGTCATCTTCTTTCTTGTTAGTCATTTTTGTAAACGTCGGGAAGTGGACGAATGTCTCTTCATGAAACGGCGACGTTTCGAACTGGAAGTCTGCGTCTTCGTCATTGATGGAGTCAACTTTAACGGATCGATGATCTGCGATATTGTAGCTCTGGTTTTCGCGGGAAACTTTAACGGTGGCGGCGGCAAATTCAGCGGAAGCGTAGTAACTGAAGCTTGGGCTATACGACACCGTGGAAGAACAATCCTGCATTTTGTTGACTCTCTCCACTAGTTTTCAGTCTGTTTAACAAATCGTGTCTCTGTAACTTGTTATATCTGTGTGTGTGTGTATATATATGTGCATACTAATGTTGTGACTGTATATACATTACATGTGAGTGGATTAGTTTACTTGTACGCCAAGAGTAGGCGTGGTCGCTTTCGTTGTCTTTGTTTATTGTAAATTTAAATTATGTTACGTCAATGCTGACGATTAGCGATTTAGCGGCAACCTAGATTATTTATGATCCAACCAAACATTGTAGACTAATGATCATTCTACGATTATGCAGTTCTGTATAATTTTGTTGTGCGAAATCATGATCGATTCTGATAATGAAAACAGCAAAAATATCCATTCATATTCTAAGACTTTACAACCAATCAAAAATTTTGCTTAATGATTTTTTTTCGCTTAGCAGTATTAACAAGTTTTAAAATACAGCAAATGATTAGTCGAAATAACCAGAACAATTATTGTTTGCTTCCCTATGATTCTCTAAGATAAAGTAGAACGTCTAGCGAATTTTTAAATTGACTATTTTAAACCCGACTATAACAACTCTCCAATATACGTATTATTTTATGGACCGTCGGCACTAAAATCTACATGTCCAGTGAATTAAGGCCAAACACTCTTATTTGATAAAACAAAACGTTGGGCATAAAAACAATATATAAGCATTGGTAAAATCATTGATGTTTGATAAAATAAGAATGTTTGGCGTTAAGTCATTGCAGTCTATATATTCGCATGTTAATTTATACATTGCTGTTGGATTTATATATTAATCTGTTATATATTCCTTAAAAGAATAGTCCCAAATTTGTTTTTTAGTTAACCATGAATATTCCATAAAGATGGTCCTCCATGTTACATTTCTCAATTACATGTGGAGCAATGAGTCCGGCAGCTTAAACCATATACAGTCATTTATAGATGGTTAAATACATAAGTTTCAATTCGAGTTTGAATATTGTTTACCTGCTACTATCGCTGCAATTAGATTTGTTAAAATAAAGGTTTTCGTATAAGAATGTCCTTCTCAGGTTAATCAAGAATTTGGATTAGGCTCATTTGTGTTTCCTAACCAGTCGATTAGTGGAGTCTGTTATTCGTTTTATCATTCACAGTTTATATATGATATCATCTTCATGTAAACAGATGATCGATCATGCTACATCTAAATAAAGGAGAGCTTCATTTTCAAATCATGTGAATACAACATGATCGGTGGCTAATCATGACAGTGATTATATTTTATGGTAGAAGGTCTGCCAAACTCCCGCATACCGATTTCACGAATAAATTATTAGATTTACTGAGGCAGGAAATAATATTCGAACTTTAAGGAATTAAAAAACTGGTTCGACTAAACCAACTCATTTGGTTTCTTCTGTGCTTTCTGATCATTTTCTTATGTCAACATAGTCAATGCTTTCTGATTAGTCAACCCAATTATGGAGTTTGTATACTATGAACATATTAATCTCACACCTACCAAGGCAGTAATTTGATAAAGATCGACTAGTTGCATTTTATATATGTCGTCCGTTATTACTTATGCTAGTACGTATTTCCACAACACGTACAGCGCACGCCGTTGACATTTTTAGTCAACCACGGAACGAGAACGTAGGACAGGTAGCGATCGTTACATAAAGTTCAAACGAAGAACTACGGAATAAGACATGTTACTCCAGTCTCCAGTCAGTGGCGGCCTGGACGCAAACGCAGATCGAGACTCTTGTTAGATAAGCATATACTGTATAATAATTATGATTCCAGTAGCTTTATACATCTCATTCTCATGTCAATGACTCGATAACCTTATATAATTAAAATAAAATAATTTAAATGCTTTCAGCTTTGACTGTTTTCTTCTCTGGTGAGTATAAAGGAAAAGAAGACCGTTGGATGTGTGTGTGTCACTAGCAGACAGACAGTTGGACGGTGAACATTTTCTTACCTTAAAGAAATAAAGAGCATCTCAGTTGCTGACGTGGCCGCCTTTGAAATCGATGCACGTGATTCTTCACAGCATCGCACGTGCATGGCTCAGGCAAAGTGCTTATAAAGGCAGCAAACAAAGAGAAAAAAAGGCGTCAACAACGCTGCTTATTAGATTTTGAAAACCACGAGAAAGTATATACAATTAATAATCTTTTAGTCTACGTAAAGTTGTAGGCAAGTACTAAAATTCCATATTAAATTTGTAGGGTTCCAAAATACTCCAGTTATACTTTCGTTGACATGTGATTATTCTACTTTCAAGTGGCTCACAATGCAAAGTTCAATTTTTCCTATGAGACTACTTCAAAGAGGGTAATTTCATCGTCGAAACAATGTATCAAAGGTAGACATATAAGATGTAAAATTTGGGTGTTTTGGTTCGTTTCTCAAGACATACGAACTATTTTAAAAGAAAAAACGAATAGCATAGGAATGCACATGAGGGGCCGAGTTCCCATAACTTGATTCTCTCTGTCTTCGGGACTCATCAAACACAAAGTTCCGATATTTCCTGTAAACCCGTTTCCAACATATTTTATACTCCATTGGGTTACTGTATACTCCAGTATTAAATTTAACCGGCACCACCTACTTTCTTAACCGGTACAGTCGTTTATATTTTTTGTTTGAAACTAGAAACGCTCGATAATTAGTCATTCCCATGTTATATATATTTCTTTAAAATTACATGCAAAAATTATATAGTTTTATATAACACAGAGATTTTTAAGAGAGCTTTATAATTATATAGTTTTATATAACACAGAGATCTTTAAGAGAGCTTTTGTTGCTGCTAAAAAAGGATTAAAATATTCATGTAAGACACTTACACATACGAGTCTGTAAACTCGTGAGACCATGGGAGAGAGAGAGAGAAATTATTTTCAAAAGATAAACATATAAAAAGCGATGTTATAATTAATTGAAGATATAGTATTGTGTGTATTTATAGATCAGATCACATCTTCCTTCCTCTGCTTCTTCTTCTTTTTTTGTTTTTTTTCTGCTAAGTAATAGTATTAATCTTTTTCTTCTTCTTCCCTTTCTCTTCTCAAACAAATTAAAGAGAAGATTTTACTATAGAGCAAATTATCTGGGTTTTGTTGTTGATGATGTCTTCATACAGAGAAGAGATTCAAACAGGATCTGTGGCTTTTGAGTAAATTAACTACTTGACAAGAACAAAAGGTATGTAACCATTTGATCATTCCCCCGTTGATGTCTCCATTGTTTTTATTTTCTTCATTTTTTGTTGTTAAAGGTTTTGATGTCTCTATTGTTGTTATCTCGAATCATTCATTTATCATGTTTTAAACGTATGTATACTATATGATATTTCACTGATTGAAATCTTAGATTAAGACATTTTATAGGCAAGTGACTAAAAATACAGTGACAAACAAAAAAACTGATCAAAAAACTTATATTTTAAATCCCTTTAATATGCATTCCAATTTATAGGAAGTAGGATAAAGTAATAATACTCGGGTTTAAACACATATATACTCTATGGTATATATGCATGTAAGCATGTTTCAGCATTAATAAAAATGTGTGTTTAAAAAAAAAGACTAATGAATAGTTCACATTCTTAAGTTTTGTGGATTTTTCCATAAAGTTATCGTTCTATATAGTATACAACTGTATTCGGTTTGTGCATTATTCGACTTACCTATTCTGCAACGCCGATTGAAATTTGAGTTTTCAACTATGTACTTTTCACCTTGGAGAAGTGGAAGAGGTACGATCGTACTTTCACCTTTAACATTTTTCCTATTTTAATCTAACATATGGAAATATTAAAATAAAATCATTTTGTAATTTCAGAAACATTTTTCCCTGTTAAATGCTGTCACATAAATCATTACAAATCTAATCGTTTAAAAATCCTAGGGAGATCCTACTAGATTAATTTAGACCTATTTTGTCACCTTAATAAATAATATAATTATTGTAATTTTGAATAACAATTTTGTGTTGTATTACTTGTCGTTTGTAATGGGCCACGTTATTGGGCCATGCTAGGATCCGGCAACCCATGTGAGATATATGATCTATCGCACTATAATCCACGTTATCACACTGATATAATATGATTTTAACTATAAGACCGTTTAAAAAAATATGAAATCATCATGGACTAAAAAATGAGAAATGCGACATTACCATAAGATTCTTACCAGAAAGAGACAACAAAATAAATAAATACTATATTTGATGTAAAAAAAAAAAAAGATTTCTCATCGCCAGTTTAACACCCATTATTTTTCCTTAGCCAACAAAAAGCTTAAGATTCATCTCCCACGCGCTGGTTCAACTTCTTATTCACCACATAACCAGCCCAATTGACTAAACCAATCTGAATTTGAAAATAAAACGGCTAACATTGGAGTAGTTAACACGCGCAAAAGTGGGAGCGTGAGTGAGGTTTGAATGCACCTGAAACTGTCTGGTCAATAAATTAAAGTGCATGGGAAAAATCTTCCTATATCTCTCTTTTTTACTTACTTTCTCTTTACGTATACATACATACAAACTCATATATGGACAAATATCTGTATTATGTGAATGCATAGGAATATACTTATCATTTGTATATATTTTAGTAAGCTTTTTTTAATTTTATTTTTGTTTTCTCCTCATTTTGGCAGGTTTATAATTTAAAATGGAGGAAGAAAACCAAAAGCCGCATCGAGTTTCACGTAAAGACCAGAGTGGGTCCCAGTGGAGTTACGGAGCCGATGTAAAGCCGGGAGTCAAATGCTCCGGGAATAGGTGCCGGTCGTTGGCGGCGGCGGCGATCGCTGACTGTGTGGCTCTCTGCTGTTGTCCCTGCGCCGTCGTAAACCTCCTCACACTTGCCTTCGTCAAGGTCCCGTGGATGATCGGCCGGAAATGTATCGGCCGTGGTGGCCCGAATAAGAAGAGGAGGAGAAAAATCAACCGGGAGGATCGTTGTCATCAGCAGCACCGGAGGTCGGGGACGGTGAAAGGCGTGAGTGGTGGATGTTGCGGTGGCGGAGATGGAGATGACCACCGGTTTGTGGTGGAGAGAGATGGGAGTTTGACGAAGGAGGAGGAGAAGAAAACGGCGTCGTTAAAGGGAGAAGATGAGACGAGAATAAGTGCGAGAGTGGAGGCTGAGAGAGTTTGGTTGGAGTTGTATCAGATTGGACATCTTGGCTTTGGTAGAGTCTCCTTCACTGGGATTCATCATCAGTGATAGTAGTTTAGGCCTGTATAATTTCCAACAACTTTATATATGGTTTGTGAAATTCTTTACTGCAAGCAAATAAGATTCCACAACTCGTATGCTATCATATTAAATTATTAATCAAGGAAATAAACGTTATTTGTCACAGAAAAAAGAAAAGAAAGATAAAATAAATAGATATGGGCTATTCATTTGGGCCCTTAATAGTGAATAGGATGATTAGCATAAAAGGGTAATTTGGGAATAGGCGTATAAGGAAAAGCCGCGCATTTTAGCAGAAGCTGAGGAAACTGGTTGGGTAAAAGTCTAAAAGTACGCTTGAACACGTCGTGCGTTTGAAATTGTCTTCAACAGAGAGAGGCTTGGAGAAGGAGAAGAGTTTGGTGGATCTGTGAAAAATGGTGAGCGAGCCGACTCGAGTGATGGTGGCGGTGAACGGTTCGACGATCAAACCGTATCCTCACCCATCGATAAGCAGCAAAAGAGCATTCGAATGGACTCTGGAGAAGATCGTCCGGTCCAACACTTCTGATTTCAAAATTCTGTTGCTCCATGTTCAAGTCGTCGACGAAGACGGTTCGTTTCTTTTTTTTAATTTTTCGTAGTTCTTATCTCTGTGGGAAATCATGATCATATATTTGGATGATGATGATGTCTTATAGATCGGTTTGAGGTGATCTATTTCTAGGGATTTGACAAGCTTTTTGTTACATAGAAGGATATGTGTAGTAGCTTTGATTGGTCAACTAGAAGAATCTTGAGTTTTGTTCTTGATTTTGCTGAGTTTTGAGTTGTGAAATGGAAATCAGGTTTTGATGAGGTAGACAGCATTTATGCTTCCCCTGATGATTTCCGAGAGATGAGAGAATCTGATAAGGCCAAAGGTCTTCACCTTCTTGAGTTTTTCGTTAAAAAGTGTCATGAGATTGGGGTAAATAAACACTTTTTTTTTTTGGCTCATATTACATTTAAGTTATAATGTAAGCTTGGGATGCTAATTGTGCAAAGCTTGTAGGTTGGTTGCGAAGCCTGGATTAAGAAAGGCGATCCCAAGGATGTAATCTGCCAAGAAGTGACTCGTGTCCGACCAGATTATCTTGTTGTGGGAAGTCGTGGTCTTGGCCGGTTTCAAAAGTGCGTCTATTACTCACACTCCTCCTACTTGATCAGGCTGAATGATCAAAAGGAACATTGGTTTGCTAATGTTCACTCTCTTTGTATTGCAGGGTCTTTGTTGGGACTGTGAGCTCGTTCTGTGTGAAACATGCCGAGTGTCCAGTCATGACGATCAAGCGTAATGCTGATGAAACTCCCAGTGATCCTGCTGATGACTGAACTACAACAACGTCCCTTCCAAAATGGTAAACTCTTCTTTGATCTATTTACAGAGAGTGCTTTTGTGTGTACAAAATCCAATATCATTCTATATTTGTATCTATGTATGTGTGCCTAAGTTTTTGAAACTGAACCTACTGCTATATATATTTGCTTATCTATTGAATTTTTCTTGTTTACCAAAAAATTGAAAATATTTAAACACTAACGACAACTACTCAAATTTAAAACAATAAGAGAGAAGAATATATATTCGATTACATCCGCGTGATTATATATATGTAAATGCAACAACATTTTAGCAATAAGCATATACCAAATAACGTACCATACAAAAAATATGAGCTGGGGGCATATAAACGTAGTACTGGCAAATTCATAGTAAGTCATTAGGTATTTTAAATCACATGGTGGTCACCGTTAAGCAAGTGGACTGGCCAGAGATCTTCAACGTTCCAGTAATTCTCGTTTGGCTGTTCCACCACATTAAACGACGTCGTAATCGGAGAGAAGCTCTCGGCCATCTCAACGGCTTTGCCAGAGCTGCCTTGGTCTATTGTCGTCATCCCCGAGCTCTGTGAGTTTCCCGAAGAATGATGATGATGCATCGTGTTCTCCGACGACACTTTCATGTGTCTCTGAATCTTTGTCCTCCAGAAGTTCTTTATCTCGTTGTCCGTTCTTCCTGGAAGATGCTTTGCAATCTTCGACCACCTATACACATAATATTATTTTAACACCGTAAGTTTTCTCTTAATTCAATTTTGTCTAAGTAAGCATGCATGTAGTCGTAATTAAAAAAAAAAGTAAATAAGTAAGACCTGTTTCCAAGCTTAGCATGAAGTTGAATGATCAAAAGATGTTCCTCTGCCGTTATGTTCCCTCGCCGCACATCTGGTCGGAGATAGTTTAGCCACCGCAGCCGACAACTTTTACCAGTACGTTTTAGACCTTTTTATATGAAAACAAACTTATAATTAGGACAATTACTATTCACAAACTATTTTAAAGAATTCTGCAGTTTTTGAAAAAAAATATAAAATCTGATAGTATATTTGATTAGTTCGTATAAATATTTTTTTTTTTAAAAACGAAGATTACCAGAGGCTTTGGCGACGGAGTTCCAAAGACCTTCACCATGATTAAGGATGTAATTAAAAAGGATGAAGTCTTCTTCCATAGTCCATGGCCCTTTCCTCACTGTTCCTTCTTCTTCCTTGTTTGATGTTATTGTCGCTTTCCCTCTTCCTTTCTTCTTCATCATCATCGTCTCCATCTTCTTCTTTCTTCTTTCTTTCTTTGTTTGGTCTCTGTGTTTGTATTTTTATCTATGCAGTTAAGAGCCAGAGAACAGAATAGAGAAGAGAGGGATAAAGATATACTTGAGGCGGGAAGATGATCAACAACTGTTTTTCTTTTATAGGGTTGTGACTCTTTACATTTTAATTAGGTAACATAACAAAATTAATAAGTCATTAGTTCACGTCCACACAAATCGTAAAACAGTGAGAAGGAAGAAAGTACAACATTAAATCAAAGCAAAGCTTGACAGAAACATTACACAGTGCTTATGCAAATAACGACTACTTCCTAACCCTCTTTCACTAATAAGTATATATTAGCCTTTATTTATTTACTACTACACGTACTATTCAAAATCAGTCAAAGTTCTTTTTGTTTGAAACGGAAATTGATTTTTTGTATACTTGCTATATTTTACTACGTCTAAATTACACTTCGCCAAATGTATTTATATCGTCTTCACAATTTTATTTGAGTATGATTTCGTCTTCACATTTTATTATACTAAGAAAATCTAATTAGTAGAGGGAAAATATAAAATGGAAGTTGTAACGTTTGCTTTTGGACAATTAATTGAGAAAGTTTGGTGTAAATCATATGCCAAATTTAGTAAGTGATGTTTCGTGGCTGAAAATTTAAATGATGTGTCACCTCACAATTCATTTGAATTATTGTGAGATGTAAGAGAATCTAAAATTGGATTATTAATATTCTTTTTTCAAGAATAACTAGAAGAAATATAACCTAATCCTTTGCGTGTATTTTTACTTAGGAGTTCATGACAAGTATTACTACTATATACATAATACAATAAACTGTTCTGAAATTTGTTTTTTCTTTGAAACTAACTAGTAGTTGTTTTGATTCGGAAAAACATGTTGTTTTGGTTGATAGTTAAATTATTCAGGATAAAAGGGTTATCTCCTAATAACCAAAACATATGATAAATTAATATTGATAGTGGAAAATAAACCATGTGTGAACATGTAGTGAGCATTTGATTATAGATTTTAGGAGTTCATGACTCGTTTAGTTGTAAAAGGAAAATTAATTTGAAACCACAGAAAACTAGAGTCTATTTGGAGACTAATAGGCTGTCATCAATTATATGATCATAAAAGTACACAAGACATACACTTTCATCTAAGCTATAGACTCACCAAACTTCTTTTTACAATTATTTTCTTTCTTTGGAAAATCTAATTAGAATTATTAAATGTCACTTTGCAAAATGAATTACACAGATTTATTTTAAACGATAATACTACGGACAGTTTTCAGATACGATCAAGGTTATTATGTGAGTAAAACAACATAATCATTATTTCCTCTGTGTTGTTGTATTAAGTGATGTTTTAGTCAAAAAAAAAGAAGTGAATTTTTGACAAAAATATTATTACGACAATATATCTGATTTTCGTTAATTTTTATTTTTTTTGGAAGTTTTGGTGCAACTAATAATAACTTATAATACAGATGAATAGATGATACGGTAATCAAATACTATTGGTTGTGAAGTGCTATTAGAAAATGATATCAAAAATTTAGTGTCATATAGTCACATACAGTATTAACGGCCTGGAAAAGAAAAATACACTTTATCTAACGGCATTTGACTTTTGCAGGTCTATATGCATTTACCATAGTATCCTTGCCACATTTGCTTTTGAAGTCTATATATGCATTTACCATAGTATCCTTTCCACATTTGCTTTTGAAATTACAGTTCTTCACCCAAAAGTTTGTTGTTTCTGTCAGATGAACCCTTAAGTATTAAAGCATTCACGGATATGACCACAAATTTCTAAAGCGTCCACTTTCATTTGAAAATTGAATATGAAATTAACCCAGAAAAAAATGATATCTTGAATTATAGTGTAGATAGAAAAGCAAAAGTGTTATGTTTTAAAGCAAGACGAGGTGATTCACCAAATAAATTTTAATTATGCTTATGAAATTCGGTTAATTTTAGTAATAACAAAATATGAGATTCAATAGTGAGATAGGAATGAAAATGTGGGGTTGTTGTAAATTTAGAAAGAAGCCTTTGCGCTTTCTCCTCCGGGTCTGTCTTCCTGAAAAAGTTAAAAAACACACGCAAGCTGTGACTGTGAATGTGATCGGACTCCACTCTCTTCCGACTTGCTTCATTCGCCGGAATTTCAAAACCAGCTGCTTCTCCCCTTCCTCTGAACTCTAAAGGTCTGCTTTTGCGTTATTTTATATGTTGCGAGTCAAATTGCATATATCTTCGTCTCTTTCGTCATTTTCCCCTTTTGTTCAAAGTCTCCATCTTTCTACGTTTTGGGGTTTCAGGTGTTCTTAACAAAGCCTCCAGAAGCAGCCGAGCTCTCTATTTCTCTGCTTTTTCCTTGCTTGTGAGTAACATTTTGCTTTCCTCTCTTAATCCTTCATTCTCTTGTGGTTTCTCGACTGCTCTGAACCTGATGAGTGAGCGTGAGCATTAAAGTTTCAGAATTTTTATGGTATTGCATATTATACACTGCGTATTTGGTCTTAGCACTTGATTTTTGTTGATTTAGACTTTAGAAAGCTGAAACATTTTCTCATGTGAGGTCATTTGGTTGATTCATATCTCTGTAAAGATTAATGGGTTTGGGTCGTTGTCGGAGTGGTGAGGGATGAATTGAAATCAACTGTTTAATTTGTGAGGCAAATAAGGAACTTGTTTAAGGTGTCCAGTACTTGGCGTGGTAGATTCTTACCCGATTTTTGGTCTTAGCACTCGTTTTTTGTTGATTTAGACTTTAGAAAGCTGAAACGTTCTCTCATGTGAGGTGATTAGATTGGTTGCTGTAAAGAACATATAGCCTCTTCTTAGTCTCTGAATGGATTTCAATTTATAAAGCAACCAATTTTTTCTTCCAAATTCAGTTTACATTCATCCAAAATATGAGAATCCCTGATGAGATGGTCGCCAGATTGATTGAGATGGGATTCTCAACTGAGATGATTTCTAGAGCCGTTGATGAAACCGGTGGTGAGGGTACATTCTTATTCATTTTGGTCTGACATGATTTATGAGTTATGTAATTAAAGATGTTACTAAAATTTGCAGGAACAAGTTGGGAGCTGGTTCTTGAAACACTCTGCAAGTATCCGGTGAGTTTCTTATGGTTGAATCGGTTATGTTACTTTTGGTTCTCTTGTTTATAATCTCATGGCATTCAATCTATGTGTAATTTTAACTCTATGCTATGTTTCTGTTTTGAAGACAAGCTCTGAAGCTAGCTCTTCAAACTCTCAGGTAAGAGATCAACTCATTGGGATGGGTTTTGATGAAGAATTGGTTATCAAAGCGATACACCAATATGGTAATGACACATCTCTTGCTCTTTTTTTTTCTAGGAACTGAGATATTTAATACATTTTTCTGATTTTTTTTTGAATATATATGTAGGAGACGAAAATATAGAAGAGCTTACAAACGTACTTCTCAGTTACACAGTAAGTAGACACTCTGCGATTAGATTGTATCTTGACATTAGAATACAGTATATATGGTGTATTAGAGGATTGTTTATGTTTTCCAGGTGATAGAGAAATTGGGAGAGGACGAGGACGTTAACATCAATGAAGATGATGATGACATTGATCTTTTCTTATCCTCAGATGAAGAGGTATATTTGTTGCTTTTTCTTGCAGACATTTGCTTAGATTGTGTATGTTCTTATCTTTTGTGGAAAATGACAGGATGAACTTAGCTCATGTGATGAAGAAGATAAAAGATTGAAAGATTTGATCAAAATGAACTATCCGAGGGAAGATGCTGCAATAGCTATAGAGAGATGTGGTAAGTAATATGTGACTAATTTCTTTCCTTAGATATTTAAAAAGATTTCAAGCTTGTCCATTTCAGTCTGTTAGACGTTTATATATATATATGTATTCCTTGAAACTCAACTCAACGTTTCTTCTCAAATTTGTCAGGAGAAAGTGCAAGTCTGGGAGAGATTATAGACTTCATTGGGGCTGCTCAGTTGCAACGAGATTTTGATAAGCTTTATGATGAAAAAGAGGTGATCAGTTTAACTTAAGTCTTTTGAAGAAGGCACTGAAATGTTCCCGAGCTTATACAGTTTTTTTTATGCTTGAATTTGTTTTTGTACAGACAATAAGTAACAGCAGAAAGAGGCGAGCATTCAATGAGCTGCCAAGAAGTGGGAGAAGGTCGAACACTGCCATGGCCAATGATCAGGAGCTCATCCGTCTACCAAATCAGATGATTGGGTTTGGTGTACCAAATGAACCTGGACTTATGACGCACAGACCAGTCCCAATTCCAGCTGAAGCTCGTGGCCCTCCTTATTTCTACTACGAGAACATTGCAATGGCACCTAAAGGTGTTTGGTCCACCATGTCCAGCCATCTCTATGGAATAATGCCTGAGTTTGTTGACTCCAAGTTCTTTTGTGCGGCAGCGAGGAAGAGGGGTTATATACATAATTTACCAATCAAGGATAGGTTTATCGAGCCTCCACCACACAAGACTATCGGAGAAGCCTTTCCCTCTACCGTGAGATGGTGGCCCAGTTGGGATGTGAGAACGAAGTTGAACTGCTTGCTGACTTGTATGGGTAGTGCCCAGCTCACAAACAGAATACGTGTGGTTCTTGACAAGCATGATGGCGAGCCTCCTCTAAATGTGAAGAAAGCTGTCCTCTACCATTGCAGAAAATGGAATTTGATTTGGGTTGGTGAGAACAGAGTTGCCCCACTCGAGGCTGTTGAGATGGAAGAGCTTCTAGGCTACCCTAGAGATCATACTAGAGGAGTTTGTAGTAGAACTGATCGTTACAAATCCCTTGGAAACTCCTTTCAGGTATCATTCCGTAACTTGACTCTCCACTTTATCAATTCAGAGTTTTGGTTTTATAGTTTGCTTTTTTTCATATAGGTGGAAACTGTGGCGTATCATCTCTCAGTACTCAAGCCTATGTTCCCTAACGGAATCAACGTTTTGTCACTCTTCTCTGGGATTGGCGGTGCAGAAGTGGCGCTTAGTAAACTCCAAATCCCGATGAATGTAGTTGTTTCTGTGGAGATTTCAGAAGTGAACAAGAAAATCCTGAGGCACTTTTGGAGGCAAACAAATCAAAGGGGTACTCTGAGAGAATATGGAGATGTTCGAGAGCTAAGTGACCGCATCATTGAGCAGCTTATGAAGAAGTATGGAGCATTTGATTTGGTGATAGGAGGAAGTCCGTGTAACAATCTTGCGGGAGGGAACAGACATTCTCGGACCGGACTTGAAGGAGAGCATTCATCTCTCTTTTACGAGTACTGCCGCATCCTCAAGACTGTTCGCCGCAAGTCATCAGAGATGAGGAGATATGATACGTGAAATCTCTGGTTTTCGTCTTTTAAGGATTTCAAATGTGTCTTTGCAGACTTTTTTGTGCCTCTGTCAATATTTTCGATTTTTAGTTGTGTTTTTGCAGTTTTTCTTGTGCCTCAGTGAACATTATCGTTTCCTTGTTTGATAGTCGTTAAATGCTAGAGAAGCCCATAATATTAGATAATAGTATTTTCCTATCTAAAACATTCTTACAAAATCTCTGAAAATATGAAACACAAACAATAAGGATATCAATTGTAGTTTTGAACGTACAATTCCAATGGGAGGAGGGTTTTCAAATTTTTCACCGGCCAAAAAAATATATATAATGTAATAAAGTAAAAATATCCCCATAACACAACACAGAGTCTTCGTATCTTGGCTTCTTTATTAGCTTTGTTTCTTCGCTCTTCTATCTGTGTTTCATCATGGTCTCGTGGAAGCTGCGAGGAGGAGATCCGTTGGAAGACGGTGGTGGAGCTCTGTTGAATCTCTCAGGGCTACGGCTCCTTTCTCGCTCTCTTCCCCATCCATTGCTGCTTCTACTTCCCATCATTAAATTATTCAATGTCAATTCACAATCACATTTACAACAATTAACTTAAAAAACAAGAGGTCCTTCTGTTAATTTTACCTGTCACGCGAACCAAAGCTACCACCTCTCCCACCATATCCAGAGTCACTACCACGACCACCACGGCCTCCAGAAGGAGGACCCCAACGACTGAATTTGTTTCCACCGCCTCCACCGCGTGTAGCCATTTCACGGATCTGAGGAGGAACTCTCTGGTTTGCTCCTTCCAAGATCTTGATCAGATCCGAAGCATGTTTCGAGTCTTGATCACCAAAGAATGTGAATGCCTGACCAGTCGCTCCAGCTCTTCCTGTTCTTCCGATTCTATGAACATAATCTTCCACTCCATTGGGGAAATCATAGTTTACAACCGCCCTGTAATCTCAATTTGTGTTAAAACTAATATAATCATCAAGTCACAATTTTGTTTTTAAGGATTGGGATTTGGATTTCATATTATACCTGATGTCTTTAACATCCAGTCCACGCGCAGCAACATCAGTTGCAACCAGGACCGGAGTCCTGCCACTACGGAATTGATTAAGAACACTGTCTCTCTCAGGCTGGGACTTGTCTCCATGTATAGCAGCAGCTCCAAAATGACGGGTTAGGTTGCGTGTTAGTTGATCACACATCCTTTTGGTTGAGCAGAATATTATCACCTTTGAGCCTGGTTCCTGAGACCGCAATATCTGCTCTAATCTCCTCTGTTTCTCCATTGGTGCTACCACTTCAATATGCTGCGTCAAAAAAGGGTAGAACAATCAGATTGTTTTCCTGAAAACGTCAACAGAATCAAAACCATGATACCATTGGAATCAGGACAAGTCATACCTGTGTGATGGACTTGTTAGCCACAAGCTCGTCAACGTTCCCGATGTTGACCTGAGCAGGGTTAACAAGTAAGTCAGCTGCAATTTTCCTGACTCCCTTTGGCCATGTAGCTGTGTACATAAGGGTTTGACGCTTAGTTGGAATCTCTTTCACAATCTTCCTTATCTGCGGTTCAAAACCCATGTCCAACATTCTGTCTGCCTCATCTAGCACAAGATAGGATACTTGACGCAGACTAATTCTCCTCATTTCAAGGATATCATTCAATCGCCCAGGAGTGGCAACCACAATATCTGCTCCTCTTTCTAAATCCCTCAGCTGAGGCCCTTTTGGCGCACCACCATACAAACACTGAGACATAGATAACAAGACCACACATTAGCGTTAGAAGGATACTACACAACTAGCATGTTGAAACTTTACAAAGTTTAGAAAACTTCTACTTACCGTACACGAAATTCTTGATGACCTCCCAAATTTAACAGCTTCTTCTTGAATTTGTGTGGCCAGCTCCCTCGTTGGAGACAATACCAAGATTGTTGGGCCCATTCGCGTATCATTACGGATACGTTGAAGATGCATAAAGCCAGGAATCAAGTAGCCCAAAGTTTTACCCGATCCAGTTTTGGCAATGGCTACTATGTCCCTACCTTGCATCGCAATCGGCCATGACTGAGCTTGAATAGGAGTTGGAGCAGAGAAACCTGCACTGAGTACCTAAGAAAGCAGAAAACCATGCTGTCCTATGAGAAGAGGAACACCAAGATTGTTTTGGGCTTATGGAATAGTGGCTCATGTCAGAAGAAGCACCATCCCCCATTTGCAGGCGGCAAAAGATTACTGATGAAACCTGCAGCAGGAGGACGCCTCTTCTTCTGTCTGGACCCGGTGGTGAAATGAATCATCACACCATTAACAGGCCCTGCCACGAGCTTGGATGATTTGGGAAGCCCTTCCCAAAAAATTTGGTCCACCATAAAGGACACTCCAAATAATTTGCAAGGACCTCAAAGAAGTGGCACAGTGTACGACATTGGCTCCTCCCAGGAGCAAACATCGCACCTGGGAAAAAAAAAGAGAAAAAGGGTGCATATGGCATAAAACTTTTGACTCTAAATGTTAAACCTAAGACGATTTTAGCTTGGTGACAAATTATGCCTAATCTTAGGAAAACAAAGCTAGCTTAATAAATCAGACCCCAACATGAAACTCAATTTAGATCATATGCTTATTGTGGTAGAACAGAAAAAAAAAGGTTTGAGGGTTCCTAAATCTTTACTATGACAATAAATTCTTACCTCCCGCAGAAGCTCAGGAGGAAAACCAGTAGTTTCAAAGGACATAAGAGGTGGTGGTACTTGTCCCCCCTGAAGAAAAGGAAAAAGAAATATCAGTTACTAACTTCATTTAATAACATAAAATCGACAACTGGAAAAGTTGCGCAACTTAGTAGGGAGCACCACACATAAGAGAGGAACAAAAGGGTAGTGATTGTTCAAGGAAGTTGATAGATAGATACTTACACTGACAGTAATTTCATGACGGCGGCAATAAGCCTCAGGGGAAAGTTCATTTCCTATAGCTGCTGATGAAGGAGGAGGACCTCTGGCAGCTGTTGCACCATAAGCAGAATTCCCAAATCCATTAGCAGTAGCACCATTATAATATGGCGGTCCACTCCTGCCACCACCCTTTAACACAAATAGAGAAAACATCATTCATAGCAAGCAGTATCAAACAATGGTAAGAGTAGAGAGAAAGGGGAGAAAAAAGGTGAGTACCTCAGTAAAGCGGGATCCAGAGTCAGTCTTAGGGACAGGTTCAGTGGGTCTAGTAGTGTACTTATTATTATCATCATTATCTTTGAAAGTATTAGAAGGTTGTGGTTGAACCTGAACGGACGAGCTTAAAGAAGGAGGAGGAAACTTGGGAGGAAGAGAGGAACAAGGACGCTCGTACTGAGTAACGTTGGTCTCAGGATTCCAAAAGTACAAGTAGCCTGTTCGATCATCCACAAGTCCTTTCCATGGCTTTGGAAGAGAATGATCCTCTGGTGCGTAACGAACAGCAGAAGGAGCCGTAGCCGTAGCAGCCATCGCAAAACCCAAAAGTTTTTTCTGCAAATGAAATTACTAATAAGATTCTCAGTCAAACAAAACAAGCACCAGATCAAAATTTTCAATACTAGAAATAGGAAGTTTGATTCATATTGAATTTGAATCCGTTTCAATTAATTCCAATAATTATACAGAGAATCGAAATAGAATTCGGGAAAAGTTTACAGATCTGGGGATACATAATCGAAAGAAAACCCTAACACGTAAAAGCAATCAATCGATTCGATCAGACAATCGGAATTAAACCTAATTATATCTATAAACGGAAAGGTCGAATCAAATCGAGGATTCGTTGAATTTCATCAAGAGATATAAGAAACGCGTACCTGATTTTTGAAATCTGTGAACTGGAGAAGCTTTGAGATTAGTTTTTGGCTAAATTTCTCTCTCTAAAAATCTACGCCACAGGAAGAAGCGTAGAGAAAGAGAGAGAAAGTAAAGAGAAAGAAACAGACCAGAAGGAGAGGATGCGTACTTTTAATGCCGTCCCGTTAGGTTTACTTAACCATCATTCATAACCTACCCCAAACAAAATATCTTAGCGAGCCGCCTTTTCTCTTTTGGGCCTTTTCTTTTTATCCCAAGGCCCAATCGTATAATCATCATTATTAGTGAAATCAATAAACACAAAATTACGATCTACAACAATTTGATTGAACAGAAATAATATTAATTTTGTCAGTTATCAAACATAAACAAATTCGATTTGTGTTGGTTAAGTAATACAAAAAAAAGAGAGTATAAGATATGTATTTATAATTATAGAAATCTGATGAATTGAAAAATAAACTAGTTCTCCAAATCTCTTTTATACAACAAATTCAAGAAATTTTTGGGTTAGGTTTGACTTTAACCCTCTTGGCTCTTGTGTACAAATAAACTCCAGCTAGTGCAGTCGCCGTACCTGTTTAAGAACGAGATTATTGAACACACACTCTTGCTATAATAATTCAACTGTAACAATCTTATATAGTTACCTATAGAATTCAGAGGCGAGACTGGAGTTTTGAAGAAAATAATGGATGATGTAATAACTACCACACGCTTCACGCAGTTCCCTACAGAGTGTGTGACTGGAGACACCATCTCTAATATCATATACGATACCTAAACCGGTTTTGTCATTTCAGATTTCAGACACAGTTAATGCTGATTACTGATTAGGAATCAAACGCAAACCGAATTTCACAAAACTTATATCGATCAGTATAATTCTGAACTATACGGACGAACCTGTTGGTAGCTATGCAAACAAACACCAGCGAGAAGAGACATGAT
Organism: Cardamine flexuosa; assembly: GCA_963555745.1. Taxonomy (NCBI): domain Eukaryota; kingdom Viridiplantae; phylum Streptophyta; class Magnoliopsida; order Brassicales; family Brassicaceae; genus Cardamine; species Cardamine flexuosa. Next base: position 148,972 of record OY743219.1, on the reverse strand, counting down.
GCAAAACTCTTTTACAGATAAACCCTGGCTTGTCTGTCAAGCAACCACAAAACGAAACACATAAGTTCTTGATCTGTTTTTTCCTTTGGAGATCTATATCGTTTTATGTTACTTTTCACTTACAGCTATTTGTAACTGCGAAGGAGTAAGCTTAAAGCCATCGATGAGGATTGCTACAGGGACCAGTAATATAAAGGAGATAATGGTTATTACAGAGAAAAGGTTGATATTGTCCAAAGCTTCCTGTTTCAATACATACATTAATACAATCTTGGTTTCTTGAGAGTATAAATGATTCAGTTGATTTACCTTTCCAACCATGAATTTTTTACTGAGAACATTCCGTGATTGGTTCGTTACATTAGATGCCATTGCACTGCAGAAACCAATCCTGGCTCATTTGTAAAAACATAAAAATCAAATCAGTTTAAAATTTATCAACAATACAAGATTACTTTTTGTTGTTCATACCAATTAAAAGAAGCTTCTGTGAAAGATGCTAAAGAGACTCCAGCGACGATTGGTAACAAAGAACAAACAATCCACAAACTCGGCCACTAACAGTCAAAAGACATCAATCAAAAGTCAAAATTTGTGTAGAGTAAAATGAAAACCCTTGTTCAATCTCTGTTTTGCTCACCTCACCGAGCAAGAGAACAGAGAGCAAGACGGTGAAGAAAGGCTCCATTGCTTTGATAGTGTGGGTGAAAGAGACGTTTACTCTTCCCAAGCTCACGTTTGTCAACAAGTTACCTAACGTGTGAGCTGCTGCTAGTTGTAAGATCACCGAGAGCTGGAGATTTTCAACCAAAGATTACAACTGTTTTTAGGGTTTTGCTGGAAACAATTATGATTTTACCTGAGAAGGAGAAAACTTTGGGAGTGGATGGAGTTTAAGGAGCCACATTATTGCAATCATAAACGTTCCACACCCTAATTGAAATGCTGTTACAGTCGCTGGATATGGATAAACCTTAAGTACCTATATAGGAGAAACCCAATTGCATAACCAAATTCTAACTGCGACTTAAGTTGAATTGAGGGAGACAAAGAAGGAACCTGTTTGTTGAAGATGTTGTAGTAGATGTTGAGAAGGTACCAAACTCCGAACATGCCTCCTAGTTTTAAACCTTTGACCAAACTTCCAGATTCTGTACCTCCTCCTTCCACACTCTCTGGAACTGTACTTGACTTGAGCTTGAAGCCATTGGATCTAAGGTTCTGTCTCAGGAGCAATGAAGAAGAAGAAGAAGAAAAAGCTCTGCTTCTTGTACTCAATACTGATTGAGGAGTTAGCTTGGCAGCTAATAATGGAGATGGAAGTCTTGGATTTGTAGTGAGAAATGTATGAGCGAACATAATTTCCTTGTTATTTCAAGATCTGTGATCAGATATGCTCCAAGATCTACATAAATCCTCGCAAGTAACCGCCAATTCCTCTGTTGGCAAATGGTAAAGAGTCAGCTAAATAAATGGAACACTGCTCTGTATCCTCATTATCATGTAAGAACTTTGTTTTGTTTTCCGGATTTAATGCAAACTGATTTGTATTCAGAAGACATGTCAAAGTGTATTTTAAATTTTTCTTTCCTTCTACTGTTTGAATATTCTTTGGTCAAAATGAAAAGCAGTTAGCTGTACGTTTTTTGATTTTTTACAAGTTTCATAATCTTACACTTTAGGATAAAAGATACTCATATGGCGACAATTGTAACATAGACGGATAAACTCATAACTGTACTAGTTTGATGAATTTCATTTGGATATCTTTCAATCTATTGAACACAGTTTAATTTTCGATCTTCGAATTTCAGCTCAACCTAAATATTTTATAAACCAAAAATAGAAAGTAGTGAGCAACAAATCTAAAAGTATGGGTTGGACACTTGTATATTGGGCATACATTTACTTATCCCAAGAAGAACTAATTTATCTGAGACGTGTTTAAGACACGTTATATGTAAAATGATTAGAAAATTTTGGTTACTTAATTACAAATGGCCCTGTTATACCAAAATTTCATAACGCCAAAATATAATATTTCATTCAAACTGTACGTACGATCATAACAAATTAGTGACCACAAGTAAATGAATTATAAATCTGGAAATGTCAGGGGGAAATGTATGGATGTAATTAGAGGGGCCGGGCTTAAACATGTGGATGAAGTACGCACCAAAGTGGTGGTACCAATCAATTCAGAGTCCAGCTTTGCTATTTCATAAAACATTATGGTCCCATTGCTTTGATCCGCTAGTTGTCTTGATTTATATGGGAATGCAATTTCCCATTCAAAAGAGATCATATGTAGCTCACAACTCGCAACGAAATCATATAGCCTACGTCACCCTGACATGTCTTTTTTACAATAGTTTGGGCTTTTACAGAGTTGGTTTTAAATACATTTAAGCCCATGAAACACTGCAGCCTCAGAGGGTCCATAACCTTTACAAGCCAGTCATGTTGACATGAACAACAATAAGCAACCTGGTCATATATATTGACCGACTAAAATAAAATAAAATCAAATAACTCGGATCAATAATTATTTATTATAAATCTCAAACAAGAGGGTTTTACAATCCGGAGTCGGAGAAAATAGCATCATCGATGAATAAGAAGATAATGGATCTATCCTCTTCATCTCCACCTTCCACTGATTTCATCAATCTAATGAACAATACTACTTATTCACTTGACGATCATCACCACAACAATGGATTGGAAGAGATCCTTCCTAGCTATGATTTCCACCCGATTCGTCCTCCCACCGCTGTTGGATTGTCTTACTCGGCGTTAGATCTCGCCGGATCTTCTACGGCAGCTAGGGTTGTGTCCGCTTCTGATTATAAACCCGCTTGGACTTCACTTAACAGGGTAATAATACTTGGTCGACTCTTATTAAGTTTTATATATTTCACATGATTTTATGTCCATCCTTTGACCTTTGATCAACTTAGTTTTTTTTTAATTTTCTCCGTCTTCATCAGAGGTTAATCTGTTCGATAACAGTTGATGGAAAAAGTTTTGGTATTTCAGTGTTCGCTCTTTTCAATTTTTTCTGCGTTTATTGATTTTACTCCGTGTGTGTGTGTCTGTAATCAAAATCAGTTTTTTTTTTTAACTTTCAATATGAGATTGAATCGATCTTGGTTGATGCTTTTAAGGTTTGCATTGCAACGCTCATCGTCTTTACTAGCTAGCCTTATCGGTTATTTTTATGTGCCGTGCAGAGTTTTGGATCTCTCGACTCTATTGAACCTGCAAAGTTGGTTCCTGACAAGGTTCAGAATGTGTCTAACACCACGATTCTGTCTGAGATTGATAGAACAATCAAGAAACATGCCGATACTTTGATTCATTTAATGGAAGGTGTAAGTGCACGTCTAACACAGTTGGAGACTAGAACTCATCATCTTGAAAACCTGGTCGATGATCTCAAAGTTTCTATTGACAACAGTCACGGAAACACTGATGGGAAAATGAGCCTGCTTGAAAATATCCTTGTAGAGGTAACTTTGCGATTGCTTTTCGAAATTGAATAGTCAGATGAATAGTCTCTACTCATATTTAGATTTTAGATTTTAAGACAACGTTCAATGCTATGTTATGCCTTAGAGAAGATGAAATTGGCTTTGCAGACAACGTTCAATGCTATGTTATACAGAAATTTTCTCCTGTTTTTAGGCCCTATTTAAGAAGCAATCTTTCTCGAATCAAGCTTATGATACACTTTGCCGATGCTTTGGTGTCTTCTTTATGTGAATTGCATGCAGGTGCAAAGTGGCGTGCAACTATTGAAAGACAAACAAGAAATTGTCGAAGCTCTGCTTCAGCTTTCAAAGCTTGGGGTATCCAAAGCAGACCAACAATCTCTACATGTTGATCCCACTGCTCAATCTCCCGCACCAGTCCCTATGCAGCAAATGCCACAGTTTTCCCTTACTTCTTTTCCACAGCCACCATCTTCCACTGCTGCTACTTCCCAGCCACCTTCCTCGCAACTACCCACCCAGTTTTCTCCTCAACACAAGCCACATCGCCCTCTGCTTAGTCATTTCCAACCACCTCCACCAAACCAGCCTCCTTACCAAGCTCCTCCTCAAACCCAAACGTCGCATCAACCACCATACCAGTCACCGCCTCAGCAGCCACCACCATCATCAGGCTACAGCCTGGAGGAACAATCACCATACCTGATGCAGTCTTACCCGCCAAACCCTCCTCGTCAGCAGCCACCTACTGGTTCTGCCCCTTCTGAAGAGTTTTACAACGCACCTCAACCTCAACCATCAATGTATGAAGGAACAGGTGGTAGATCTAATTCAGGTTACTCATCTGAACCTTACCCATACACTGGTTCACCAATGGTATCAGCAAAACCGTCACATGTAAGTAGCAGCGGAACTGGTTATCAGCAGCTCTCAAGTTCACGCCCATTGCCACATGGTTTGCCAATGGCAGCGGCCGGCAGTGGCTCTAGTTCCCCGAGATCAGAAAGCAGAGTCCCAATCGATGATGTAATAGACAGGGTGACAACCATGGGCTTCCCAAAGGACCAAGTGAGAGCAACCGTTCGAAAACTGACTGAAAATGGTCAAGCTGTTGACCTCAACGTGGTTCTAGATAAATTGATGAACGAAGGAGGAGCTCCACCTGGGGGATTGTTTGGTGGTCGCTAGCCATCAATATAGCTAACTCTGTACAGTTCTCTATACCAATTCTCACTTTTAGTAGCATTGTTGTGAACAAATATCGATTGCATTTGTGTTCTAAGAGCTTTTAACCCATTTTTATCACTTCATATGATTTCGCTTGTGATGTTTTTCGCTACCAATCAAAATATATTAGCGATCAAAGAAAGTACGTATTAATGAAATAAAGAACTGACAGAAGTAAAACGTCTCCGACATTATTGTTACAGAAGAAAAAAAAAAACTTAACTCGAAGAAAGCTTACAAGCAAAAACAAACACACGAACACGAAGAACTAACAGACGACCCTTTTATTCACCATTGTTCACGGAAAACACAGGCTTTTATGTTGATGCCACTCGGACCTCGTGAGTCTTGGTGTCTCTGTCCCGTACATTATGACCCTTGGTGTCTCGGACATCATGAGTCGTCTTGGCCTCTCGGACATCATGAGCTTTGTCTTCTATGGTTTGTCCAGCATCTTTAGTCCTCTGTCCAACATATTCAGCCATGTCAGCCAAACGCTGCTTTGCTTCCTCAAGCTCCTCCGGCATAGTCACCCCAGCCCGGCGGAGGTTGTTGAGTACCCACGACATGGATGATAGTCCCGCGAGACCTAATGCCCCTGACGCTAGGAAACCGGTCGTAGCTAGGCCGATTACAAAGGCTGCTGGTACAATTACCGGACTGAAGATGAGAAGCAACGGGAATGCTAGCATTAGTCCGATAACCGAACCGGCTAATGTCAAACCGGCTATAGTCAGGAGCGTCCCTCCAACCGGTACACCGGCAACCACGGCTAGCACCTGCATGCACGTGTTAACCACATACATATACATATGCATTGCATAGCTGAGATTTAGAGGAGGAATGTAAAAAGGACCTGAGTTGAAGAAGGGCCACTCTTGGGATGAACGACTTTGATGCCTCCTTCGTGCCCGGGTACAGGGCGCACTTGAAGCTGGTGTGAGTGTGTGCGAACGTCCGCCATTCCTCCAAGTTCAAGCTAAAATTAGAAACCTTTTGCAAGAAGAGAGTTTTAACTTGATCAACTTCTAAGGTTTGAGAAATGAAATGGGGTTTGTCGAAATATAGCTGAGCGAGATGGTGTGCGAGCATGACACCTAACGGAGTGACGTGGCACCTGAGAAGCTTGCATGAGTAACAAGTTTCGTTTCCTCTTTTTTATTAAACTTACGAAGGGAAGAAATCGCTAGTCCGATGATACCAATGAAGGGCCTGAGATGCTTTAGTGTCAAGTGGTGAGGCCATAGTACATGAAAAGTCTGTTTTACCCTTTCCATCAGAGTTCAAGAGCTTCAAGCTTCTACATGCACTCTATCACAAGCTGTCTACCTCAGATTCCAAGTACGCAGAATTTTCCAAGTCATTCATATGCAAATCCAGCTCTTTCAGCAGTCCATAAACAGGTTCTTTATCAGGATGCAAATAATCATCCGCCACAAATCTATGGACCTTTCTTCTAATCTCAATCAAACTCTCTGCAACTCCTTTCTTAATTCCTCTCTTCTTCACTGAATTTCTCAACTTTTCCACTTTCTCCCATTCTCCCTTAACCCCATACATATTCGACATTAACATGTAATAACCAGCATGATTAGATTCCAATTCGAAAAGCTTCTTTGCAACAGTTTCTGCCATCTCACCATTCTGATGAATCCTACACGCGCCTAAAAGAGTACCCAAGATTTGAGGAGTTGGTGAAAAAGGCATCCGCTTTATGATTTCAATGGCAGTATCTAGTTCTCCTACACGACCAAGAAGATCAACCATTACAGCATAGTGTTCCAAGTTCGGAACAAGTCTATAGTCATTCACCATCAACTCAAATATTCTCAACCCCTCGTGAATCAAACCCGCGTGGCTACAAGCAGATAAGATTGAGAGAAATGTCACTTCATTAGGCTTAACTTCTGAGCTCGTGACCATGTGATTAAATGTCTCCAGCGCTTCAGCGCCCTTCCCATGGATTCCATAACCAGTGATCAAAGAGGTCCAAACCACTGTGTCCTTTGAAGTAATCTCATTGAATACTTTAGAAGCATTCCCTAGACTCCCACATCTCGAGTAAAGCTCTACAAGAGAAGCTCCGATAAATGGGTTACTGTCAAATCCATATTTGATCACATAACTGTGAAAGCATTCAGCTTGTTCGAGATATCCTAACTCCGAACATGATCCAAGAACCTTCACCATAAGAATAGCATCAGGCCTGATATTATTTTCCAGCAGCATTAAGGAAAACTCCTCAATTGATCGGTGAGCCATTCCATTTAATGTAAAGCCGCTTATCAAAGCAACCCAAGAGACAACATCTTTCTTTGGCATCCTGGAGAAAACAACATAAGCTTCTTCGTGGGAGAAACACTTCATATACATATCAACTAGAGCAGTGGAGACTTTCGCTTCTATCTCTAAACCTTTCCTAATGGCTAATTCATGAATCTTCCTACCTTGCTCTAAATCATGCGCAGCTGCACAAGCTTGGAAAACACTGAGCATAGTAGCTACGTTAGGTTCTGTTTCATTATCCATCATTTCACTGAAGACACGCAATGCTTCAGAAGCAGCTCCATTTTGAACGTAGCAAGCAATCACTGTGCTCCAAGATATAACATCTTTCTCTGCCATCATTTTGAACAAATTAACCGCTTCTTTGAAAGCTCTCGACTTTGCATAACAATTCAATAGTGAATTCACTAAAGACAAATCATTTGAAAATCCTCTCCTCATCACAAAACCATGTACACATCTCCCAAGCCTTGAATTCGATAGTTTTGTACATGCAGAAACTAAAGTGATTAAAGTAACTCGATCAGGACTAACATCCGAAGCCATCACCATTCTCCTAAAAAACTCAACGGCCTGAAACGGAGACCCGTTTTTCTCAAACCCAGAAACCATAGAAGACCAAGTGACTAAATCAGGCTTCTCCAACTCATCGAATACCCTCACAGCTTCGGCCATTCTGCCACATTTAACATACATATATATCAGAGAAGATCCAACATAAAGGTCAGACCATAAAGTGACATCCTTCTTCACGAGCCCATGAATCATTTCCCCATACTTAACTTCCCGCAACTCCCCGCAGGCCTTGAGAGCAACTGGAATGGTGAAATTATCAGGCTTTTCTTCATCACGAACCATTTGACCAAACTGAAACAGGACATCTTCCCATAGTTTATCTCTGGATAAACTCTTCAGAAAAGTATTCCACTGGTATAAGCTTCTCTTCGTCATTTCGCCGAACACTTGGCGGGCATCCGCGGAAGAAGAGAACCTCCGGTAAAAACCCATCCAATTCCCCTGAATTGGATTTATCTCAGAATCAAAGCTTCGGATTCTGAGAAAAAATCATCGATTTTGTCGCTTCTACATTGCTTGAGCCATTCAAGTTTTGAATTTTCCTTGCCGCACTGACTTTACGAGGGAGAGAAGGTTGTCATTTTTCAAGCACATAAAGCGAAAATAACGACGTCGTTTTACAAAGCTTGTTGGGCCTGGGGTTAATCAGTTGGGTTAGACATGGTCCATTAGTCTTTCTGATTTGCTGTACCCTTTCGATTGGTTAATCTTTTTCTTATTTGTTGGATTAGTATATAGTAGTAATTTTTTTAATGACGAAGCAGGATAAACATGACAATAAATTATGTAGAATAAATAAAGATTAATAAAAGTAGTTAAGGAAGAAAAATAAGAAAACACGTGGCAGTATCGGAGTAAAAGAGAATAGAAGTAGCTACAAATACGCACAAGGCTGCCTCCATAACCCAAATTTGTGAGAGAAGCAAAAGGCATATTCAAGGTCAGCATTTTCTACTGCGCCATCTCGATCTTTATCTCGTCTTTCTCCTTTCGATCGCTTTCTCTGTCGTCTACATTTTGAGCTACTTTTCTTGTTTCTATCGTCACGTCGGTGTCGTCTAGTGGGAGGAGTAATCTCGGAATTGATCGATTGATTTTTGGTAGAGTTCGGTGGAAGTTGTTCAAATCTGAAGCCGATCGTTAGGTTTTCATCACGTCGCAATCCTTACGATTTTCCAATATTCGATCAAACGTAAGCTTGAATCTTTGCTTTTTTGGCTTTGCTCGTATCTGATTTAATTTAAGCATGTTCGATTTATAATATTTCTTTTAACCTTGTTGATTTCCCCTTTTTGCGGAATTGATTCCGCTTTTATTGGATTAGTTTATTTATCCGTATATTCTTTATTACCATTTTTATACTCTTTTACTCAGAAAATTCATGATTTTGTTATAAATTCTTGATAGATTGTGCATCTGGGTTTTGGTTGATGGTGTAGTTAGAAGGAGATTGTAGAAAAAAGGAATCGTTCCTTGAGACCAAAAAGAGAGTGATGCCTTTGAATTTAGGCAACGATGGATCGTCCCGTATTATTTTGACTGAGCCTCGCGGATCAACTGCTGAGGTTTGTTCACGCTTTTATCTTATGAGTGAGGGTCTTGAATTTTACTTTTTTATGTCTATAATATACACTAAGAGATAATTGAAATATCTTTCAGGTACTTCTGTTTGGAGGACAAGTCATTTCTTGGAAAAATGAGAGGAGGGAAGAACTTCTTTATATGAGCAGCAAGGTTAGCTCTTATCTCATTTCGTCTTTATCAGCTCCATAGCTTCTCGTTTCTATCATGTGTATGTTTATAGATATGAATCCATGTTCCTTTTAGGTAACTTTTTCTTTCCACTCAGTATCCTATCCTGTGGCCTTATTTACAAGCCCTGAGTGTATAAATATAGACATAATTACTGCCATTGAGGAGTGAAGCTAATTCTTTTATTTTGTTGTGTATCATTTAGGCTCAGTATAAACCACCCAAGGCGATCAGAGGAGGAATACCTGTTTCTTTTCCACAGGTTTGGCATCTCCCTTTTAGATTGTTGAATAATCTTCTCCTGTATTTTTGTACTGCCATCAAGCATACTGCAACGTATTTTCAGTTTGGAAACTTTGGTGGACTTGAGCGACATGGATTTGCCCGGAACAAATTCTGGGCACATGATGAAGATCCTTCGCCTCTGCCTCCTGCTAGTAAACAATCCTCAGTTGATCTGATATTGAAGTCCACAGAAGAGGACCTGAAGACCTGGCCTCACAGGTGTGTTTGGGGGAGATATACAACTTACACTCTGTTCTGTGATTTTTGATCTTTTGCTTCATTATTGTCATGTTGTTGGCTAACTTCATACTTCCTCGAGCAGCTTTGAACTCCGTGTTCGCATTACTATCAGCCCTGGGAAACTTACTTTGATCCCTCGTGTGAGGAACATTGACTCAAAGGCATTCTCTTTTATGTTTGCACTTCGAAACTACTTATACGTATCTGACATAAGGTGTGCCTTTGAAATATTCTTCCCATCTGATTTCCTCTTCCTTTTTTCTGAGTGATAATTCATGTGGGTATCGAATTTGCAGTGAAGTACGGGTTGAGGGTTTGGAGACTCTGGATTATCTAGACAACTTGATGGGTAAAGAAAGATTCACTGAGCAAGCAGATGCAATTACCTTTGATGGCGAGGTGAGTATTGTCAGCCATTGTTTTCCCCTTAACTTTTCAAAGTAAAAAACCCTTTGAGATTGATATCGAATCAGTACTGTGCAGGTCGATAGAGTGTACTTGAACACACCAACAAAGATTGCCGTCATAGATCATGAGAGAAAGAGAACCATCGAGTTGCGAAAGGAAGGCATGCCCAATGCAGGTAAAAGATACTCTTTTGAATGAAACGTTATTGAGGGTTTGGTTTCTGATGGATTGAGTTGGAAAATGAGCAGTTGTATGGAACCCTTGGGACAAGAAGGTGAAGACTATAGCTGATATGGGGGATGAAGATTACAAAACAATGCTATGTGTAGATTCTGGAGCTATAGAACCTCAGGTTTTGTTAAAGCCTTGTGAAGAGTGGAAAGGCAGACAAGAACTCTCTATCGTCTCATCCAGTTACTGCAGCGGACAGCTTGATCCACGCAAGGTTCTTTTCGGAGATAACTAATCCTTTTTGTCTCTTACTTAGTGAAAACAATAATAAGCCATGACCTGATTGTTTACAAAGAGAGGTCACAGTAATATTTTGTAACGTTGACTATGTGTTTGACCGTTAAACAATGTATGGTTTCTTTGATTCGTGAAACTTTCCTTATAATGGCCGGCCCCATTCATTGAATTTTTTCAATCATCATGGTCCACAACTTTGTCTTCATTAGTATTTGAGTACTTTTAAAAGTCTAATTTTTACTTTATTAATTACGAAATTTAAAATAATTCTCAATCTAATTTGACTAAACTAATATGACAAACATTAAAGATTATGCGTTTGATAAAGAAAAATAGAATTATATATAACGTTGATCATATATAAATTTCATAAGATAAAATATAGATCCCATAATGTGAACTCTCCAACGGCAAAGTTGTCTCAGCTTTTAGCTTAGTTTTTTAATCATTACGGGTATGTTTCAATGTATTTGGCTTGGGGAGCAAGGTAGTGTGGGCCTACATGAACCACTTATTTACAAAATTGCCATTTATCCCGATTCCCTAAGCTACCAAGTGGTTCGGAAGCCGAACCAATCTCCTAGTTAACGTAGAGTCAAGAGCAGTCTTCTCCAAAGCTGAGGTTCGTCAATTGTGTTCTTGAGAAGCTTTCCCCGAAGCTGGTTCGAACCGTACGAGCCTCTGGATAAGCTCCACTTTCCCGCTCACATAGTCTCGGTCTTGTTAATGTCTTGACGCGTTCTCTTCATTTTACTTAGCCTAGTGGAGAAGCTCAAGGCTTTCTTTCTCTCTCTTCTCTCTGTTCCCTCGTTCTTTGTGTTGGGAGTCATGGCGAGGTAAGCTTTGAACCCTAATATAAATCCCCAGATTTCGTTTCTATGATTTCACCCAAACCCTCAATCGATTTTTGCAATCGCTATTTCACCATCTCGTTTCCTGTTCCGCTGAAACGTTTCTTCTTCGCCAGAAAGGAACAATTTTTCTCACTGGGTTACGATTCTGCTTTTCCTGGGAATCAAAATGTGAAATTTCCCTTATGAGAAAGATTGAAATTTTAGATATATACTTGTTCCGATTAGGGCATTGTGAAAAAACGTTTCTGTTTCTGCTTGGATTTTGAATGTGTGTAACTCTGAAGAAGATGGCCTAGTTGTTTCTGTAGTCGTTGAGTAGCAGCTGCTTATAAACCGATGATCTTATCCTTTTGTTATTGTGACAAATGTACAGGGCTTGGATTGTCAATGGCCGCGGATTTGCAGCCAAAGTGAAAAATGCTTCTGTTTCTTCAGCTTTGCAGATCAAAGACTGTGGAGCTCATATCGAATGCCCCAATTGCTCTTACCGCATTGACAACAGCAATGTGAGTAAAGCAGCACTCTTCATCTCTCCTGTCTTGTCTGAAACACACGACCTTGACTTGACTTGGGTTTCAGGTTCTGGTTCCATGGCCTGGCCTTCCTAAAGGTGTCAAGTTTGAGCCAGCTGATGAGGACATCATCGAATTCTTGGAAGCTAAATGTGGTATTGGTGGCTCTGAACCGCACATGCTTATTGAAGAGTTTATTCGTCCTGTCACTGAGGATGTTGGAATCAATTACACACACCCTCAAAACCTTCCGGGTAAATGATAACATTCCACCTTTGGATTTGTAATTTACTCAATAAAAAGCCTCCAGGTTTACTGATTCCTGTGATCTTTGAGCCTTGCTATTTCAGGTGCGAACAAAGATGGAGTAAGTGCCTTCTTCTTTCACAAGACGGTGCAAGCATATGGAACAGGACAGAGGAAACGCAGAAAGATCACACCGACACTTGTGGACGATGAACCAGTTCGATGGCACAAGACAGGCAGAACCAAACATGTGATGCTCAATGGGGTCCAAAGGGGTTGCAAGAAGATAATGGTGCTGTACAAGAGCTCTAGAAAGGGAACAAAGCCTGAGAAATCAAACTGGGTTCTACATCAGTACCATCTAGGAACAGAAGGAAATGAGATAGGAGAGTATGTTGTTTCGAAGATAACATATCAGCAACAGAAGGTTGTGGAAATTCCTAATGAAGGTGAGAGTTCTGGTGCTAGAAGTCGCCCAATAACGCCCAAGACTAATACTCCTGCGCCACATACTCCTCCTGTAAATGGTATTGCTGGAGATGAAGAAGCTTTTGATGATACTAAGATGTTTGATCCATTTGTTGAGGTAACCACAAAATCATTTGGAAGAATAAATAGCTTAGTGTTCTAGAGACCAAAGTCATTGTTTTTATTTGATGGTAAAGCAGGGACTGGACAGCATTCCAGCAGCTGCGTTAGGGAGGATGTGGTCCAAAAAAGCTCGAACAGATGAGGAGTTTGTTGTAAACCTTTGTGAAGATAACTTAACATGCAACGAAAGCATTGAAGCTTCGTCTCTTTGGGAAAACCAGGATCTCCCCAATCCTAGCCTTGGAACTGTTGGAGAACTCGATGGTTTTTCAATTGCAGATCTTGAGAATGCAGATTTGGGGACTCCCCCTGATTTCCTCACTGTAAGATCCACCTTTAAAAAACTTTGAAAATAATTACAAGTTTAGATTTTTCTGACTTAGTTCTCATGGGTTTTTGCAGTTGGCTTCTCAGGAGAGCTTGTTGAATTGGATGGGATGGCTGTGATTGCGAACCGAAGAAGAAGGCCAAAAGGCAGGAACATGTGTATAAAATAAGAAAACTTTAAAGTCTCCGCAACTGAAGTCATATCTCTGTGATAATTTTACTTCAGGAAATTCTCAGGCGATCGGTTTTTTGTCGGATTCCCGGAAAGTAACTTAGATAGTCCGGGAATAATCATTTTCAATGTCGGAATCTTCCACTTGTTTGTAATTCAAACAGATATTTTTGACCTTTGTGCTTTTTTTGATGTGTACTACACTCTTGTCGTTGTGGTTACTCTGTTTTGTTTGGCTCAAAGGTCCAACGGTTTTATAAATATATTTCGGTATTTAACATTTTGACCTTATATTCTCAAACTATTCGATTATTACCCCAAATAAATTATTAATGCAACTAACTTCTACTGAATACACACACCTTCGTCTCAATTAGGGTTCTTTCTTTTTCTAATAGCCAAACTACATTCCAAAATTTATCCTTTAGTATAGGTTAGAAAATTCAGACTTTTAATATCTAAACCCTAATAAGGTCTGACGACAAAAAAAAACAAATGACGACAAAAATAAATAAAAAAACCCTAAGAACGTCCAGTAGTACGATGGTGAGGAGAGGTCGCGGCGGCGGCGGCGGAGGAGGCGGTGGTATTAACCTAAAATATCTGAGTCAGGTTATGGAATCATGCGGCAAGGATTTAACTACGGCGGAGGATATCGTCGATGATCTCCGTTCTAGGTACAGTAATTTTGCGAGGTTGAAACGGCAAGTGCTTCTGTTAAGTGTCAGGAAAGTCTTTAATGTCAGAAACAATAAGCGAGTTAAAGACGACGAGGAAGATGATATCAATGGCGACGAGGAAGGCACTGCTGCTAAGAGGAAGAAACAGAGGCGACTTGATGAGAAAGAGGAGAAATTGCAGCGGGCTGAGCAATCGCATCTGAGGAGGAGAAATAAGGAACGTTCTCCATCTTCTTCTTCCTCTTCTTCATCAGAAGATAGTGGCGATGTCTCCACTTCTGAGGAGGCAATTTACAGCGAAAAGCTGAGTCCGCGGTTTGATTTGATCAATGACACTCTACGAAATGACTATGCTAAGGTGAACAACTCCTCTAAGAAACCAATTGGGTCTTCTTCTACCCCCGTGGAAAAGAATGTTGAAGTTGAGACTGTGACTAACAAAGGTAGAAGCAAAATGGCTACAATGGGTGCTAGAAAGGAGGCTAAAGGTTCTCCTTCCCTCAGTGGAACTATTGGTAATGGTGATTTGGAAATGGAGGGTGATAAAGGACCTACTTTTAAAGACTTTGGTGGGATTAAGAAAGTGTTGGATGAATTGGAGATGAATGTTCTATTCCCCATTCTCAATCCTGAACCGTTTAAGAAGATCGGAGTGAAGCCACCAAGCGGGATTCTTTTTCATGGACCACCTGGCTGTGGAAAGACCAAGTTGGCCAATGCTATAGCTAATGAAGTTGGTGTTCCCTTTTATAAGATTTCAGCAACAGATGTGGTTTCTGGTGTTTCTGGTACTAAATTGCATATCTTTGTTCAGTTTGTTGTGTTTCCTTCTTTGATCCTATTCTTGTTGTACTAAATGAATATGGAAATTTTTGTTCTCAGGTGCTTCTGAAGAGAATATAAGAGAGCTTTTCTCTAAAGCATACAGGACTGCGCCTTCGATTGTGTTTATCGATGAGATTGATGCAATTGGATCCAAGAGAGAAAATCAGCAAAGAGAGATGGAGAAGCGGATAGTAACACAATTATTGACTTGTATGGATGGACCTGGTAACAAAGGCGATAAAAATGGTTCTGATTCTAGTGCTGGGTTTGTTCTCGTCATTGGAGCTACAAATAGGCCTGATGCTCTTGATCCTGCTTTAAGGAGAAGTGGACGATTTGAGTGTGAGATCGCTCTGAGTGCTCCAGATGAAGATGCAAGGGCTGAGATACTCTCTGTTGTAGCCCAAAAACTTAGACTAGAAGGGCCCTTTGACAAGAAAAAGATAGCTCGTTTGACACCGGGTTTTGTTGGAGCCGATTTGGAGGGTGTTGCTAACATGGCTGGCAGGATAGCCACAAAGCGAATCTTGGATTCAAGGAAATCTCAACTGTCTGGGGACAGTGAAGATGATAATTCTTGGCTGAGGCATCCCTGGCCAGAAGAAGAGTTGGAAAGACTTTTTGTCAAAATGTCTGATTTCGAGGTATGTTTATTGCAGGTGTGATGCGAGTCTACTGAAGTTTGGTCTTTGGTTCCTGACTCATGTTAGTTACTCTGTTATCTACCAGGAAGCAGTGAATCTAGTTCAGGCATCTTTAACAAGAGAAGGATTCTCTATCGTGCCTGATGTCAAGTGGGATGATGTTGGTGGACTCGAGCATCTACGACTTGAATTCAACCGTTATATAGTCAGACCTATCAAAAAGCCTGATCTTTACAAGGTAGTAATAAGTCACTTGGCACTGTTATATAGTCAAGATTACTTGCTTGTTCTCTTGAAGTCTGAATGTGTCTCTTTCGATCTTTTAGGCTTTTGGGGTAGACTTAGAGACAGGATTTTTGCTCTATGGACCACCTGGATGTGGGAAGACATTGATTGCAAAGGCAGTTGCTAACGAGGCAGGAGCTAATTTCATGCATATCAAGGTTAGACTTTCACGTCAGATTATTTGGTTTGGTTTTTGCTTTGCATATGAATGGTCCTGAATGATGTGATTTTCTCTCTCTACCATTGGCTTTCAGGGTGCAGAACTTCTAAACAAATACGTTGGTGAAAGTGAGCTTGCTATTCGGACGTTGTTTCAGCGCGCCCGGACATGCTCGCCATGTGTAATCTTCTTTGATGAGGTTTGTGTTTCACATTTTGAACAGTCCTAGTCTAGCTAGAAGGCAAATGTATAATCGTCAGATGATTCTCCAAATTATGACCAAAAACTACTGATGTATATGTATGCAGACAATAAGATATGAGATAAAGCAAACACTGTTGATTCATGTTTGGGTTGATGCAAGAGCTGTCTGATTCTTATATGTGAGTATTGTTTTTTAACTTCAGGTGGATGCTTTGACAACAAGTCGTGGCAAAGAAGGTGCTTGGGTTGTTGAACGGCTGTTGAACCAGGTAAGATAGGTTTTCTCATTATAGTGAATACAGCAACTGCAAAGCTTACTCAGGTGTTGATCAAATTCATTGATCTCGATGTTCCACAGTTTCTTGTTGAGCTGGACGGTGGAGAGAGGCGTAATGTATATGTAATTGGAGCTACAAACAGACCAGATGTAGTTGATCCTGCTTTCTTGAGACCTGGTAGGTTTGGGAATCTTCTTTACGTACCACTCCCTAACGCGGAAGAGCGTGCTTCAATTATAAAAGCTATTGCAAGAAAGAAACCCATAGATCCTAGTGTTGATCTGGATGGCATTGCAAAGATGAACTGTGACGGTTTCAGTGGAGCTGATCTCGCTCACTTGGTAACTATCAAACTCATTTTTATTGCTCTTGTTGATGTGTTCCTTGAAACTTGACATTGACGCATGTTCTGTAATGTGTGTGATTCTGATGGTTGGTTTGAATATATAAAATGGAAGGTGCAAAAAGCTACATTCCAGGCAGTGGAGGAGATGGCAAACTCCAGTGAGTTGACTGAAGATGATGTTACAGATTCAACTCAGTGTACCATCAAGATGATTCATTTCGAGCAAGCCTTGTCCTTAGTCTCACCCTCTGTGAACAAGCAGGTACTCTCTTCTTTCTGTTTGCATCACTTTAAGAAATTGAAAGTTTATTGTTTCTCGTTGAGTTTTTGAAATGTAAACCTCATTTTGGTGGTTTTGCAGCAAAGGAAACACTACGAGGCACTATCAAACAAGCTCCAAGAAAGCGTTGGAAGGAACATTGAACAAGTCACCGTAGGATCAACTTTTGCCCTTCAGTAAAAAATTGTTACTTGATAGAATGTCTGCAAAATCCCATTTTTCCCGAGGTACATTCAGTCTATTTATATAAAGACTTGTCTGTTTTTCAACTTCAGACACGTAATAGAATCAAGTTATGTTTCCAACTATTCTTATCAGATCCTTGATATTACAAAAATTTCAGAGACTGTAAAATCTATATACAGAGATGATATAGTCTATAGAGAAAGAGAGCACAAATGGTATGAGCCGTTTTGAGCTTACCTAAAAGACTATAGAGGAAGACTAATAAGTGAAAGGTAGAGGTCTTTATTTATCGGCCTGTTTCTCGTTTGCAATTTCCAGGTAATAAGTACTTGTAACTATCAGCATTCTGAATCAAGTATCCAGGGAGATGAACAGCTGAATAAGACCGAGGAATCGGACCTAGTTTCCCGATAATCTCTCTGAATGTGTGTTCTTCAGGAAACATATCGAACAGATCAGTTCCTTTGCAGATAACATCTTGGATTCGTCTTGGGTTTAGATAATGTAAGAATCTGACCCTGTCGGTGTGGCTATAAGCTTTCATCTTGAACACAAAATCATTGATGTGTCTGAAACAGAAGCTGCAGTGCCAACCTGAATCTGTCAAAAGATTATTACTTTGCCGGAAATGAGCGTACCGAGTTTTCCCAGGCTGGTAGAGATGAACCGAAGCTCTCCAGCTTTTGCTATCGACATAATACTCATATGAGTAGAGGTAGTTTCTCAACTGAAGATGAAGTATTGGTGGGAATCCGTCACACCATCTTAGCAGATTGATGGTATGACCACTAGGGATCTCGTCGACGTCCGACATAATCAAAAGATCATCTTCTTTTATGCCCGCGAGTTTGATCAATTGGTCCAGTGCAATCCTTTGGAACGACTCTTCCACAAAAGGGTTTTCTCCTTTCTTCAATCTTCCTCCCACATTCCCATAAGTCAGCCTTGGCTCAACGAATTTGAATTTCTTTTCCCGGTTGTCTGCGAAAGCCAACGGTTTCGTAAGTCCGGTGAAAGTAGAGTTAGATTCGAGAAGCACAAACTGTGTTACGTAAGGACTTAACTCGTTCCAACGGATAGTAAGCATATCGATCTCGTTACTGAACAAGACAGCATCAAAGACTCTTCTTGGAGATTCTCGGATTTTCCAGCCGTGAAGACTGCAGAGCGTTTCCATTGAAGTATTGTCGTGATAGTAATGGGGAAGAATGTTAAAAGGTTTTGGAGGTGATTCCCAGAGAGGTCTCAAGAAATATGTAATCTTTTGACCGTGTAAATAGATACCGAAGATGAAGATTGGGAGGAGAGTGAAGAGAAATAGATACGTTTTGAAATCGAGTCCTCTTAGAAGAACACATCGAAGCCTTGACATGGCCTTGCCTGCTCGAGAACCCTCCTGTAAGCCAATGGAGCACACTCATAAGCAATTGATTTGAGATTTTCTTTAGGAAACATAAAAGATCCTAATTTGTTTCAATTGATATAAAGATTAAAACAGTGCAGAAATCATCGAATCACCACCATCTCTGTACTAAGATTAAGAATCAAAGACTAAAGACTAAAACCAAGAAATCACCTGTCCGCAGATAGTATCCGTCTTCTTCGAACTACAGTAACCATCGGACATGATTATTATCCACGAAAGCCAATTATTGAGTTCTTCTTGAGGAATGTCAGATTCTCTCTCTCTCTCTCTCTCTGTGCGTTCAATCTTTTAGAAGATAATTTAAAAAAAAACTTATGAAGAAAATCCACAAACAAAAAAGGAGATTCTAAGAAGAAAGAAGAGAGACGTCGCGGAGGAGAATGAAGTCCGAAAATTTCTCTCTTCAAATCGATTCTTCTCCATTCAGAGAAACTGTAACGCCAATTATAGCCGTTTGGTGCTTTTTAGCTTCCATTTCTAGAATTAAAATCACATTATTCAACTCTCTAATTTTCTTTTTCAGTAAATAAAGAAACATTTTCATACGTCAGATCTCCTACAAGCGGTTTGATCCTACGGCTTAAAATCTAACTATTAATTACTCTCTTTACCAAAACACTAAAAAAAACAGAATAATTGTTTTTAAAATCTTGTTAATAAAAATAGTAAGAGGACTTTTAAACCGAACGTTAAGAAAAGATGCAGAATTTGTGATTATGATACGGCGAAATGAAACACCCAAACACGATAACGACGGAGGAGGAGGAGGAGGATCTAAACATTCGGAAATATCCGCCGTCTCCTCACCAGCAATCACGAGCTCATGAGTCTATACTCCAATGGTGGCGGAGGTGGACGGTGTTGGTGGCGGCGATCTGGATTCAAGCATTCACGGGGACAAACTTCGATTTCGCAGCCTATTCTTCCGACATGAAGTCGTCGATGGGAGTTTCTCAGTCACGGCTTAATTACATGGCGGTTGCTTCAGATTTGGGTAAAGCATTGGGTTGGTCTTCAGGTTTCGCCATTGCGTATTTCCCAATCTCCGGCGTTCTATTCGCTGCCGCCACAATGGGACTCGTCGGTTACGGCGTGCAGTGGTTAGCCATCGCCGATGTAATCGATCTTCCTTACTCTCTGGTTTTGGTTTGCTGCTCGTTAGCCGGACTAAGCATCTGCTGGTTCAACACCGTCTGCTTCGTCCTCTGCGTTCGACACTTTGAATCGAACCACTCTCTCGCATTGTCTCTCGTTGTGAGTTTCAACGGAATCAGTGCTGCGTTGTTCACTCTTGGCCATGAATTAATTAGTGGCAAGTCATCTGCAAGCTCTGATATCTACCTTCTCCTTAACTCTCTCATCCCTTTAATTGTCTCCATCTTAGCCCTTTGGCCAATCCTTACTAACCCTAATTCCTCTGACGCCGATACAAACCGAACTCATGACGAACCCCGAATCTTTGTTGTCTTCAATGTCTTAGCCTTATTCACATGTTTTTACCTTCTCTTGCCTTCCTTAGACACATACTTAGCCTCATCGCCTCGTTGGCATTTCCTCGGAGCCATTTTCCTTCTCCTTTTCCCATTGTGCGTCCCGTTTCTAGACTATATTCCCCACGCTCTCGAGTCCTGTTTCCACCATCGCAGGTCTGGCTATGTAGTGGTTAACATTGAGGAGCCCAAGACCCCCAAAAATCATCATGAGATTGATGCGGAGAAGAGATGTGACAAAGTGAGACTGGGAGAAGAACATTCTCTTGGAATGCTGGTTTGTAGAATTGAGTTTTGGCTTTACTACGTAGCTTATTTCTGCGGCGGCACCATCGGCCTTGTTTACAGCAACAACTTAGGACAGATTTCTCAGTCTCTAGGACAAAGCAGCTCGAAAGATAAATCCTTAGTCACACTCTTCTCTGCCTTCTCCTTTCTCGGAAGATTGCTCTCCTCTACACCTGACTTCACACGCAAGAAACTACCCTACTTGACAAGAACTGCCTGGTTCGCGATTTCGCTACTGCCAACACCTTTGGCCTTCTTCATCCTCGCGTATTCACCCAAGATATACCAGACCGGGCTATTACAAGTGGCTACAGCGCTGATCGGGTTAAGTTCGGGGTTTGGATTTGCGGCTGCCGTTTCTATAACTTCTGACCTCTTCGGACGCAACAGTGTTGGTGTCAACCAGAACATCCTCATCACAAACATTCCCATCGGATCTTTCTTCTACGGCTACATGGCTGGGTCTGTCTATGACACCCATGCGAGCCTGGGCACCGTCTCGGACTCGGTTGTTTGCGTTGGAAGTAACTGTTATTTCGTAACGTTTTTGCTTTGGGGTTGTTTTTCTGTTTTGGGGTTCATCTGTAGCTTGTTTCTGTTTGTTAGAACCAGACCGGTTTATTACCGGTTAAAACAGAACCAAATGTAAAAAACGATGTAGAATCAGCTGCCTATAATGGTTCAGATTGATCCGATCCTAGTATCCTCCTCTCTGGATATTCTCAGTGAAAGAGAAAGAAACAGTAGAAGAGAATCCCAAATATTTTCACTGTAAAATAGTTATAAGTTATTAACCACCATTGTTCGATCAATTACTTCTTTACACAAGTTAGCCTTGTTAAAGTTTTTGAGGGTCCTTAAGTTATTAACCACCTCTGTTCCAACTTCATATCATGATAAGTTAATAATGTTGTATATGAAGTTATCATGATAGTAATCATTGATGACACAAGAGACGAAATCTACTAGTATGGACCAATCGACCGTCAAGGTGTCGTAATTAGATTTTTTTGGGTTTGTTATTTAACATCAACGTGTCGTAATTAGTTATTAGCCGATCAGCGTAAAATCCAAATATGACGTGGGTCCCAAGAGTCGTTTAGCTGTTAAAAAAAACAAAAACAAAAAAAATGTATAAAATAAGAAGATGGATATGTTAAAAAAAGAAAGTGAGAAAGGCGGACGGGAGATGGATCTGAAATCCACGGTTCCCGGCGAGGCAATGGCGGCGATAGAGAATCGGTCGTTCGCTCGGATCGGATTTCTCGGAAACCCTAGCGATGTTTACTTCGGGCGTACAATCTCATTGACAATCGGCAACTTCTGGGCCTCCGTCAAGCTGGAGCCGTCCCAACATCTAATGATCAAGCCTCATCCATTCCACGATCTCGTCCAGTTCAGCTCTCTCGACCATCTCGTACGTTTTATTTCCAATCTGAACATTTCTAAATTGTTTATTTATGTTATTTCTTTTTGATCCATCATCACATATTTATCGATTTGAAATGTTGTCAAAGTCAAAAGTAATAAATCGTTTCGGTTTCTCGATTTTGGCGTTATGTGATTCATTAGGTCGAATTTAGTTCCGTTTCCAAGATTTAATTAGTTTGAATAGTGAAAGTGGTATCAATGTTTGGGCTTTATAAGGAGATTGAATTGAATTGTTTGGTTAGGTGAGTCGGTTGGAAAATGAAGGTTACTACGGTGGAGTAAGGTTGCTAATGGCGATTTGTAAAGTATTCCGTAAGTATTGCAAAGATAATGACATTCAACTTCATCAACGAAACTTCTCTCTATCTTATGATACCAATATCCCTAGGCAGGTACACTCTTTGCTTCTCCCTTTCTCTCCTCCTTTTCAGTTTTTTATATGTTTGCTCATTGCTCTTACCTTTCATGTTCCAGACTGGGCTTTCTGGTTCTAGTGCCATTGTCTCCGCTGCCCTTAACTGCCTTCTCGATTTCTACAATGTCAGGCATTTCATCAAAGTCCCTGTCCGGCCTAACCTTGTTCTCAGTGCAGAGAAAGAACTTGGTATTGTTGCCGGTCTTCAAGACAGGGTAGCTCAGATCTATGGTGGTCTTGTTCACATGGTGAGGCGAGCGAACCATTTTATCTATTCATAGCCTTTGGTTTAACAAAACCTCAATCAGTTTTATGACTTTTATCATCTTTGCTTTGCAGGATTTTAGTAAGGAGCACATGGATCAATTAGGATATGGGATTTACACTCCTATGGATGTCTCTCTCCTCCCGCCTTTGCATCTCATCTATGCTGAGAATCCTAGCGACTCAGGGAAGGTACATACCCATTTACCGACTCTGGCTGACACACCATTCCTTACTTCTGATTTGGTTTACCTAAAAAGCTAGTTGATTTCAGCATTAATGACAATCTGATATTAGCATTGCTTTCTAATAATGTAGGTACATAGTATGGTTAGGCAAAAATGGTTAGACGGGGATGAGTTTATAATCTCATCGATGAAAGAAGTTGGAAATATAGCAGAAGAAGGTCGAACTGCATTACTCAACAAGGACCATTCCAAACTTGTGGAACTCATGAACCGTAACTTTGACATTCGGAGGTAAACCTAATTCGAGGTCACATAATGTTAAAGTAGATAGGAGTAAGCAGAGATAGTGATGCCTTTTTCTTGATAGGCGGATGTTTGGGGACGAATGCTTAGGAGCAATGAACATAGAGATGGTGGAGGTTGCAAGGAGAGTTGGTGCAGCTTCAAAGTTCACAGGAAGTGGAGGAGCAGTGGTGGTGTACTGCCCTGATGGTCCATCTCAGGTGAAGCTTTTGGAAGAAGAATGCCGGAAATTGGGATTTAAGCTTCAGCCGGTAAAGATTGTACCTTCATGTTTGAATGATTCTGAAATGCAGACCTTATCAAAGCCTTGATCAAAGTCTTCTTCACACGAAATACCCATTTTCCAGAGAAATAAACATGAGCTGTTATGTCTCAGTTGTTGCGGTGCTTGTAATGAACCTCACGGGTTCGAAACTTTTTTTCACGTAATACTTTTGTTCTGCGTCTTTTCCTTGCACATTTTCTTGTTTGTTCCTTGTACGTCTCTCGTATTTGTCCTTGGCTTATCCCTTTCTTTATTGTTTTCCCACATTCAAAAAACCAACTCTATTTACATTTGAACTTTTATTGAAAATCTAATGTTATTTTTATTGAATAATATTTGACATTTGAATATCTGTTTGGACTTTGACTTCCACAGTAGCTTGTGGGCCCAGTTTATGGAAGAGTCACGGTTTTATGTGGGCAAAGTATGGATTTGGGTTAGCACGTCAGCATAAAAGAGCTGCCACGTATTATTATTTTATTCCTTTTTTTTTGTTTTTTGGATTAATTGATTTGATCTAATAAAATTATAAACAAATCCAACCAGATTCAATTATGATTGAAACGTGAAACATTAAGCAACAGAAAAAGGTTGCTTTTTTGAAAAGAAAGGTTAGGCAAATATTGGGATTGAATCGGCCATTGAAGATCCCTTGGCCTTTATTGACAACCCAAAAAAGAAGAAGATCCCTTCATCTTCTCAGCACTTGTGTGATTGCTCTTATCTTCTTCCTCCACTTCTCCTCGTAAAGGTGGGATTTTTATAACCTTGTTCTCGATCGAAATCAGTAAAATCTCGTCTGGGTGAATCTATTTTGATTTAATCCTGTCAGATTTTGGATTTTATTTTATTTTATTTTCGCTTTATCATTTGTTCCAAAATTGGAAAAATTCAAAATATAAAGGATAATCACTAATGAGGTAACGGCAAGTCGGTGATGGCATAGGTAACGTGATTGAATACGAAACTTCATCTTCCCTCTTAAGTTTTAAAAGACTAGCCGCCTCATTACATCTGTGACCTGTTTTTCATTAGCAGCGTACGAACCTTCTTTCAAAACTATTCAACCCTTATAATTGCCACCTCCCTTATTTTCAAGACAACTTTAGAGATCCACAGGAAAGTTTTAAGTTTTCTATTGCCATAGGTATTTGCATGTTCTCTTGCGGTTGCTGTTTGTTGCGATTCCCTTCCGAATCTTTAAATGCAGGTTTTTTTTATCTTGAGCCTTGAAATAAGTTTTTATTTGGATTTGAATAAAGTTTGATGGGAGGAGGTAATTCCAAAGAAGACTCGCCATCTCCATCTTCAACATCATGGGCTTCTCACCAAAGTTATCCCCAATATGGTCCAGATAGCTACAACTATCCTCCTCCACCCACTTATGCTCCTGCCCCGGCTCCATCTCCAGCTCCAGCTCCCTCTCCTTCTCCGGCTCCCAGTTATGGCCATCATCCTCAGCCACCGTACACCTATAGTCACCCTCCACCACCTTCACAGAGTCATGCTGATAGGAAGAAATTTGATCGGAGGTATTCCAAAATATCAGATAACTACTCTTCTTTAGATCAGGTTAGTTCTAAGATAATGAATGAATCTACATTTGGATTCGTGTTGAAACTGAATCTAGTATTGTGTCTGATACTTATTCCAGGTGTCGGAGGCTCTAAGCCGTGCAGGTCTTGAATCTTCAAATCTAATCGTTGGTATGGATTTCACCAAGAGCAATGAATGGACAGGTTGGTTAGAATTTTTCTTAAGTTTTGAATGTAAGGGACCAAGGAGAAGACAGACTAATTGGTTTAAATTTGCAGGGGCCAAGTCTTTCAATAGGCAAAGTTTGCATCACTTAGGAAATACACCAAATCCATACGAGCAAGCAATAACTATCATAGGAAGAACCTTAGCCGCCTTTGACGAGGATAACTTAATTCCTTGTTATGGTTTTGGAGACGGTAACCACTGTTTTACCCCTACTTTGTTACGTTTTTAGTAGAATATGTATCAATCATCTCATTAAGATTTCATCTCCTTGCAGCATCAACTCATGATCAGGACGTGTTTAGTTTCTATCCAGAGGGTAGATTCTGTAATGGATTTGAGGAAGTGTTGGCTCGGT
The DNA here is from genome assembly GCA_963555745.1 of Cardamine flexuosa. Classification (NCBI taxonomy): domain Eukaryota; kingdom Viridiplantae; phylum Streptophyta; class Magnoliopsida; order Brassicales; family Brassicaceae; genus Cardamine; species Cardamine flexuosa. The sequence continues at coordinate 123,457 of OY743219.1, read as the reverse complement.
ATAGAGAAATCGTGCCTCACCTTAAGCTTGCAGGTTTTTTTCCCCTCCTCTGGCATGTGTTAGCATTCTTTATCTCCTTGTGAAACGCAAGCTAAGTACTTAAGCTGTGATTTTTTTCAGGACCGACCTCTTTTGCGCCGATCATTGAAATGGCAATGACAGTGGTTGAGCAGAGTAGTGGCCAATATCATGTGTTAGTTATTATAGCTGATGGCCAGGTACTGGTTAATGTTTTGATTGCCTAAGTTGTGGTACAATGTTCTGATTTGTGTCTAGGGGTATGAAATTGGACTCGATTTTGATATTTCAGGTTACAAGAAGTGTTGATACCGAGCATGGGCAGCTAAGTCCGCAAGAACAGAAGACAGTTGATGCAATTGTGAAAGCAAGGTGCGAATATATCAATCTTTTGACTATGTTTCTTCCATTTAAAAGTTATTTTCTATGTGTCTTATGTAATCAGTTTCTCTATTTTAGTACGCTTCCTTTGTCAATAGTCTTAGTCGGGGTCGGAGATGGACCATGGGACATGATGCAGGAATTTGATGACAACATACCTGCCCGAGCTTTCGATAACTTTCAAGTAATCTTATTTTTTCATATCATGACACTACAGATTTTGCTTATTTTCTTCAGCTTAGAACTTTACAGAGATCATGAGATGTTGCTATGTTGTTAGTTTGTGAACTTTACAGAGATCATGTCAAAGAACAAAGAGCAGTCACGGAAGGAGACAGAATTCGCTCTTTCTGCTCTCATGGAGATTCCTCCACAGTACAAAGCAACCATAGAGCTTAAACTCTTAGGGTAATGACCCAAATCCAAACTAGGATAGATTAGCTTCTTTGAAACCGCTATTGTTATCAAAGTTGTCAACTTCATCTGCCCTTACATATTTGCAGGCAAAGAAACGGGGGTATCTCAGAGAGAATCCCACTTCCGCCACCGGTGCAGAGAGGATCATCATTCTTTAACCCACCAAAAGCTTCCCGGATGCCGAGTTTTGAACCGAGTGTACCTACTTGTCCACTTGAAGGCAAGGATATGAGCAGTGGTGTAGACGAGAACCAGGTAATTAATAGAAACTTAGTTATCTGTTTGAATGTGTTTAGTGAAAAAAAGGTTGGAAGTTGAAAAATTTGGTTTGTTATTTGTTCTTGGAACAGCTATGTCCAATATGTTTGAGCAACCCAAAAAACATGGCGTTTGGTTGTGGCCATCAGACCTGTTGTGACTGTGGACCAGATCTTAAGGTGTGTCCTATTTGTCGTGCGCCGATCCAGACCAGAATTAAGCTCTACTAACAGCAACGCCATTGGTAGAAGCTTAGACCAGTCCAAATCCATTTCTCCCAGAGCTTTCAGATCTTTCTGTAAAAAATAAAAAAAGTGTTCTTTTCTTCTTTGATTGAATTTCGAAACTTGTATCGAATTCTTTTAGTTTCTTTGATTGGATTGTAAGAGTATGTATTATATATGGTATGTGGTATGTGATGTGGGGCTTTACTCACTAGATTGAACTAGAATTGCTTACTATAAATTATCTCCAACCGGTAAAGGCTATTACGACCAAGAATCTAAGCGTTGCTACTAAACTAATCATTTTCCCGGCAAAATATTGAGTGAGATGATTACAGTCATGATACAAAGAAGAAGTTAGCCAAATAAAAACATCCATTTAGAACCAAACCGATGCTTTGCTAATGTATGCGCAAAGTTAGTAAGGCTCCGTGGGAAAATAAATGTAATTCGTTGAAACTTAAAAGCCTACATCTTTATATCCTTGCATTTAAAGTCTTGAACCCAATATAGAGGCCCATATCATTAAACGAAATGTATTGCTGATATTATTCATCACTCATCAATTATCCATTCCCTTTTTCAAAATTAATTAATAATAAAACTATAAAATTTGTCATTTGCTGGATTCTTCTACTAACGATTCTTAGCTTCTGCCAAGTTTTTTACATCGAAAAAGAAAGAGACTCTTTATGGATTCTCTTCGATTCAACCTCCAACAATCTCCATTTCAATTGAAACCCAGAATTCTCCGACCAAAAATCACTAACACATTGAACCAAACCGATGAAACTGATTCTCGACCAGCCGGTAAGATCCAGCGGTTAGTACTCAACAACGAAGGTCGGACCAAACTAAACGCCGACCCCGACCGTGAATTTTATTCATACCCACGGTTCGTGAACCACGTAGACGATGGGTTCATATCCTCCTTAACCGATCTATACAGAAACCGGTTGAAACCCGGTTCGATTGTACTAGACTTGATGAGCTCATGGGTTAGTCATTTACCAGAAGAGGTCAAGTACACAAAAGTAGTGGGACATGGTCTTAATGCACAAGAGCTTGCTAGAAACCCTAGACTCGATTACTTCTTCGTCAAGGATCTTAACGAAGATCAGAAATTCGAGTTCGAAGACAAGTATTTCGACGCCGTTTTATGTTCTGTCGGTATACAATATCTACAACAACCCGAAAAGGTGCGTTACATAACAATTAAGTTAACCAAATTTTGTTTTATTTCAAAATTTCTTACCCGGACTTAAATTTAATCTACAGGTTTTTGCACAAGTGTATAGAGTGTTAAAACCGGGAGGTGTGTTGATAGTGAGTTTTAGCAATCGGATGTTTTATGAGAAAGCAATTAGGGTTTGGCGAGATGGAACCGAATACAGTCGGGTCCAATTGGTGGTTCAATACTTTCAGTCTATTGAAGGCTTCACACAGCCGGAGATCATCCGGCAACAGCCTGGAGCTCCGAGTTCAGGTTTGAATTGGCTTATGGGTTTTATTGGTTTTGCTTCTAGGCCGGACCCTTTTAATGCGGTCATTGCTTATAAGAATTTCAAACCCATGTATGAATGAATAAATAAATAAATTAAAAAGCTCAGAATTTGTAAGAGTATAAGCTACATTATCATTTTATTTATTTTATATCAATGAGAAGAAATAAAGGAAAAAAATAAGGAAAAACTTACAATACAATTTTTTTAAAAAGTGAAAGTTAAAATTACAAATTTTGAGTAACCAATCAAATTGGAAGAACCTGTAATACAAAAGAAATCATTGAAAGGAAGAGCCTGAGAGTGATAAATATGATGTGTAGTTTTGAATAGCATGTTTTGTAAGTGATTCGATTTGTTTGCAAATTCATAGACAATGGACAGTATCCAAGCAAGGTAGCCTTGTCCCATCTCAACGAGTATCACGAGTTGCAGATATCTCCATTCTAATTTTGATTTCATATACTAATTAAGTAGTAAAATAATCCTATTAATTATGTAAGAAAACCCATGACATGCAGGTTTTCTCAAAACATAGATTTAGTATTGAGATGTTTGTCAAAAAACTGTTTATGCCATCAGTAATCCAGCATATAAACTTTGAAATATTGAAAGTTTTTCAATATATGTAAGGAAAAAGAAAACATAAATAAGTACATAGCTTAACCATATAGGAGGAGACTGCACTTTTACTTTATATATCTATCAATGGCTGATTTACATGTTTACAAAAAATGTGTATAAGACCTGAAATTCTTATTATATTATAAAAATTTATAAAAATTATGAAATATCGATTAGGGACCAGCTGTCTATGGAAGTGTTAAGGTCACAAAACAAATTATTAAACCAAAGGCGAAGCAAAGAAGTTGATTCAAAGTAGCCACTTTTTTTACCTTTTCCACTGATATATATATATATATATAGAGGAGATATGGATCATTCACCACAACACATCATAATATCCTTGACTAATCAATCCCTAGATTTCTCTCATCTTCTCGCCAATATGGCCCAACGCTTTCAACTGAACCCAAAGCCCCTCACAGGCCCACCGACCGACCCTCTCAAAAGGGTCTCTCTTATCCCAAGATCTGCCGAGCAAAAGCTGGCTGACAACTTAGGCGAGAGGCGTCCCTTAGCCCCGAGAACTCACGAAGACAAACCTTTTGGTGATCAATCAGATGATCACCAGCAGCACTATGTTTCTGCTCCTGCGGAACATAATAATAAGGTGATGGATCATGAAACCGAGAAGATGGGTGGTTCCATTGTCCCTAAGACTGGACATTATCCCCATCCATCTGAGGATGTCCTCGATGCTAATACCCGACATTCCTTGGTTCCAAAGTCATTGGGTCCCAATTCTATTGGTGGAAGATTTGGACCGGGAAAGAAACAAGCTTTCCATAGAAATGGCAGACCAATGTTTTCACTTTCTGATGACCGAGTCATGGCTGATCGAGTCTTGAAGACTCATAGTCCCGACATGATCTTCTTTGACGTCAAAACACTTCTCTCCGTTGTTGATGACATCTTCAAGTCTCATGTCCCATCCATTGACTCCTCTTCTCCTAAGGTTTGTGTTTCTTGTGCAACAACTAATCCCTAATTCAAAAATATTGATTTACAAGTTTATTAAACTCCAAACATATGCAGCCGCCACTCGTGTTCAAGGACTACGCTGATCATACGTCCTTTGAAACTTTCGCGGATCTCATCGATCAAATCGCTTGCGAGGTATATAAAGAAGCTTTCTTGTTTTTAACATTTGACTCAATTTCTAAACATGAATGTCTCTGACATTTACAGATCGACTGCAAGTGTCTCCATGGCGGTGACTCTCACGGTGTGATAACATCAGGGGTTCATTTAGACAGTCGCAATACGACGACGTTCTCTGTTTTGTCTCTGGTCTCCAAATACCGTTGGGATGCTAAGCTGGTTCTTGTCCTAGCAGCTTTGGCAGTGAAATACGGCGTTTTTCTCCTCCTTGCTGAGACATACGCAACAAACCAGGTCACAAAATCTCTGGCTCTCATAAAACAGCTCCCTAGCATGTTCAGTAGGCAGAACGCTCTACCCCAGCGTCTCGACAAGACCCGAATTCTGATGCAAGACATGGTTGATCTCACCACTACTATCATCCATATCTATCAACTCCCACCTAACCACATCACACCCGCGTTTACCGACCATGTCCCCACTGCGGTTTATTGGATTGTTCGCAGCGTTTTGATATGTGCTTCTCACATCAGTGGCGCCAGCGGTTTCAGGCAGCAGTAAGTTGTTTATATTTTCTTTCCGATTTCTAGGCTTTCTTGATCTTCAAGGAACGTGATTTTAAAGGTTTTCATCTGCGTTTTCAGAGAAAACATGTCGTTTATGGAAGTTTCGGAGATACATGAGAACAGTGAAAGGCTTAGGAAGATCAATGCTTACCTGATGGAACAATATAAGAAGAGTCAATTGACCATCGGTGAGAATTTCTATGCAATACGACTTCGTTTTAAGCTCTCTCTCTCTTTTTCTTTGTTTCTCTGTTCTCAGGCTCTGTTTTATTTGCTCTGTTTCAGAGGATGGTATAATCGAAAAAGAGTATCAAGAACTCATTCAGACGTTCACTACTATCATTCACCTCGATGTTATTCAAACTCTGATTCCTCTTCTCCGACCCATTGATTTCCTTTACCATGGAGCTGGTGTTTCCAAGAGACGCGTAAACACACATATATCTCTTTAGATCTATACATCTGTTTTATGCTTCTTGTCAGTGGTGTCTGATCACATATCTGCTTTGAAAATTGACCAGGTGGGGATCAACGTGCTCACTCAAAAGCATGTGCTGCTTCTCATATCAGACCTAGAAAACATAGAAAAAGAGCTCTACATTCTTGAATCGCTCTACACAGAAGCATGGCAGCAATCATTCGAGATTCTATGGGTTCCAGTTCAAGATTTCTGGACAGAAGCTGACGACGCCAAGTTCGAGGCTCTTCATTCAAACATGAGGTGGTACGTTCTTGGAGAGCCTCGGAGGTTAAGACGAGCCGCAGTTAGGTTTGTCAGGGAATGGTGGGGATTCAAGAACAGGCCTATACTCGTCGCACTTGATCCCAAAGGTCAAGTTATGTCCACCAACGCTTTTCCTATGGTCTGGATCTGGCAACCATTTGCGCATCCTTTCACCACCGCAAAGGAACGTGATCTTTGGGGCGAACAGGAGTGGAACCTTGAGTTCTTGATTGATGGCACTGATCCTCACTCCTTAAACCAGGTTTTCTTCATTGCCAAGAAAACAGAGTATTTTTTTATTTTTGTTTTGTTAGAACTAACAGGAAAAAAATTGAGTGTTTTGTTATTTGTAATGTCAGCTTGCTGATGGAAAATACATATGTCTTTACGGAGGAGAAGATCTGCAATGGATCAAAAACTTCACGAGCCTCTGGCGTAATGTAGCCAAGGCCGCAAACATTCAACTCGAGATGGTTTATGTGGGGAAAAGAAACCCTAAAAATGGAATCCAGCCTATAATCAACACAATCAGGGAAGAGAACCTCAGCCATACGTTACCGGACTTGTTCCAGATCTGGTTTTTCTGGACGAGGATCGAGAGCATGTGGGAATCGAAGCAAAGGATGCTGAAAGCCCGTGGAACCAAAGGGAGAGAAGGGTTTAAAGAAGGATTGAAAGAAGAGGAAAAGGACCTTGTTCTGCAAGAAATCGTTGCTATGTTAGGTTATGGGGGAGAAGGAGATGGGTGGGGACTGGTGAGTAAAGCTTCGGACTTGATGGTTCGAGCCAAAGGGAGCTTATTTTCTAAGGGTTTGGCTGAGTTCAACGAATGGGAAGTCAACATTCCAACAAAGGGTTTTCTGACAGCACTCAATGATCATCTCTTAATGCGTCTCCCGCCACATCACTGCACCAGGTTCATGCTTCCTGAGACTTCTGGGATCATACCCAATGAGGTCGAGTGCACCGAGTGTCGTAGGACCATGGAAAAGTATTACTTGTACCAATGCTGCCTTGAGTGAGATCCCACATTAGTTGATTTCGGAGCTTCCCCAACATTCCAATAAAACCAAAGTTTGTTTCTTGTGTTTATCTACTTCATGTTGTTGTTGTTGCTGCTTCTGCTCTATCAAAGCAGAACCTTTGTAATAAAATTTGTGTGTTTGTGATTTGCAAAATTTTAAAGTTTTATGAATTGGAAGCTTCTAGAACAATGCTCTGTTTTAGTATTGCTCTTCTTAGTTGATCTTGACGCTGAGTAGATCAAAATAAGTAACTGAGTCTTTTCTTTTTCTTTTGTCTTAAGTAAACTTTTGAAGGTGACATTTAAGTTTGGTCTTTATGAATTGGAATAATAGAAAGTAAACATTTAGCTTTCTGAAATAAAATTAATTCAATGAGAATTAAATAGGCAAGCTAAATATGAACAGTCTTTTGTAGATTTTGAACTCTTTTTTTTTTTTTTTTGTAGATCTTTTACATTATCCGCCACATTGTAATTCCTTTTCAGACATTATATCTTTAACAAAAAAATAATACATATGGGATATGTAAGGTAAGGTTAGAGTCCAAATCACATTTCATATAACAAAAGATAAAAGTTAATCTACATAAAACAAACTACAAACAAAAACAAAAAAAATACCATGAGATTCATTGATGATTTGATGTATTACATTTGCCAAAGGGGGAACACAAATCAAACGATAATCGCCGGTTACTAGCAAATGGTTAATATTAAAAGTTAAATCTTCCAAAACATCAATACCTTTATTTCAATGTGTTGCATACGTTGAATTTTGATTTAAAAGAAGTTTTCTTAAATGTAGTTTCTGATATATGAATATAATTTATTTTTTTTTTTCAAAAAAAAAAGATATATGAATATTGACCGTGGTTAAATAGTATTTTGTTTAGATAGTTAACACACGTGACTAGAAGAAAGAAACAATAATAATTTGTTTTCAACGGAATCGATGTAATTCAAATCAAACCAAACTAGAAAAATTATATGCTAGAATTAGAGAGAAAAAGTTATGCAGATAAATTTCAAAAAATAAAAGTATTACTTTTAGAAATAGAATTGCTTTTATCCATATATTATTGGTTACTACAGTTTTGAAAATTTTAGCCTTATCCTATAGTATATATTTGAGCTTAAGAAATTCCATAGTTTTACCCATAAGAGAGCAAAGAATCTAAACAATTAATTATACCCTTTTGTTCATTTCACTCTTGATGCTATTTGAGTATATATCTGAGGTATGAGATACAATATATCTAAAGTAACTAAAAGCAAATGACAGAATCCATTAAATTCTATGGTATGAGATGAAGTAACATAAGAATCAAGCAAAGTAGCAAACAAAATGTGTTGTTACATCCTTTAGTAACATAAGAATGCGATAACTAAATAGTAGTCCAGTGGTAATTAGTATAAGGTTAAGATATGAAATAGACCAATATATAATATTCACATAATAAATATCGCTTTGTTTATTAAGCAAACAAAACAAAAGCTTCGTATCATTAGTCTGAATTTTGATTTAAAATATTTGATCACACCTTTACAAAACAAAAAATATTTGATCACACCAAAAGTATGAACAAGGAAAGAGAAAACTGGCATGAGATTTTTGATATATCATAACTACATTAATTAATCTACTGTACACAGATCAATTTTAAACATGTCAGTAAGGTGTGCTGGAACATAACACACGAAAGAAATGACAAAAGACACATATTTATAAGATCTAAAACTTCAAGTTGGCCATGAGTTTAAAATCATATGTAGTAATATTAAAATATCTAAAAATGTAAGTTAATCGCTTTTGATCTACGTTACAGTCTTAATTATATGAAATTAATAGCACACAGAAAGTCTTATCGCACTAACGACATTCACGTGGACGGGAACTATATCTAAAATCATTCTTCTACAAGAAGCCACCAAAAAGAAAAGCAAAAAAAGAAACAAGATTTTTATAAAATGATATTCTTGTAGATTTTTAATTTAATTGTTCCGGAAGCAAAGAAGTCGATTCTCAATTTCAACCGTAACAAAGGTGGGAAAACGAGTATTTAAAGCTAACCTTACGGTACGGTGACATACCACAACAACAACACAGAGCCTCTTCTTCTCAACTCTCTCACAAGCAATCGAACCAAGAATGGAGTCGCTCATCAAGTCCCAACACGCTCAGAAATTGGCGGGTCACAGCAGTACGATCGGTAAAACTCCGGGGATGGAGATGGTACCGGCTACGGCGGCAACGGGACTGGCGATGTCATCGGACGAAAACATGATGCTTAAACTGATCCAAAACACTCACTCCCCTGATGCTCGAGAGGTCCAAGTGCGTGGCCTTCTGAGTCTAGTTGAAGACATTCTCGATCGTGCCACTCTTGACTCTGACGACACCAACGCCTCCGTTAGTATTCATTCACACATACAGTAAATTTCATTCCTAGTTCGTACGTGTGGTCTTGTTCCTTTACCTACTCGCTTTGATTTTGCAGATGCATCCATTGCCCACTGAGGATAAACTGATGCAGTCAAGCATGATGAGTGTTCTCGATAGTGTCTCCTATGCTATTGATCGCGTCGCCTGCGAGGTATAACGTAACTATCGATCATATTGAAATAATGAATCATACATACGATGATATATAAACCGCATTCTCTAAAGAGTGCTGTACACGTAACCACCACCAGCCTATTTTCCCGACTTAACCTAACTTGGAACATAAGCAACACAATGTTTACGTGGTTCTCTCTTTTTCAGATAGCCTACAAGTCTCTGACGGGATCAGACGCGCATGAGATCACGATGTCAGTGTTTGAACATCTCTCGAGCTTCCACTGGGACGGCAAGCTCGTTCTGACGCTAGCCGCGTTCGCGTTGAACTACGGAGAGTTCTGGCTTCTGGTCCAGTTCTACTCGAAGAACCAGCTAGCTAAGTCCCTTGCTATGCTCAAGCTTGTCCCTGTTCAGAACAGAGTGACCCTGGAGTCTGTGTCCCAAGGGCTCAACGATCTCATCCGAGAAATGAAGAGCGTCACGGCATGTGTAGTGGAACTCAGTGAGTTACCAGATCGGTACATAACACCGGAAGTTCCTCAGTTATCAAGAATTATCTCTACAATCCCACTTGCTGTCTACTGGACCATAAGAAGCGTCGTGGCCTGCATTTCTCAGATCAATATGATCACTGCCATGGGACACGAGTACTATTATTGACTTCGTTTTTTTCATTTTTGTTGCATCTTCATGATCACCCGCTAACGCTTTAATTATCAGGATGATGAACACTCAAATGGATTTATGGGAAACATCGATGTTAGCTAACAAGCTCAAAAACATTCATGACCATCTCGCTGAGACCTTGAAGCTTTGTTACCGTCACATAGGTTTGTTTGTTTAGTCGAATTCGACAGATTAATCTCTCAGTTTCTTTACTGAAAAAGACTGGATCTTGCAGAGAAGCAGAGGAGCTCAGAGTCCTTAAAGGTGCTGCATTCTCTGTTCGACACCAGCCACATTGATAACATGAAGATTCTCACGGCCTTGATTCATCCCAAAAACAACATCACTCCATTGCATGATGGTTCGACCCAGAGAAAGGTTTGTTTCTGTGTTAGGTTTTATTTCTCACTGGTGAATGAAGTAATGACTAATCTATGAAGAATGTCGTTGCAGGTTCACTTGGATGTGTTGAGGAGGAAGACAGTGCTTCTTCTCATCTCTGATCTAAACATACTACAAGATGAGCTATCGATATTCGAGCAAATATACACAGAGTCGAGGAGGAGCTTGGTGGGAATGGACGGCAAAAGTCATATGCCATACGAGGTAGTGTGGGTTCCAATAGTGGATCCTTTAGAAGAATATGAAAGATCTCCGAGTCTACGGAATAAATTTGAGGCTCTCCGTGCGCCAATGCCATGGTACTCAGTGGATAGTCCGAAGCTGATAGAGAGACATGTGGTAGAGTTTATAAGAGGAAGATGGCATTTCATGAACAAACCGATACTTGTGGTGATTGATCCTCAAGGCAACGAGGCTAGCCTCAATGCGCTTCACATGATCTGGATTTGGGGAACTGAGGCTTTCCCTTTCAATAGATCTCGTGAGGAAGAGCTCTGGAGGAGAGAGACTTTTTCCCTTAACCTCATCGTCGATGGCATCGACTCTGTCATTTTCAACTGGGTAAGTTCATAACTAAGATTCTCTTATTGAAAAGTCATTTTCAATTTTAGGGTTTTTAACCTAGTTTTACATTGCAGATAAACCCGGATAATTACATCTTCTTGTACGGAGGAGATGACTTGGACTGGATAAGGAGATTCACAATGGCGGCCAAAGCAACGGCCAAAGATTCCAACGTGAACCTTGAGATGGCTTATGTCGGAAAACGAAACCATAGCCACAGGGAACAGATCAGGCGGATCAGTGAAGTGATCAGGTCTGAAAATTTGAGCCATAGCTGGCCTGAGCCTGCCTTGATGTGGTTCTTCTGGACTAGGCTTGAGAGCATGTTGTACTCCAAGATTCAACTCGGTCAAGCCGATGATCACGACGAGGTAACACTAGACTAGGACTAAAACTTTGATTTTGGAAATTGATCTGATTTTTGGAAATTGGTTTAGGTGATGCAAGGAATCAAGAAGATTCTGAGCTACGACAAGCTTGGAGGATGGGCACTGCTGAGCAAAGGACCCGAAATAGTTATGATCACTCACGGTGCCATTGAGAGGACTGTGACTGCTTACGACCGGACCTGGAAAACCCAAGTTCCTAGCAAAGGCTACACCAAAGCAATGTACGACCATCACCACGATGAGGTTCTCCGGGAAACCGGTAAACCTTGCGGCCACTTTGACTTCCACATCAATGCTCGGAGCGGTCGCATTCCGGAGAAGATGAATTGCTTCGAGTGTCAACGTCCCATGGAGAAGTACATGAGCTTTGCTTGTTGTCACGATGAGAAGCTCCTTGACCAGGAAGAAAACTATAACTTCTGAAAGGCTACTACATAAGCACGCGCTTCTTCCCGCTTCTTTTTTACTCGGTTTTTTAATAATTTTCTGATTTTCATTGTCTTTGTATGAGAGAATTGGTCAGTCCATGTGTCTGGTTTGGCCTTTGTGGACATGTTTGATTGAAGTATTCCTAATAATTTTCAATAATAAACATTTTATTTTCTTATATTTATAACTTTCTAACTTTTTTCTTCTTGTTAAGACCCATATAAAAACAACATTTTTGAAGCTGGCAAAGATGGGTTAGTGAAGACCCACCACTTCAAAAAAAAAAAAAATGTTTGCTTTCCCTCTTCTATAATGCTTCTTAATTCCATTTTAATGGACCCCATGAAGGACTCCAACATACACACCTTTGATTCTTTCCATTTTATAATGTTTTACTCTTAATTATTTACTTATGTTGTTACCATTTTCTATTTGGTTATATGTCATTTATTGGCTTATTATCTTCTTCTTATAAATGTGTTTTGTGTTAGTTGTTGATATCTCGTTTTCTTGTCCATTGAATTATAGCATTACAATGTGCCCCTCATGTCGTCAATATATTGTTTTATTTCCTTGTTTTGAGCCATATCTTCATGTGTGGTCCATCTTATTAAATATTAATCTCAAACAACTTTTCTTAATTCCTAATAAAGTATGAATTGTTACTATACACATGAACACATATTCTTATCCTTAATTTGGAGTAGTATTTATTCTTAGAAATTTAAATCCATAACTTCCTTCTTTCGAAACTTTTCATCCTTATTAGTATCTATGACAAAGCAGTTTGGTGGATTAGTCTAAATCAAAGCAAAAGGTTAAGTGTATGTCATAGAACATAAATGTCTAATCATATAACCTATAGTTTTTTCTAAATACCAACCTCATCCCACATGTTATTGTCTATCTTGTTTTGCTTAGCTAAACACTTGTAAGCCTATTGTACTCTTGAACTACTAATCTAAACCCTCTTTCTTGGAGGAAAAAAGCTTCTTAAAAAAAAAAAAAATCGGTCGACTTCTACTTCAACTTTTATACATAAATTAGGAGGTGACATGTATATTATTTGTTTACGATATCTGCTAGGGAAATTAGGTACATAGAGCTTTCAAATGAGTAAAGATGTAGTAGTCGTTGATATTCTACTGATACATCTTATCATCGATATCTACTAACAAATCCAGTGAAGTATATATTGAGATCAAATTGCGTAATTGATAACTTATGGATGATTTTGGGTAAGAAGTTATAATGAAGAGTAAAGATATAAAATAAATCACACAGAATACGTTACCCAAAACCTAATCCCTAGATAAACTAGATTGACAAAGTCACATAATGTGGTCAAAAGTAAAGGTTTTGCTTAATTTGAGTGTTAATATAGTAAGAAAAGAAACATAGAAGAAAGTGTTTTAGTAGGAAGGAGTCTGAGATAAAAAAAAAAAAAAAAGCCACCTCTTAACTTATTTCCTCTCTCTCTCTCTCTCGCTCTCTGTTCCCAAGAAAGAAAAGCTTCAATCTCAAAAAAAAAACGAAAGCAAATGGTAGCTGTGTAGAGACGGAGTGAGGAAGAAGGAAGGAAGGAGATGGGAGGGGTGACGTCATCGGTGGCGGCGAAGTTCGCCTTCTTCCCGCCGAGTCCGCCGTCATACAAGGTGGTGACCGACGAGCTGACGGGACTGTTGCTTCTGAGCCCTTTCCCCCACCGTGAAAACGTGGAAATCGTAAAGCTACCGACCCGGAGAGGTACAGAGGTGGTGGGGATGTACGTGAGGCATCCAATGGCAACCTCGACGGTGCTATACTCACATGGAAACGCCGCCGATCTGGGACAGATGTATGAGCTGTTCATCGAGCTTAGCATCCATCTCAAGGTTAATCTCATGGGGTATCTTTCTTTCTCTCCCTCCCTCCTTTTTTACAAGTTATGATTTTTAAATGGAAGTAGTATGTTTATAATCATTCATAAACAATTAATAAAAAAAAGGAATCTTTGGGTAAGATCTGCTTCAAATCAGTCACTTTCGATATTAGTTAAGTTGAGTTGTGATGTTGGTCTCAATTATGCAGATACGATTACTCAGGGTATGGACAATCTACTGGAAAGGTTTGTCCTTTTACCTGATGATTCTAAGACAAGAGTCTTGTGATCCATTTTTTCTGAGTTTTTAGGACTATAAACCTCATTATTAATATCTTAATGATGATTGAAGGCGAGTGAGCATAACACGTACGCTGATATCGAAGCTGTTTATAAGTGTCTTGAAGACACCTTCGGCTCTAAGCAGGAAGATGTCATCCTCTACGGCCAATCTGTAGGAAGTGGTCCCACATTAGATCTTGCTTCCCGCTTGCCTCAGCTGAGAGCCGTCGTCCTTCACAGCCCCATTCTCTCTGGTTTAAGAGTCATGTACTCCGTCAAGAAAACCTACTGGTTCGACATCTACAAGGTTCACCCACACTTTTACTTAAATTTCTTCCTTTTCTTTCTCTCTATTTGTAATAATAATCTGTTTATTTCCGCAGAATATCGACAAAATCCCATATGTGGACTGCCCTGTTCTCATCATTCATGTAAGTCAAAGTCAGGCTTCAATTATACGTTTTGGGGAGCATTTATGGATTTTCAAATGTGCAGGGAACCTCGGATGAAGTAGTGGATTGGTCTCATGGGAAACAACTATGGGAACTGTGCAAAGACAAGTACGAGCCGCTTTGGGTGAAAGGAGGGAACCACTGTGATCTTGAACACTACCCTGAATACATCAAACACCTCAAGAAATTCATCACAACAGTTGAGAGGTTACCTTGTCCGAGGATGAGCAGCGCCCAATCAGAGAGCGTGAGAGATGATGCAGTGCCTCCGAGGAGGAGTATGGACAGGAGAGTGAAACCGAGGCAGAGCACAGAGCGGAGAGAGAGGGAGAAGCCACCGAAGAGTCAGTCCAAGAAGAGTAGCAGCAAGCTCAAGATCTCCTTTGATCATCTGGATCGATCAAGGAGGAGCGTTGACTGCCATGACAAGACTCGGAAGAGCGTTGACCAGATTGAGAGGGGGAGGAAGAGTGTGGATAGGTTGGATAGAGTTCGCTCCGAGTAAACAAAATCCACACACACCCTTATATATATATTTATAAGGAATACGTATAGATTAAGAAGTACATAAACTGTTCTTTACCGAACAAAAAAAAAACCATGTGTCCTTTGGTATTGATTTGTAATTTTTTAATGCATTTTGAGATTTGTTATCTCCTTCATATAAACCAACAAACTTTTCTCAACTAATTAAATCTTGGTTTTCATTTCTTCTAGAAATAAAAAAGTTGGTATTTTATAAACCAATTTTAAGATCTATTTTTGCTACAGAGGCTTCTAAAAAAAGACTAATGGATGTCCATTTTCTTCTCAAATCCATTGATTTCCCTGAAAAAACTGGAATGTGACAACATATAAATGCGTCTCATAGTCCTCTTCCTTTTCTTCATCTAAAGCTTTTGCAGTATTCAGAAAACTTAAAATACTGCTTTAGCTTTGGAACAATCTCCTTTTAATCACTAATTCAAAAATAAAAATAAAACAAATGGTACGTCAAATAGTCGTATTTGCACTTTTGGCATTGGCCGTGGCCACCGTATTCGCAGCGGACGCACCTTCAGCTGCTCCCACCGCCTCTCCAACCAAAGCCCCCACCACCCCAACCAAGGCTCCCGCCGCCGCACCCAAAGCATTATCCCCTGTTGCAGAGGAACCGACCCCCGAAGACGATTACTCCGCTACCTCCCCCACCGACTCCGCCGAAGCACCCACCAACTCCTCCCCACCTGCTCCTACCCCTGAATCTGCCTCCGCCGATGGCCCATCATCCGAAGGTCCCACCGCCGAGTCACCCGCCAGCGCCGCCGTGTCTAATGTCAAGCTCTCCGTCGCCGGCAGTGTTGCCGCCGTCGGATTATTCTTCTTCTCTCTTTAAGTTTTTTTAATTAAACCTTGGGACCAAATCATATTTGTGTAACATTATGAGAGAGGCCGCAATCTTTAAACTACTTCTATATACGTCGCCGGTTAAAAATCTAAAGATTAAATGGAGTTATT
Source organism: Cardamine flexuosa (assembly GCA_963555745.1). Taxonomy (NCBI): domain Eukaryota; kingdom Viridiplantae; phylum Streptophyta; class Magnoliopsida; order Brassicales; family Brassicaceae; genus Cardamine; species Cardamine flexuosa. The sequence continues at coordinate 107,516 of OY743219.1, read as the reverse complement.
TATTTACTTATTACTACTACATGTGTTTCTTTTACTTTTTGTTTTGTTTACAAATGAAATGAAAAGAAGGTTTTCAAAAATGGGCGTTTGGTCTAGTGGTATGATTCTCGCTTAGGGTGCGAGAGGTCCCGAGTTCAATTCTCGGAACGCCCCCTTATCTGAATTTTTTAGGAAATTGGTTCCTTTACACATTCTAAATCATTTTTACTCTAAAAGAAGAACATACAGTAGATTAATGAAATGGATTGTATATAACAAGTTACAATGCAATGCAATAATATCACAAAAATCAATAGTTAAAAACAATCCAAGCGAATCCTTGTTGGGGCAAAACGGTTTTACAGTTCACCATCTTCCCACAGCCACACGCGCTAAGTCAGCGCAATATACAAAATCAGACATGATGATATCTTTAACATCTCTCTGCTACTGTAACAGAGCCTACAAAACACGACACAGATCTATCAGTCATGGCAAACAATGGCTATATCATCTGAAGATTAGTGAAAGTGAGCTTACTTTCTTAGCTTGGTCTTTGGATTTAGGTCTTTGTTTGTAGAAGTTTGGAAGTGGCTTGGCTTTGAAGCATAGCTTTTCCTTCAATTTACTTCTTTCTTTCTCTACACTCTTCTCCTCCACTGTTGCTTGCCGTTGCTCATTCTCTGCTTCCATCTCTTTAAATTTCTCCTCTAGCTTCTGAAAACAGCAAAAACTGGAGTGTTACAATGACAAAGTGATAAACACACAAAAGCGTAGAAACCTAAATCTCTTCTTGCCTTTTTTCTTCTCTCTGCTCTCTCCTCTGTTCTTAAGCCAAACGGTGTAAAACAGCTCGGTGTCCTGCTTTTGTTTTCCAATAACTTGGTGGTTAATACACGTTTTCAGAATTGAGCAAACTTTAATTAAGATAAGTTCTTACTCCGAAGGGAGGAAATTCCATCTTCCTCGACCTGTCTTGGTAGAAGAATCAGGAGCTATCTTCCCTCTGCACTTACTGTAACACCTCAATTACTTCTCTAACCAACCACACAGGAAGTAAGTAAAAAGCTTTTATAAGAGCAGCGTTTACCTTGTGTTACTCGATAAAGGCGTGGACAAAGAGTCCTCAACAATGCCCTTTGCAGACACCTGCAATCACAAGAGGCATAAGCACTACTACTTGTTTGAGTGAAACACTGTTTAAAGAATGCAGGCACCTTGTTTGATGGTGTCCGGAGAGGAGTTTTGCATTCTTTGGTCGGTTTAGAAGAAGTTCTTGAGACATCAATCTTCCTTATGATGGACACTAATCTATTGAACTCTTTTGCAGGTGTGAAAGTGTAGGAGTTGCTCTTGTTGCTAGGCTTTTGCCTTGGAGTCTTCTCCGATGAATTGTTGCACTTAGAGACTCTTGGTTTGGTACTGCTCTTTGGTTGTGAATCTTTGGATTTCTTCTGCAAATAACTTACAGATCAAAAACAGAGGAAGCCAGAGAGAGAGACAACTTTAATCATTACTAATAGGGACTCAGATCAATTACCTTTTGTATGATTGGCTTCTCCTCCACTTGTTCCTGAGGTGTAGATTCTTTGCCATTGGTCTCTGACTCAGCCTCTCTACGGTTCTCTTTCTCATCAGATTGTCTATTACCAAATCTGCCTACTTTTTCTGCAGGTAATTTCATTTGAGCAGCATCTAAAGATCCTCTTGGAATCTCAAGATCCGGTTTTGAGACCAACCAATCTTTTTTTCCACCTCCATTGATATCTTCTTCAAGTGGAAGCTTCTCTGGTTCAGGTTTAGGGTTTTGCTGTTGAAGCAACAGTGCCTCTTCGGCTGCAGCTTTTCTTGCAGCAGCTAGTTTCTTGTAGTGAGCTTCAAAGAAGGCTTTCTTCTGAGCCACAGATCCTGGCTTTGAGTATCTCTCTGCCTCTGCTACGTAACGGTTCTGACTAGAGAAAGCTGACCATTTTTCCCAGTCAAGTTTCTCCGACATGAATCTCCCAAAGGACACAGACTGTCCTAAAGCTCCAAGAGAATCTCCCTAGACACAGGAAAACAACAACAAGAAGAAACAGAGGAAAACATATTAATCTTTTTTGAATGATTTGAAATAGGAATGGAAGAAATGATGATCTAACTAACAAACCTCTGGAGCTGCATATGAGAATGGCTGCATGAGACAAGCAGATTCTCCCATCTTTTTGGAACAAGATCTAGATTTTACAGACAGTGATGTGAAATTTAGATTGAATTGAATTCCAGAGTTCCTAAATTTGTTATATTTTTGTTTATAATGTAAGTCAAAGCAAGAAAAAAAGAAAGAAAGTATAAGTGGGGTTTTTTGTCCGTTATGTTTTAGCTTTTTAGTGTTTTAAATTTTGAATTCAAAAATTGCAGGCTTCTGGGTTTCTGTCTGTTTCATCCGTTTGATACAAGGTGAAAAAAAAGAAAAAAGTTACACGCTTTATTAGATTTTACTATTAAAGTATTTCCACAAGGAAGAGAGAGAAAAAGTGGTCCGCAACATAATACACATGTATTATTGGTATTTTTGTGTAAATACGCACTTTCTCTAAAAGTATCTATTTCCTGTTGACATGATTTCACTCAAAGGCTTGCGCTAAGACCATCTCCAACAAGAGTTCACAAGGAGTTCATCAGAAGTTCTTCATCCATTTAAAAAAAAAAATTAAATAAAAAAATCAAAGTTATGGTCTGAACCACTCCTTAACTAAGGAGTTTAAAAATCAGTTCATAAGGTGATGTGGCAACGTCTGATTGGATGACAACTGTGGAAAAAATGAGGCATTTTTTTTTTCTTTGAAAAACATCATTTCTCTAAAAAAAAAATTTCTCTCTTTTTTTCGTCTGGTTTTAGTTGAACTCCGTGTGCTTTTAGTTGAACTTCATTTGATTTTAGTTGAACTCCGTCTGGTTTTAGTTGAACTCCGTCTGGTTCAATCGAAGTTCAATATTATGTTTAATTCATTTATTGAACCATATGGAGTTCAACTATAACCAGACGGAGTTTAATACCAAAATAAATTTTACATAATAAAAATAAAAATTGAAACAAAATAAATTTTACATAAAAAAAATAAAAATTTATGTTTAAAATTAATTTCAGTTTTTGTTTTTTATACTTTTATATCATGTATGTTTAAAATTTTATGAATAAAATAATTTTTTTACTTACCAAAAATTTATAAATTTGGAAAAAAAAAACATAATTTTTTTAAGCAACCCATGTGTGATTCTACCAATGGAGAAGCAAAATAATAAAAATACTTAACAAAATTCTTAACATTAATTTTAATTATTTGCAATTAAATTAAATAATAAGTATCTCTTATAAGCACCAACTGATAGAGATAGTCTAATGAAGTTCATTATTGGAACATGATATAATTAAAGAATTTTAGTGAAGTTCTTAATTTTGAAATACACAAAATTTATAATAAAATATTTTTTATGAACCCGATTAGGGGTTCACTATTGGAGATGCTCTAATAGATTTAAGATTTTGGTTCCTCTCATCCTCTGGTTCGGTGTTTCGAAAAACATAATACGGTTTAGAAATCTTAACAAACAAAAAACAAATCCTTGAAAGAATACAGAGAAACCTATATGACTTTAGGGAAAACTCCCAGATTTTCAAGCAAAATGTCTCACCTTTTTTTTTGGTATAATTGTATCTACACATTTCTCAGGTTCTAACAGAAAACCTCCACGCTTGATTGAATCAAGGAGCCTTCTTCTTTCTCAGGTTTCTGTATTACGAACATACCTATCTCGATCACTCGTGTCCAAGAAACCAGTGTTCGAGTACGATGTTCGTCTCTTGTTTCTATAACCTTTCCCTCTTATTGTTCCTCTTACTCTACGAGTCGAGAACACCAAAAGCATCACTACCAAGAACCCTACACCAGATATCAACCACAGAGCTATAACCCATAACTTCAACGTGCTAAATCTCCCTTCAGACTCTGAATCTTTCGAATCATTGCTTTCTTCGGCTTGTTTCATTTCAAAGTTACCAACTTTTCTCGAAGCCGAGATCTTCTCGGTCGTTTCTGATCCGGGTTCGGGGCAATTCCTTCTCTTGTGATGCAGAAGCAGAGCTTCGTTTAGCTTCTGCCCACATTCAATGCTGAGAAGGTCTCTTTGTCGTAGATCATTGTCTGTTTGCTGAACTGCCGAAGGATTAGGCGGGTCCGGAAACTTTGCCCAACAAGTGTTGATCATATCAGTGTTCCTCCAATTCGCCTTGTCGAAGCTCCAGTTTCCAACTTTGAACTCAAGACCGTAATGGAAAACTCGATAGTCAACACCATGTTCAGGAACATACCCAGGATATATCAATATGTCTCTGTTTATGATATGCCGCAAATTCAGCTGCAATGTCAATTATAACTAGTATTCAGATCACAGTATAGTCTCAAATCCAATCATTCTTCAGAGAGCTAAGAGTTATGACAAGTTTTACCTCTGCAGCACCAAATGAATAACCATACATTTCGCTGATCCAACCAGACTCGTATATATCCCCAGTTAACTCCTTTCCATAGTGTTCTTTGTCAGCTCGAACCTCCTGGGTTTTGAGCAACCAGTACATTGCGAATTTCCGGAGATCATCTATGTGCATTATAATGACGCCACCTACTTTATCACAAGCCTCGGGATTACGCGTGTGAAGTCTTGCAAGGTCGTTGTCACATCCGATAAGATAACTAAACCAAAACAAACAGACAGATAATTTATACAGGGTTTCCGCATCATCTTAGACAGAGGGAAATACAGATTTGTATACTTACTCGTAAGGAGTTGAAACTGGTCGGCCTCGAGCTGCCTTAAACTCCCAAGGAGTGATAGGTCCTCTGAGGATCATGTCAGCATCAAGAATTACTATGTACTCTGCATCAATGTTCGTATGGTGAAGCCAATGGACAACCGCTGCTGGTTTATTAATTGCTGGGTACCTGATTCAGTCAAGAACATAGCCAAAAATCAGACAAAGATCACGTCAAAACTAATAAAACCCGAGGTTTAGCTACTAGTCTTACCAATCGCCTGTTAGAGGATGTCTGCTCATCGAAGGAACATTATGCGTCGGGGCCAAGTCATGACCTTTATAGTTTTTAAGATCTTCATCTGTGCAACTGAGAAGCCGAGTGATATTTCCAGGTTGGCCGCTCAGGCGGAAACTGTGCATGAAGCCGACTGTTTGCCAATCGAAATAAGTCGTGCACTCAGTAGAAAACAGAGTGTGGATCTTTGGATAAGTTCCTTTGAATTCATCAACGGGTAGAGGCTCTTGTTGGTCTGGAAAGATATGTACACTTCCCGGTGCAAGCAGTTTAGGCTTCGTTAACTCCATGAAAGTTTTGCTCTTCAGAAAGCTCAAGTATTTGGACCACTTTGGTTTCGGACAGCCATTTTCTGCATGACGCAGTATGAGTCCCTCGTTCAATGTATTCATACATTCAAGACTCAAAAGTAGACCTCGTCGCTTGTACTGATCAGGTTCTATCACTTTCACCTATTCAATTTTTTTGTCAGTAATTGCACCCATTAGAGAGACATGGAATGGAGTTGAGAACTTGTTAAGGTTACCTCTCTTGGATACGGAGGCTCGGGGAAGAGACGGTTACAGTCATAGACTATATTGTCTTCGTGGTGGTCCAGTTTAGTGAAAGACCAGTTCCCAACGGAAAAAGGCAAACCGTAATGCAGAAGAACAGGCTCAACACCGTCACGTGGAACGTACCCGGGATATATCATCAAGTCGTCGTTGATTTTGTGCTTAAGTCCTGCCTGTGGATCAAAAACAAAATGACAAAGAGTTTTACAATCAAATCAAAAGTAGTGAAGACTGTCATTGTCAGAGAACTAAGGAAGGTGGTGATGAATTGACCTCAGCAGCACCAAAGGAGTAACCATACATCTCACTGATCCAACCTTTGCCGTAAACATCTCCGGTAATATTGGTGGTCCAGTGAGCTGTATCTTGGCGAACCTCTTCGGTCTTTGAAAGCCAAAGAGGAGCCAAGACCCGAAGATCATGGATATGCATAGCGAGAAGACCGCCGACTTTGTCACAGAGTTCAGGATGCTTAGTGTGCAATCGCACAAGGAGGTTATCGCAGCCGACCAAGTAGCTACATATAGAGCAAACAAGTGTGAGCAATGAATCCTTGAAGAAGAAGAAGAGGTATTAAGTATATAGATAAGAAGAAGAAGATACCCGTAATGGGCAGCAAAGGGTCTTCCTATTTCAGCACCGAGTTCCCAAGGGATGATAGGACCTCTAATGATCATGTCAGCATCAAGAATTACGACCCAATCAACATGTTTGGCATCTTCACTGTGTTGAAGCCAGTGAAGAACTCCTACTGGTTTGTTAATTGCTGGGTACCTTTTTTTTCCAAAGACAAAACAATACTTTGGTTCCTAAACATCAAAGATCCCATTCAAGAAAGAGAGTGGGTACATACCAGTCACCGGTCTTAGGATGTCTGCTCCAAGAGGGAACACGGAAAGTGGAAGCCAGATTCATGCCTTTGTAATTCTTCATCTCCTCATCGGTACAGCTCAATAACCGGGTTATCGGACCGGGTTGTCCGGATTTCTTGAAGCTGTGCATCAAACCAACCGTCTGCCAATCGAAGTAGTTCTGGCACTCCACCGAGAACAGCGTATGGATCCGATACGGTGCCCTCTGACCCGATTCGTCCGCCATACCCGACACCACCAGCGCAGTCACAATCGCCGTCATCAAATCCCACCGCATCTCCATCGGTGATTTCGAATTTTCAAACCCAGAAGAAGAAGAAGAAAGTCAATGCATGGATGATTGATCCATGCGTTACCTTCTTCCTATAAACCCGATCGTTATGATTAGGTAGTGCCGACCACGACCACGAACTCCAACTTGTTATATTTTTTTATTTTAAATAAGAATTGAGGTCTTTGGATTTGAATAATCAAAGATTCTCTATGAATTTTTCGCTCTTTGAATCGCCCGACTTTGGCTGCCATGGACTCCGGCAACACGTGTCTGTCTACTGCCCATTTCACATACGTCCAAGAGTCGGCGATTTGCCAGCGTTTCACTATTCTCCCACTTATTTCTTTATTTTGCCAATAACCCCTACAGTATTTACAAGACCTCACTGAAAGCTTCTAAATATGATTTGTTTATCAGACATCATTCCAACAAGGCGATTTTTTCTACCCAAGTTACTAGAATATGCATATATTTTTTACATTAGGTACTACTATATTTATAATATAATTAATGACTATTTGATTATCTAACATTTTTATGAAATATTATGACTCCATTTTTTAATGATAGAAATAGAAACCTAAAATAATATATACACACACCATAGATTATCAGTTCTACTTACAACTTTTTATAAATAACTACACATTTTCATTTTTTATATCACTGATATAAATTAATTATCATTTGATCTTTTAGATATAGACTCTCTATATCTTTAACTAGTGTGCTAAAAAAATGTAGGAGATCACGTCATGTTACTTAAAATAGCTGGTTAGCCTCTAACAAACAAACTAAAACATACCATAATCACACATCTCTGACTCTGCCCAAAGTCCCTATCACAAATTAGACTCATTCTCCCTAGTTGACCTTTTAGTGTATATCTATCAGAATTATTCTCTTTTGCGATGATCCAATTCAACTTAACTAACAAAGAAGACAACGAGAAAGAGAGGAGATCAAATATTGCAGCGATGAGATCGTTCAGCTTAATGATTTGTGTTTTCCTCTTGGCTATGCTGATTATGGTGGCTGAATCATCCTATGGTGGAAGCGACCAGAAACGCACTCCTCCTCCTCCTCCTCCAAAGGCTCCTTCACCATCACCAAGTGGTGACGGTGGTCATTTTGGTGGACCCAAGACGCTTCCGCCGCCTCCAAACGCCTCCACTACTCTCACCATATGCCCGCAGTTAATCGTCGCAACATTGATTAGTGCTTTGGCTTTTGTCTTCTAGTATATATAACACGTATTTTGTTTATCTTGACGTTGGTTGATTTAATTTCCTTTCTTCTTTTTGTTTTTCAAGTTATACTTGTGTGATCTCAAACTAACTTCTGCATATACATCAATCATATCAATTTTTGTAACTAATAAAACAAAACGACATATTGTATATGTACTTCAACACAAATTTTCCATATTGCAACTTTTAAGAAATTGATTATGATGAGTAGATGACTATATATATTACTACTAGTACTACCTTGATGTTCGTTAAATACCATTGACTTTTAACTGTAAAATATGATATCCACGCCGTTAAGTTGTGTTAGTTGCAGAAACATTCATGCATTGATTCAATTTGAAAATATTTAACAAATATTAACTTTATTGATAAAATCATGACTTCTATCTACAATAAACTTTCATATTTTAGGTGATGAAATGTTTGAAATTTATAGTATGCACCTTTATTTTTTCGTTTTAGAAAATTTAACTATACTAGTGAAGCTAAATTCAATAATTAGATGAATAAAAAATTATAGAACAAACTATATGTTATCATATTATTTGATTTTTATGAATGATTAATTAGATTTTACTATAGCATATAATTTGGTAGTATGTACTAATTCTGTAGTTTCGCCATTGTCCAGTTTAATTTTGTATAATATATATTGTTTAAATTCATAATTTCAATCAAATTTATATTGTTTAAATTCATTACTTACCAATCAAATTCAAAGATTATAAAGTGAAAGTGCATATTGTAAAAGTCTGGTCTATGATACAATGATACAATGCTATACTTGCCTTTACAATTCTTGCCAAGATTCATAAATAATCAAAGAAGTATATCATTCTAGAAACAAGAGTCATCAACATATCTCCACAAGTGGGAAGAAACCCGCACAAGATTCTTACAATGTTTGATGCATAGACTAACACGATATCTATATACACTAGTTTTCTTGAGAATCCAGCTTAACAAGTAATCAAGATTAGGTTATCAACTAGCCGTTTTTCTTAATTCATCTCGTTGTGAAGATATGTTGTTAGGTGCTCCATTTTATTTTTCCATTGAGGCCGAACCTGACAATTTTCCGATGCAAATCTTTTCACCTTAGCAGCTTGCTAATCAGCAGAAACGGCTTTTTTCGCCAAACATAATTCTTCGGAAATATCAAGTACCTTTCTCTTCTTTCATCCAAGGCATCCACCAAAAAAAGATTCTAAGAACATGGTCGTTTGGCTGCACAAACCGACAAGATTCCATTTCTGGCTTACGCACCACCAAATGTTTTTTCAAGATTATTGAAAAATGACTTTTGTAACCTTTTTAAAGATTTACAGAGTGAAAAAAAACAAAGAAGCTCTTACTTCCCTCGTGAATTACGTTATTGGAGGAAGGGTGATCCAAGTCTGGCAAACATTTGCGGATGTTTTAGACCGATTGCCTCGGCCTTATTCTCAGGTCATCCGAGACTTGATTGTGGAGTTTTGCCATTGTTTTGGATATTATTTTTTCAAATTTATGGAATAAATAAATATTACTGTTTTTCTCTCAATTTTTTTTTGGGCACCAATATGTTTTGGTTTGGCCCAACCCTAGAAACATTTGGGCCGGGTCTAACGAAGAGAAAAATCGTTTGTTGGTCATCTTCCTCGCTCGCTCTCCGCCGCTCTGAAACTCCCAAGTAAGCTCTGAACAAGGCTTTTGTTTCATCGGTCTCGTAGAAACTGTAACTAGATTTGTGTGGATCCAATCGGCAGAAACCCTAATATCGTCATTTGCACAGAGATAATTCGGTAGGGAAATGAAGGGTATTATAGGATTGATAAGCGGATCCAAGGATGTAGCCCGGAGAGCATTTGCAGCAGCAGCAAGTAAAGCTAAGAAAGGTGGGAAAGGAGGAGGAGGAGCTAGTGATGCTCCCAAAGGTTCCAGCTTGAGCAAAGAGGTCAAATCCACTACCGTTGTTGGTGCTAATTCTCTCAAAGATGGATCTGATCCCAAGATCTTACCTGATTCTGATTACCCTGATTGGCTCTGGCATCTCCTCGATAAGCGACCTGCGCTCAGTGAACTTAGAAGGAAGAACGTCGAGACTCTTCCCTATGATCATCTCAAACGTTTTGTCAAGCTCGACACTCGTGCTAAAATCAAGGAGAACAACTCCATCAAGGCCAAGAACTGACCTTCCTTCGTAATCTCTTTCTCTCTGTGTTTTCACTCAAACTCAGTTTTTATTTATTTATAGATTGTCTGTCAAATGGGATTACCATGAGAACTATGCTTGCTATTACTAGATCTTTCAGTTAGATCAAGAGTCAATTACATTATTCAAGAAATTGCTGCATCGTCTTTTCTTTGCACTTTGAATGAGGAGTCTTAAATGGGTTTATCATGCTTGTTCTTAGGTAAGTTCTTGATCCCTAGACTGTTTATTAGTAGACCCAAGAAACTACTGCTTCTGTGAGTTAAAACTGTTGGCTCTTGTTTAACCGAAGAAATGATATGTCGAGCAAGTGTTACACAGATCCTTCTCCGGATAGAGGAGGATCGAGATGAGTTGGTCGGTTCTTAAAAGTGATGCAGCTGTACCGGTTCCATTCTAAGTATCACATTTATTGTTTACTGTAATACTAGCATTTACATGGGACCTCGGATATTGATAGTGCATCACTAGTCTCTAGGTGGATACCAACTCTTGTGGGGTTCTATATCTTCTAAAGAAAGGCAAAGCAAACTTTGCATCATTATCTCCCTTTTGTTCTTCCATTATTGCTCTTCTTTGCTTTGATTGTTCCTTGTCCTGTGACTTGCTCAGTTACAATTTTCACATTGCTTTGAAGTTTTGATTGCTTTGCTTGTCAACTTACTGGTTATACCCACAATCCAGCCTAACTACCTTCTGTCTTTAACTTATATGAAGAGTTTGGTTGAGTTTCATTATGAACCGGGTTTTGTTTATGTGAAGGTCTTATTGGTTTGAGTTATGGTTTTCGATGGTATTGTTGGATCTGACAAGTGCTACTTATTGCTTTTATGGCTACATGCCATGCCCATGAAAGTCTAAAGGGTTGAAAATGAGACACCACTCATCACATGCTTTTACGGGTACAACGAAAAATAAAGCTAAGCTAACTTTCTTCTCCTCACATGCCTATTTTCCTCTTTTGACACCTTAACCATATCTGATATCTTGCTTTGTTTTATTTCTGCATGTTCAATTTGTTTCTTAGTTATATGCTCACTTAATCTTTTTATTTATATATGTTAATGGTATAATCATCAAATCTACTGTCATGATTGATAGAGACATTTTAAATTGTCCTTAATAATATCTTTACTATAATGGGGCAGTGGATGTAGTTGCCACCCCGTACCACATTAAACATTGTTTCGGCTTATAAAATAATACTTCAAAGCTACCCTTATTTGTCGTCTAATAACTCTTACCTATACATATTTATACGTATCACATGGTACCTAATGTCTCAATGGTAAGTTTTTAGAGTTCATGTTTCCTATCGTGTTTTTATTTTGTTGGAAATTTTCAAATGCTCCTACATTGCTTAACGGATATAATAAAATTTCCAATATCTGAGATCCTGAAATTAAAACGAGTAAGAGTTTTAAAATTGCTAGTCTCAATTATGTCATATTAAACTTCTTTGATATCGAATTAAAGAGTCGATAACTCGAATTGCTTTGGATAATCCACCAACACTTAATTCGATCACCTCGAAAAAAGTAGTTCAACTTTTGATACCATCTAAACTCGGTATTGCTTGATATTAATATATGGTACACATTATCATATTCCCTTGGCTGAAAAGGGCCACCTTTTTTTTTATGTGTCGCTATCATTACCATGAGTCCTTTTTCACTTTAAAGAGTTAGGCATTTCTCACCTCTCACCACTATTTATTTTTTTGTTTATCATATTTTTCTCTTTATTTAAACCAAAATTTCAAATTATTATTCCGTAAATTTAAAACCTTTTTTTCTCCCTAATATCAACCGTTAAACATTTATTCAAATAAAAAAATCTTATCCTTTGAAATTTGGTATTTATTCTGTGTAATGAAGACACTAGATTTTCAGTTACATATATTTAATTACAAGTTTTATTTAGACAGGTTATTATATATAACCGAAGTGCGTAAGGTACGATTGATCATTTTCATACTTGATTTATTTATAGTAAAACTGTAGTTAACAGATATTTTCTCCGGTGACCAATCCTTTTGCATCAGCTTCTTCTTCTCCTCTCTATAGTATATAGAAGGGTTTGTTCCTTGATCACCAAGAAATCTCATTATCCCCTATCTCTTTCTTCTGCAACTCTTTCAGTTTGTTTCTATGCCTCTGACATACTTTCCTCTCCGGTGGGAGAGCACCGGCGATCAGTGGTGGTACGCTACTCCCATTGATTACGCTGCCGCCAACAGCCAGTACGATTTAGTTCGCGAGCTTCTCCGGATTGACTCCAATAACCTCATGAAACTCACCTCTCTACGTAGGATTCGCCGCCTTGAGACCGTCTGGGACGACGAATCACAGTTTCACGACGTTGCCGCCTGCAGATCACGCGTCGCCAGAAAACTCCTCGCCGCCTGCGACGAAGGTGGGCCGGGATCCAAGAGGAACACTCTTATCCGGTCTGGGTACGGCGGCTGGCTTATGTACACGGCAGCCTCCGCCGGAGATCTAGGGTTTGTTCACGATCTCCTTGACAGAAATCCTCTGCTCGTGTTCGGCGAAGGAGAGTACGGCGTCACTGATATTCTCTACGCAGCTGCGAGGAGCAAAAACGACGACGTTTTCAGTCTGATTTATGATTTCGCGGTTAGTCCGAGGTTCGGAAACGAGCAGCAAACCGGAGAGTTTCCGGCGGCCTACAAATGGGAGATGAAGAACAGAGCTGTTCACTCTGCTTCTAGAGGAGGCAATTTGATCCTTCTCAGAGAACTTCTCAGAGATTGCTCTCTTGAAGATGTATTGGCCTTCCGAGACAAACAAGGCTCCACAGTCCTTCACGCAGCCGCCGGAAAAGGAAAAACTCAGGTAAGTAATTCCTATAACTACTTTTTCATTAAGATATAAATAGATAAATAGATAATAAGCAGTTGGATCTTGGCGATGATGCAGGTGGTTAAAGAGCTTGTGGCTTCATACGGTTTAGTCGACGCTATTGACAACCAAGGGAACACGGCTTTGCACGTGGCAGCCTACCGTGGCCACGCTGATCTTGTGGACGCTCTGATCTCGGCGTCTCCATCTTTGATCTCCGCCAGAAACTACGCCGGTGACACTTTCCTTCACGCAGGAATCTCCGGTTTCCAGACTCCAGCGTTCGAGAGGCTTGACAAGCACACGGAGCTCATGAACCGTCTCATCACATCCGCTGCCTCGAAATCCTCCGGCGATTTTGTGAATTATAGGAACTACGAGGGACGCACAGCTCTTCACTTGGCCATCTCCGGGAATGTTCCTCTGGAGTTCGTTGAGATGCTTATGTCTGTGAAATCAATTGATATTAACATAAGGGATGCTTCTGGTATGACTCCGCTTGATCTGATCAGGCAGAAGCCGCACTCTCCGACGTCGGATCTCCTGTTCAGACGGCTGGTATCAGCCGGAGGGATGTTCAGTTCTCGTGATCAAAGCATCACAAGTGTGGTCGCGTCTCACTTGAAGGACAGAGGAAACTTTTACAGCCCAGGAGCTCGTTTCAGGACATCGGATGCTGAGATTTTCCTAAGTAGCCGACTTGAAGACAAGACTGCTGTTGTTGCCCCTAGACAACACGTGAGATCCAGCTCATGTTCCATAGAGATTGGTCAGCTAAACGTGACGGATGAGAGTCATCATTTGAAGAGATGCAGAAACGCTTCTGTTAACTCTGCAACAGAGAGATTGAAGAGTGTTTTCCACTGGCCGCGAATCAAGAAACAACCTGGCCATTCCAAGAACAATTCTGAGATGAGCATCGGTTCGACAACTCTTGAGACGCAAGAAACTCCTGTTCCTCTACGACAGAGATTCTCAAAAAGCAGCACTTCCTCTCCTTCCCTGCCTAATAACAATAAAAGAACCTTATCGGTAAGAAGTAACCAGTCGAGTCCAAGAGCCAAGAAGAAGCGGTTTGGTTCGGTGCGGTCTCGCTCGAGCTCTTTTTCGAAAATATCAATCCACTCTTCTTCCACTTCTTCATCTTCGAGCATGGTTGATCTTAAACAGAAAGGGGTGTTGAGCGATACGAGCATAGCCGGACCATCTAGCGTGAACCGGCCTGCTGTTGTCGCGCCAGTGAAAAGTAAGTCAACCGAGAAGCAGGGTTCTGTGAGGAGGAGATTGAAGAACCATTACTTCTGCTTTGGTACGTCAGCTTTGTCTGTCAAAACGCCGGCTACGGTATTGGTATAACCCGGTTATCGGGTGTAGAGCAAAACCGGTTTGATAAGTGAAAGGGCCAAAATAGATAGTATAGGTTCGGTTCGGCTTCTATTTAGTTTCTTCTGTTTCTTCTAATGTGTAGTTAAATGGACTGTGTCCTGAAGTTAAACTATCTGCCGTTATCATTCATAATGTGTACAATGTGCTAGTTATTTTGTTTTTCAATTAAATGCAACATTTCTTTCCTGTTCTAAGTGTTATATATGTAAGATTATCGAATTGAATCCATGAAATTTTTGGTTTTATTTGACGTATCATAATTTCACTTTCAAAACAAAGCCTCATGTTAAGTAAACGATTTTTTTTGGCATGAATTTAAATGTAATCTTTGATTTTAGAAAACATATATTCTAAATTAATATTAATAATTTATATATGATTTGTTATATATCGACAAGAAAAACTATTAAATGAAGTTGGTCTCAATCTCTGCTTTCCACAACGTGACAGCCATAGTTGGTGCGGGAGTTCTTGGTCTCCCTTACGCCATGTCAGAACTTGGATGGTATATATATCTTTCTACCAGCAAGCAACTCAATTCAGTAATAAAGATAAAATTCTCTAGAGATGTGTACAAATAATATATATATATATGCTTTCAGGGGACCTGGGTTGTGGTGTTGATCCTGTCATGGGTAATCACGTTCTACACCCTCTGGCAAATGATTGAGATGCACGAGATGTTTGAAGGGAGACGCTTTGATAGGTACCATGAGCTTGGTCAGGCAGCCTTTGGGAAAAAGCTTGGTTTGTACATCGTGGTGCCGCTACAACTTCTTGTTGAAATCAGTGCGTGCATTATCTATATGGTGACCGGTGGTGAATCGCTGAAAAAGATTCACCAACTTTCGGTGGGAGATGTCAAGTGCAAAAAGATAAGAATCCGACACTTTGTTTTGATATTTGCCTCTTCACAATTTGTGCTCTCCCTTCTTAACAACTTCAACTCCATTTCTGGTGTGTCTTTGATAGCTGCTGTCATGTCTGTGAGGTAAATATCCCTCTTAACTAATAGTGCAAACAATAATAACGTAACATGGAGAATCTCTGAAATATCCTTTGGTCTGAACAGCTATTCCACAATTGCTTGGGTAGCCTCTCTGACAAATGATGCCACGGGGACTAGTGTAGAATACGGCTACACAAAAAAACCCGACTCAGTCTCAGTGCCGTTAGCCTTCATAAGTGCATTGGGAGAGATGGCTTTTGCGTACGCAGGCCATAACGTTGTTTTAGAAATTCAAGTAACGATCCCATCCACACCAGAGAATCCATCAAAATGACCCATGTGGAAGGGTGCCATTGTAGCTTTCTGCTACTTCCCTGTGGCTCTTGTAGGGTTCCACGTCTTTGGAAAAAATGTTGACGACAACATCCTTAAATCCCTCCATGACCCCAAGGGAGTAATCATTTTGGCCAACGTGTTTGTGGTTATACACCTCATGGGAAGCTACCAGGTATTATAAATCAGGAAACATCCTTATTACAACTACCAACGCAAACACCTCTTAATAGTTTATTGTAGGTGTACGCAATGCCCGTGTTTGACATGATCGAATCTGTAATGATCAAGAAATGGCACTTCAGTCCGACAAGAGTTCTACGGTTTACCATCCGCTGGACTTTTGTGGGTAGGGCCTAATAAGCCTAACAAATATGATTTGCATACCCAAATGATTAAGTTAATGACTCTCGTATTTCAGTGCGTTGCTGTCCTTTTTTGGGGGATTTGTCTTCGCCCCGACCACATACTTTGTAAGTCGTTGATATCATCTTAATCAACATGTTGTTAATATTGTATCTTAATAAACATATAAATGTTGTTTTCTCTTTCAGATCCCCTGCATCATTTGGTTGATCTTGAAGAAACCAAAAAGGTTTAGTCTATCATGGTGTATCAACTGGGTAAGTGCAACTCCTTACTGTTGGTATTATTGTCGAGTGCTAATCAACTGTGTAAGTACTAATTACGTACATGTAATCTTTCTTTTGCAGACTTGCATCACTTTTGGGCTTCTACTGATGATCATAGCACCTATTGGGGGACTCGCCAAACTAATCTATCATATTAAAAAAGATACTCTCCCCAACGCCAAATGCAAAATCACCTAAACACTAACATTCATGGATTGTCTGTAATCATGGTTTCACTATAATAAACAAACTCGAGTGTAGAACAAGATTGCCTATTCTAAACAAATGTTGCCTTTCATTTGCTTCTCTTCGATGGAAGTTTTATTTTCCCAGAAATGCTATCCCCACGCAGACCAAGACAGAACTTTGACCGGGTTTAGCCCATTCCTCGAAAGAAGTTTTTATGGGAGTTCTTGTCTATCGTTGGCCTCTATGGTAGAATCAGTCATGTGGGATGAAAAGAAACGCCCTACCTTTGTACCTTGGATACATTCCGTGCAACTGAACCTCACTTATGTCTCTACTTACAGCACCAAGCCAAGATATCAACAACACCAAGTCACCAACGCAATCCAACGGAAGAACCAAAATTAAGGTTCACATGACGTACTTGTTAGTGTTCACTCGGATAAAAAGCCGTTGCATTTGAATCCAACTATTATTTTTTACAACAAATCTATGATTTATGTACACAGACCCCTACCCTAGACAGAACGAACTCATGACTATCACTCGATTTCACCCTCTTCCACTTCGTAGCCACTCTCTCTCAACGCAAGCGGGTCAGCTTCATCTTCATCTTCATCCTGTTTCATGAATAGCCCCAGCTGCTCTAGAGGATTGCTTCCTCCAAATCCGAAAACACCCAACCCATCACAGTCTAAGCCAACCTCTCCTAGATTTGTTAACTGGTCCGTGTTAACCGTTTTAAGCAGTTCTAGGTCCTTGAGAAACCTTGAGTTCTCGTTTATTTCAACCGACTTCTCCACCTGTGTGTACCATTCAGCCATGAAAATAATCAATATCCAGTATAAAATACCAGATTTTATTACACGCAGCTCTTTTGATTTACCTCTAGCAATGCCTGCCGGGCTGCTTCCCTTTCGAGTTTCAGTTTCCTCTTTGCTTCAGCCGCAGCTTCAGCTGCAGCTTGTGCCTCAGCTTTTCTACGAGCTTCTTCAGCTTCCTTGGCTTCTGCTTGTAACCTTGCTTTTTCTGGTGCAACAAAAGATACATAGGACAAGTTTATTATATGCATATAGATACTATTTGGCATATATCATCAATCACAAACTTCGACCTAGCAACTCAAGAATACCTTTCTTCTTTTGCATTTCAAGTTCTTCCTTCTCACGTCGCAGTTTCTCTGGGTCTCTTTTCTCATTCTGATCTCAGACACAAATAATTTTTTCAGGACTTAATTTTGAAAAATCAAAGAGGGAGGGGCTAACCAGATATAGCACGAATCATAGCTTCACACACACAGCTAACCTGATTAAGAGTTTTCTCTTGAGCCTTCAAGATTATATCCGCAAATCGATTTTTCAATAGAGCAGCCCTGTAACGCTTTTCTGGAGGTAGTTGCTTCTTTTTCTGAGTACTATTTCCTAAATTATTAACGGATCAAGAGTGAGATGCCACCCCCAGAGATTAGAGCACAGGAATTTTTCTGCCACACTCCACATCTTACCATCTTGATGACAATCTGGCCCCTCAATAGAACTAATAAGCTTCCCTTTGGATACATCTTCTAGCTGATTCAATCCACCGACAGAAGCTGCTTTTGGAGAGGGAATAAGCAAACCAAGGGGGAGAAAATTAAAATCAACAAAACTTAACATCTATTGCACCAAAAATTAAAATCTGCTCACGTTTTTTCCTTAGGGAACTGCTTGTCGCTCCATCCAAGGGAGATTCCAAATCCATGCTTTCAGACACCTGTATCAGTGGATAAAAGGAAAAGAAAATAACGATCAGACTCAATCGTGCTAGCAAAATCTACGACTATGTTAAGTCATCTATCAGGTATCATGCCCAAGACAATAATTTTCATATTGTTCTGGTTCCAGCCAAGATTGTTCGCTCATATTCAAACTGTCGTAAGGTATCTAAAACCTTTACAGGGGAATACATGTTACCAATTAAGATCCACAGTGATTTTACCTTTGATGAACTCAAGACTCTCGTGGTCATCGGATCATCTGCTACACTCTCCAAGCTACTAGAGCCTAATCAGTTACATGCACCAAAAGAGGAAGACCCACAGATTAGAGCACTCCATGTAATAAGAATATCATTAAAGAAAGCAGCAAACAGCAACCTGGGAGTAGTACAAGCAGAGACTGCAACATACATATTACTATCAAACTAGGCGTGTAATAAGAGATGCTATCAGGAATAGCAAGTAAAAAGGTCATTTGAATAAGAACAGTAAGTTTCACTCCAAAAGAATTACAGAATAAGCATTGAGTGTTCTAGATAGACGACCACTTCTGACAAGAGGGAATATTAAGATGGTTCTGAGGGTTAAATTACATATAAAAACTGCAACAATCAAACATCTGCATAAATCCCATAAAGAACACGACTAATAAATATATCAAGAATCAAGATGAAGAAAACACACCACTAGAGTTCCCTAACGCCATACCTTTTTTTGTCCTGTCAGATGAGATGTGAGATTTAGGCAGCTCATAATCACCAATGTCAACATCCTCGTCCTCGATTTCACTACCTGCAAGTAAGGAGGTAGATATAAAAAAAAATCATAGAGCAAGACATGAGAATTACTCAAGCAACAAAAACAATGTATGCTAACCATCACAGTGTTGCGTCAATGAATTCCCAGGTACTGACCCATGTAATAACTACATCAAGGAAAGGTTTCGCTGTTTGTCAGTCATGTTAACAAATGGATCAAACGTGAGATATAGAAAAAGAACTACCTCCAACTCACAGGGTTCACCGTTTGACTCTTTCTTCTGATTTTCTAGCAAAAACTCATCGAAAAGATCCCGCAACTGGAACAAGGCATCATGACTGAGATCATTAATGTCAACCTCTATCTCATCATCTCCAGATCCCCCTTTCTTAGAGCTGTGATCTCTCAGGAAATTCAATATCTGTACAGGGAATTCTGTCAAGGATCCCAGATCTCTACCAAGCTTTACTCTATCCTCATCTGACATAACCCGTTTAGCAGGCTCTAAGAAGCTGTAATGTTTCACAGCTATCATCTTTCTCTTCTTAGCCAGAGGCTCAGGCATTGCAACCTCTTGGTGAGCCAACTTACTAGGTTCAGATTTGGTTGCGGATGACTTCTTCTCAATAGTTTTCAACCTGACTTCAAAGAACTTGCTGAGAGTTTCAGCACTGAGATAAACAGAATTTCCAGGCGGGTTATATGTCATAGCATTGCGGAAAGTGAGACGGACATCATCAGAAAACTCTGATGGGGTGGAATATGTGCCGGAGGTTAACTTGCTCTTAACAGTTCCTAAATCCATAGGATGTTTAATAATGGTGAAATAGTCAGGTATGTTGTGCTTGACCACATCAACAGGAGTATTAAAGAGCCAACACTCCCGATGAGACATCAATCGTTTCAAGAGGGTCTCACATTGCTTCATCCGAACCATAGTAGAAGTGGAGACAGGCTCTGGTTTGGTTGCGGTTAAAGGAAGCACCCTTTTTCCTGGACCAGTAGAGCATCGTGAAATTCCAAAATTCTTAGCTCGAGACAAGTTGCTTGCAGGTGTATTACTAGTAACCATCTTAGATCTAGGAAAATCCACATTCTTCTGAAAGGAGCGTATCTGTTCCAGCTCCTGTTGAAGAGTGCGAATCAAAATTTTCCTTTCCGATGAAGACAAGTCAGACAAAGGTAAAACCATTCTCGGGACACCATAAGTTTCATCTTCCGTAAACTTTCTTTTAATACAATTCGACGCATTAGGGCTGTCATCACAGCCGCGGGGTGTATCAAAATTCTGACGATAGTAATCTCCTGGGAAATCACCGTCCCTCACAGTCATATCAGAATATAAAGTGCGAACCTGCACAAATCAAAGCCAAAACCTCAAAACCCTAAAAATCCAAACCTGTATCGAGTAATTAAATTCTACCATTTTAGGAACCTTAATCACTTAAGGGAACAAATTCGAAAACTAACCGACTCGAATTCCTGAGCAGCAGCTCGAAGCGAAGCAGAGGCCTAGAGTTTGGGTGTATAAGAAGATAAGAGTAAAACCCTAAAACAGCTAAACAAACGAAGAAGACGACCGAGAAGTAGAGAGAGGCAAAAATCGCACAGCTTCTTTCTCTCTCTCTCTACCCTCACCAGTCACCACCAGTGTCCAAGTCTCCCACCCTAGCTTTGCTACGTCTGACGCCGTTTTGCTACACCGTCGGATTTTAAATCTAATACTGTTTGCAATATCTCCTGGGCTATTGGGCTTATTATAGTGTGAAGAAAAAGCTCTTTGGAACTTTCCATTGGGCCTTTATTGGGTCAACATAGAAACCCGACACGGCACGCTGTGAAATCTCAGATCACAGAAACGTCACGCTGTTTTACCGTCGAATAATCAAGATACCACCACACTATTGCCTCCTTTTTCAGTTGATGATTCGTCGCGCCGGATCTCGAATTTTGAGTTAATTGGATCCGGATATGGACATACTTTTCGCCCAGATCCAGGCGGACCTCCGCTCTAATGACGCGCTTCGCCAGTCATCGGCTCTTCTTCAGGCGCTGCAGCAATCCGCCGCCGGACGGGATATCTCCGTGATCGCTAAGTCTGCAGTGGAGGAGATTGTTGCTTCTCCTGCATCTGCTGTTTGTAAGAAGCTCGCTTTCGATCTCATCCGATCTACTCGACTCACTCCGGATCTTTGGGACACCGTTTGTTCTGGTGTCAAAATGGATCTTCATTTCCCGGACCCCGATGTCACCGCCGCTGCCGTCTCCATTCTTGCTGCTCTTCCCTCCTTCTCGCTTCCTAGACTCATCTCTGATTGCAGCTCTGAGATTGCTTCCTGCTTCGATTCTCCATCTGACAATCTTCGTTTTTCAATTACCGAGACACTTGGCTGCATCCTCGCGCGTGATGATCTCGTTACATTGTGTGAGAACAATGTGGGCCTTCTTGACAAAGTCTCCAACTGGTGGGCTCGGATCGGCCAGAATATGCTTGACAAATCCGACGCTGTCTCCAAGGTTGCCTTTGAGTCCGTCGGCAGACTCTTCCAGGAGTTCGACTCGAAGCGGATGAGTCGTCTTGCTGGGGACAAGCTCGTTGACAGTGAGAATTCTCTCGCCATCAGGTCCAAGTGGGTTTCTTCCATGGTTGACATTGTATGGAAAAAGAGGAGCGCTTTGATGGCTAGGTCGTTTGTCCTTCCTGTCGAAACCTTCAGAGCCACTGTTTTCCCTCTTGTCTTTGCTGTCAAGGCTGTTGCTTCTGGTAGTGTCGAAGTCATTAGACAGCTTTCCAAGGCTTCCTCTGCTGCTGCTGCAGCTAATGCCGCTGTTGTGGACTCCAATGCCGAGAAGCTGGTTGGGGTCTCAGATTTGGTTACCCATTTGGCCCCGTTCTTGGCTTCCTCTTTGGATCCAGCTTTGATTTTTGAAGTGGGAATTAACATGCTCTACCTGGCTGACGTTGCCGGAGGGAAGCCAGAGTGGGCTTCACAGTCCATTATTGCAATTTTGACACTCTGGGACCGCCAAGAGTTTTCTTCTGCTAGAGAGAGTATAGTCAGGGCGGTTGTTACGAACCTGCACTTGCTTGACCTCCATATGCAGGTATGTGGATTCTTTACTTCTTTCAGTCTTCATTTAAGTTGTGTACATTTGTCTTTAAGCTGTGCCCCATGATTTCTGAACCATGCCTTTTGGACCTTGTTACAAAGGTCTCTTTGTTTAGGAGACTACTGCTTATGGTGAGGAACTTGAGAGCAGAATCGGACAGGATGCACGCATTAGCCTGTATCTGCCGGACAGCTCTATGTGTTCACCTTTTTGCCAGAGAAAGTGCCCGAAGAGGCCAGAAGCCTCTACCTGGGACAGATATTATTTCTCTCTTCGAAGATGCAAGGATTAAAGATGATCTTAATAGTGTTACCAGTAAAAGCCTGTTCCGAGAAGAGCTGGTGGCAATGCTTGTGGAAAGTTGCTTCCAGTTATCTCTACCTTTGCCTGAACAAAATCACTCGGGTATGGAGAGCAGAGTGATTGGTGCACTAGCATATGGCACTGGTTATGGTGCTCTAAACTGGACAGAACCAGCCCTTGAGGTTGTGGAAGTTTGCAGGCCTTGTGTCAAATGGGATTGTGATGGCAGGACGTACGCTATAGATTGCTATTTGAAATTGCTTGTTAGGCTCTGCCATATCTATGATACCCGTGGAGGAGTGAAGAGGGTTAAAGACGGTGCTTCGCAGGATCAAATATTAAATGAGACGCGATTGCAGAACTTGCAACGCGAGCTTGTTAAGGATCTCCAAGAGGTAATTATGCCTCAGCTGAAAGTTAGAAGTCACACTTGGCAACTTTCATCTGTTGTATTACTTTTTTCTTCGAAGAGGTTTAGTTATGACTCTTTTAAGTACTATTTAATACTAAACTGAAGAGGAATCATTGCCTGTGGACTTAAACTTGGTCAATTCCTTACCTCTCCCCTGTATAAATCTTGATCTCAATTGTTTGGCAGGTGAATACGCCAAGAATCCTTGGGCGCCTTATATGGACAATCGCTGAACATATTGATCTAGAAGGTCTGGATCCACTTTTGGCTGATGACCCCGATGATCCATTGAATATTATCATAGGAAATATGCATAAGGTTCTCTTTAACTTGGACGCCGCTGCAACTACATCGAATAGGCTACAAGATGTTCAGGCAGTCTTATTATGCGCCCAGAGAATGGGATCACGTCATGCAAGAGCTGGCCAATTAATAACCAAAGAGCTTGAAGAGTATAGGAACCATGCTGCTGCAGATACAGTTAGCAAACATCAAACCCGTTTAATATTGCAGAGGATTAAGTATGTGTCAAATCTTCCTGAAAGAAAGTGAGCTTTCCCCTTGGTTTGTAATCCTTTTATAGTATGGTTTTTACTACATTTTTGGACTGGAACTCACTCAATCTGCTGTTTCCAGGTGGGCTGGAGTTAGTGAAACAAGAGGAGATTACCCGTTCAGCCACCATAAGCTTACTGTTCAGTTTTACGAACCATCAGCTGCTCAAGACAGGAAATTAGAAGGGTTAATTCACAAGGCCATTCTAGAGCTTTGGAGGCCAAAGCCTACTGAATTAACTCTCTTCCTTACAAAAGGGATTGACTCGACTTCTATCAAGGTTCCTCCCACAGCATATCCTTTGACTGGAAGCAGTGATCCTTGCTATATAGAAGCTTACCATTTAGCAGATACAAATGATGGAAGGGTCACATTGCACTTGAAGGTTGGTAACTTGGTATTTATTAATGTATCCTCTTGCATTTTACTTGAATACAGTTTAGTTGATAAAGTTTAGCGTCTCAACACCTTTCTTGTACTTTATGTTACCTTTCAGATAATTAATTTGACAGAACTTGAACTGAATCGTGTGGATATACGAGTTGGATTATCTGGTGCCCTATACTTCATGGATGGTTCTCCTCAAGCGGTGCGGCAGTTGCGTAATCTTGTCTCACAGGTTGCATTCCAGTCTTTGCTGCTTATACACTCCCATCTCTTTACTGTTCTCTGATACCTAAAATTTTGTCAGTTGAGAACCATTTCTGGTCTTTATACCTTGATTTACGGATTAATCAGTTTCATATCTGTCAGCTGTATTATCATCCACTCTATGCTTTACTCGTGTAGGATCCTGTACATTGCAGTGTTACAGTCGGTGTCTCCCAATTTGAAAGATGTGGTTTTTGGGTTCAAGTACTCTACTATCCATTCCGTGGTGTTAGGGGAGATTATGACAGTGACTACTTAGAAGAGGATCCACAGATCATGAAGCAGAAGAGAGGATCGAAATCAGAACTTGGAGAGCCTGTGATCTTAAGATGTCAGCCTTACAAGATCCCACTGACTGAGCTTCTTCTCCCACACAAAATCTCACCGGTTGAGTTCTTTCGTTTGTGGCCTAGCTTGCCAGCTGTTGCAGAATACACTGGTACATATATGTATGAAGGAAGCGGCTTCATGGCGACCGCTGCACAACAGTATGGTGCTTCACCATTTTTAAGCGGACTCAAATCATTATCATCCAAGCCATTCCACAGAGTCTGTTCCCACATTATACGCACAGTTGCTGGCTTTCAGGTGAATTGGTAGTTTCATTCTTGTCTTCTTACCTCTCTTGTTCCTTAACTGGATTCAAGGTCTGATAAACCCCTAACTTGATGTGACTACAGCTTTGTTATGCCGCAAAAACGTGGCATGGAGGTTTTGTGGGAATGATGATCTTTGGGGCTAGTGAAGTGAGCAGGAACATGGATCTGGGTGACGAGACAACCACCATGATGTGCAAGTTCGTGGTTAGAGCCTCAGAAGCATCAATCACAAAGCAAATAGAGTCAGATT
The DNA here is from genome assembly GCA_963555745.1 of Cardamine flexuosa. Classification (NCBI taxonomy): domain Eukaryota; kingdom Viridiplantae; phylum Streptophyta; class Magnoliopsida; order Brassicales; family Brassicaceae; genus Cardamine; species Cardamine flexuosa. The sequence goes on along the minus strand of OY743219.1, from coordinate 82,557 downwards.
TTCAGGGATGGTGCGATGATCTAACTGATGGGGGTGTTGAGTACATGCCAGAGGACGAAGTAAAGGCAACTGCGGCCGAGAAGCTAAAGATCTCCATGGAGAGAATAGCTTTGTTGAAGGCTGCTCAGCCGAAAAAAACTCCAAAGACAAAGGAGGAATCAGAAAACGAGGAAGAAAATGAAGATGAAGATGACGATGAAGATGGAGATGGAGATGAAGAAGAAGAAGAGGAAGAGAAAAAGAAGAAAGAAGAGGGAAAGGAAAAGGAAAAGGAAAAAGAAGATAAGAAGAAGAAAAAAGAGAAGGAAAAAGGAACGCTATCTAAGCTGACAGCAGAAGAAACAGAGCATATGGCCCTTCAGGCAGCAGTGCTCCAAGAATGGCACATTTTGTGTAAAGATAGAAAATATACCAAAGTTAATTAAGAGCGAGAGTACTTTTTCCAAGATGAAGGTACAAGAACAATCTTTTGTATTCATTTGTGTGTGGTTTCTTCTTAGGTTTAGATGTTTTTGTCTTGTTGGTGAAAAGAAACGAGGATGCTATTTTTTCTTCTCTTATGAAATCTTCTGTCTTATGCACAAATTTCACATGCTTATGCATTTACGTATTTTCAAATATTAAAGACTCTGTTTCGCAACGAAGAAAACAGAAAGATAACAAGGAACAGGTCCATGTTTAAGGAAGACGGTTTTGGTTTCCTGTGTGATACATTGTCTATTGTCTGGAACTCAATAAACAAGAAAACCTTACAAGCTTATCCACGCCCGCATTATGAACGTTGCTTACAGATAATAAGACGAGTCACATCAATAGGTTCCTCTGTGAAGTAATTCATCTAGGCAGGTACTTGAGAGGGAGTCCTCTTCTTTCCTTTCTTTACCTCTGTTCCATCATTTTCAGCCTGCTCTGCCTTCTTCTGGGCACGGATCATTGCTCGCCTTGCACGGGGTCGCATCTCTCTCACTGTACGAGGCGGCATCACAAATGGCTCAAGTGGCTTGTCCCCAAAAGGATGCTCATCGCCTTCAAATATCCTCAGCTTCCGATCCCTGTCCTATACCCACACAAAGCATCAAAAACTCAGCACATTCTTGTTGTAAGCAACAAATCCTAAACTATGCAAGCAATTCACTAGGATCCGAAACGAGCAACAAAAAAACAAATAGGCCACCTGAGATAAAGGTAAGCAACAAAAAACAAAATGCTGAAACCAAGTGTTCAGAACCATCTGCCTTCCAAATCTAAATCATTTGCAGAGGGGATATCTCATGAGGGATTCCAACAAGTAAAGAGTAAAAGCTCAGGTTTGGGGTAAAAGACTAGGAATTCAGGTGAGTAGAAAAAATGTTTGACCCAAAAGAGTACTCACATCACGCAAATTGTTACTAGGAAGCATTCGCCAGACAGCCTTGCGTATAACCTCAGTGGGATCTTTGGCCATCTGCTCTTTCAGAGTGCGTTGCTTGAGGTGTCCAACGTAGCTGTAGACAGAGAATAGTAGGTTAAAAAAGCAGAAGAAAACGGACAGAAAATATCCCTTGAGATTGAGAAAAGCATAAAAGAACTTGCCCAGTATGGCGATAGTAGATTTTGTCAGTGAGCTTTCTTCCAGTGAAGCCAATTTCCTTAGCATTGAGAACAATGCAAATGTCGCCATCGTCGCGGTTAGGACAATAAGTAGGTTTATCTTTGGCTTGAAGCACGGTTGATAGCTGGGACGCTAGTCTACCAAGAACCTAGAGTTACACAAGATTGGTGAAATACTAGACATTCAGATTGCATACAACCAACTTGAAAATGTAATAACTATTAAGGCATTCCTAAATGTGTTTAATCACGATGGTGAACAGAAAAGAACCTGGCCTCTGGCATCAAATACTCGCCAACGAAGACCCTCGAGATTGATACGCTTTATGCCTGCCATAGCTTTCTGCACAACGAAATTCAAGTTTGTAGCATCTACTCAATTTCTGAATTACATAGCATAAGTGACACTCTTTGAATCGATAAATGGTTCAATGGGAAAATGAAGTAAATCAAAGGCGTTTGGCTAGGAAATCTTTAAAACCTTTAAGTTGCCATTGAAGGAGGCAGCAGCAGCCTGGGTCGCCATCGTTCTTCAGCTATTGTATACAGAAATAACACACACTGAGAATGGAAGACCCAAATCAAAAATCCCAAATCAAAAAATAAATGACAAAGATTTGTACACCGAATTGTGGTTTCAGTCGGCAACAAAGAAAGAAGACTCACCGGTTTCCGGTAACAGTGCCGGCGGGGGAAGATCTAGGATCGAGCTGTGAAGAAAGGGTTTTAGAAGGCAATCACTCTATATATCGAGAGGGGTACTTTTGGTATTCTATACATATTAGAAAAATATCACATTTTAATTTGAGTCGTCGTCAAGGGTTTTAGCCAAAAACACCAAATCAAATAAACCAAAGGTAGAGAGTCTTCTTCTTAAACCTCAGAAGAAAGTTGAAGTCTTTTTGTGATGGCTATGTTCGTGAGACGAGCTGTATCTAGTCGACATGCTATTGGGTTTCTCAGAAGAAGCTCTGTTATTGCTCAATCTCGCGATTTCTCCCCAAAAATCCTCTTTTCACCCAATCTGATTGGCCGAGATTCGCAATCCGATCTGTCCATGCCCGATTTCCTCAGAGATTCTCGCAGAGGCTTCGCAAAAGGCAAAAAATCAAGTAAGTTTATTCCTCATTTCCCTGGACCAATCGCTGAATCTAAGAATGATTTATAGTAAGACTTTTCACAACTAGTGGTTGGCTTGCTACCATTTTGATTAGCAATATTCTTCTTCTTCAGAGGACGATTCAGCAACGGGAATGGTGGACGTAGCTCCAGATATCGGGCCTACGGTGAAAGCAACAGCCTCTTCTCAAATGGAGGCAGCCATCGATGCATTGGCTCGCGATTTAACTAAACTTAGAACTGGCAGAGCAGCACCTGGTACTTTCTTCGGCTGTTTCTTTCTTTGTTTATGTTATAATATATGAGCCAAGCATTTGCTTATTGCTGGCAGGAATGCTTGATCATATTATTGTTGAAACGGGTGGAGTCAAGATGCCACTCAATCACTTAGCTTTGGTCTCTGTGCTTGATCCTAAGACTTTGTCTATCAATCCATACGATCCCGATGTAACCACCTTTCTTTCTCTTTTACTTTAAACAAACAACTTGTTGTAAATCAGACTGTCGTTGAATGTAAACCTCATTTTGTGTTCTGCAGACTGTGAAAGAACTTGAGAAAGCTATAGTCTCGTCGCCATTAGGATTAAACCCGAAACTTGATGGGGAACGACTAGTAGCATCAATCCCAGCGTACGGAACATTATTCCTTCCTTTTTCTCTCTTGTCGAATTTCATTGTTGAGCATAGCCGAATCTGATTTCCCTTTTTATCTTATTCTTTTGAGCAGATTGACCAAGGAGCATATTCAGGTAAAACATCCAAGTCATGTCTGATTTATTGTTTAGCCAGTGAGGTTGAGACTTGACTATGTAATAAACTGCAGGCAATGTGCAAGATTGTAACAAAGTCCAGTGAGGTTGTCAAACAAAGCATAAGAAGAGCGAGGCAAAAGGTATTGTGAATGTCTAGAGCAAAGACATGGAAGCTGTTAGATTTGTAAACTGTCTCCGATATATCAGATAAACTAATGATCTTTTTTTTGGTCAGGCACTGGACACGGTAAAGAAAGCAAGTCTTCCAAAGGATGAAGTGAAAAGACTGGAGAAGGAAGTGAGTGTCCTTGTATCATCTCTCTGTAAATGGGATTCCTTATTCCATTTATTGAAAATGGCTTTATTATGTTGACAGGTAGATGAATTGACGAAGAAGTTTGTAAAGTCAGCAGAGGACATGTGCAAGTCCAAAGAGAAAGAGATCACCCAAGCCTGACCTCATCACTTTCCTACCATTTCTATTAGCTGACCAAGTTTCAGTCTTTTTTTCTTTAAGAAACGATTATTTGTTTTGAATGTTCAGTTTGGGTTGGGGTGCTTGGATACAAGAGTGCCCAAAGGCCCAATGAACGCCTTAAAAGTCCATTAGTTAACCATCAAATTCATTTACTATATTTGTCTTTTATAGTTGAAGAGAACTTTCCAAACTTGAAAACCAAGGTAAGCGAGGTAGGAGATTAGTCAAATTTTTTACCAATAATTTACATCATTATGAAACTGATGTTTTGGTAAATTTGTTGCTACCCATTTCTAATATTGTTGAACTGTTCAATGAATTCTTTTTATATTTAATAAGCTTATCTTAGTGCATTCCAAATTGATAGTGCTTTCAAACTTATTTAAAAATTCATACATACTCTAACTCGGTCCATCTCTGCAACAAATTTAAAAAAACCGTCATCACCTACCACAATTTTTTTTTATTAATTGGTTGCATTAACTTATGCATTTTATTACTTTAGATAAAATGTGTGTACGAATTATTATAAATTTATAAGCTGTATATTTTGTCGGCAAAAAGATGTATACATGTACATATCTAATTTTTAACAAAACAATTTAAGACCAAATGGTTTCTAATCTTGTCCACTCGCATTCGTGTCGGAGAGAAAGGAAATCTGATGAAAGTAATAAGGTTTTCTGAACACGCGCGCCAATAAGCGCGTCGATACTCACTTTTAAAAACTTTTTTTTAGTCAGGTCCGGACTCCGGAGACCTTCGTAACGTCACCAGTTTTAGATTATATTTATTTATTCAAACTAATTTTTTATTCAGATTTTTTTGTTATTTTCATATTTTTCCAAATTGAAATTCTCACTCTGTTTTTTTTTTCTTTCAAAATCTCTATATTTCATTATTTCTATTTTCTCTTGTATAGATTCTTCATTCTCTGTCAGTGGCTCACATCCTCTGATTAACCAAAACGCACTCAATTAAAAAAAAAAAGGGAGAAGCTTTCAAAACAGCATAATAAATCAGAAAATATCATTCTTCTTTAATAGAAGAAGAAGAAGCAGAAGCGAAGAAACATTCACATTTTCATCTCATTCTCAGAAATTGAGCAGCAGCTGGTTTTGTTGGGTATTTTCTCAGTTCTTAGTGTTGTCCAAACATTAAATCTCTCACTGCTTTTTTTTTTTTTTGGATCTGATTTAAGAGATGCAAAAAAAGCGACTTGTTTTAGCTCAAAATGAGCTTTCAATGTTGGCTTTTTTTCTTACTTGTTGATTTTGGATCTTGATCAATCGAATCAATTAATGCATTTGGAAACCCAAATTAACAGAAATTTTACTTATATGTAGCTTTCCTGTCCATTCATGCATTTGTGTTGAAAAGTTGAATTCTTAGGTTAGGCAAAGCTTTCCTGGTGGTTAAAGCTTTGTGTTATGCAGGTGCTGGCTCAGGACTTGCTATTATAGTTAGTTTGCAAAATGGTTTTGGGTTTAAGCTCGAAGAACAGAAGAGGCTCATCGATACAAGTTGATTATCTGATACACATTCATGACATCAAGCCTTGGCCACCTTCTCAGTCCCTTAGATCACTTCGCTCTGTTGTTATTCAATGGGAGAATGGTGACCGCAATTCTGGAACTACTAATGTCGTTGCTCCTTCTCTTGGCTCTGTCATTGGCGAAGGCAAAATCGAATTCAACGAATCATTCAGGCTTCCCCTCACCTTGTTGAAAGATCGGAACAAGGGTCGTGATGTATTCTTCAAGAACCTCTTAGAGCTCAACTTATACGAGCCTCGAAGAGAGAAAACGCATCAGCTTTTGGCTACTGCTACCATAGATTTGGCTGATTATGGTATTGTCAAAGAAAGCTTCAGCCTAACTGCTTCAATGAACAGTAAAAGAAGCTTCCGGAATACCACTCAGCCTGTTCTGTACCTCACTATTCAACCTGTTGAGAGACGTCGGCCCAGTTCTTCGTCCTTGAAAGATGAAGCCAAGAATGGTGGTGAATCTGTTTCTGCCTTGATGAATGAGGAATACTATAAGGAGGCTGAGATTGCTTCCATCACTGACGACGACATTTCCTCCCATTCCTCCTTGACTGTTTCATCTTCGACTTTAGGGTCTAATGGTGGTTTCTCTGTGCGAACCGAAGAGGTAAGATGGCAATATACTTTTGATGAGTTATGAAGATGAAATGTTTCTAAATGGTTTGCTGTCTTCTTATTTACAGGAAGAACATGAGAGAGTGAACAAGAATTCCAAACGAAATGGCCATGAGAGATCACGATCAGTGTCAGAGAGCAGGCAAAGAGAATTTGCTGACCAGATTCCGTCACGTTCCTCATCAGTGGATTTATCTTCTGTGTTCCATCTCCCAGAGGACATTCCTGATTCTGCACCCAACACTTCAGTGTCTGGACTGGAGGACCGTGCTAATGTGTTTGTAACCGATACTAGGGAGAGCTCTGAGCTGGTAAACAGCAATCAACACAATAACGGAGAGCTCAAGTCTGTGCCTTTCCAAATTGATGATCAATCAGAAAATGCTTCGCCTCGAGCTTCTGTGAATAGTCAAGATATGAACAGTGATCAGGAATCAGAGAGTGTAGTTGAGAAACCAAGAACAGTGAAGTCTGTTCGATCATCCCTGGATATTTCCCGGGGCAATAGCCGGTTGAGTCTATCCAGTGAAAGAAAAGAAGCTAAGGTGTATCCTAAGTCTATACGCGACACAACTTTGGAGAGCAAAGTCATGAACTTGGAAAGTAAAGTAAAGAAGCTTGAGGATGAGTTACGTGAGGCTGCAGCCATTGAAGCAGCTCTCTACTCCGTGGTTGCAGAGCATGGAAGTTCATCAAGTAAAGTCCATGCGCCTGCAAGACGTCTTCTGAGGCTGTATCTTCATGCTTGTAGGGAAAACCATCTCTCAAGAAGAGCCAATGCAGCTAAAAGTGCTGTCTCTGGGTTAGTTCTTGTCGCCAAAGCGTGTGGGAACGATGTGCCTAGGTATGGTGATAATCTACTTTGCATAATTACTATTCTGATTAAACTTCCTCAGAGTTTCAAAAAACAGTGATGTTGTCCCTTGGATTGCAGATTGACATTTTGGTTGTCAAACACTATCATTCTGAGGGCGATCATAAGTGATATTCATGCAGAAGAGGAACTGCCTGTTTCTGCTGGTCCTGGAGCAAGGAGACAGAAGGTTGAAACAGAAACCGTGAAACGACCATCCTTGAGGTGGAAAGATTCCCCTTTGAGCAAAAAGGACATTGTGAGTTTTGGTGCCTGGGAAGACCCTGCAACTTTCATAAAAGCGCTTGAGAAGGTCGAAGCTTGGATCTTCTCACGCGTTGTTGAATCCATATGGTGGCAGGTAATGTTGCTCTGTTCCCTCTGTTTCATCTTCATTCTTTTAACTAATTATAAATTTGTAATAGACATGTTCTTTTCCTTTGGTTGCAGACTTTAACACCGCGTATGCAGGCTTCGGCAGCATCAACCAGAGAGTTTGATAGAGGCAATGGCTCTGCATCAAAGAAAAACTTTGGTAGAACGCCAAGTTCTATGAACCAAGAACAAGGTGACTTCTCATTAGAGCTTTGGAAAGAGGCTTTCAGGGATGCACACAAACGTTTATGCCCTCTACGGGCCAGTGGGCATGAATGTGGTTGTTTGCCCGTGCCTGCGCGTCTGGTAAACATTTCTCCTTCTGAATTTTTCACTTTGGACCTCCTTATTCTTGATTCATAAACAAATGTCCACGTTTTGTTACGCAGATAATGGAACAGTGTGTGGCTCGGCTAGATGTTGCTATGTTCAACGCTATCCTTCGTGATTCTGAAGACAATTTCCCAACAGACCCTGTATCTGATCCTATTGCAGACTTGAGGGTCTTGCCGATTCCATCTACAACATCAAGTTTCGGTTCTGGTGCTCTGCTGAAAAACTCGGTCAGTGTACTCAACCCAATTCAGTGGCAGTTCTTATTATAGTGTAGTCTCTGTAAAGCTCATTCATTTATAATTTTAAACAGATAGGAAACTGGTCTAGGTGGCTAACTGATCTATTTGGCATCGATGACGAAGATGATGACAGCAGCGATGAGAATGGCTACGTTGATAGGTCCTTTAAGACATTCAATCTTCTCAAGGCATTAAGCGATCTAATGATGCTTCCAAAAGATATGCTCCTCAACAGTTCTGTGAGAAAAGAGGTGCAAATGCAACACAACACACTTTATCCTGTAAACATGCTTCTTTTACTTGATCAAATATATCTCTTGTCATTTTGTAGGTTTGCCCGATGTTTAGTGCACCGTTGATCAAGAGAGTCTTGAATAATTTTGTCCCGGATGAGTTTTGCCCTGACCCAGTTCCTGATGCTGTACTTGAAGCTCTTGAATCTGAGGTGAGACCTTTTTATAAACGATGAATCTATAAGTTCAAGAAGCTAATTTTGCTAACAGAGACTTGATGCACCTTTGTAGGAGGAAGCTGAGAATGCTATGATCACAAGCTATCCATGCACTGCACCTCCTCCAGTGTACTCTCCACCTTCAGGGACTTCAATCTCCACCATCATTGGGGACTTTGGACAGCCTCAAGCACCGCAGTTATGTAGAATCAGGTCTTCGGTTACAAGAAAAGCATACACAAGTGATGACGAGCTCGATGAGCTGAGTTCACCGTTGGCTGTTGTTCTTCAACAGGCGGGTTCAAAGGTCAACAATGGTTGTGCAGATGAGACGGTCAGATATCAACTTCTCAGGGAGTGTTGGATGAATGGCGAATAATCAGACATTGATGTGTGTTTATCTCTCAATTTTCACTTGTGACGGTTGTAAATGCCTGTCTGTCAAAAATTCTTTGTCAGTTCGTCGTCGTTGGTGTTGTAATGTAAAGAATGTGGCACTAACTTTGTGTAACAGTACCAGAGACATGGTTGAGCTTGACACATATATAACTTTAAGCATAAGCAAATCTGTAGTTTTATTTTGAAATATGAACTATTTTTCATACATGGAACATTCTTGCTCTATAGATAGACTCATTACAGGCTTTACTGTATCATCCTCATCACTTCGGATCTCTCACAAAACTTTGAATTACAGATTTTGCAACCAAAAAAAAAAAGACAAACAAAAAACCGAGATGCATTAGGGATTAATACCCATAAAAATGAAAGAGATAGATCAAAATTTATATAGCAAAGCTCAGCCGATTAAACTCTAGACTTTGCGGTATGACTGTGTTGTTTATCACCACACAGTCAGCTTCTGTGAAGTCGCCAAATTCGCCTGCTTCAGATGCAAAGCTGCCAACAAGCCCTGCCATGTTTCTGATGATGTGGCACCGTCAACATGAAAGTCTAGAAGTTTTCTCTGCTTTCTATAGTATTCTTCCAAGGGCTTCACCTGATGCATCACCACAAGATTTTCAGTTGAAACCAAGATCTCACCTTGTAACTAGATATAACAAAGACATTGATCATAAACCAGAAAAGTACCTCCTCTGCGTAGACACCGAGACTCTCCCTCCGGGCTTTGATTGCAACAGCTGATTGTAACATAGAGCTGAGGAACTCTTGACGAGACAGAGCTGTTCCATTTAGAGCGTTTCGATTTAACAGATGCTCCTCAGAGCATTTCAGATTCACAACGAGGTCAATCTGAGCGATTTGATCAAGAGTTTCCTGCAAAACATTCAAAACAACGTAAGGAAGAACTAAAACACATTACTCTTTCCTGAAAAATTCAGGCAAAAGCGTATAACTGAATTGAGGATCTCTAAACTCACAGCTTGAATACGAGTGCGGGGAATGCCATCAAGAATGAAACCTGTTTCCCCTCTTGCATATCCTTCTTCGAGCCTCTTTGATAACAATGCAAAGACAACACTCTTTGAAACAAGCTTTCGTTCATTTACAGCACTTGCAATCTATAAAGCAAAATTTAATTAGATTAAATCACCAAGGAAGAACAAAATTAATGATATGTGGAAGAAAATTATAATCAAACATTGGTTCAATTAAAGCATTTGGAGTCAATGCGCCATATTTAAAGCCCCAAATCGATACAATCTTCTATAAAGAGAAAGCCTTTACAGTAGGAGATTAGTCATACTATTACTGTAGATAATTAACCCTAACTATCTCCAAATATAAAGATTCTTCAACGTAAAAAGAACAGCAAAAGTTGGGTAAAGAAGTCAAAATTAAGAGGTAAAAAGAGAATACCTCTTTGTAGAGAGAAGATCTAGGGTTAAGTTCTTGACGGACAAGCGATGCCATGGAAATGTGAGGAACTTGAACAAGTTTGGAGAGCCTCTCGGCGAAGACGTGCCTCCACGCTCCAGGCGCACCCATCAGCACCCACTGGACTCCCCTATCCGGACCCGACCCATCCAAACCGAGTCTCGGCTCTGCGAAATGGCGATCATCTCCGTACAAGCACTCGTCATCGGAGTCGTAGTCAAACGCCAACGCGGCCGCTGATCCGAACGATCTAGACGTCGGTACGAGTCTTGCCAACGGCGAAACTCCTCTGACTCGGCTCAGCCATGCCATGGTGAAGGCGTGGCGGCGGATTCGGGGAGGGAGAGAGAGAGAGAGAAGAATAGCCACACAGAGAGAGCTTTAAGAGTTTGAATGGAGAGACAAGAGCGAGGTTTTAGGGACAGCTGTCACTTCTTCTCTCTTTTAATTGCCATTCCTTTCCTCACCAAACCACGGAACTGCCACTAACCCGCTTTTTCCACGTGTCGACTTTCTATTAGTTGCTCACTCCTTTACCTCCTTGAGATTTGAATGGACAACATTAGAACACGTTTAATAACTCCATATGATTTTTGGCCCAAACCTCTCATTGCCCACATGAGGCCCAACTTTATTCAACGACCCAAAAAAACACAATAGGGAAAGAAAAGTATAAATTCACATGAAGCGTCGAACTTAATTTTAAACGACTAGTCAAAGTCAATGGATTCTTCTCCGTTAGATAGAAACGAAATCACCAAGAAGATGATTAAATCAAAACAAATACTAGTAGAAACTTGTCAACATAGAATAGAAAGCCGCGGATACAAAGCGTTTCTTCGTTGAAGCGCCGTAAAGAAATTAACCGCATGTGTAAAAGTATTGTCCACATTCCACAATGAATGATATATACAATTTGGTGTCTTACATTTCAACGTTTGATAAACGTACCTCCTCCATCTTCCTCTATAAATTGTATTCAACATTTCTGTAACCAAAAGTTCCAAGAGAAGTAAATACAAGTCTTAAACCATAATCACTTTCTCCTCTCTCTCAACTCTCAAGTCTTCCTTGATCTTCTATGAATACCAATAACGATACCAAACGTGTAGAGTATCAACGGGTGTTTAGTTGCTTTGACAAGAGCCAACAAGGGAAAGTCTCAGTTTCTACCATCGAAAGATGCGTTGAATCAATTAAGTCTGGGATACGAGCTGCACCAGAAGAGGCGATAGATCCAGAGACTGATAAGTCGTTGGAACTCGACGAATTCGTCAAGTTGGTGGAAGAAGGAGAGGAAGAAGACAAGGAGAAGGACATGAAGGAAGCTTTCAAGATGTACGAAGAGAGTGAAGGCATCACACCTAAAAGTCTGAAGAGGATGCTAAGTTTGTTGGGTGAGTCCAAAAGTCTCAAAGACTGCGAGGTTATGATTGCACAATTCGATATAAATAGGGATGGGATTATTAACTTTGACGAGTTTAGGGTCATGATGCAATAGTTATATATGTAGTTACAAATATCATTCATCTATACTACTAGTACTCTTTATTACCAAAGGCTTGTATGAACTCTCTGACATTAAAGTACTCTCTCTTTCTATTACTGTTTCATCTTCGTCTTCCTCATCGTCGTCCACCAATCTTGAAACCCTCTCTGCAATCTCAGCCGCACTAGGCCTTGACTCGGGTTCTTCTGCAGTACAGTCTCTTGCAATACTTGCGATTTCAAATGCTGAATCAATTGAATAGCCCTCTCCCAATGTGCTATCCATCACTTCCCTCAGCATTTCCTTGTTCCCGAGAACCCTTCTCAATCTCTTCCATTCGGACACACTAGTTTCTTGTGTCCCAAGGGATGTTGTCTCTTGTTCTTGCAATCCAAGCAACATCTCTGGGGTTTGTCCAGACAAAACCTCCATTACGACAATACCGTAAGCAAATACATCAGTAGCTGGAGACAGAGGATTATCTTCTGTCACTAACTCATCAGTTACGCACTTTGACATCCCAAAGTTTCCGACTTTACCTCTGAGATCTTCGTTCAAGAAGATGTTTCTGCTCCTGATGTTGCCGTGGACGTAGTTGATCCGATGCATATACTTTAACGCGATGGCGACATCATGACAGATCTTGATCCTCTGTTTCCATGCCAAGAAACAGTAACAAGACTCGATAAATTGGTTCTTGATTGCCAATTTGTTCTGAATCCAATCCCAAAGGGAACCATTCTTTGCATACTCGAAAACCAGATAAGAGCCCTGATCGATTTCTCTGAAACATGTCCCAAGAACTCTAATCAGATTGTGGTTATAGTAGTGTGCTTGATCATTGAGAAGCCCGAAATCGAATCTTTTCATTGCATCTGCACTCACTTGCTTTATTGCCAAGTCTTTGCCTTTGAGCGAACCAAAATAAACCGAACCTTTGATATGATTGCTTGAACTGAAATTCTCAGTGGCTTTCTCTAACTCTTCAAACGCGAAAATCTCAAGAACCGGTTTTCGAGGCGTTGTGGTGCCAACGGTGTTGTGAGAATCCAAAATGGAACCGTCATGTGACCCTTCAAACGATATTTTCTTGTCGCTCGTGGTTCGGATGCTCAGACTCAGCTGCCTTGTCTCGGGGTCTTTATTGCTAATCCAGCTTCGCGTTTGCGTTTGCGTCCGCGTCTCTTTCTTCCAGTGTAAGTAACCAAACACCATGAGAGTGATAAGACCGCAAACTCCAGCAATCACGCTGCTCACAGCGATCATGAGCTTCACCTTTGACCGCTTCTTCTTGGATGGTTTCATTTTCTGGCGATTCTCGGTGGTTGCATTCCGTGGTTTGTGATCAAGAGGAATGAGAGCAGGCGTGAGAGGAACCACGCCAGATTTGTTGTTTGCAGCGACAATAGCCTCCTCTGTTGTGTTGAACTTAACCGCAAGGCTGGAAACGCTGTCGCGGACGCTCACGGGATACGTAACGAGAAAACTGGCGTTTGAAACGCCTTTATCAGGGCAAGAACACCTGATCGCCAAACGCAACTTGACATTCTCGCCGAGTTTGTCCTCGAAGATATATGGATTCTTCTCTCTTATAGATCTGCAGTGAAATACATATACATATATGGACTCAATCCATAAACAAAATAAGAAAACTTGAAAGGAAAAAAAAATATAGTATTGGCTCACAAGCACGAGGTCAAGCCTTGCATAGAGTTAGAGACAGAGCGAAAGGTGTCGCCTTTAACGCAAGTTTTGATGAGGTGGGCCTCGTAGATCCTTCCATTACATCTACAGTTGATTGGGATCAACAGTAGCTGACCTTGCTCAACAAACTCGTCGGCGCCTGAGAGCCTCAGATGGTTACTTAGGTTGGAGGGGGTATTGAAGGGAGAATTGGCTCTGAGAATGGCGAAAGTGTGGCACTTTTGGATGTCTGAGTGGCAAGCGTAGCTCAAGGAGGAGGCTTCTTCTTCTTCAGGTTCGCAGCTATCTGACGTTGCAGAGAGAGATGGTGAGGAGATGAAGAGTAAGATCACTACGAGACTTGCCATGTACTGCTTACTAACTGAACCAGCCATGTTCATTGCTAGAGCTACGATGTTACAATCTATGAATATGTTCGTTTATATTGGCCAACATGAATCATTGGTTGAAAAGTTTATGGACTTGGACAATTTATCATTTTGTTGAATTAAAAAACTATAGGGAATGATATTTGTTCTCATCTAAAAAAAAGTAAAAGAGAAACCAATATTAATAATATCGTGTACAGATGATTTCCACTTATTTCATTTTTTTATAATTCTTCTAAATAATCCTCTTTTTACAAGAAAATTCCGAATTTGGGACCAAAATACTCATCTCGATTCACACTACTTACCAATATTTATATTTATATTTAAACAGTAAATTAGATTGTTAAATTACCAGAAACCAAAATATTGATTAATGATATTTTATAGTTACGTTTGCGACATTTAACTGGAAAGCCAAAGAGAAAAAAGAAGATTATTGGAGCCGTGGAAGTGTGTCGACAAGAGGGGTGGCTAGGAATCCCAAGTAAATGACTAAATTAAATTAGAAAGGACATCTTCTTGTGCTTGGAACCTGTTACTCGTAAACTCAACAAGATTCACGAAGTACCAAGTCCAAGATAAGTGAATCTAAAATGGTACAAACTCACTTTGTCCTAAGAAGATTATCTATTATTTAGAGAGATCCGATATCCATTGTTACGGTATAAGTTTTAGGCCGAGTTAGGACCCACTTGTTGGGGGATCATCTTGGAGTTATGGCCCATGTTTCCATCGGATCAAAACCATGTGCAATAGATTACAGAGTTTCGGAGATCTAGACTTTCAGAATTGATTCATACCTAAATTCATTTTAGTTTGTATATATCTTGCAAAACAGTAACCATAAATCCAAAGACGCATACATTTGTTCATATTCTAGTAATATTACCTTAATGGTTGAGACCTGATCACTGATCAGTTCACACTAAGCGAAGACTTTGAACAAAACTAGTATGGACTTTTTGACATTGCTACAATAATAGACTTAATATTTTGTATTCGGCCAAGATCACTCGAAAATTGAAACAACTTTTTAGGACATGCAACAAGTATACTCGAAAGTTGAAAGCTTTCAAGCCAACGGACACAAAAATAAATTAGACCAAATCTTTAAGATCCAAGGGTTCGGTCATGTAAAATCCAAAACATAGTGAGGAGAATAATTTGGGAATTGATAGCAGGGGGAAACAAGAAATAGAAGGACAGAAAAACATTATCAAGAAACTGAAAAGACATGCAGAAAAGAAGCCACGACAAGGAGCAAAAAGGCTAAGTACTCTCAAGTCCATTTTGCAATAAATCCCTAAGTTGACCTTATTACAAAATTACTTAACAATGGAATATATTTTCTGGTGTGTTTATAAAACTATTGAACTTCATAGTACTCCCTTTATTAAATTACCCTTAGCACCCGATTCCTATGTGTAAACAATATCATGCTGTACTAGTTCCAATAATGACTTGTTACAGTTCTTGGAAACAAGACTATGTATCACACGATTCACGAAATAACTTTTCAACATAAAGGAGCAACTTTGTAATCCTGAGAGAAACGAAGAGATACCATATACCGATTTCCGATGAGATTACTATGCCGTCTAAGAACCCCCACCACCACAGTCCACCACGTGCAGCTTCCATTTCAAAGGAAATATACAAAAACTAGATATTAGCTAAAGACATTAATAAGGTATTGGATCTTACATTCAGGAATGGGTACAAGTCACTCTCTCAAGTGGTGGGTTGGGCTTTCTCAACACTGGTCCGCAAAAGAGAGATGAACACTCTGTATAGTGTACAAGGAGAGATACCTTACCTGAATATCAAGTGTTGGGTATTTGTGCCTCAATGCCCGGACCTATTTCATTCACAGCCAAAAATATCAAAATATGGCACTGAGATTACGAAATGGCATTAGCTATCCAGCGCTGAAACACAACATAACCTTGTCCATCACAAGGACCATTTCAACGGGAGTTGTCCCTTCAACCTGTGATAGAGCAAGCATGATAACCTGGAAGATGCATAATTGCGAAAGAGAAGATAAAAATCATACCAGAGGATAGACAAGTTCAACAGGTGTTCCAGGTTTTAGAGCAACACCTGGTCTCATCCCAGCAGACTTAATCTTCTCCACAAGTTGCTGCCAATTATCTGAAATAAGCAGTACAAGTCAATATCATTAAGATGAGGATGGTGTGTATACCTTTGGCCACCTCAACGTGGAAAGTGAAACCAGAGGCACCGGCTTTAGCCATCTGTTCGACGTAATCCATGGGGTTGGTCACCATTAGGTGGCAATCAAGATATGCACTATGATGAAGGGAATGATAAAGTATAAGTTTCAGTTGAAATATATACCAAGAGAATAAAATTGAAGAGAAGGAGAGAGTTACTTAGTGTGCTTTCTCAAACTCTCGATGACAGGAGCACCAATCGTAAGATTAGGGACAAAATGCCTGCCCGAGCAACATATTATAACTAACTAACTGACTATTTTGAAACTAAAATTTAGTAGCCACACAGGTAAGGCAGCAAATGTTACCCGTCCTGCAAATGGAATAACAGAACTATAATAAGTATGATACAACAAAAGGTTTTGTAGCATAAGTCCACAACTGTCCTTATCAAACAATGATTAAGACTAAGTTATCACATTCAACACCATATGAATGTTGTTGAATAACAGATTAGGAAAATTAACTGAGGCATATTGATGAACAAGCTACGCAATTTCTTTCAATTTTGTTATTTATAAGAAATCATGATCCCGCGTTGTAACAAATTCACGAGTATTAGTTCCCAACGGAAATAAATCAACAAGTAAGAATAAAAACTGGGTACCATAATGTCCATGGATCATCCGATTGGCCTCCGCCACTAGATTTGCGAAGTCCGAAGACAGCATCGACGGAGCGATTTTCGGCGACACCCCAGTCATCGTCCCTGATTCCGACTTTGGTTTTTAGGTTAGTAGTACTGTTGAAGGAAACCAAAAAAAAAAACAGCTAACCGGAATCTCAACCCCTGGTGACGTGGCGTAAGTCATTTTAATGACGCGGAGTTATCGTCATAATGCAGTGCAGGTTCTCATGGGGGTGATCTTGCAATCATAAAGTTTTATGGATCCAACCTTCACCTGGCCCATTTTCTATACCAACCAAAAACAACTGGCCCATTTTGTTTTTGTTTTTTTTGGTCAACGGTGGTCTAGTGACTCTTATTTCCTTTAATTATGGAATTTATTTGTCATGTTTATAAAACAACTAGAGATATTAAATTTTTTAGTCTTGAGAGCATTAAACACACACACAACAAAATGTAAGAATGAGTCAAAAAAAACAAAAACAAAATCAGTAAAATAGCAAGATTAGATAAAAAAAAAAAAAAAGAGGAGAGCCCACAAGATGAAGCTAGGACCAATACGAACCCATAAAGGCACAATTTAAGACACTTACCAAATCGAAACTTCTTCTTTTGTCCTCCATTTACTTCACTTTGAAGCCTATTTTTCAACACTCTCTCTCTCTTTCTCCTCTCCTCTCCTCTTTGCTTCTTCATCTTCCTTTTCTCTATGCCTTTTAGATTCTCTTTTTCCTCTTAAACAACCCACCCCAATTCTCTCTCTCTCTGTAGTCTATACAACACACGCACGCGTGAATCTTGAGATATGGGTTCGTGTGTCTCCTCCTCTTCTCACAACAATCAGAGCTTCTCTGCCTCTGATTCCGCCGTTAAGCTTGCCGCTTTGATCTCTAAACCTGACACCACCACATCACCCCTTAAGAATGATGTCATCACTTCCGCCATCGATTCTGCTCGTTGGGATTCAGGTTTTTCCTCATATAATTCTTTGCTTTTGCTCTAAGTTCCTCGGCCTTTATTTTTATATTTTTCATTTTTTTGGTTTGTCTAGCTAGAAATAATAATTATACATAATTTGCATATAGTAAGGTAATTAAATAAAGTTGTTAATGGTGGTTGGTTGTAATCGATTGGTTACTTTAGTGCCGACAAATGTAAAGTCGTTAGCTTTTTTAGACCCAGTCAAGATGTACGTAGGACAAATAGGTATGTATTACTGATGATTTACAAAATCGTATACATGAAATTTGATAAAATTGTTATAAATGATGATGGTGGCCATGATTAAAAATGGGTAAATGTGCAACTGGGTGCAGCACAGGGACAACTTTCAAGCGTACGGTATAGGTTAGATTTTCTTCAAGGCATTGACAGTTAATTAGCTTTATGTGTGACGGTCCACACTTCAACTTGCAAACTTCCATACATTTTATATATTTTCTTACTTTACGTTATAAATTTATAACCGCGTTTTCTAGATTTCCTACTATCAAATATTTGAGATAACAATGATTTGGATTATTTCTTAAGGTAACAAAGAGGAGATGATATTTTTCGATTCGCGGGGGTGGCTTGACTCGGACTGTGACGATGATTTCATGAGCGTTGATGGTGGTACGTTTTTTTTCTTTCTAAATCTTATTGTTTATTTACAGTGAAAAAATGACTCGAGTTACTTCAGAATTTACGCCGTCGCGAGGAACAACACCGGTGCATCACAAATTCTGCGACCAAACTCCTCAAGAAGAAGAACCGTCGCCGACCGAAAACAAGAAGAGACTTCTCGAACTCTTCAAAGAGGCACAAGACGAGGATGATGAAGAAGAACAAGAACAAGGTCATGATGACGTGGCAGAAGGCAAAGCAAGAGCATGTCTCTGGCTAAGAACACCGGTTAGATCTTCTGCGCCCACCACTCCTTATAATAACAATAAAGAAAGACAACAACTCAAGAGGGTGAGATCCGCCCGTCAAGGCGGCTGCGTTCCGCGTTTGGTTTCTTGTAGTAGCTTCACTGAACGGCGACGGAAGATGATGGAGTCATGCTCCCATTGATTTCGTCACAACGCTAAAAAGACAATAATGTACAAACTTAATTAATACTACTAAATTACTCACACTTTGTTTCTTAATTTGTCCTATACTGTTGTTTTCCAAAGGATCGAACAATCTTCTCTTTTCAGCTCAATGACCTCATAATGCTTCATAATGACAGTTGTAATGCATTATTTTCCTTAATCATTTCCATAATATTGATTATTTGTAATTTTAGATTTGCATCCACTCAGAATGTTTACACTTGTATGTATAATTTATGACATGTACGTAGATAATTGATCAGGTTAGCTAACGAATATTACCTCCGTTATATTTAATATGTATTGTAGAATAATCATTTTGTAATAAGTGTGAAATTCCTATAACATTTAGTTATTAACTTAAAATACATTTATCTACAAATCTCATTAATATATAAATAAAATAAGATCAATATTAGAAGTGTAGAAAATATTTAGATTTAGACAAATATTGGGCACAAATATATTATCTATTTCAAGAGTTTATGCAGTTGTAAATAACAAAAGTTTGTAGGAATTTAGATTTAAAAATTTCTAACTAAGGTTTATTCATTGCATGGAGTCAGTTAATGTATTTTAAAAAGCCTGATATTCAAAACTAACATTTGGAAATAAATAAAATAATTTATATGTAATGATTCTAATTAAAATATTCAAACATTTTACTATTGGTAAATACTAAGTACTAAACTTGCAAGATTTTTGCTGTAATTGGATGGTCACCATAAATTACGTAAAATTTTAGATTTTTTCCCTAAATAAAATGTATATTATTATTTATGACTGGATTTAGTCTGCCGGTTATACATGTTCCTTATTAAAACATTTTGACTAAAAATAATATATTAGTGTCTTGAGGAATAGAGGTTGAAGAAATACTAGTAAATGTTAAAAATATTGCAGTCTATTATTAACTAGGAGAGTAAAATGCAATCATGTATTGAAAAAGCTTATCAACTTTTGTGTTTTCTTCTGATACTATTATTTGTTAACCATGTGTGTTGGATCGAAGCTGGAGGCAACTACTCCAATTTGAATTCCACAGTGAGCAGATCTGCGGATTCATTTGTTTTGTCTGCAGCAAGCTTACCTGTGGAGACAGCATTCCAGTTTCCATCTCCTTTACCTGCTATCCCTTCGGGTGGGAGTAATTTTGGGAAAGGAAGAATAGATCTGGGAGGTCTTGAGGTGATCCAAGTCTCCATCTCAGCCTCAACATCACGACGAGTATGGACAACACACGAGGGAGGGCCCAACGGCATGGGAATCTCCGTCTTTCAACCTGTCAACCTTCCTCCTGGCTTCTTCACTCTTGGCTTCTATGCGCAACGCAACAACCGTCTTCTTTTCGGCTGGGTTCTTGTCGCAAGAGACGTTTCTGGAAACAGCTTGAGGCCACCCGTTGACTACATTGAAGCCGGGAGAACCACCGCCATCAATCTCGCTCAAGACGGGCCTGCGTATTTCTGGCAACCCTTATGCCCTAATGGGTATCAGGCGGTTGGTCTATGTGTCACTACGTTACCTACGAAGCCCTCTTTAGGACAAGAGTCTATAAGCTGCGTTCGATCTGATCTTACGGAACAGAGTGAAACCGATACATGGGACTGGGAGATAAAAGGTATGACTCTTTCTAGTTTGAGACCGGCCAAGAGAGGAACAGAGGCAACAGGTGTGTTCACAGGGACATTCAGCTTCCAGCAACAAAACTTTCCTCCTCCGCCTCCTCTGTTCTGCCTGAAGAATACAAAATTTGACTTGTCAAGCATGCCAAGCGAAGATCAAACTAGAGCTCTGTTTCAAGCGTATTCTCCTTGGATATATTTACATCCAGATGAAGAATTTCTTCCTTCTTCTGTGGATTGGTTATTCTCCAATGGTGCGTTGCTATACCAGAAAGGAAACGAGGCTAACCCCGTCCCAATACAGCCAAACGGTTCGAACCTTCCGCAAGGCGGTTCGGATGATGGTTCATTCTGGATAGACTATCCGGCCGATAAGAATGCAAGGGAAAGGGTTAAGAGAGGAGACTTGGGAAACACGAAGGTGTATTTGCACGTTAAACCAATGTTTGGAGGCACTTTCACTGATATTGTTGTGTGGATCTTCTACCCTTTCAACGGCAATGCCCACCTCAAGTTTTTGTTTATCAAGAGGCTGTCGCTTGGGGATATCGGCGAGCATATTGGAGACTGGGAACATGTTACGTTGCGCATCAGCAACTTCAACGGCGAGTTATGGCGTGCCTACCTTTCGGAGCACAGTGGAGGAACTCTACTGGAGGCATGTGATCTAGAGTTTCAAGCTGGAAACAAAGTTGTGACCTATTCGTCACTTCACGGCCACGCAATGTTCTCAAGGCCCGGACTTGTGTTGCAAGGCGACGGCAAGAATGGAATAAGGAACGACATGGCAAGAAGCGACAAGTTCTTTGACGCTGGTGCTGGATATGAGCTTATCGCGGGACCCGGGATCGTGGAGCCACCGTGGGTGAACTACTTTCGGAAATGGGGACCATTTATCCAACATGACACTGAAAAGACCCTTGAAGGTATCGCCAAGACCTTGCCGGGAGTTATCCGCAATAAATATCGAGATCTTATTAACAAACTTCCCCGTGAAGTGCTTGAAGAAGATGGTCCCACTGGACCCAAAGTCAAAAGCTCTTGGACCGCTGATGAATATTAATATTTATTCTTGTCTCTTGTATGAGACTAATTGAATGAATTTTTCTAAACAATGATTGGTTATTTGGTATTTATGAAATTTTGTTTTGAAGTTTTTGCCTTTGTCAGTTTCTAAACAATAAATGCCGCCAGGCAACAAAAGAAAAAATGATATTGTCAAATTGGATAACGAAAGCAAAATTGTATTCGGATTTCTCAGTAGAACACTTTTAAGAGAAAATTGGATTATCCATATCTCAGTATAACACTTTTAAGATTATTATTTACTCACTCAAAATATAATAATCAAAATTTCACATTAACACAAAATGTTGACTTGTTATAACTTATAATATTAAAACCAGAATCTTGGAAAATATAAATAATTATTTTATGGATATCTTGGGGTTTAGTTTTCGATTCTTATATTTATGTGATTGAAATTCATTGGTGACAAATAATTAAAAATCTGATACTATACTTAATTAAGAACAAATGCATCATATCTAGAAATTAAATTCAGGATCTCTTCTTAGCCATCAATGGTTTCATCTTTCTTTGACTAGTACTATCCACGAATATATGGTATAGTTAGATTTTTATACTATTTTTGAATAAACTTGATAATGATCTATCAGTTTAAATATCTGGTAAAAATTAATTATATCCATTGTATATCACTATATTGTTTTGTAATTATAGATTTTTTCCTTCTATTGCATAAATTAAACATTATTTTTAATCATATGTTGGTATTTATATGCATAACGTTTTTCTTGTTGTTGTGGTCTCTAATGGTGGTTTCATGTGTTCCTTTTCTGACATAAAATTATATATGTAGGGAATGAAAGTTGAACAAACCTAATCCTAAATGTTTAGTTATGTGATTAACTAATCAAGGAAAATGCATTTCTTGACTAAAACCTACAAGAAACCTCTATTGTTTTTTGTGTTTATCTTTGCAAAGCAATTGTCAAGGGCGGAAACTGGAACAAAGCTCCTGACTAATGTAAATTCATTAGGGCATCCATTCAAATATCAAAATGGTTTGTCTAATAATTTTCCTGTGGAAACAAGCTTTAAGTTTCCAGCTCCTTTGCCTAGTTTGGCTTGTGATGAGGGAAATTTTGGCAAAAGAAGCATTAACTTGGGAGGTCTTGAGGTTAGTCAAGTCTCCATGTCAAACTCATCATCACGCAGAGTTTGGAGAACATATGAAAGAGGACCGGAAAACATGGGAGTCAGCATTTTCGACCTTTTCAATCTTCCTCGAAATTTCTTCAAACTTGGTTTCTATGCACAACCCAACAACCGAAAGCTTTTCGGTTGGATTCTTGTCGCAAGAGACGTAGATGGCAATAGCTTGAGACCACCTGTTGGCTACATTGAAGTCGGAAACACTACATCACGCAATGTCAAGCAAGACGGGCATGCATTTTTTTGGCAGCCCCTATGCCCTAATGGTTATAATGCGGTTGGTCTATATGTCACTACGTCTCCTATGAAGCCCTCTTTAGGACAAGAGTCAATAAGCTGCGTTCGATCCGATCTCACGGAACAGAGTGAAGCTGATACATGGGTATGGAAGATGAAAGAAATGACTCTTTCTAGTTTGAGACCAGCCAAGAGAGGAACAGAAGCAACAGGTGTGTACACAGGGACATTTAGCTTCCGGCAACTAAACTTTCCTCCTCCACCTCCTCTGTTCTGCTTGAAGAATACAAAACTTGACTTGTCAAGCATGCCAAGCAAAAATCAAACTAGAGCTTTGTTTCAAGCGTATTCTCCTTAGATATATTTACATCCAGATGAAGAATTCCTTCCTTCTTCTGTGGATTGGGTATTCTCCAATGGTGCATGGCTATACCGGAGAGGAAACGAGGCTAACCCCGTCCCAATACAGCCAAACGGTTCAAACCTTCCAATAGGCGGTTCGAATGATGACTTATTCTGGTTAGATTACGTTGTCGATGATAAAAAGGCAAAGGAAAAGGTCAAGAGAGGAGATTTAGGGAGTGCCAAGGTGTACCTACACATCAAACCAATGTTTGGAGCTACTTTCACAGACATTGTTGTCTGGCTCTTCTATCCTTTCAACGGGAATGCACACTTGAAACTTTTATTTTTCAAGAGCATATCGCTAGGGAGTATCGGAGAGCATATTGGAGACTGGGAACATGTTACATTGCGCATCAGCAATTTCAACGGAGAGTTATGGCGCGTTTTCTTCTCAAAACACAGTGGAGGAACTCTAATGGAGGCATGCGATCTAGAGTTTCAAGGTGGAAACAAAGTTGTGACCTATTCGTCACTTCACGGCCACGCAATGTTTTCAAAGCCTGGACTTGTGTTGCAAGGCAACGACAAGAGCGGAATAAGAAACGACATGGCAAGAAGCGACAAGTTGTTAGACGCAGGTGTTGGATATGAGGTGATTGCAGGACCTGGCGTGGTTGAGCCACCTTGGCTCAACTATTTTAGGAAATGGGGACCTCGAGTCTATTCCAACATTGAAAAAGCTCTTTACTCTTTCGCTAAGATTTTGCCTAATTTTTTACGGAAAAGTTTTCGGAAACTCATTCGTAGGTTTATTCCTTTTGAAGTGCTTTTTCAAGATGGTCCCACTGGTCCCAAAGTTAAGGTGACTTGGACCGGTGATGAACAATATTCTTAATTCTTAATTTTTCTTGTAAATTGAGAACAAAAGTTCTTATTATATTTGTTTTTTAGACTGTGTTTATCTATCAACTTATGACAATAAATTGGTGCAGATTTATGAGTTTATTTTTTACATAATAACCACTCATTTAAAGCCAAATAACGAATCTAAACTGGACAGATTGTGTGCCTTTATAATCGGTCCCCAACAGGCAAGAAAAACACAATTAATGTCAATCTAAGAAAAACCAACGTGGGTAAGTGAGGCCCATTTTGAGAATTATTAAAGCCCAACTCAATTTATAGAAACATAGTCCAACAGCTCTAAACGACTAAACCTTTAACCTAAAACGCTTTATTCCCTAGTTGACAAAAAAAAAAAAAAAAAAAAAACACTTTATTCCCTTCCCCTGCTGCAAGCTTGAGATCTTTGATTGAATCTCCGACCAAAGATCTCAAGCTTGCAGCAGGGGAAGCAATTCGAAGCCAAGGCCGATCAGGTTTGTTCAATCAAAAATCTATACTACACTGCATTATTTTCATCACTTGTCTTACACTCATTGAGAATTTGCTTGCAGGGTGGAAGATGCAGTACTGATACGTTACTTGAACCGGAAGCCTGCAGGCGGGTACCATGAGCCAGGGAGTTTATGAGTTCGTTACTTGATCACTTTAGTGTTAAATTACTGCCGTTAAACATTATTGGAGTATTACTGAGGAGTTAAGTTTGGGTTTTAGCTTGTGCATCATATGCGACTGAACATTAAAAAGTTTAACAATAATATTATTTGACTCTCCCTTTTTTTTGCTTTCAGATTCCACGTACTGACTTCCGATTGGCTCGATCTAGTCTTGTAGAATAATATTATAATAACGTACGTATTATTATTATGGATTGAAAAAGACCTAAGGAGTATGTATAGGCTCACGTTGCATTTTATATTAGTCATGATAAAAAATCTTGTTATTTGTTACTGATATTGATTGATTTTTCTTTCGAATCTCGAAACTTTAATAGACATTTTATGACTTCAATTTTTTTTTTAAATGGGTTAGCTTAAATGATTGATTATTATAGAGAGTAGAGACGTTTTTACGTTAACAACAGACCATTGACTTTGTTGTTGTTAAAAGAAATGGAAATCTGGTCTTTTTAACGAGATGGATCTCTCCGACGAACGCGGACTTGCAACCCACCAGCCATGTGAGCCGTGAGCATAGGCTCAAAAACGGGTTTGTCCGTAGGGATCGGTTCAATCTCAAACCGGTCAAGTATTGAAGCGACAACATACTTCATTTGCACGTACGCCATCTCTTCCCCGAGACAAACCCTCGGACCGGCTTGAAAAACAGGAAACTTAAACGGATTCACCTTCTTCAACACTGTGGTGTTTTCATACGACTCAACCCACCGGTCTGGTTTAAACTCATCCCAATCTTCCCCCCAAAGCTCCTCCATTCTCCCCATACCATACGGAAAATACGTTACCCGGTCTCCAGCACGCACCGCCGTACCGTCTGGTAACCGGTCATCGGTTAAGGCGTGTTTGGAGTCCCACGGTACCGGAGGATACAATCGCATCACTTCACACAAACACGCTTTCAACAAACTCAGTTTCTTCAATGACTCGTAATCAAAACTCCCGGTTACCTCCTTAACCGATCGGATTTCACTAACCAGATCGTGCTCGGTTTCCTCATGACCGATGATTAACCAAAACAACCTTGTGGTGACCGCCGATGTCGTGTCCCTCCCCGCCATTACGATACTAATAACCATATCTCTCACCGTCTCGTCGCTTTCTCCGGCGACGATCAACCGCGACAGGAAATCGTTGTTTGCAATTTTCCTCTTCTTCTCCCGAATGATCTCATCGACGCAGCTGTGAACTTCTTCGACAGCGTTTCTAAGCTCTTTTTCAGATCCAAATCCGAACCGTCTCTTCAACTTCCACACGAAAGAGAGCGTTGCGGAACCGCGTCCAGCGCTAACCGCAGAAGCGGTCTTGAACGCTCGGTCGAACTGAGAAACCGGAGACGACGGGTTTAAACTGCATCCATCGATCCCGAGGAAAACAGTGCATACAATATTGAACGTGAATCTCCGGAGAAGCTCATGAAGATCAAAGGGTTTTGAATCTTCCGCGGCAGCGTTTAGAAACGCTAAAAGCTCCTTCTCGAACTCTTTTCTCAAAACGGTGACGTATTCTCTCAGCGACTTGGGCGTGAAATCATGAGTAGCGAGTCTCCGCTGCTTTAACCACAGGTTTCCGTCAACGTTAAAAATTCCGTTACCGAGAAAATCTCCGAGAATATCCGTAAAGGGTTTGCCTTTGGGGTAGTTGTCGAAGTTTGTTTTGAGTATATACTCAACGTTCGATGGGTTCGCCGTCACGACGGTTCTCCGGGCAGCTAAGCGGTGAATAACTACTGTCTGACTTTGGGATTCGGTTAGGAGCTCTGTATACCAATCTAGTAACCGGTTTCGGTTGGTATAGAACGAAATTATGCATCCGATAACCGGGTAGGTTTTCGGTATTGTCGGATATATCAGAAACTTTCTAATAGAGACTATAAAAATCACAAGGAGAATAGAAGGATAAAGAAGAAGAGTTGAAGCTTCCATTGTTGATGAGCTTCAAAACTAAGGAGACGACAAACAATGAGGAAAAAATGGTCAATAGAGATTTCGCGCACGAGCTTGAATTCATGTTCATGGATCCCACTAATATAAATATACAAGTATATGCTTTATAAGATAATCTTCTTTTTAAGACTTTCGTCAATAATTTAATCATACTTACTTTCCCTTGATTTAATTTAACCTACAGTGGAATTCCATTATTCTTTTACCCCCAACCTTGTCTTATTCAATAATAATCCCATTGCTTCTCCAATCTTCTACACATTAATATACAATATTTCATCGTCTGATAACATGCAAAAATAACACTAAACAAATATGAACAGAGAAGAAGCATAAATGATTACCTTCTATAAATACCTAATTATTAGAAAAGTAGCTTCAGCTATTAATATGACAAGGACTTGAGTTACAATGATTTGTTTCACGCAGAAATTTGGTTGCATCGTGCCCAAATTTTCGGTACCGTGACGTGATTAAATAAGAAATTAGATAAAAATTAATAGGACTAAGAAGGTGGGCTGTGAAGAAATCGATAGGGATAAATTATTGAGAAATGTGCTCAGCCCTATGATTCATGAGAGTATATAGAATGCATAACAAATTAATAATAGTTGTAGCATATATAATGAACAGCAGCAAAAGCTAACGAGTACAGGTGGGTTTTCTCATATTATTTAACTAAACCCCAACTTTGTTTCCTCAAATCCACGAGCAGTAAAGAGAGAATAGACAGGCCGTGTAACTTGGTCTACAAGTTAGAGTGGCCAAGACGGAGAAGGACACGGTGCCACGAAGTATTGAGAACCCCTCTTAGGTTCCACACCGACTCCACACTCTCCGGTTGAACATTCGCCGCCGAATCGACCTGCCCATTTCCGCAGTTTAATATCAGAACATGTCACAAGTAATTTTTTTTATATCAGCAAAGCAAAATGTTGAGGCTTTACCGCTTTGGCGATGACCTCGGTAGTCTGGGAAACATCAATGGTGGCTTCAAACAACACCCATGCCCATTTGTCGCTAGAGCTGTGTTCAGATATGTAATGCTTTCCTGGTTTCTGGGTTCTAGAAGCTTCCACCCAGTTTTTGCCTCCATCGAGCGATATGTCCACTCGCTCTATCCCACGTCCACCTCCTGAAACCGCATATCCTTTGATGCATACCTGCAAAAACCGAATTTAAACTGAATCAGCTCTTGCTTCCCTGCGTTGGTCAGATCAGATTGAGTAGTGATTTCGGCTCGAAAGTTGTAACCTTTCCAGGCTTCACCATTTGCACGTCCTCCACAGAGCAGATTGCACTCTGTTAACCATAAAAACAAATATAAATAATGTTCATCTTAAATTCTACGATCTGATCAAAAGCCAACTGGCTTAAACAAGTAAAGTTTTTAGAAAATCTTTATACCAATAGAAAAATGATCATAAAATGTTTTCACAGAAGAACTTCGCAAGGAAATATATAGGAAGATTCCGAAAATCATCGGCGCATATAAAGCAGGAACGTTATCAGAAAGGCAAGTATCCTGTAAGAAAGAGGGTAGACTTGAACTGACCTGAACAGGGAAATCCATTTGGGGCCTCCTTGAGGACCAGTTGATGTTATCCCAATTGACAGAGGGTGGGAACATTTTGTAATCTTTTTGCATGAAGAATCCCTACACCACGTTTTGATCCAATGTTAGAGCAGTTTCTGACTGCTAAAAACAGGGTAAAGTCAAGACACTTATAGTTGAGACCTGGCATTCTTCAGCGATTATATTGATGGAATCAAGCCATTTGACAGAACGAGCACCTATCACACCCGGGACAACCACCCTTAACGGAAATCCATGATCCCTGTTCAGGGTCTTCACAGAAGAAAAATCAATAAACAAGCACAATCTAGTGATGATTTAAAGACAAATTTGGTGAAAGATATAAAACCTCTCCATTCATCTCATAAGCGAGTAGAACATCAGCTTCAGGATTTGTGGCTTGACTTAAAGGGATAGACGCCTTATAAGGGCCTCCGTTCTCCTCCTAGAGGCATATAAGAATTTTCATGTGAATCAATGAAGGCATAACAAAACAGTACATAAATGAATAAATATATACCTTACAGCGATCAACACTAACGAACTCAACATGTCTGCCTCCTAAAATAGTTGAAGATGTGAGGTTTGGTATCCCCACAAGCTCAAGAACATGGGCCAATTTAGCCCCGCCCCAGACAGCTGCAGAGATGAACAAGGCAGGATCTTTGATAACTAAGTAATATACGGTTGGTTTTGTATTATATGGTAATGGGGAAAAGAGAGACAAACCATTCCCAATAGCAGAAACATCCCAACCAACCCCTCTAACCTTCTTAACGTCGCTCATGGCAGTCCTTCTGTTACCGGCACACTGCAATTTCAAGATTAACGTATAGAAAAGTGATTGTAGAGTATATTTACTTGTGAGCATAGAACAATGAGAAGCGCACCTGTAGAGTAGCGGTAACATTGTACTTTGGGAGGGACCTGCAATTAGAGAAACAGTGTTGATAAAAATGGTTGGTAGAGAGTTAGAGAAGAAATTAAACCTGATATCATTAATAGACAGCTTTCTCGGGTTGTCGATCAATCCAGTAAGGATGACGTTGTAGCTGGTTTGGCAAAGAAATAGTAAGAATAAGCAGACATGGAGGGTTGAAACTGAGGATTGATAAGAGAGAAAGAGAAAGAGAGACCTTTCAAGGTGATCAACAATGGGGATGGGACCATGATTTCTCTTGTAGAAAATTTCGACGGGAGTGACATAAGATGCAACTAGAGCCGATCGCGGAGGCTCAGCGTTGAAAGGTTCCTGAATTACCCAACAAAAAAAGCATTGGAAGCCTAAGAAACGATGATTGGATCAGAGGACAAGAGAGAAGAAGAAGAAGCTTGCCTTGGCGTTGATCTTGAGAGAAGGATGGCGAGGTGGTTCCTGCGAGTATTCCGAAGGTCCTCGAATTCCTGGCATTTCTTCTCTTCCCAATTTTGATTTGAGTCTATCTCACTGACTCTCCAAGTCACCGTGTTGGTTGGAGATAACGAAGAAAGTCAAACGATGTCGTTTCTGAGGCTATAACAAAAGCCCATACTGAGCCCAACTGTTTGGTTTTTTCTTATTTTCTTTTTCAGAGGAAACAAAAAAAAGCTGAGATGGCGACGATGCATCTTCCTCACCGGCGTCTTCCAGCAATTGGGAGCATAACCTCTTTGGCTCCACGGAGGCAAAACGTGGTGGCGATGGCGGCCAAGAGAAGCCCTAAGCGTCTCAAATACTCTACTCCTCGCTTCTCTAAGGTCTTCCATTATATTGATAAACCACGAGTTTTCTAATTCCAAGAGAGGTTTGTAATTCTGGCAATGTTGAAACAGGAAGGAGAATTGGTTTATATAGAGGTCGATCCTTGTGGTGTTGATGCCTGGAAACTGCAACCTGTCATCGAGCTTCTCAAACAAGGAGCTGTTGGTGTTATTCCCACTGATACTGTGTATGCCCTATTCTTCTTCCCTCATTCACATTTTAACCTCATATTAGTTATCATCATCTTCTTTCTTCTCTTAGATATGCAATTGCTTGTGATTGTAAAAACCATTCCGCTGTTGAGCGTCTCCGAAGGTTAGCTCTATTTCCACTCTTGTTTCTTAATAAGCAACTGACTCTCAAACCCTTTTTCTTTCTATTCTAGGATAAAGAAGATTGAATCCTCCAAGGTAAGAGACATGCCCGCTCTTTCAGTATTTCTGCGCCAATATGTCTCTTTGATGGCAACTTTATGCAGCCACTTAGCATCTTATGCCCTTCCTTCCGAGACATTGACACTTACACAATGGGGTTTCCTCGTGGTGATACTCATGGTCATGCCAACGTTTTTCGAGCTGTCAAGCAATGCTTACCTGGTCCTGTTAGTAACTCTCTTCACTCTTTTCCTCTTTTTTTCTGCTCTATTCCCTGTCACCAGGACTAATAATCCATTAACATGGATGATCTATTGGCAACAGTACACCTTCATCTTGACTGCAAGCAAAGAATTACCAAAACAGTGTATAGGATATGGCACGACTAGTGTCAAATTTGCATCCAGGAAAAACGTTGGAGTCCGGATTTCGGATGACGCTATCTGCCAAGCTATTTTGCAGGAGATGGATTCCCCTCTGATTTGCACCAGGTCCTTTTATCTCATCTTTAAAGACACATGTTGTGGAAGTTGTGTGTATGTACTTGTAACGTATTGTAAACGATGACAGTGTCAAAGGGCCAAAAGAAAATGAATGGATGATTGACCCAACTGCAATCGGTGATATCTATGGACCAGAGGTATTTTATAGCATTCCACTCGCTCTCACTGACTAAAGAAGCTCTTTGGTTGCTTTACTCCCTGTTCCGTGTTCTTTTTACAGGGTCTGGATTTTGTGGTCGATGGAGGTGTACGAGTGGCTGAACCATCCACCATCGTGGATATGACAGGATCATATCCCAAGGTCATACGGGAAGGAAAGGTAAGAAATATCTAACACTCAGTGATTCCATCCTTTTAATGAGCTTAATTAGCGCCTCTGTGGGCTGTACAGGGACCTATATTGCCATGGATGGTGGTTGAGGACGACGACTCTAACCTGCGCCAAGATCTTATAGCTTCTGGCACTTAATACAGAGACAGACACAAATTAGGTCTTTGTTTCACTTGTACGCACAGGACACTTCTTTGTAGCTGAAGAATATGAATAATGTTATTACAAATGTGAATCCAAAATCCATACACAACAAGGACCAAAAGAAATCGACACAGAAACAAACACACGTGTATGGGAAACTCGAAGACCAAGCCAAAGAATAAGATGATGAACAACTGTATGGGGAAGTCGAAGATCATATATATGAAACTCAAAGAAGCCAGCTTTTATCTTAGTCAAAATGCAACCATCTTAAATCAGCTGCGGGTTTTGCCATAGAGATTTGTGTAAACCGATCTGGTACGTTGCACAAGAATCATGCTCAAAGCGGCGGCAATGAGGCAGAATCCAGACATTATGAGTGACGTCAAGAAGTAACAGATGGAACCTTGGCATCTCAAGACGTCGTCAGGGTTGAACAAGGATCCGTTTGCTTGCCGTTCTGCTTCACGGTCATAAATGGAGCTCGCAATCAGTCCCGAAAAGATCAAGGACCCAGCCGGATTGGCCAGCGTCAGGAAATTGTATAAAGCTCCAAACTTTTTGAGCCCAAAGAGCTCAGAGGCAGTGGCTGGGACGATGGCCCAGTGAGCACCATAGCCGAGTCCAATCAATAGTGTGCCAATGTGCATAGCACCAGGCCATCCGTATGCAAAGAATATGTGTCCTACTGACATTACAAGCTGAGCCACTGCCATAGCAATGGGTCTTGGGTACGCATAGTCACTGACAATGAGTTCGGAGAAATAGCCGCCGCCAATGCGTCCAAGGAAGTTCCAAATGCTAATCATGGACACAAAAACGTGAGTGTTATCATAGCCTAGAGACTGACTCATCTGCCCAAGGTTATCTATTACGGTTAGACCCGAGCCAGATCCTAGCAAGAGTGAGAAGAAGATGAGCCAGAAATCGGCTTTGACTAGTGCCTGAGTTAAAGTAAAATCCTCGCCTCTGTGAGGTCCCCTCCGTCTCTTGACCCGGACAGCACCCTCTGCAGCTGCCTGCATCAGCTTTGCTTGCAACTGAGCAATTCTCTTATGTCTCTCTAATGCAGGAAGCAGATCTACTTCTTTTGGTTTCTCGTCTTCCACTTCACTCAATATAAGCTCAGGACCACGATCAGGGGTTGACTGTCCTGGATCCTGGCCTAGCTGATCTCCAACGAGGGGCTCTTCTAGTGTGTCACAAGGGTCGGGTGATGCTGTGAAGCAACTTGTGGCGATTGGTATGAAGATGGGTACAAGAAGAATAGCAAACAAGACTATGGTGAAAGCAGTGATGATTGAATGGCTAAGATCAATGAAATCTTCAACAAGCATCACTGCCATGAGATAGGCAGCAAGTAGAATGCAGACTGCATAGATGATGGTGAAGCTGGTGCCATCGGAAGAACGGATCTGCCTGTGACCACCGACGGGTCTGATGAAGAACATGAGAGGAACAACAACAACAGCTGGGGCAACTGCAACCATGAAGATGAGGGATGCACGGTCAGAGGAGTGGATCATTGTGTAAACCTGAGAGAGGATGGCACCGCCTAGGCCAGCAAAGCCCTTGAGGATACCAACCACAGGACCACGGCTCTTGGGAAAGTTCTGAACACCAGAGACTAATGCAGCCGTGTTGAAGTAGGTCTCCCCGTTGTTCCCAACAAATATGAGGATGCACATCTGAAAGGTGACAAAGATTCAGATTATTTTTTTGATAAAAGGAGATCCCTACAAAGTGAGTGGATCTAAACAACAGTAGATAGAGATACTCGTGCACTTTCTCTCACAATCTTGACCAGAAAGTTTAGGACTTTCTAGCCAGATTAATTGTATCGTCAAGACATTGCTGATTGTAGTCAACTCGTTTGAATCGATCAAATCTATTCAGAGTTCAATTTCCAAGCTACACAAGGATCGCATCAAAAGATAAAAGTTTGGGAGATTTGACAGCCATTTCATACGACAACCTTAAAGAAACTTTGGGATTTGGTAGGAAAAAAGCAAACTTTAGTAGAAAGTCTCCAACTTTTTCTAGTAGTAAAATCAGATGATGAATGGGGAAGGAAAAGAGAAAGATAGAAAGAACTCACAGCCCATAAGGGAAGAATGGGAGCTCGACCGGTGACGATAAGCCAAACCCAGCCATAGCCAACAAGGTTCTGAAGAGAGCCGACGAGAAGAGCGGCCCAGAGAGGCAAGATCTCGGAGAGAGTGGCAGCGAGAAAGCCGACACTATCGCCGAGATCCTTGGCGACACCGAGCCTGGAGAGCTGTTTCTGGTTGTAGTTGAGGGAGCTCTTGATCACCGGAGAAATGCTGCCGAACAAGTACCCGATGCCAGCACATGACTGAATCCACATGGCCGCCACAAACACTAGCCATCTGTTGTTTATGAATGATACCAGCTTTTCTCGCCTCATTTTGTTTCTTCTCGATTCCTTTTGTTTAAGCTTCTCCTCTTTCTTCTCTATTTTTTATGGATGTGATGCTCTTCTCTTCTTTTATTTCTTTTCTTACAACACCTAAACCAAATGTCTGTGTTTAGGGCCATCTTCTCCAATAAAGAATTCTAAAACACTATTTTACCGTCTAAAGATAATATAAAACGGTATTCTAATTATACTCTGTCAACATTTCCACCTTCAAATCATTTATATTTTTTAGTTACTACTGTCTAATGTCTACCACCATTCACAAATCATGGATTGATTACACTAGCCGACAAAATCATGACACCTTATCAATAAATTATTTTTAAACCTGTCCTTTTCTTTTTTTAATAACTCTTATATTATTATAAAAAATATGACTCACTGCCACTGGTTAATGTGTAATTTATGTTATGAATTTTCTCGGACATTCAAAAAGAAAGATAGGTCTGGCAGGTTGCGTTTAATCAAAATACAAACAAAACACATATGCAGTGACATATTTGCTTCTTTCTCGATTCATTAAACGATGATGTAACCAATTTATTCGGAGGGTTCATATTACATCATAAATCCAAGAAATGAAACATAATAAAATTCAAAAGACACAAGAAAAACACGTTTTCAGACATTTAGTTTGTTATATTAACAAAGACACTAGGTACACACATAAGTAGTGTAGGGAGTTGAAGTAAAGATGCCTAGATGTGAATGTGAATCTGAACGGCGATGACCAAAATGGTGATTACAGCGAAGAAGAGAATGGCATGAACCAGTATTGAGATGCCGCTAGTGGTCATGTTGCCGCACTCCAAGACTCTCCTCCTCGCTGGCAACTGAAAGAGAAGCCCCGGTGATAACACTACGAACAACACCACTCCAACTGCCACTGGCCCCCAGTCTGCTCCTCCCATTTCTCTACCTCCAATATATATTCGATCTTGCTACGTACCTCGCCTTTAGTTCCGTCCTCTTTCTTTTCAGCAAGTGTCAGAGAACTAATTACATTTACATACAAGTGTAATAATGCACTTAGAATATATGTATACGTCTGAGTGTATATAGGTGTGTGTACTTTGTAAAAATTCAGAAACTATTCATGATGAGATTATTTAAGGATGACCCAAAAAGGCAGAGACTTGATTGGTATCTTCTTTTCTTGTTGGATAGATATCTGTGGCTTCTTTACGAGACCACATTTAGTGGCTATACTTTATATAAAGTTAATAAAGTGTTTGATACTTGATTGCATTTATTGGTTTGGTTTCGATTCTTCTCCTTTCCTCATGCGTCTTATCCCCATTTCATAAGTCTACATATTGATTTGATTGTTAACAGCGTTAGTGCATAAAAATATCGCTATGTGATTTTGTATATTTATTTTAGTGCAGGGATATACATATCAAGTGAGAGACCTTGGTCAAAAAAAAACAAAATGAGTGCGAGATTAGACTAAGACTTTGATTCAATCAGCATATATCTGAGTTATTTGGGCTTACGAATTGAAATGCCTCAAGACGAGATTCATATGCTTAGGTTCCAAAACAAGCAATACTATCAAAATAATTTAATAAGCTTTAATTTGTATAGATACCATACGTATAGTTTGAAATTCCAGTCCAGAGAATTGTTCTTTCCTTCATCCTCCTAACTTGATGAGAACCCTACACCTTTTTTCCTGGCCAAGCCACATTAATTTATGTGTTGTTACATCAGGGGTGATCATATTAATCCACACATGCTTGCGTGCATATATGGACTCATTTCATTATTAGGAAAAATTAAGTGCGGTGGTACAACCTCTATTGTCTTGCTTAGGTTTCCCATTAATACATTATTATCTTGAAACAACGTACACTTATATGACTTTCATATAAAATAGGTCAACTCCACCTAAATCCTAATGGTTAACATCTTCATCTAAGCTAATAACAGTCGTCGTCACTCTCTCATAATGGTCCAACTTAAACTTTTCTCGAACCGAAGAGATATAAGAAGAGGCTCTAGCGTCAACGCACTCCTCCACACCATTGATCCCTCTACCAATCAGCTTCTCTGCCATCTTGTTCAGCTTCTTCTCCATATCCTTACCCTCCGGAGCCACGGCTGCAAACCTCAACACTAATTACACACATGTATATATATATATATATATAAAGAGAAGAATTAAATAAGATTACTATACGCACATGGTTGCAAGAGGAAGCTAACTTTAGGAGGGAGAGGAGTAGTGGCAGTCACGTAACTATTGAAATCAGGTTGAGGAGCGTAGGAAGTCTTAGTAGACGAAGTGTAATGAACATTATTATAAAGGTCTTGGGAAGGAGTTAGAGGTTTCATAGCTTTGCAAAAGGGCATTAGCTTAGCTATCATGAACCCTCTTGATCTTCTTCTGTTCATCTCCATTAATTACTACTTTCTTTCTTTCTTTTTTTAGTACTCCTGTTGGCTTTGTTTCACATGGATATGGGTTTGCATACTTGCATATATATATAGGGAGAGTTTCGTTATACTGTGGCGAAGACATGCAGAAAGATAGAGAAGCATCAAAGACGCGTGGTCCTTCCCTTTGCAATAATATCACTCTGAAGCATCATATTTTGCTGACGAGCTCTAACTTTCACACTCAAACAGCCACGAAGACACGATCTCGGTTTTCAATATAAAAGTATTTTTATGCTATATATTAAGTAGTATAAGTATATACAATTAAGGTTGAATAATTAAGCTGAAATATATTATTTGTGTATCTAACTCTTCTTTAATAAACGATTGATCGGTGGCATCTTTTGGAAAGATGAAAATGTGGATAATCTTTTTCAGAAAGTTGTGGACAAATTTATTCGACCGAGATATTTTAAATAAACACAAGCGAGTAACGTTTATATGTGCAGACTGCAGTTCTGCAGCGGCAACAAGGGCAACATTCTTCTTCTTTTGATCTCTGAGAGATATTCTTTTATGAAATTAACTATATATAGACGAATATAACCAGCTAAATCTTTTCACTGGTTTTTTAACAAAAACCCTAAACTCATAATATCTTTCAGCAATGTTAGCCTAGAAAATATTTTAAAATGCTAGCTACAATATGGATATATTTTCTTAAGATCCGCCATCACCTTACTTTGTACCTTAAAAATTATAAGCTTGATATAGTTTTATAAAAAGAACAAAAAAATGAGTTCATAGCCGTTGGTGATGTTCAAAGGCTTTCATGTGTTTGTTTATTTTAGTTTGCCTTCTGAACTAACCATAATTTGTCTCATAGCAGTAACACATTTCTTACCCCAAATATCCAACGCTTTCTAATCATGCAAAACATGAAGAAACTAACTGTGCTTTCTCATAACACTTGCTCAATAGAAAGAAAAAGAAAAAAAGAAGAAGCATATATTTTGGGAAGATTCTGACCGTTATGTAAATTCTGTTGTGTATATATATATATATGTATGCTTTTGTATTTGTTGGTCCAAACTCCAAAGGTACCTTATCTCTATTACGATGCTTTGCTTATGATTTGCTTACGTCGACACAATATTCCAGATGACACGGCCTTTTATTTGCTAATTCTATTAATTTGAGCAGGTGGGCTTATTGGGCTGATCTAAAATTAAGGAAAACAAGAGAGCCCACCGAAGTAAATGGGCTGCTTCTCTATCAGAAAGTAATTAAAAACAAATGGGCTGCTTCTCTATCAAAAAGTAATTAAATGGGCTGATCCATCGTGGAGATTGATTTTGGGGGGAAATAAAAAAAAATAAAAAATGGGAGTGACCAATTTCATATTTGACGGTGGCCGGCGGCGGCGGTCCTCCTGAAAGGGCGACGTAAAGCAATCAGCCTCCGCTTAGAAGCGCAACGTGAAGCATATTCGCAACTGGATCGAACAAGAACCGTCCAAGTTTTTTTTTCTCTGATGCTTTTCGAAATCAGAAAATAAAAGAAGAAGAAGAAGCGATTCCATTCAATTATCATAAAATAAAGGGATAATAAAATTAATTATTGAAAAAGAAAGTCAAAAGGGAGGGAAGATGTGCATTTGGGACAAGATGTGGTGGAAGTTGTCGGAGGGTTTATCAACGGGATGGGTATGAAGACCTTTGTATGTCGTCACCACCACTCCTTCATCTCCTGATTGCCTCTGCACTTGCTTCTTCACTCTGCATCCTTCTTCTGTGCACTTATAGTAGCTCCTTTACATTTTCACATACATACATATCTCTTTATTATTTATGACCCTAATGAATAAGCAGCTGCAGGGCATATATAATTACGTACTCACCTTGGGAATGGATTGTTCTTGACAGCCTTTTGGCCGTACTTCCTCCATCTGTATCCATCATCCAGAATATCAACTTGGCTTCTTGTCTGAAATGCAAACTTGGGTTCTTTCTCTTTCTTCTTCTGACTAACCTCTTCTGAGGAGCTTGGAAACAGCACCTGACACCTTTCCTC
The DNA here is from genome assembly GCA_963555745.1 of Cardamine flexuosa. Lineage (NCBI taxonomy): Eukaryota > Viridiplantae > Streptophyta > Magnoliopsida > Brassicales > Brassicaceae > Cardamine > Cardamine flexuosa. The sequence continues at coordinate 44,319 of OY743219.1, read as the reverse complement.
CTCCATTTCTTACTTTCCAAAACAGAGAGAGGCCAAAAAGTACACACACAGGCGCCGTGTGTGAAAGCGCGAGACAGGGAGAGAGACGTAGACGGCAACGAAAATGCCAGAGAAAGTGAGGTGGAAAGAAAATGGGCTACATTAGCGGATTTATCAATGGAAAATAGTATTTTTTTATAATAAAGGTAGTGGCGGCGGCTTCATCATTCTGATTTTTGTTGTTTCAAATTTCAAACAATTGGTAAAGGAAGGTAGCTTCTAGATATGTATCATTCTTCTCTTTCTTGTATAGTAAGGTTGGATGTTTGATTATCAAATTATATAATAAGATTCACGTGTATTTTGAACTTCACCTACCCAAGTTAATTTTCGTTCTATGTATTCAAAACTCAACAAATGAAGTCGAGATTGTTGACTATTTGATTTCTTCTTTATATTTGTCAAAAAAGTATATATGTATAATCATTGCTTATGGATGGATTATTCATCCCTCCAAAGTTATTCAAATTCAGTTTTCAAGAAACAACAATACATATAATAATAGGAAATAACTCATCACATGTAAGACTTAAGACGAGGTCTCATAAGAGACTGCGCTCCATCCACCAAGACAGTGGTGCCTGTCATGAAGCGTGAGCTGTCACTGATCAAGTAAATGACTGTGGAGTAGAGATCCTTGTCCGGGTTGAGCCACCGGCCGAGCGGTGCAGCGTCCTTGACCAGCTTCTGCGCTCGGTCTCTCCCAACAGAAGCTGGATATTCATCAGCCAGATGCAGCCCTCTAGAGATCATGTTGACCCGTATCTTGTGCTTCCCAAGACTCATGGCTGATGCCTGAGTCATCAACAAACATTAAAGTTAATATAGGAGAAATAAATTAGGAGCTAATGTATACAAGTAAGTATAATAGACCCGAACGAGCTGATGAATAGCAGCAGAGGCAGTAGAGTAGGCATCAGCTCCAGGGTAAAGCACTCTCTCAGAGCTAGCGATAGTGGCCATGAAGACGATGGAGCCACCAGATCCATGGTCCTTCATCCTAGTGGCAACAGCCTTCAGGAGAAACCATGGAGCCGTGAGATTGATCCTTGTGATTCTCTTGAACTCATCTTGAGACACTTGGAGAATGTCCTGGATCTTCCCTTGGTAGGCAAAAGAGTTGAGAAAAGCATCGAAATTGCCGAAAGAAGACCATGCCTTTTGCACAGCAACATCGAAAGCTTCTTCATTCTCAGCTTCCATGTCGAGTCCAATCACATCCACCGGGAACGCTCCCTCTATGGAATCTCTTATCTTCTCCGCAGTGCTCCTTAGTGACTCCTCATTTCCCATCATTACCAACCTAACAACTATCACAATATCAATTGCATCTTCAACTAAACAACTTCCAAAATTCATTATAAAAAAACAACAAATCGAGACTCACCGGCAACCGTGTTTGGCCAGATGGAAAGCCATGTTTCGGGAAACCTCGTCCCCGTTGGATGTCATCAACACACTCTTCGCCGGAGTTTCCATAACCGGAATTCACCCAAATTCTGTAGATTAGATTCAAAAGTAGAGAGCTATTGCAGTCGCATTAAATACAAATCTGACCAAACTTGACCGGAACTGTGTTTACCAGATACAAATACATGCCTAATCACATGATCCACACTTTCCCTTGTTACTTAACAACTGCTATGATTTTCAGTTGACTTTTATAAACTTCATATTATTTATCTCTTAAATAAAGCCCAATAAGAAATAGAGAGGCCCAGGTCCATCATTGCTTAATCTATCCGATTTAAAATAATCCACAACCAAATAGACTGTGTTTGGTCATCTCCGGCCGCCGCAACACAAACTAATTCAGACAAATTGAATGAGGTACTCTTTGTCTTGTGGGATGGAAACTTATTCTCCAATTCTATTAGGTTTCAATTAAAAAAAGATTCGAATAGGTTGGAGTAGTGGATATTTTTAGTTTAAAGCGTGTGTTGACTAAATAATGTGAAGACTTGGGCACAAAATGATTGTGGGATGTCAATTACCCAAGTGGGGTGGAATCCGCACAAAAATAAAAATGCTTTGCTTACTCAACTTTGCCTTGTTTTGTAACCCACATGACGTTATCCCCTCTTTCCTGTATTCTTCCACCCAATTACATTATTATTAACCCTTTTCTTCCATCGACATGTAATCTATCCCTTTGATCATCAAATTGACCCCAAATCTATCGACTTTTGCTAGTAACGAACAAATAACAGAATCTCAGTTTGCTGCCACGTCATCTCTAAGAATCTTTAGTGTCACGTGCCTCGCCACTTGCTGGATCCGGGTATCAATCCACCTAAACGGGCTCATGAAAAATGCTTCGGTTCTGTTCGGTGTGCCCTACCATTTTATCCTCTCTCTTTTTTTTGGTTTCTGTATATAAAATTTCCTCACAAATTGGAGGACTCACTTTCCAACTCTCATCTGGGTTTCTTCTGCTGCAGCCAAATAATAATTAACCATGGAAATGGAAATGGATGATGATGAATATGCCAAGCTCATCAGAAGAATGAATCCGCCCAGGTTCTTCTCAGTATATCTTTCTCCATGCTCTACTTGTTAGGCTTATACCCTTCTTATATCTGTTTTATGTTATGTATCGCTGATGGTAAACAGAGTTGTAATAGACAACAACGCGAGCGATGAGGCCACTGTTATTCAGGTAAATTCATCTGTTCAATTAGTATAACATAGTTTCTCTTCTACACGACACAGAGTTCCCTGTTTGCTTTTACATTTGTTTGTGGTGTTGAAAAAGGTTGATAGTGTGAACAAACATGGGACCCTATTGGAAGTAGTGCAAGTGCTTACTGATATGAATCTTGTGATCAAGAAAGCTTACATCTCCTCCGATGGAGGTTGGTTCATGGACGTCTTCAAAGTGATCGACCAAGATGGGAACAAGATCAGAGATACACAAGTCCTTGACTATATCCAAAGGGTATGTTATCTAGTAAATCACAACTTTACTTTGGATCAATCGAACATGTTTTTTTTTTGGGTGTAAATTAAGGATTCATTGCGCAGAGAATAGAGAACAAAGCTGGGTGGTTTATTCCACCTTTGAGAAGCTCAGTTGGTGTGCTCCCCTCTGAGGATTACACAACCATTGAGCTCGCTGGAACGGACAGACCCGGTCTGCTGTCTGAAGTATCCGCTGTTCTCACTGACCTTCACTGCAACGTTGTGAACGCTGAGATATGGACTCACAACACCAGAGCTGCAGCGGTCATTCATGTCACGGACAGTTTAACTAATTCAGCCATCACAGACCCGAGTCGTCTTTCCACCATCAAAGAGCTGCTATGCAATGTAGTTAGGACGAACAGCGGTTCAAGAGCTGCAAAGACGGTATTCTCTTGTTCTGAAACACACAGGGAGAGACGTTTGCATCAGATCATGTTTGATGATAGGGACTACGAAGGTGTCAAAAGAGCAAAGACATCATCAGCATCAAGGCCTAATGTCACACTAATGAACATTGACAAGGATTATACCGTTGTGACCATGAGGTCCAAAGATAGACCAAAGCTTGTGTTTGACGTCGTTTGTACTTTGACTGATATGCAGTATGTGGTGTTCCATGGCATGGTCAGCACACAACCAGCTGAGGCTTATCAGGTAAGTACTTGCCCTGTTTTTATATGTAAAATTATATGCCTTGTAACCATAAAGTGACTTAATTAATTGTGCAGGAGTTTTACATCCGTCATGTGGATGGACTGCCCATAAACTCGGAAGCGGAGCAAGAACGTGTCATACAATGTCTTGAAGCAGCCATTGAGAGAAGAGCGTCTGAGGTAAATGAGCTTGGAAATACAAATTGATACTCTTTTTCTCATCTACTCAAATTATTAATATACTTTCAGGGATTAGAGCTGCAACTATCAGCAGAAGACAGAGTTGGTCTGCTCTCAGACATAACCAGAACATTCCGAGAGAACAGCTTAACAATTGTGAGGGCAGAGATCTCAACGAGAGAGGGTAAGGCAAAAGACACATTCTACGTCACAGACGTGACAGGAAACCCAGTTGAAACAAAGATTGTGGAGTCAATCAGAGAGCAGATAGGAGTAAGCAAGCTGAAGGTGAAGAAGAAGGAGGATTGCTCTGTTCTTAGGCCTTGGGAGGAAACAACAACAATGGGGAATTTGTTAAGCAACATCTTCAAACCCAAGTCTCTGCAGAGCTTCAAGCTTCACCTAACTCACTCATAAAGTAGACAGAGTAGTAGTGCATAATATTAATAACTAAGCAAAGCTGATCGATCTTGTAAATTTGAGACAAGAACTCTGTTTATATATATATGGCGTCAGTGTGGATATATTAAAAAGGCAACAGGAGACAATTGTTTAAGTGTAAATGATTTTTGTGAGCATTGGTGAATATAGTAATTAGGATAGCAAAAACAGGGGAAAATAGAAAGATTAAGAGATAAGAGGGGAGCCTAAAACAAACGCACAACTCTCTCTAATTACAAAATATAACCTAACCTGTCATTACAGCACTCATTAGTTTCCTCCTAAACTTCCCATTCTCTCAATGCAAAGCAAAGCAAACAAAAGTAAAAAGAAAGAAGGATCATCAGAGCCAGAGAGCGCCGGCATCTTTGAGAAGAGGAACGAGAGTGCCGTTGATGTGAGAAGCCATGACTCTGTCCATAGCTCCAACAAGTTTACCGCCGATGAAAACGACCGGAAGAGCCCCAGGGGAAGAGGCGCCGGAACAGCCGAGGAGACGAATGAGGGCTCGCTGTATATCGCCTCCGTAGGGGTGGAGGTCGAGCTCGTGGACGGCGGGGCTCACTCCCATTCCTCGGAAAAGCCCTTTCACGGCGTGACACATACAGCAAGTGCTCACGCTGAATATCACCACCGCGCTCTCCGACGCCAGAGACTCTATGCGAAGAAGACCACTGTCAGCCATCCCCAAGCCGCCGAACCCTATGTTCTTCATCTTGTACGATCCCCACGATTCTGTCTGGTACTGCATTTTGATCGAGTAAGAAGAAAGTAAAAGATTTTATCAACACAAACAAAAAGAAGAGAGTAAGAGATTGGCTCAAGTTTGGGTTTGTAGAGAGTGAGAGCCATGCAGAGTATTATTTATAGAGGTCTACTCACTCTCTCTGATTATTATTCTTTATTATATTATTAGTAATGGTAATAATTTGTGTATAATAACATGAGCTATATTTACTATGGCTTACTAGTAGTGTTTTTTTTTTTTTTCTAAAGTAAAAAATTAAATTAAATGATTTAAAACTGATGACATCAAGATAGTGATTGCAGGTGAGACCAACAAAAATTAATAGTAAATTGGTATCCTTATACTATTTGTCGAATAAATTTCGAATGGAAATAAATACTAAATTTATAAGAAAAGAAAAGCAAGGAGAAGACGAACAGGCTTTTATCAGAACTGCGTCGTTGGTAATAGACGGCTCTGTCTGTCCTTCTTGTCGGCTCTTACCGCTCTCCCCATTAAATTTTCATGACCACTTAATTCTCTTTTCTTTCTTCAGATTATTTTCAACCTTATTTATAAAAAAAAGAAAAAAGACTTAGGAAATCATATCTCCACCTACATATATGGAATTACGTATTGCGGTTAACAATATAATTGAGCTCGAATGTGTATATAGATTTTTGGCGGGTTTTCTTTTTATTCCACCAAGCCACTAAGCCAGTGTATGTGTAATTATCATGTAATCATTTGTTAAGGAGTCAGGACTCATAATTTTTGTTTTCTGATCCAAATCTAATAGACTAATAGCATCACTTATATATACATAGTCATATCTCATATATGGCTAGACGTGTATATGTATGAGACTCGAATTAATTTTGATGTATATACATGATTTTTTATAAGAATAATACCCATGGATTATTTTTATCCAAACATAATAATACACCCAGGGATACATTTTCTTCCCATGTCGCTAGCTAGCTAGCATCCTAGCAAATAAAGAAAAATGGATTAAACTAGAGATACTTCTACTAGACTGCTTTCTTTTTAACAAACATATAAAATTTAACTCGTTAGTTGCCCTACATCTAGTAGAAAGTAATGGCTAATGAATTTAGTATGGGTTTAATATTTATTTAATTAGTTAAGAATGTACTAGTCACTAACATATGAAAGCCTGGAAAAAAAGTTTAATAAGTTTACAAAGTTAATTGTCACATGCTTTTGGCTTCCACGCTTGTGTCCTTTTACATGACAATATTTTTTAAAAAATCTCAGGTTTGGGCTCAAAAATAAGTTACTTTAAACGAAGGATTGATGGAAGAGAAGATTCAAATGTATATATAGAATAGAGTAAGAGAAGTCCGTACAGTTATGCTCCCTCTAGCTGAAAAAGAAAGTTACTTCTTTTGGTGTTTAAACTCATGTCTTTCTTTTTTGGAAAAAAAAATCTCTGCATGAAAAATCGTAAAAGATAAACAATCTTGTCGGATTGTGTTTGTCGATAGCTTTACTTTTAATTATTTTTAATTAATTTAGGTTTCCTCACAGAAGTCTTACGTAACATTTGTCATATGATGTATCTTTTCTACCATCTCTAACCCTTTCGTCTAACCGCATACATGCTTTTGATGAAGGGTATTTGGAAAATTTAAAGTTGGAATTCAACGTCTGACCTTGAAACTTTGTACATTCCTTATTAAAAGATTCCAAACCTTAACCCATTATACAAAAGATTATTGAAGGATATAATTACAAAACGTTTCTTTTCATAATTATACTTAACACATGGTTTTGCCTTGTGAAAACTGTGAACATTTAAGCCTTCCCAAGCCTGGACGTTTTTACTAGCTAGATGTGCAATCAAAACTACGTACGTATATAATATTCATACGTACGTGCTGTGAAGATAAAACTCACAATCCAACGGCGGAAAGGAAAAGATGACATAGAATAGGGGAGATTTTAGCGATCGGACGGGTAGGGTAGATGGCAGAAAAGGAGTGTGTCCCCTGACTTAATATAATTAGTACAAAACAAAATAGATATATTAATAATAATGATTAAAAAAATAAAAATACGAGCGTGATGTTATCTTTTCAGCTTTATCTGGTCGTTGCCATTTACAAGTATATGTGTGTATGTCTCTCTATGCGCAATATAAATGTTTTGCTTTGTTATAAATATATCTTCATTTAATATATATTTCTTTTTCTTTTAATTATAGTTTCATATTTAATGTACTTTGCTTTCTTACCTCTTATGGCGAAACAAAGCCGATAGAACTACACCCTAGAGTCAGCTTTGGAGTAACATATTTTCGCCCCTCCTCGAAGTATAATGGTCATAGTCTGATTCCAACGACCAGGATATTGTATAATCATGCATTTGTATCTATACAGCTAGCTCATATATTATCTGTCACACACAGAATGGTACATAACTTAACTGTGCGACTGTGTGCCTATGTATGCGCGTGTGATGTAGCTGTATATTCTATGAAAATGCATACGTACGTAGTGCTCGTAGTTGAATACATATATATGTATATTCAAGAGTTCCAGAGCGTTGGCTATTACGTACGGAGTACTAATAAATCTTCAAAATTCGGGAAAACTTAGTTTAATAAAAAGAAAGAAAAAGGCAAAAGAAAAATGAAGATGTCGCATGTCGGTGTCGCGGCGAAAAGGCGGGGAGAGTATTGTGGGAGTGCTCACGAATTCCCTTGATCTTTTCTCACAAATTTGATGAAGTTTGACCAAAAAATCTAAATCCCTAAGCCCATGCAAACTGCAATCCCACTCTTCTCTACATATAATACTCCATAGCTTATTATCATTAGTATTACCACTAACAAACTATCTTATTATTTCACCAAAAGATAAAGGTTTTCATCGAGATATACGTCGATTTTGATCTGCATGCAGGTGCATGACCTCTATCTTTTTTTTTTCTTCTTTTTTTGGTCGACCAGAAGGTTTTGTCTTTTTACTAAGTTTTAACAACATAATAAAAAATCACTTTATCATTGATGTTTATCTCACTGATATATGCATTCATGCATTACTTTTACTCCTAGCTAATTAATACCTAATAATTAACTAGTAATTAACTAGTCTTCCAATAGACGTACGTGTATAATTTAGGCAATGTCCCAACTTCTTTTGTAGTTAATAATTTAGTACGAAAAAAACAGATGTTTCAAAATGGATTGAACGTGGAGAAGTGCCGAAGTGGTTTATGGTAGTTGATTCAAGTAGCTATTATTCCAAGTCTCCTCTCCTTGGGAAATATTTGTGTTATTGTATATAAAATTGTGAAATATTTTGTTATTATTAATCCATCTTGATCTACTATACACTTATGTTGACTTATCTAGTTAGGTACAGTTACACAAAGGGAAAAATAGTTAAGTAAAAAATGACCCAAATCAATAATAAAAGAATAAAACATTTGGATTAAGAAACAAAATTCTGAAAAAAGAGAGAGCGAGATGGAAAGACAGAGGCCAAGGGGATTGACCATTGGGAGGAAGAGAGAGGCAGTGGCAAAAGTGGTAAATAAAAGTAGGAAAAATAAAGAAGAGAGTGAACAGAGTTTTGTGCCCCACGCGAGCCGCCTCCCTATCATCCTTGCTAAAATTTTCTTTATTTTTTCCACTTAATTAAACAGTCCAAAACCAGTTTTCATTTAATCAGGGATTTATGAAATCTGTCGCTAACAACTATAAGACTAGTCGTATTCAGTATTCAGTACACAGTGCATCCCTGATTTCTACATAATTCTTTTGAGTTTTATCATTCATACAAAAGTATTGTATTTAAGAAGATTTTTGCTTTTGCTTTTGATTGTAAATTTTCATTTTTCTTTTCTTGATGTTGTCTTTAGAGATAGAAGGTTAAATGGTAAATATGATAAGTGCAGCTTTAGTTAAAAAAAATAAAAACAGAATATTTAGAATGGAGTATAATACAGTATATGGAAAGAATACCGACAAGATGGCTTTAGTATCTCAGCCATTGCTCCTCCTTCTCCTTTGATTGCCTCATTTCGCTGACATTATCACAACGTTGACTGTTTTACCTAACTATCTTATATTTCTTCAGTATACCCTCTATTGTCTTATATTTCTCTAGTTTACCTTCTACTGTATTATAGTATTTCTCTAGTTCACCCTCTACTGTATTATATTTCTCCAGTTTACCTCTATTGTCATATATTTATACAGTTCATCCTCTATTCTCTTATATTTTTTCAGTCCACCCTCTTTTTTTTATTAGGCCGTTTTACTGTCTGGTAAAGGTTTGTAGTTTGGTAATAATGACTACGGTCTGGATTTAAATATAAAACGTGTGTGGGTAAAATATAGTGACTACCATTTAAGTGTAGCCGAAAAAAGGTCTTTAGATCCATATATATATATATTGGTATAACATATAGATTATAGACATAAATGGTCTAAATATTAGAAACAACAAATATAAATTTACGTTATTACAAAAAGAAAAGAAAAGAAAAGAAAAAAGAGATTCAAAACATATTACTACTATGTGATAAAGTAAAAGGACACAATATAGCTTTGCGTGACAAGCATGAGCATCCACCTCCTTGTCTTCTTTCACTTTCAAACAGTCAACGCATTCTCTCTTCTTTCTTCTGTCTTTCGAATTTGAAATTATTATTTTACATATGTACTAATTTAGATATATGCGTCAAAAGTGATCTCAGATCACGAGATTGTCTGTTATATTTGGTTCCTAATCGATTTCACAAGGTTCGTTACTAAAATTTTAAATAGAAAAAAATAACGGGAACATATTTGATGGACGCGCCAATATGCGCGTGCAATATTTGTGGGCTTTACACTTAACTTGGAAATGTTGGGCTTCTGTTGATTAAAAAAAAGGAAAAGTTGGGCTTTTCAGTTTTGTTTTATTGGTATTGATGCACATTTCACATTTGTATTGTATGAATAAAATACATAAGTCGGACCATTTTTGTTTGTCTTGGTCATCCCTTGAAACTATGGACCGTGTTAATTGTTTTTACTAAACAGTCAAAAATCAAAACTTGAGTAGTTAAACATGTGTATGATTTGTTGATTATAATTTTATTCGCGATTAATTGGGTTAATCAGGCTTATGAAACGTTACTGCAAAGCTCATGAAGTCCGCTCAAGAACCCTTGCGTCTTTACGGCAGCTTCGGCACCCAGCACCGGCGAGATTTGTCGACACACGTATTGATGCTCGGATCATTAAAACTGGTTTCAACACAGATACGTGTCGCTCCAATTTTATGGTGGAGGACCTTCTGAGGATAGGTCAAGTCTCTGCTGCACGCAAGGTGTACGATGAAATGCCTCAGAAGAACACGGTCTCCACCAATACGATGATATCTGGGTATGTGAAGTCGGGTTATCTTTCCAACGCCCGAGAGCTATTTGACGGAATGGTTGATAAAACTGTTGTGACTTGGACTATCTTGATGAAGTGGTACGCCGGGAACAACAAGTTCGATGAAGCTTTCAAGCTTTTCCGTGAGATGTGCAGGTGTTGTACCCTGCCTGATCGTGTGACCTTTGCTACACTTTTACCGGGCTGCGATGACTCAGTGCCCGAGACTGCTGTGGGTCAAGTTCATGCTTTTGCCGTCAAGTTAGGCTTCGATAACAACCCCTGTCCCACTGTTTGCAATGTGCTGGTTAAGTCGTACTGTGATATAGGGCGACGTGATCTGGCCTGTGTGGTGTTCGAGGAAATTCCCAGCAAGGACCCTGTCTCGTTCAACACCCTCATCACAGGGTATGAGAAGGATGGTTTGTACACGGAGGCCATTCATCTCTTTCTTAAAATGCAGCAGTCAGGTCACAAGCCTTCAGATTTCACATTTGCTGGGGTTCTTAAGGCAGTTGTTGGTCTACGTGATTTTGCTCTTGGTCAGCAACTCCATGCTCTGGTTGTTACTACCGGCTTTTCCAGGGATGCCTCTGTTGGGAATCAAATTCTTGATTTCTACTCCAAACATGATCGTCTTGTTGAAACTAGGAAACTTTTTGATGAAATGCCTGAGTTGGATTTCGTTTCTTACAATGTGCTCATCTCAAGCTATTCACAGGCTGAACAATACGAGGAATCCTTGAAATTGTTCACAGAAATGCAGTGCATGGGGTTTGATCGCAGAAACTTCCCTTTCGCCACGATACTGAGCATCGCAGCTAACTTGTCATCCTTGCAGATGGGTCGACAAGTGCACTGCCAGGCCATCGTGGCAACTGCTGATTCGATCCTTCATGTCGGGAATTCTTTGGTAGATATGTACGCAAAATGTGGAATGTTCCAGGAAGCTGAGTTCATGTTCAAGAGTTTATCACAACAGAACACAGTTTCCTGGACTGCCTTGATCTCAGGTTACGTTCAGAAAGGGCTTCATGGAGCTGGGCTTAACTTGTTTACCAAGATGCGACGAGCAAATTTACGAGCAGATCAATCAACGTTTGCTACTGTATTGAGAGCTTCCGCTAGTTTCGCTTCTTTGTTGCTGGGGAAACAACTCCACGCCTTCATAATCAGATCAGGGAACTTGGAAAACGTGTTTTCCGGAAGTGGCCTCGTTGATATGTATGCCAAGTGTGGTTCTATCAAAGATGCAGTTCAAGTATTCGAAGAGATGCCTGATAGAAATGCAGTTTCCTGGAACGCTTTGATTTCAGCATACGCTGATAACGGAGATGGAGAAGCAGCAATTGGTGCATTTACAAAGATGATCCAATCAGGTCTTCAGCCAGATTCAGTCAGCGTCTTAGGCATCTTGACTGCATGCAGTCACTGTGGATTTGTTGAACAAGGAACAGAATATTTCCAGGCTATGTCTCGGATCTATGGGATTACTCCAAAAAGGAAACACTATGCATGCATGCTGGATCTGCTTGGCAGAAACGGAAGATTTTCACAAGTAGAGAAGTTGATAGACGAAATGCCCTTTGAGCCAGATGAAATCATGTGGTCGTCAGTGTTGAACGCATGTCGGATTCACAAGAATCAAGACCTTGCTGAGAGAGCAGCAGAGCAGCTCTTCGGTATGGAGAAGCTTAGGGATGCTGCTGCTTATGTAAGCATGTCCAACATCTATGCGGAGGCTGGAAAATGGGAAAGTGTTAGGCATGTGAAGAAAGCAATGCGCGAACGCGGAATCAAGAAGGTTCCGGCTTGTAGCTGGGTTGAAGTGAACCACAAGATTCATGAGTTCTCATCGAATGACCAGACACACCCAAAACGAGATGAGATCATGAGAAAGCTCAATGAATTGACAGCTGAGATTGAAAGAGAAGGGTACAAGCCTGACACGAGTTGGGTAGTACAAGACATAGATGAGCAGATGAAGATCGAGTCGCTCAAGTACCACAGTGAACGTTTGGCCCTTGCATTTGCTCTGATCAGTACGCCAGAAGGGTCTCCGATTGTTGTGATGAAGAACTTGAGGGCCTGCAGGGATTGCCATGCTACAATAAAACTTATATCGAAGATTGTAAAGAGGGAGATAACTGTAAGGGATTCAAGCAGATTCCATCTCTTTAGGGACGGTGTCTGTTCTTGTGGTGATTACTGGTGACTCGCATCTATAGAGATAGAGTAGGTTCCAATTTTGTAACCTGAGCTGCTGTTGTAAGCAGTCTTAATATATATATTCAAATTCAATAAGGAAAAACAACTTATTGATATTCCACTACATCTCCCATCAAACTAGATAATATTATATTACCCAAGGAAAATGAGAGTTTTGTTTCCTAATACCATCAAACTAGTTTTTAGACCTTGCAGGTTGCACCTAAAGGTTTTGCGATGTAGCCAGACGTGAGTTCCGAGACAGCTTCACAAGTGCCTGTCTCAAAGAAGGCCGAGTGGAGAGCCTTCACACAATGCTCCGCCTCATCATCATTCACTATCAGTGAGATGTTTACCTGATATCATCAAAGTGTGTATTTATTCTAATTCTAGAGGTAAAAATTTCACCCTCTAAACCTTTTGTATAGATAGAATCATATAGCCAAAGAAGTTGAAAAAAGTCTGACCTTAGACGCACCTTGGGAGATCATCTGGACATTGATCCCATTTGTTCGAAGAACTTGGAAGCCCTGTTTGTTGTTAAATGGTAACTCATTAAGTAGTATGACCAAATAAACTAATCGTACAAACCAAACCAGAGAGTATACTAACCTTCTCTAATATGAAGGATGATCTCTTAACATTTCCGATGAGAGAGATAATTGATCTGTGTTGCAGCAGATTTACAACAGCAATCTTCTCAAGCTCCTCTACCACCTGATCAAGCTCCTGTCACATTGCCAAGAAGTAGAGATACAAGATGATTATTGATTTGGTTCTCTATGCTCCAAGAACAACTGGTAGCCTGGACATTCTCTCACACAGATAACAAAGTCACTAGATTACCTGTTGAATGAACTCTCTACTACACAACTTTGAAGGATCCAATGTCAAAGAAATGCTAACTTCGCTGGTTGCAACAACATCCACAGATATGCCCAACTTTTCAAATGTGGAAAACACCTGCAGAGAGAAAGAGAGTGAGCTGGGAAAGTGAATATATATATATATATATATATATATAAATCCTAATAAGTTTATTACCCTGGCAAGGAAACCATATTGGCCAAGCATACGGGTGCTAGTGATGTCCAACATAGTAACATTACGTTTAAGAACGATGCTGGTCAATACAGCCTAGGAGAAGATAATGAGGAAGAGGTGATGGTGAGGAAGTGATATAAAAGTATAGTGATGCAAATACAGCCTTTTGTCTTGACGAACCTTGCTCATGTCTCTTGACCTAGTGATGACAGTTCCTGGAGCAGTGGGATTGTAAGAGTTCTTAACCCTTACAGGAATGTTGCCTTCTCGTGCTGGGCGCATGGAGAGTGGATGCAACACCTGCAATGGAAGAGGCCAAGAGAGATAAATCCTTTGGTTCTTTGGCAATTGGCACAACAAGTGTAGTGAAGAGGTTGGTTACCTGGGCACCAAAGTAAGCAAGTTCAGCAGCCTCGTCGAATGTCAAGTGTGGAACAGGTTGAGCTCCGCAGCATATGTTTGGATCACAAGTCAAAACTCCATCCACATCTTTCCAAACCTGCACCATAATATATGTTTAACAAAATTCCATCTTCATTAATTGATAGCAATTAATATTGGTTACCTGAATCTCCCGCAAGCCTAAAGCCTTCCCGATGGTTGTTGCAGTCAAATCGCTACCTCCTCTACCCAGCGTTGTTACAGCACAAGACTTCCATCCCTGCACATGGTCAAGTGTTTATTTTTATCACAACTCATAATCACTATTTATTTATATACCTTTCCAAGAAAGCCTGTGACAACAGGGACTGCATTTAGCTTGCTCCAGTCACCAAGTAACTTCTTTGAAACCGCCGGGTATGTTGCCTCGAGAATATCAGCATTAGTGAAGTCATCAGTGGTGATAATCCCGATCTCAAATGCATCATACTGCCAAACCAAAACTCATCAAGTCATGCATCGATATATATATAATTAAAGGTGATCTAATCAAGATATATACCTGTCGTGCTTTGTGCCCTGTTTTGTTCAGGTACGCAGCAAATAGCCTTGTGGACATGCATTCTCCAAAAGAAACCAAGTAGTCTCTTGTGCGTAAAGTTAATTCTTTCATCATTGCAACGCCTTTCAGAAGCTGTTCCAGTCCTTGCAGGTGTTCTATTAGGCAAAGGCAACAATTAAAAAAAGCCAGAAAACCAAAACTCAACAATTCATCCATTATGACAAGACCACCTAATTAATTACCTGCAATAACTGCTGTTTTCACTCCAAGCTCATGAGCCGTCCTGGACATAAAAGATCATTTTGATTTTCCCCATCATGAGAATATATAAAAATTAATACTATATGTTATATCGTCAACCTTATGTGGAGTTCTTTTATATAGCTCAACTCTTCAATGGTCTCGACGTTGGTGACACCGCAGCGAACAGCCTTCTCTCCAGCCTATTGAAAGCCACATCCCGATCGAGTTTTAATATTATTACGTACAGAAGAAGAAACATAAGAAAAAAAAAGTGATAGGTTCATTTTTGTTTACCATCAAAAGCTTATTGGTGGTCTTTGCCATTGCTGATAACACAACAACAGGCTTCTCATCTGGGAAGCTGAGTATGAGTTTGGCAACTTGTTTCATCCTTTCTGCTGATGCCACTGATGAGCCACCGAATTTCATTACACAGGTCAACTTTGTCTCACTTCTATTTAACTTGAAAGTTTCTCTGTCTTTTCTCTCAAGCAGCTCGACCCTTCCAGCTTCACAACTAACTCTCAGAGCCATGTTCCTAGAAGAATGATTTACATTTCTAGAGAATACACGAGCAGTGGACACCAGAGCTGAGAAATTCAGCCCCCGTCTTGAGTTCACGGCAAGTTCTGGTGTTTTAACTCCATAGAGCTGCATTGAAGCCGCCATTACTCAGTAACTTATGTAGAAGACGATTTCGAAGCTTGCTAGCTACAACGATCCGTATAATCTAAGGGCAAAAGCAAACAAAACAAAACCAAGATTAGAGATTGAGTCTTGGTCCAACACAAGTCAAGATCATAAGTATCTTTAAGAACATGGAGAGGTGATTGACAAATGGCATATATACCACGTGAAGATTGAGATTGAGAAGTTGATAGGATCTCCCGAATGCGTGAGACGATTATGTGTTCCGAAGCTAAAAAGATCAGATGGCTCCCGGAGTGAACAGCTCAGTCTCAGATGTTAAATGTTTTATGAGCAAAAGAAAAGAATCGAACGATCATTCGACTTCACTATTATTTTCCATATATATGATTCTGCTTAATATACAATTCAAACTCTTGGTTAACATATATATATACATGGTCGTTTCAACATTCAAGAAAAGTTTTTCTTCGATAACGTGACAAAAATAATTATACTAGTGAACCCTTAGGAGGTTGAGGGGGGGGGGGGGGGTCGAAATTAAATGGTAAATCGAAAAAACGTGGCCACCTACTCAAAGCCAATGTCTAATTATTATTACGTAATGTTTTTGATCACATTTTAGCAATATATGTAAACTTCATAACACGTGGCATCAGATGTATCGACTTCAGTGGATGCTTATGAGTATATTTTCGCTTAGTCGATATCATAAATACTCAAATAGATATCGAGCATCCAATGTGCGAGGAGAGTCATAACTTTCCACCTAATGGTTAATGGTTAATGGTTAATGGAATGGTACAATGTGCAAAGATGTCTAGAGGTAGGATTGGAGTAGAGTAGGCTTCTTAGAAGCAATAGAATTAGGAGAGGTCAATAGCGCTTATTTGAAAGATGAATAAGCAAGTACACATGGTGTCAATAGTGTACTGCAAAATAGAGTTACAAAATGGGTGTGAGTGTGTAGAAAAACCTGTAGAGCAGTCTTGGTGGGGATACGGAAAGTAACAAGAGCAGGTGCACCGTAGACACTTCCCTTAACCTTGGCCTCCAATTCGAAAGAATACTTCCACTGCAGGCAAATTGTTAATAGTCAGACTGGTGAATAAAATATGTTACTTAAACTACTGATTCCAACTCACGCATCAAGTCTTTCCCATGATGTTGAAGTGTTTCCACTAACAACTTGGAATCTCTCTTTATCCCAGCTACTGTCACATCATCGGTCGTCCTGAGATTCAACACCCAAAATATCAGCTAAACGAATCATTTCTGGCCTTTTACCCCCAAATAGCCATACAAAGGCAAAACAAGCAATATGCACTTAACATATTCAATGCGACTTGAATTCAATTCTCCACGTTTATCTAATTTTGGAATTAAGCAAATCAAATCAAGGACAAGGAGAAAACTGACGAGGATCCTTGGTTGTACATGTCGATGGAAACCAAAACGTGTTCACCGCCAGATTTACTCGCTTTCTTGTGGACAACCAGGAAAGGTATGAAGACCGCCATTGCTGAGATCAATCGTTTAGCTACGGGAATCGCCATCAATCACCCTTCTCCTGGTTTTCTTTGTAGAAGAAAATGGACTCATTCATGGACCTAGCTAAAAGCCCATAAGGGCGTCATTCATGGGCCTAGCTAAATATATCAGCTGCTTGCTGTGTAAAAACGTCACACATTTGCCTCGTTGAAAATGAAAACAGGAGGACAAGTATTAAGTCATGAGATGTTCATTTCGGCGTATAACGCTGAAAACAGAAAGAAACCAAAGCAATTTCTCCGTTTAAATTCTCCATGAACGGATCCCCAGAACTAGGCTTCTTCTTTCCATGGCGGCCACCGCATTTTACATGCTCTCTGCCGTCGGCTTACGAAACATTGAGAATCACAAGCTCTTCCTTCCCCCGGCACGCCGATTCTCCGTTTCGGCCACCACTTTTAGCTCGGAGCAGTGCACATCTCCGAGGCTTCTGGATTACGAGCAGCCATCCGCTAAAAGCTTCTGTGACTATCTCGAGGCGGCTCGGGATTTCATCAGACCCGAAGGCGACAACAGCCCGTGTCGCTGGTTCTCTCCCCTTGAAAGCAAGGCTCCATGTGACGGCGCCCCGCTCCTTCTATTCCTACCTGGTTAGTCTTCTTCTCCCGATTCATTACTAGTTAGGGGAATCAAAGGGCAGATGTGCTAAAATTCAGAATCTCACTGCGTAGGTATCGATGGAAATGGACTCGGGTTGATTGGGCAGCACCAGAAACTTGGACAGTGAGTGCCTCAAAGATCGACATTTTTTGTTTATTTTGAATTGTGCTGAGCTATGTTTGTTTTTTCTTGCATCTCAAGAATGTTTGATATATGGTGCTTGCACATACCAGCTAGCAATCGTACTGCATTCACAGGTATTTACTCCATCAATTCTTTAGAATACTGTTTTTGGATTACTTTTATCTGATTCTCATATTGAATGCTTTAGATCTAGTGGGGATGGTTGAAACAACTGTCAAATCTGAAAATCAACGGTCGCCTGGTAAACCCATTTATCTTGTTGGAGAATCTCTCGGCGCCTGCATAGCACTCGCCGTTGCAGCTTATAACCCTAAAATCGATCTTGTCTTGATTCTTTCAAACCCAGGTGACATTGATTATATCTAGGACTTTATCATTTTTAGGTGTTAAGCTTTGATGAATCAATCTCAGTGTAGTTCATATCGTTATCATAATTTCACGCTGACACATGGTTGTTTGAAATCATCTATTTGTTACTATGAGTGCATATGACTCTTTAACGGCTCCAGTTAATGCCAAAAATCAACTGACTGTTAGGAAAAGAAATGAAGGAAAGGCCTTCTTAATTCTTGACCAGAAGTCTCTCCACGTCATCTAGATTGAATCAGTATTGTTGCATTTGCAGCTACATCATTTGGAAATTCTTCGCTGCAACATCTTGCTCCCCTGGCTAAAGTCTTGCCAGACCAACTTGATCTTGCATTTCCTACCGTGTTCAGCTTGATTCCAGGTTAGCTTAAAATTACTCATCCACAGATTTCGCGACTCTGAGAAACAAATGGGCCTTCCATTAATTTAAAATGACGCCACAAGATAGTAAACACATCTTCAGAAACTCCAAATCAAGTTCAAGTGTGCATTAACTAACATGTGGTTTTGGTGATATAGACATGGTTTTTAATTTCATATCTGCATAAAAGCTCTATTGGAATTTTAAGGTGGCCCTTTAAAAAGGATGATTGCTCACTGGGCCAGGGGACTTCCGGAGAAGGAAACAGCTGCAAACATTTATCAAGATTTGGTGACAACATCAACATTCACTTCTGTGAGTGACAAACTCATTTATGGTGGTGGGTCGTTATTTTTCCAATGGTGTCAAATTTGGTTAAGAATCTGACTCTGCAGATCCTAGCTGATACATTTCGGAGAGAAACACTTGTGTGGAAGCTCAAGTTGCTTGATACCGCTGCTCTGTTTGCCAATGCACATCTTCATCTTGTACAAGCTCAGACTCTAATTCTTTCCAGGTTCTTATATTAAATCATTGAAGTGTGCACCAGAGTGTAGCAAGTAGGTTGTACTAACTTGTTTGTCTATTGCAGCGGAAATGACCAAATACTACCCAGTAAATGTGAAGGCAGGCGACTTCGCAAAAAACTGCGTAAATGTGAAGTCCGCTCATTCAAAGACAACGGGCATTTCCTTTTTCTGGTATTTCTCCATTCTGCATCTTTTCATTCAAATAAAACGGCCAAACATTTTAATTTGTTTTGCTTTCGAATCTGACAGGAGGACGGCATTGATTTAGTCAGTATCATAAAGGCCACTTCTTTTTACCGGCGCAGGTCACATCAAGATTACATCTCGGACTACATCCCACCAACCATCTCGGAATTTAACAAATGTTATGGAGTCAACAGGTAACTCTGCACATACAAATAGTGTCCCAACACATGTTGCATGATTTCTGTAGTAGAAAAGAAACAGTTTGATTGATCTTGATATTTTTTGCGACGATATTAGGCTCCTTGAGGTGATCATGAGCCCTGTGTTTCTGTCGACTACAGAAGATGGGAAAGTGGTGAGGGGGCTTGGGGGAATACCGTCGGAAGGACCTGTACTGTTGGTGGGAAATCATATGCTACTGGCGAGTGACAAAATATCACTCCCAGGTCAATTTGTTCACGAGAGGAACATCAATTTGCGGCCTCTTGTGCATCCCATGATGTTTACGAGACTAAGAGATGGACTGTTACCCGATGTGTCTTCTTATGACACGCTCAGAATGATGGGGTCGGTCCCCATCTCAGCCACCCACCTCCATGGTCTCTTGTCTGCCAAATCCCATATTTTGTTGTTTCCAGGAGGCATCCGCGAAGCTCTACACCGCAAGGTTAATAGTGTTATATACGAGGATGTGTTGTTTTGCTGCCATTATTGGTAGTTTATAACGATTTCCTCAATCATAGGGAGAAGAATACAAGTTGTTGTGGCCAGAGAAAGCGGAGTTTGTGAGAGTGGCAGCCAAATTTGGAGCCAAAATAGTTCCCTTTGGCGGGGTTGGAGAAGATGATTTCTTAAGAGTGAGCACATTTTGCACCCATGCCCATGTGTAATACATATAGCTGGTGTGACTGTTTAACGAATGCAGGTAGTTGTAGACTACAATGACCAGATAAAAGTCCCGATGGTGAAAGAGTTGCTAAAAATAGTGACAGCGGAATGCCCGGAGGTGAGGTAATGCGAATGGAACTTAGTAGAGAATATTGCATTTTAGAAATGCTGCGTGACATTTGACATGGTTGGTGTTTCAAAGGGGAAGCGTGGAAGGAGAAGAGGGGAACCAAGACTTCCACATTCCAGGAGCGATACCGAAGTGGCCAGGGAGATACTATTTCTACTTTGGGAAGGAGATAGAGACAGGAGAGGAGGAGTTGAGAGACAGAGACAAGGCAAAGGAGGTGTACACAGAGGTGAAGAAGGAGGTTGAGAGATGCATAGAGTTTGTCAAGCAGAGAAGGGAGGAGGATCCTTACAGACCTTTCTTGCCCCGTCTCCACTATCACGTGCAGCACGGCTTGCTCTCCCAAGTCCCCACTTTCCCCTTTTGAATTACCTCATATATAAGTCATAATAAAACAGTTATGTATTCCATAACACATAATCAAAAGAGTTAGTTTTAGTGGTGTATCAACTCGGGAATGAGCTTGAGAAGAAACGAAAGCTCTCTCTCAGAGAAGTTTGGCTTTGGTTTTGTATCATCAGGCTTTATCATATCCATCACTGCCTCTGTAATCTCCTCCACATGATCCACAATCACGCCCTCAATTCCCATCAAATGCTGCATGTACACAGCCTCAGCTACGTTGTTGAGCTTGCCGTATGTCATCAGAGAGAGCTTGGATTCTTTTATCTTGTTGACGGCGGAGGGGTTGCGGAATACTCCCTTCACCTCCGAGACAATCCCTTGAAGGCCTCCTTGTACACATATTTTGATTGCTTCCTCTAGCGAATTCCTCCTTGTGTCGTAGTACATCTCTGTTCCTCCGTTTGTCAAGAAGAGAACCTGTATTTGAATTTGGGTCACTATAGGTTGCTGGATTAAAGTGGAAAGTGTGTAGCGCCAACTTACGGGGTAGGTGCTCTGTAACTTCCTGACAAGCAGGGCGGCATCAGGATGGAAGCTGGAGAAGATGATGGGTCTGTCCTTGCCATAGTCTGACACCACCTGTTACATTTTTTAATTCCAATAAGCCAACTGGTTCCTAATCACTGTAATATAGTATCAGCTGTACCTGCAAGATTGGGAGGAGAAGACGGGAGAGATGATCGGAGAGGTAGAGGAGGTTGTCATCAAGCTTGAGCTCGATGTTGAAACCAAGCTTGGGCTCCACTTTCTCAAAAGCCTCCTGGAGAGTACAGAGAGAGTCGTCTCCCTCGACACTCCACTTAAGGATCTTCCCTTCCTTTGACTTTCTCAGGAGTGGCTTACCACTCTTTCCTGTTTCCCTCTGGGGCCCGTAGGACATGAACTCCGACAAGCTAACGTCTGTGACCCTCTTCTCGTACACCACTCCCTGTTCCATTCAATAGACTTTACTTGATTGTCTTTTTAAAACAAAACTACTACACGGCGACTTACGTTATCCTCGGAGTAGATGAAGTCGTCGTGGAAAATGACTGGGCAGCCATCTCTTGTGACCTAAGAGGGGGAAACTTTTATTATTCCGTTTAGCCGGCCCGATTGGTTTTATATTTATTTAGAAGAAAAAGCTAGTAGTAAGAAATGTCAACGAATTAATCTCCCACGTGCTTTGACCGGCGGGCACGTGGAGGAAAAAAAAAACGAATGCAGCGAACCGAGACCGAGAGGGAATGAAAGAAACCTGAACATCGAATTCGATAAAGTCGAGTGGGTGTTTTGAGGCGGCATTGAAGGAGAGGATGGAGTTTTCTTTGAGAGCAGAGAACCTTGGATCCGCCGACTGCAACATGTTCATGCCGTGACCTCTATGTCCCACGACCAGAAACTTAGGGATCTCTGTTTTGCTAGAGAAACGAGACGGGTTCTCAGGAAAGTGGTCGAGGCTGGGAACTTCCGAGACATGAATGGTTTTCAGAGACATTTCTAAGATGCTCTTTCCTGATACACAGAGAAGATGCGAGGATGAGATGGGTTCAGACTTCAGAGATGGATTTGCTTATAAGAAGACGCGGATTATGAACGGGATCTTGGAATATTCTAAGGATCACCACGTCACGTCATCCTTCCTAATAACAGTCAAATTATCCCTTTTGGATATTCTCCTCTTTTTCCTTCCTGGTTGGCTGGCTTCCTCTCTTTTGGGCTCCTCGTGGGCCTTCTTTAGATGGAATGGAATAAAGTAACCCATCATTGTTGATTGACACACCAACCTTCTACTATATTCCCAAAGCGTATTATCTTCCTAACTCCTTAACTAAATTCTCTCTACCTTTCTTGCTGCACAGATCATCTTCCCATTTCCTCTCTTAATAACTTCTATATACAGAGAGCTTAAGGGTTCTTCCCATTTCCTCTCTTAATAACTTCACCAAACATTCTTGTTTTGATTAGTCTTCTCTTTGTTCAACATCAATATGGATATCACTTAACGTTGACAATTTTTTTTATACATGAAAACCCTCTGCGTCTAAATTGCTTATGCAATAATTTGTATTTTGGTATTTTAATATTTTAATGGAATTTAGATTTAAATATTAAGACTTTATGGGTTTGAATTCCATCCACATTTGGACCATTAATTTTGGATGTCAAAGCCCATATAATTTATAACCCATAGACACAGATTTGAGACGGGAGCAGTGTTTGGTTTGAAAGGATATGGAATATGGTGGAGGAGGACCTACCTTGGTTCGTTGTTTAAAAATCACAACTCTCGTAATCGAATTTGGGTGTCGGCAAGGAAATATTCGGAAGCTAAAGCAAATGATTGGAGGAGCGACCAGTACATTAGACATAAGAAACAAAAGAAAATGTCTGACTATTATTATTAAAAAGCACAAGTAGAAAACCTTGGGCCTGGGCAACGACATTAATTCATACGAACGCATCAGTTTTAATTCTGATATATGTTGATGTCTTGTTCAATCTCGGAACCGTTACGTTTCTTCTGATATTTTCTCTTCCCAAAATCAATCCTTGGAAATGGCGGAACGGAATAAGGAAGTGATTCGTCTGGAGCCCGAATCGGTCATCCCTATCCTCAAACCTAAGCTCATCATGACCTTGGCAAATCTCATTGGTCAGTTTCTCCAATTTCTTCCTTTTTTTCTAGGTCATCCCCGGAATTTAGGCACCGATAGTAAATTTGGTAAATTGGGCCGTGTATTGCAGAACACAGCAATGATAGACAAGAGTTCCTCAAGCTCTGCAAGAGAATTGAGTACACTGTTCGAGCTTGGTATCTTCTTCAGTTTGAAGATCTGATGGTCTTTTAACCTTTCCCCATCTCTCTTACAAACTTGTTTGCTTTTTCCTCCTTGTCAATTTATCACATGGCTTTTGCATCTGCAGCAACTCTACTCTCTGTTTGATCCTGTACACGGTGCTCAGAAAATCCAGCAGCAGAACCTTACTTGTCAAGAAATTGATGTGCTAGAACAAAATTTCCTCGCTTACTTGTTTCAGGTATTTAGGCTATCTCCTCCTCCCTATGTTATCTATCTCAGTCTTCTTGAATGTTTTTTTCTTCAAAAACACTTTTCAAGGTTATGGAGAAGAGCAACTTTAAAATAACATCAGAGGAAGAGATCGATGTTGCACACTCTGGGCAGTATCTTCTTAATCTTCCTATCAAAGTTGACGAGTCAAAGGTTTGAACTAAGAGCATTTTCTTGTCACTAATCCCATGTTCTAAACCCTCTTTCTTGCTTTGGTGGATGAAGCTTGACAAGAAGCTGCTGAAGAAGTATTTTGAGGAGCATCCACAAGAAAATCTTCCTGACTTTTCTGATAAGGTACATAACTTCTCATGATTAGACTTTCTTGATGGTCGTAGAGACTGATTATATTTACCCCTTTTTTTTAGTATGTCATCTTCAGACGTGGTATTGGACTGGATAGAACCACTGATTTCTTTTTCATGGAGAAACTGGATGTGCTCATTTCACGTTTTTGGTCTTTTCTCCTGAGAATCACCAGGTTAGCACACGTTTTTCATTGCCTCTTAACACCTTTCTTCTCATCAATTGCGGTGGATCACAGGTTAGAGAAATTACGCGCCAATATTCCAAGCAGACTTCACAAGAAAGATCCCAAAAAAGATGATGAGACAAACCCTGAGGCAGATAATGATGACTTGTATGTGGAGCGAATCCGCCTTGAGAATACACAATTGAGGTTGTCCTTAGCATTCTTGGCCTGTTGTGATTTGCTTTCAGCTTATGTTTATTCTGTGGGAAACTCTTATGTAATGGCTTTTCTCTTGATGAATTCAGCTTTAAGAGTTTCTTGAGCAAGCTCACAATACAGGAGCCTACGTTCGATAGAATGATTGTTGTTTATAGGTAGGGTTTATGTACATCTTGTTTTAGCTATTTGTGAACTTGTGCTTCAATCATGTGGTTGATGATGATGATGCAGGCGAGCTAGCTCTAAAACAAATCTTGAACGAGGAATTTATGTCAAGCATTTCAAGAACATTCCTATGGCCGACATGGAGATTGTGCTTGTAAATTTCTGCTTTCCCTTTGCATGCTGGATTTTGTAGCAAAAAATGCAATAACATTTAACCCATTGTGCAGCCTGAGAAAAGAAACCCTGGACTGACTCCAATGGATTGGGTCAAATTTCTGATATCTGCAGTAGTTGGTCTGGTTGGTCGTCTTGGCAAATTCTTTTTTTCTTTTCTTTTTTGTTCTTGTTGCACTTCATGTCCTTGTTGGTTATGATATGACTTTATCTACAGGTTGCTGTGATTACTTCGGTTGAGATGCCTAAAGCCGATCCATGGGTAATTATTGCCATTGTCTCTACAGTGGTTGGTTATTGTGCGAAAACATACTTCACGTTAAGTGTTATTTTCCCCTTGCCTTGCCTTCATTCTTCATTGTGAAGCGAATAGTTACTTATCGCAAGTTGTATTCCTTCAGGTTCCAGCAGAACATGGCGACGTACCAGAACTTGATAACGCAGTCAATGTATGATAAACAACTAGACAGCGGGAGGGGAACGCTACTACACTTGTGTGATGACGTAATTCAACAAGAAGTAAGTTCACGTATGAATCTAGCGTATACATATACAAATGAGTGTAATAGAAACAAAAAGCTCATTTAGGTTGCATGCGCAGGTCAAAGAGGTGATGATTTGCTTTTACATACTCATGGAGCAGGGAAAAGCTACCTTGGAGGTAAATTTACTCGTTTTATTGTATGTTATCATCAGTGAGTGTTGACTTGAGTTGGTTGGAAATAGGATCTGGACCTGAGGTGTGAGGAACTGATAAAGGAAGAGTTTGGTGAGAGGTGTAACTTTGATGTGGACGATGCAGTCCAGAAGCTAGAGAAGTTGGGGATCGTCGCTCGGGACACCATTGGAAGGTACTACTGCATGGGGCTTAAGCGTGCCAATGAGATCATAGGGACCACCACGGAGGAGCTTGTCCTTAAGGCCAAACAGGGCGTCACCCCTTCTTGAATCTACCTTGTCTTCTTGTCCACATTTGTTTTCTTCTTCTCATTTCACTATAATTCTAAGCTGCTGTGTTGTTACTAAATGCAACATATCAATTCTGATAAAGAATTGTCCGGTATAATGATGTGAACCAATACAACATCCAATATTGAACAATTGCTCATGGCAGGTAAACTCTATGAACAATTTCCAAGGAAGACCACAAAAACTCTCTATTACCAGCTCAAAGTCTATACATATCACCTTTGTCCTGCTGTAATTGGACTCCAGCAATATCAGGGTGTAATCTTGATTGAATTTTGACTAGGGACTACAGATTCCCATGTCTGCCAGACGTAAAAGTTAGGCAGTGACCAACTAAAAAGCATTAGACGAGTTTAAACTTGTGGAAGATGGATCTCTTGAAGAAGCAACGATCTAGCTTCATTAACGTTGGTGAACCAAAGGCATATATGATCCTCAAGATCCTTGAGTTGATGGGTGAGGTTAAGGTGGCTCTTGCGAAGCTGTTTCACAATCTCCTGAATTGAATACACGTCCCTCCCTTTCTCCAATCCAAGCCGAATGAAATGCTTGTCGAATTCGATCCCCGTCTGCAGACGGGAGACAAGACGGTCAATGGTGTCGAGATCTTTGTTGAGCACAAAAGTTCCCCTTGCAGCAACATTGAGCTGAGAAATGTTAGTTAACTCCTTCTTCTTGAAACTGTGAGGGAGGTAAGGACTGCACAAGGGACCTGCAAAAACAAAGGTGGGAAGTGCATGAGAGGCAGGCAATAAGAGCGGTAGAAGCAACAAGGCATAAGACAGAACCAGCTGTGGCATGGTGGAGGAGGCGGACCCGTGACCTAGACTTACGGAGACGGCTGTCCAGCTTGTATTTCAGCTGGGAGAAGCATAATTGAGTATCTCGAAAGGTGTCAGATTCAGGAGATGAGAAAGGGTTTTCAAAGGTGTCGAGCTTAAGGAAAACGTCGAATGCTAAGTTACAGAGGGTCTCGTCAATGGCGTGGGAATCACCGGGAAGGATGTGGAAGAGGTCAAAGAGGGGTGTGTAGAGGAGGCGAGCACTTTGGACGCTTTGGTGAAGATTCAAGCAAAGGCGGGTGGCGTCTTCACTGTGTTGGAAGTAAGTGGAGACAAGATGTGTGAGTGTAGTTGGCTTGGCGTGGCTCAGAGCTTCTTGAACGCATTCCTTGTTTGGTCGGAGCACTTGAGAGAGAAGCCGCTCGATGTTGTCCGGTGGGATGTGCAGCTGCTGTTGGGTGGGGTCAACCCGTGAACGTATCTCGCGGTAGGAGTCGGTTTGGAAAGCGTAAGCCAACTCGCGGCTAAGGTTAAAGGTAGACGACGGAATGGAAGAGGAGGCCCCGCCTTCTGTACAAAACCAACTCATTAAGGCATTTCAACAAACACGTGGTGTGCAGGTTCTGGGTGAAAAGGAGACATACCTATGGAGGAATGGGGAAGAGGATCGTCGCCGATAGACACCTCCGGAGAGGCTGGGTTGAAGGAGAGACAGTGCAGCATCTAGAAGACTGATTCATGAATGGAAAGTTAGTGTTGAGATTGAGGGAAGAAGAAGCAAAGTTGGCATGTGAGGAAATGGGAATTTAAAGATCCACTAAACACAATCAGTGGTTTCATACTGTTAAACTAAAAATACTTCCATATCTAAAAGATTAATCCCATATGGTATTTTTACAGCATCAGACGAACTAATAAAAGTTGTCCGTTAATTTGAATATTAAAAGTTGTCTTCTAATTCCATAGCCAGATGGGCTAATTCTGTAAACACGGCATACAAAAGCCCGCATATTTGGGCCTTTTATATATAATCTGTTTTATAGTAACAAGACGTATCATGGGCTTCTGCTAGAGCCCATGAATTGAACTGTTACTATTATATCTTTTGTTTTAGGTGGGTCCAACCCAAGCACGGAAAGAACGTGACAGTTTTTGTCTTTTCTCTCCGACTGTCAGTTTCACTTGTCGAGGAAAAATGGTGGACAGAGAATTAAGGTTCCCGCGTTGGGTATTAATTAATTAGATAAGATAAGATATATAAAGACAAAACGTCCTCAGCTCTGCTTAATTAGGCTCATCAGAGATAAGAGGAGGCGTTGCTTTCAAGGTGTAAGAAGAGGGGATTTGTTGTTCGACCACGGTGATGGCGGCGGCCAAAACTGGAGTCTTTCCGGGTCCTCGAAATCCTTCTCAAGTTAGTTCCCTTGTGCCCACTTAGAACTGTTCATATTACCCCCTGAAATTAGCCGATCGAACATAAGTCTTTCTCTTGTTCTGCTTGACTTGTGCTTTCTTTCAAAAATAATTCTTATCGTTTCACTGATTTGTTAATATCCGTTCCTTCAGCTATCGTGGGTCAATCTCTCGAGGAACTTGATTTTGGCCTACCAGAGCTTTGGTGTAGTCTACGGTGACCTCAGTATATCTCCTCTCTATGTGTATCCTAGCACATTTATCGGAAAGTTGCATAATCATCACACCGAGGAAGCCATCTTTGGTGCATTCTCTTTGATTTTCTGGACCCTCACCCTCATCCCCCTTCTCAAGTACCTTCTTGTATTACTGAGTGCCGATGACAATGGAGAAGGTGCTCTAGGAAACAAGAATCTCATGTTCTCAACTTATATCTTTCGTCTTATAATCATTCAACTGATATGATTTTCTTTTCTTTCAGGCGGAACATTTGCTCTCTATTCACTGCTTTGTAGGCATGCCAAGGTTAGCTTACTTCCTAACCAGCAAGCTGCTGATGAGGAGCTCTCAGCTTACAAGGTTGGTCCGTCCACGGATACTGGAACTTCGTCTCCCTTTAAAAGAATCCTTGAAAAGCACAAACGATTGAGGACCGTCTTGTTGGTTGTTGTACTTTTTGGAGCTGCTATGGTCATAGGAGACGGGGTTCTGACTCCAGCAATATCAGGTAAAGCCGACGTTTTATATTCAGACTTGGAGTTGTTCACTGTCATCGTCTGTTTCTTGTTGTTGAACCGTGATCATTCTTCTTTTCCATTCATATCTGACTCCTGCTTTCTTGCAGTTCTGTCGTCCATGTCAGGTTTGCAAGCTACAGAGAAGAAATTGACCGATGGTATCTAGTGCTTGTTATAAAATTGTGATTCTTGTTTAGTTGCATCTTGTGGAGTTTCGGAGGAATGTCTGATGGTATTCTCTTAAACCACTGCAGGCGAACTCCTGGTGCTTGCCTGTGTCATATTGGTCGGATTGTTTGCTTTGCAGCACTGTGGTACTCACAGGGTGGCTTTTATGTTTGCACCAATTGTGATCATCTGGCTTATTTCATTACTACTCATCGGTTTATACAACATCATACACTGGAATCCAAAGATAATACAAGCCATTTCCCCGCTTTATATCATCAAATTTTTCAAAGTGACTGGTCATGATGGATGGATTTCTCTTGGAGGAGTTCTTCTATCTGTAACAGGTAGTTCTGGTTCTGGATCAAAGACATAAACACAAAACCATTTCTTTTTTCTGTTTGTTTTTAACCTTGGGGTGAACGGTCTTATCAGCTGATTGGCTAAAGTAATTATCACTATCTCATCAGGTACTGAAGCTATGTTTGCAGATCTTGGCCATTTCACCTCGGTCTCAATCAGAGTAAGTAGAGGTTTCATGTCTAGTGGTGTACATCAATTCTTTTATCCATGACTTCTCTACAGCCTTGCTTGTTATCCTTTAACATATGTCTGTGCTGGTTCCGCAGCTTTGTTCGTTACACTCTACTTCTTTTTGTTCTGTGCAGCTTGCTTTCGCCTTTGTTGTGTACCCCTGTCTGGTGGTACAATACATGGGCCAGGCAGCTTTCTTGTCAAAGAACCTCGGGTCTATTCCCAACAGTTTTTACAACTCTATCCCAGGTTTGTTTACTCTTTAATATTCACTTGTTTTCTTGAGATAATGACAATCTTATATGATTCTGGTTCTTTGTGCAGATCCTGTTTTTTGGCCTGTCTTTGTCATTGCCACACTTGCAGCCATTGTTGGCAGTCAGGCTGTGATAACTGCTACGTTCTCAATAATCAAACAATGCCATGCTCTTGGGTGCTTCCCACGCGTCAAAGTAGTCCATACTTCGAAACGTATATGTGGGCAGATCTATATCCCGGAGATCAACTGGATCCTGATGATCCTTACTCTTGCAGTAGCTATAGGCTTTCGAGACACAACTTTGATTGGAAATGCATACGGTAAATTTTCTATCATTGGAATACAACTTTCCCTCTTTAGGATCTGATTGTTTTCTCAATACTCACAGGACTCGCCTGCATAATAGTAATGTTCGTCACAACGTTTCTCATGGCTCTTGTCATAGTCGTGGTTTGGCAGAAGAGTTATTTACTGGCGGCTTTGTTCCTTGGAACTCTATGGGTAATTGAAGGTGTCTACCTCTCAGCAGCGCTCATGAAAGTTCCCCAGGGTGGTTGGGTGCCTTTGGTGCTGGCATTCATATTTATGATGGCGATGTATGTGTGGCACTATGGTACCCGCAGGAAATACAGCTTTGATCTTCATAACAAAGTTTCACTCAAGTGGTTGCTGGGATTAGGACCTAGTCTTGGTATAGTCCGTGTCCCTGGAATAGGGCTGGTATACTCAGAACTTGCAACTGGAGTTCCTGCAATTTTCTCTCACTTTGTCACCAACCTCCCGGCATTCCATAAAGTTGTGGTGTTTGTTTGTGTGAAATCAGTTCCAGTGCCTCATGTTTCCCCTGAAGAACGCTTCCTCATTGGTCGTGTGTGCCCAAAGCCTTACCGTATGTACAGGTGCATAGTGAGGTATGGGTACAAGGACATTCAACGGGAGGATGGGGACTTTGAGAATCAGTTGGTACAGAGCATAGCAGAGTTCATCCAGATGGAAGCAGGCGACCTCCAATCCTCGGAATCTTATGATGGGAGAATGGCTGTTTTAAGTAGCCAGAAGAGTCTCTCCAACTCAATCCTGACGGCTTCAGAGGTAGAGGACTTTGATTTTGCTGACCCCACAATACAAAGCAGTAAATCCATGACTCTGCAGAGTTTGCGTTCAGTGTACGAGGATGAGTATCCGCAAGGGCAACTGAGGAGGAGGCGTGTGAGGTTCCGGTTAACGCCGCCAAATGGTGGGACTGGGATGGAGTCCTCTGTGAGGGAAGAGCTAATGGATCTGATACGGGCGAAAGAGGCCGGTGTTGCATATATAATGGGTCACTCGTATGTGAAATCGAGGAAATCATCGTCGTGGTTGAAGAAGCTGACAATTGATATCGGCTACTCATTTCTGAGGAAGAACTGCAGAGGGCCAGCAGTAGCACTCAACATTCCTCATATCAGCCTCATTGAAGTTGGCATGATTTACCATGTTTAAGCCCGTTAAAACACTCCTCGCATTAATACATAGGAGCTGTAATTCAACATGTTGTATCGCATCAATGTTATCACTTTCCCCAAAACCTTAAGATTAAGATTGTATATTCTTCTTGTTGGGAGGGAATGTCATCTTTGGAGCATATGGAAATTTTTATAACCAAGCAAATCCTTTAATTTTTAATGTGCCTGAAATAAAATGTGTGCTTAATAAGCATCTCTCTTTATCCCCTTCCTTGTCTGGGGTTCTTGTTAAAGATGACATCTTTGCTCCCAAATCCCGAGCTGATCCTCTTCAAGCTCTGCTCCTTTCCTCCGCCACGGAGGCTCTTCTCCTTGTCTAAGATCACTCGAAAATCCTCATCTCTTCCGCTGGTCACTCTTTCCTCTCTCTCCGCTACTGCCGCAAAACCTACCAGATGGAGAGAGAAGCCGGAGTTAGCAGAAAGCGACTCAATTTCCCTCCTCAACGAGAGGATTCGGCGTGACCTCGGCAAGAGAGACACCGCTAGGCCGGCCATGGACTCTGAGGAGGCCGACAAGTACATTCAGATGGTTAAGGAACAACAAGAGAGGGGTCTGCAGAAGCTCAAAGGAGTTAGGCAAGGTACTGAGGCTGTTTCCGGTGGTGGTTTTAGCTACAAGGTTGACCCTTACACTCTCCTCTCCGGTGATTATGTGGTGCACAAGAAAGTAGGGATTGGCCGTTTTGTTGGGATTAAGTTTGATGTCCCCAAGGATTCTTCAGAGCCCCTTGAATATGTCTTTATTGAGTATGCAGACGGCATGGCCAAGCTTCCCCTCAAACAGGCCTCGCGTTTGCTCTACCGTTACAATCTGTACGTCTTCTTTTCAATTCCCAGTTTTCTTTTGTCTCTTGTGCCATGTTGATGTCATCTTCTCTTCTGTTCTAGTCCTAATGAGACCAAGCGGCCTCGGACTTTGAGTCGGCTGAGTGACACTAGTGTTTGGGAAAGAAGAAAGACCAAAGGAAAAGTGGCAATTCAGAAAATGGTGGTTGACTTGATGGAGCTATATCTTCATAGGCTTAGACAGAAGAGATTTCCGTATCCAAAAAACCCCATCATGACTGATTTTGCCGCTCAATTTCCTTATAACGCTACACCTGACCAGAAGCAGGTGTTGCTGCTATCTCTTAGTCTTACTTATCATCCTTCATATTCCTTACTCAAGCTGAGTTCCTCTTGCAGGCTTTCCTTGATGTTGACAAGGATTTGACTGAGAGAGAAACACCTATGGACCGATTGATCTGTGGAGACGTTGGGTTTGGTAAAACAGAGGTTGCTCTACGGGCCATCTTTTGTGTGGTCTCAGCTGGAAAACAAGCTATGGTTTTAGCACCCACAATTGTATTGGCCAAGCAACATTACGATGTAATCTCTGAGCGGTTTTCCTTGTATCCTCAAATCAAAGTCGGCCTTTTAAGTCGGTTTCAGGTATTGAGATCACTGTTTCTAATGTATAACTTCTTGTATGAGAGTTCAACGCACAACACTCAAATGTGTTTTAGTGGTCATGATTTTACCTGGAATTGACCACAGTCACACCTTGTACATGGTGCAGACCAAAGCAGAGAAGGAGGGGTATCTGGAAATGATAAAAACTGGACATCTCAATATCATTGTGGGTACTCACTCACTTCTCGGAAGCCGTGTGGTGTACAGTAATCTAGGCCTCCTTGTGGTCGATGAGGAGCAGGTTGGGCTCTAATTCGTTGTTTATGCCTGAATGATTTTAGGATTTGTTGATGGAAGTCTCTCTTTTGCTTTACAGAGATTTGGGGTCAAGCAGAAAGAAAAAATTGCATCTTTCAAGACATCAGTTGATGTGCTTACCCTATCCGCAACACCCATACCAAGGACACTCTACTTGGCTTTGACAGGATTCCGGGATGCCAGGTTGCGACAGCATGTGTTTCAGTTTATATGCTCACAGATCAATTTAATGGGACTAACGAGCCTTTGTTTCCCCCTTGTTTTAGTTTAATCTCCACACCGCCTCCCGAGAGGATTCC
Source organism: Cardamine flexuosa (assembly GCA_963555745.1). Classification (NCBI taxonomy): domain Eukaryota; kingdom Viridiplantae; phylum Streptophyta; class Magnoliopsida; order Brassicales; family Brassicaceae; genus Cardamine; species Cardamine flexuosa. The sequence continues at coordinate 11,206 of OY743219.1, read as the reverse complement.
AATAAAAACCCATCTTTCATCATTCCGTAAGGAAAAGGTGGTAGAAGCAATTAATTATGAGCTGGATCGTGGTGGCCAAGTGTTCTATGTCTTGCCTCGGATTAAAGGTAAGATGCATTATAAGCTTCGTCTTTCTATATGCTATCTCTTAATATGACTACCTTTGCTCTTGGTCGTAACTTAGAGACAAGTACAACCAAAAACTTAACTTATTTTTCTCATTGCCAGCGTTTACATTATTTCCATCATCGATTTACCACTTTCTTCTTCCTTACCAGGACTAGAGGAAGTGATGGATTTTCTTGAAGAAGCATTTCCAGATATTGACATTGCTATGGCACATGGAAAGGTATGTTGTGGACTTTCTTAGCAGTACTAAACATTTGGATGCTCATTCATAAGATATAGTACTAAGCAATGCTGTTGTCCTATTGTTGATTATCTTGTTACATTGATGTATTCTCAGCAATACTCGAAACAACTAGAGGAAACCATGGAGAGATTTGCGCAAGGAAAGATCAAAATTCTCATATGCACTAATATTGTTGAAAGCGGACTTGATATTCAGAATGCAAATACCATAATCATTCAGGATGTTCAACAATTTGGGCTCGCGCAGTTGTACCAGGTGCCAAGTTACTTGTTTACTTTATTTTTGCATCATGTCTATTGCAAAGATAGGTGAGTACCTTCTTAGATATATACCTCTTGTTTCTGTCAACAGTTGCGTGGAAGGGTTGGCCGGGCTGATAAAGAAGCTCATGCCTACCTGTTTTATCCCGACAAATCGCTGCTGTCTGATCAAGCACTGGTATTTGTGGTGATTCTATTCATTCTATTCCCTTAGCAGACTCTGGCATGTAAAGTATAAGCTAACTATGCAGGAAAGGCTTAGTGCTCTTGAAGAGTGCCGTGAACTTGGACAAGGTTTCCAACTTGCGGAGAAGGATATGGGTATAAGAGGTTTTGGGACAATCTTTGGTGAACAGCAGACAGGGGATGTTGGAAACGTCGGCATCGATCTCTTCTTTGAAATGCTTTTTGAGAGTCTGTCCAAGGTATTATTTTATGATTAAAGTTTCTTTCTACCTTCTCGAGTTCTTATTAAAATTGGGCTTGGTTATTGACTTCTCTGTCAATCTATTTGGTTGTTTCTATAGGTGGAGGAACTCCGTATTTTTTCGGTTCCATACAACCTGGTGAAGGTATATTCCATTTTCAACTTGTAAGAGAGGCGTTGCTCTAGAATTAAAAATGACACAGGATCAGAATGTTTCCAAGTGTACTGTGAAGGCTAGATATTAGTTTGTGTTGCTTGTGTAGGAGTAACTGGTGAAGATCACGGTTCAGTTAACACGGTTCTAATTCCTCTTTCTGCTTTGTATCCCAGATTGACCTAAATATAAATCCTCGACTTCCCTCGGAGTATGTAAATTACATGGAAAATCCGATGGAGATCATCAATGAAGCTGAAAAAGCAGCTGAGAAAGATATGTGGAGTCTAATGCAATTCACGGAGAACCTACGTTGCCAATATGGGAAAGAACCTTACTCCATGGAGATTATTTTAAAGAAGTTGTATGTGAGACGCATGGCGGCTGATCTTGGAGTAAACAGAATTTTTGCATCAGGAAAGATGGTTGTCATGAAAACAAATATGAGTAAGAAGGTGTTCAAGCTGATAACAGATTCCATGACTTGTGACGTTTACAGAAGCTCCTTGATATACGATGGAGATCAAATAATGGTGAGTAAATTAGTAGTGTTTGCGTAATCTATTTCATGCCACGTTTAAGGTGAACTTAAGGGCTTTACATGATATGTGCAGGCGGAACTTCTGCTGGAGCTACCAAGAGAACAGTTACTAAACTGGATGTTCCAGTGCTTGTCAGAACTTTATGCATCACTTCCTGCTCTTATCAAATATTAGTCCCCCCTTCACAGTTTCTCGTGCACGTAGAAGAAGAGGGACTCCTCGGTACTTGTGTTGCTATAACAGAGATGAATATTATTGCATAAATATCTTTATCTACAAGAGCAGCATTTTAATCAGGTACGTACGTGATTGCATCAACTTTCAAAGTTTCAACAACGGTGTCCGTTCCTAATCCTTCCTCTCTTCTCCTGTTATCAGCAGCTACTCACACTCAAACCTTATTGACGAGGTTGTCTATGCGTCCTCTGTACCAAGATCAGATTCTCTCCAAGGTACTTCGCTCTGATGATGAAAACTGGAGGCATGGTGAGTGTGGCCCTAGTTCACGTTGAGATCATCAACCAATTAAGTGTTGGTAAAGTTTTGGAAATATATGTATATTGTGGGATTTTATTTATTTATTTAATTTGTCTTCAACTCAATTTTAGTAATAGAAAAGTAAGTAACTTCACACAAAAGATTTCAGACTGGGCTGAAGCATAGCATCTAAATACCCATTACAGGGTTAGAACAGCTATATCCTCATTAAGAGAGTTTAAAACCCAACTGAAAAGAAGCTGAACAATTGTTAATAGCCCACTGAAAAAACACATTTAGGTTTCCGATATTCCCAAATATATTCTTCGGCCCAATCTTCTGGTTCTTCTTCTTCTTCTTGTCGCGCTCCCTTGCGATCGATCAATCCACCTTACCTTACGATCAGAAACTCCATGTGTTTGCAAATCTATTGGTTAGATTTCTCTTCTTGATGATTTGATTCTGTATTTTTCAATTCTGGTTCTTTTTGCTGATTTATTATTGTTATGTGCGTGTTTACAGAAATAGGTTTCTCTGAATAAACAATCATATGATTATGAACCCGCAACTCTCTGGTTAGTCTCCTTGTCTGACACGAGATCTATCCTCTGTTTTTCTTTATCGAGTTCACTTAATTTTGTTCTGTTCTCGTAGTTGTAGATGGTGTCCAACAAAAGTCTATAGATCAAAGAGCACCTCTTCCCGGGGAGCCTAAATGTGTTATCTGTGGTCGTTATGGTGAGTACATTTGTGACGAGACCGATGATGACGTCTGCAGCCTCGAGTGTAAGCAAACACTCTTGACAAGGCGTGACAACAACAGTAGAGTTTTTCCTGCCACAGATGAGTGCTTCTATGTTAAAGACCCAGCATCGTCTTTCACCGATGCTCAACTGCTTAGAAGCAAGCTCGAGATTCATGTCCAAGGATCAGCAGTCCCTCCACCTCTCTTGACATTCAGTTCATGTGGGCTTTCTCCTAAGCTTCTTCTCAACTTACAAACTGCTGGCTATGACTGTCCCACTCCTATCCAGATGCAAGCAATTCCAGCTGCTCTAAGCGGCAAAAGTCTGCTCGCTTCAGCTCACACAGGCTCCGGGAAGACAGCGTCTTTTCTTGTTCCTATTGTTTCACGTTGTACAACATATCGCTCTGAGCATCCCTCGGACCAGAGGAGCCCCTTGGCACTGGTATTGGCTCCAACTAGAGAGCTTTGCGTCCAAGTTGAAAATCAGGCAAAGATGCTCGGAAAGGGACTGCCATTTAAGACTGCACTCGTTGTAGGTGGTGATCCCATGTCTGGACAAGTCTACCGCATTCAGCAAGGTGTGGAATTGGTCATTGGTACCCCAGGCCGGCTTGTGGACCTTCTTTCAAAGCACCCCATTGAACTAGATACCGTTATGACGTTTGTTCTGGACGAGGTTGACTGTATGCTTCAGAGAGGCTTTAGGGATCAGGTGATGCAAATATTTTGTGCCTTATCCCAGCCCCAGGTCTTGTTGTTCTCTGCGACAGTCTCAAAAGAGGTGGAGAAGGTGGGAGGGTCTCTAGCGAAAGAAATAATTTTGGTATCCATAGGTAAACCTAGCAGACCTAACAAGGCTGTCAACCAATTGGCTATCTGGGTTGATGCAAAGCAAAAGAAACGGAAGCTCTTTGAGATACTGACTAGCCAAAACCATTTCAAACCCCCAGCTGTTGTTTATGTGAGTTCGAGAGTTGGAGCAGATCTCTTGGCTAATGCTATATCTGTGGTAACGGGGATAAAAGCTCTATCGATCCATGGGGAGAAGCCGATGAAGGAGAGGAGAGATGTAATGGGGTCGTTTTTGGGTGGAGAGGTGCCTGTTCTTGTGTCCACTGGAGTCCTAGGCCGAGGAGTTGACCTCTTGGTGGTAAGGCAGGTTATTGTTTTTGACATGCCTAATACCATCAAGGAGTACATACATGTCATTGGCAGGGCCTCTAGGATGGGAGAGCAGGGCTCTGCCATTTTGTTTGTGAATGAGGACGACAGGAATCTATTCCCTGATTTGGTTCCGGCTTTAAAAAGTTGTGGAGCAGTCATACCTAAGGAACTTATCACTTTGACATCCAGGGAAACGCACAACAAGAAGAGGAAGGTTGGGTACTGAAATGTATGACCTGGATCCGAATGTTGTTGTAAACTAAAGGAAGACTTGAGATATTTTAAGAACAAGTGCATTAACGAACATAATGTACAAGGGAACAAAAGGTTTACATTGGAAAGAAATCATTTTGACTTATGGGTTGTTTAACGTTATTGGCTCACATAAAGGTATTAATCTTTGTTTTTTTTTGGACATAATAAGAAAAAAAGTGGCCAATAGAAAGAAAGGAGATTGACTTATGGGTACGACAAAAGAACGCGGTTTTGCTCGACAGTCGTAAGAAGGTGAAGAAACCCCGCCAACCAACTGCAATTTGGCCCATCGACCTTGAAGTCGTCAAAGATACGATCGTCGTCACCGGAAGGTATAAACTTTTCTGCTCTCTGGAGTCCTTATCTTTTCTGTCTGTTTTAGATCCGATCGTCCAGATGATCTGGCTCTTTCCCAGATCCAATTGATCTGTGGATTTTCTCCTCCTCTTCCATCCATCATTATTTACATTCTACTTCCATTTCCTTTTATCCTTGCTCTCTCCCTTTCCATTTTCACACGTTCCTGGTCATCTTCTCGCGGCTCCGTTATGATATCTGGATATATTAATCATCTCTTCACCAAGAACACATAGTTTAGGCCATGTTCATAATTCAAATCAATACTTTTTTTTCTTCTGTTCTAATGTGACCCATCCTCCTACTGTAGGACTACAAGAGTTTCTTTCTTTACCTGTTGAAGCAATTAGTACTTCACAAGGAACGGGCTTGAAAACATGGGAGACTCTTCGAGTTCTACCTCTTGGACCAGTCAAAAGGATACGGAAGATGATCGGATGATTGCTCTTATGTTATCTGAAGAGTACACTAAACTAGACGGTGCAGTAGGCAGACGCCTCTCCAATCTTGCTCCCGTGCCTGTAAGTTATCCTTATCCTCATTGTATATTCCTCTTTTTTAATTGAGTGCGTTTTGGTTAAATCTGTATATTTTATATTTCTCCAGTTATCCTTCACAACGAATACAGTATTATCGCTAGATATTTTATATTACAGAGTAAAACCTTTCTACATGCTCACATATATATATGTTCTTGGTTTGCAGCATGTTCCACGAATAAATTCTTATATCCCCAACTTCAATGATGCCACCTTGGACCACCAACGCCTTCTTCAAAGGTATTTCTGATGCTCTTTAATTTCTCCCCCTTTTCACTATATACCTAAAACGCTCACTCGTTGTTATAAATATGTTCGTGTAATCATTGTATAGTGTTTACTCCTAGAAAGACAGGCTGAGAGTAATCATCTATGATGCTTTCTTTCAGATTTAATTGTTAATTCTTAAGTTCGATTTTTTTTGCAGACTAAATGTTTATGGTTTGTGTGAGCTCAAGGTCTCGGGGGATGGAAATTGCCAGGTGAATGGAGGCTACAATTGAAAGAGTTTTCTTCATCTCATTTTGTTCTCTCTCATCTTTCTTTACTCGGTTGTCATATCCTATTCAGAATTTTGAGTTTCTTTTCAGTTTCGAGCACTTTCAGACCAGTTGTACCGATCTTCAGAGTACCACAAGCAAGTAAGGGGAGAAGTTGTCAAACAGGTAAGATGTCTTATGAGTTATGAGCCTTGAAGAAAGGCAGTGACACTCTATATGACTGTGTTATATGCTTATCATTAAGCCATTGTAGAAATTGGACATATTTTTTTGTGAGATTGATATCTGTGAAAATTTTGCACACATCCTTTTTCATACCTCATTTCCTACTTTTTCTCTCGTTTTTTCTTGTTGTTGCAGCTCAAAGACAACCGCTCTATGTACGAAAGTTATGTTCCCATGAAATACAA